>OY979654.1:2435000-3635000 GCA_963855885.1 Coenonympha glycerion | reverse complement strand
GAAGTTTATCGTTGGAAAAATCTGAAATAATTATTATCAATAGGACTAAACGTATATTTTACAGGAAAAATAAAATCAACTCTCTAACTATTATACTTTTTTTATAATAACAATAAACCGCCAAAAAAAAAGTTAGGTTTGCGGTTTGCCAACAAAAGTACCTATATGTAAATTATACTCGTAAAATCATGAACAAAAGTGATTCTTTTAATGTTTTACTTCTTTTATGATATGGAACCCACGGTGCGCGAGTCCGACTCGCACGTGGCCGGTTTTTTTTAAGATGATATTATTATCTGCGCGAATGCCTAGACTGTAGCATAAACATACGCACATTAGCGGTGACTAGGGCTGCTACTAGCGCAACTAAATTACACACCCAGTGTGCTGATTCTGTATCGTTCACTTAGTTAGTTAGTAACCCAAACTAAGTTATTAACTAAGAAAACGGAGGCAAAAATCCTATTTTTGTATTCTTTTTGTACAAGATAGCAACTAGCATTATACTGATATGATACCATACCGACCTAGGTTGGTAATTTGTGCAAAAATAGGATTTTTGCCTTCGTTTTCTTAGTTAATAACCCAGTTAGGGTTACTAACTAACTAAGTGAACGATACAGAATAAGGCCCCTGGACCCGGGGCATTCGGGTAAACTCCAAAAAAAAACTACAATAATACGATATAAACTTTTTACAAATCTATATTATATAATTATGGATGGATCATAGGTATGATATTTTTATTTATTTATATAAAATAACCTCTTTTTTGACACCAGTAAAATTATAAAATATAATAAACTAATATTATTAAATAAATCACAAATAAAGAGGTGTAATTAATTTACCTAGTATGCTCCAACTTTACACAACTGTACCGTTCTTTTGATTTATTTTGATATTTTTCAGTGAACCCAATTTTTTGATAAATTAATCTCTTTCTTTTCCAAAAGATACTTAAAGGTAGGTAATACTATTAAGAATGGGGCTTGATAGTACGGAACCCTCAGTGCGCTAGCCTGACTCGCGCTTAACCAATTATTCAGTGTTAATTTTTTTTCTCTTCTTTCACATCACTGAGTGTGGGAAAACGTGACTTGAATAGCCCCCCAGGTGGCAGCCCTAACTGTGACTAATGAATTAAGTCTTTATTCATTGCTCTATTTTCCTCACTATTGGATAATCTTATATAGTCCAGTCATTATATGTATACATCTGGAAATGAAAATGAACCGAGAAAGCCAAATTTTGGAAATTACGTATGCTGTGCGTGGCTAGAAAAGCTTAAATTCAAATTATCGACCAAAAAAGCCATGTGCGTTTTCCGCCATCTTGAAAAAAGGGTTAAATTCAATTTTGCATCATAACTCGGTTTCCCATTGAGATACGAAAATATTTATACATTAGTTTTTTGTTGCTCTTTGTACGATCTACAATTAAGGTTCTATACAATTTTCACGTTTCGATCACCGTTATCGAGATATCAATCAAAAAAACCATAACTCAAAAAAAAGTAGCGGACAGACATGCAACAATGTTGTCAGAGTCGAGATTTTATTCAACGACGATGAAGATGATTATGAATAGCCCCCCAGGTGGCAGCCCTAACTGTGAATGAATTAACTAGAGGACAAGACGCCTTTATTCGTTGCTCTATTTTCCTCACCATTGGATAATCTTATATTCGTTGGTCAGTTTAGTTCCTTGTGTCGGAGGGACCACACGTGTGAAATTATCTAGTGAGTGAAATTTGGGTTTGTTAAACGACAAAATATACTAAATTATAAATAACTAGCGGACGCCCGCGGCTCTCGTTGAACCTCTGCTTTACTACCTCCAGGCGTTTAATTTCCAAAATTCCTGTCTTAATCGTCATTTATTTTAATTCAGACCATAAATTCGTTCTCTATGCTTGCTGCGATGCTCAAATATCGATTTTCAAAGCATTCGGCCCAGTAACAAAAAAGTTCAAAATGGCGGCAATTTTTTATTTCAGACCATAAATTCGTTCTCTGTGCTTGCTGCGATGCTCAAATATCGATTTACAAAGCAATCGGCCCAGTAACAAAAACGTTCAAATTGGCGGCAATTTTTTCATTCAGACCATAAATTGTTCTCTATGCTTGCTGCGATACTCATATAAAGATTTTCAAAGCAATCGACCCAGTAACAAAAAAGTTCAAAATGGCGGCCACTTTTTTTAATTTTGACCAAAAATTCCTACTCCATGCTTGTATCGATTTTCAGAGAAATCGGCCCAGTAACAAAAAAAACCGGCCAAGTGCGAGTCGGGCTCGCGCACCGAGGGTTCCGTGCCATAAAAGGAGTCAAAACATTAAAAGAATCACTTTTGTTCATGAATTTAGGAGTATAGTTTACGTGTAGGTACTTTTGTTGGCGAACCGCAAACCTAACTTTGTTTTTGGTGGTTTATTGTTATTATCAAAAAAAGTTAGAGAGTTGATTTTATTTTTCCTGTAAAATATACGTATGTTTCTATTGATCATAATTATTTCAGATTTTTTGAACGATAAACTTCGGAGATAAGGGGGGGAACGGTATTTTTTTCGACAGTGCCCTATAAATCAAAAACTATCGGGCACAAATATAAAAAAAAAATTACAGGAAAAATAAAATCAACTCTCTAACTATTATACTTTTTTTGATAATAACAATAAACCACCAAAAACAAAGTTACGTTTGCGGTTCGCCAACAAAAGTAGGTATCTATATTATGTAAATTATACTCGAAAATACGTGAACTAAAGTGATAATTTTAATGTTTTGACTCCTTTTATGGTATGGAACCCTCGGTGCGCGAGCCCGACTCGCACTTGGCCGGTTTTTTTTTAATTTTTAAATTATTGAATTGTTTTTTTATTTTATTGTTTTGCAAATCGGACTCAATAATTGAAATAGATGACCGAGGCGTGGTTGTGTGCTAATAGGTAGTTACACTAAAAGACATGCTTGTCGTGTCATGACTAACGTGACCATACGTCCCGCTTTGGGCGGGATTGTCCCGCTTTTACGCTGTCCCCCAGCGCGAGCAAATAGTCCCGCTTTACCAAACCTGCCCCTGGATTGTATAAGAAAAACATATTCATTGTTTTCTATTTTTGCCCGCTGATTGTGTTCCTGAATTGTGTCAGCCAATCTCGGGGCAGAATTAGCTAACCATTACGATAACGATGAATACGTTTTTCTTAGGTACGCAATTAGACCCCTGAAGCTTTATATACCTACTTTGTCCTAAATAATTGAATGAATATTTAAACTAGTCTCTCCTTTTTCATAAACATATCTATTACTAGCTGACCGGAAAAAGAAAAACGTTGTTTTCAGGGATATAAAATAATTACTGCCTATTCTCAGACTCACTGAATATAATATACGCAGAAGATACTATAAATTCGGTCGAGCTATTAAGGACAATTTTATACATAAGAAATACTTTTATTTTCAACCGACTTGAAGAAAAGGAGGAGGTTTTTAATTCAAATGATTTTTTTGTTTGTTACCTCATAACTTTTGACTGGGTGAATCTATTAGATCAGTCTTTCCCAAAGTGGGCGATAACGCCCCCTTGTGGGCGCTGCAGGTCTCAAGGGGGGCGGTAAGAGACCCAGAAAGAAAATGGGGGCGTTGTGTCGAGGCGGGGGGGTGATTTGTAATTTTATTTAGCTAGTAGGCCTCTTAAACAACCTCTTAACTGCAAGAGCTCTCGACTCTCAACAACAACTTGTGAACATCAACTAATATGAATTAAAAGATTGCTCAAACTCGATTCTATATTTCTCTCCGCGTAGTTCATATATCTGTCATATTTTATTGAATATAGAAAAAATGAATCATCATGTCAATCGGTCGCTCCGTTTCGTAATGAAAGTAGACACAAATAAAAAGGCAACAGACACACTTTCGCATTTTAATAGTTATTAGTACTCGTAGATATCTATCATGTTTTAACAAGTTTTTGTTAAATAACCCGAATTGTGCATTCCTGTAGCAGTCGGATGATTCATTGAATACTTGTTCGGACTTGTTGAGTACGATTGAGCGTCGAATGAGATTAACGAGTTTATGCATGTTTGTTTAATTCCTGTCGGTGCGTGCTGCTTAAGCATTTCTATATAAACAATGTAATATTTATTTTATTTTCATTTGTGGTCTCGCGCGTAATAGATGAGCACTACTTACACCTCCTCTACACTACTCGCGAAGTTGAACGTATTTCTCATTGCAAAACAATGTCGGAAGTAAAAAAGAAGAGACGGCAATACTGTGCGGAATATATTAAATTCGGATTTATTGAAAATCCCACAAACCCATCGTCGCCTTTGTGTCTTCTATGTCTAAAAACATTTTCGAATGAAGCAATGAAGCCTTCAAGGCTGCAAGATCATTTGAATAAAATGCATCCAGATAAGAAAGACAAGAATGTAGCATATTTTCAAGACCTAGAGAAGAAGCATAATACACAGCCAAGTGTAGCAAAACTATTTTCGGCGGCTGCTAAGCAAGATGACGACGGACTTCGAGCTTCGTACAATATCTCTTTGTTAATTGCTCAAAAAGGCAAACCACATAACATCGGAGAAGAGTTAATATTGCCAGCAATAAATGAAGTAATAACTACTGTGCTTCATAAACCGGCCGCAGATATTATCCGAAAAATTCCTTTGAGTAATAATTCTGTGCAAAGACGAATTGATGAAATGGCTGAAAACATTGAAGAATCATTGTGCGATCACCTGAGGACAAGTCAATTCTCAATTCAGCTCGATGAGTCCACTTTACCAACTAATGAAGCATTGTTGTTGTCTTACGTGAGGTTTATTAAAGATGAGAAAATATGTGAAGAACTATTATTTGCTAGAAATTTAGAGACCGATACAAAAGGTGAAACCATATTCAATACATTGGAAAAGTTTTGCGATGAGAAAGAGATTCCTTTGAAAAATATTATTTCAGTTGCTACGGATGGCGCTCCGGCTATGACAGGGTGCCATAAAGGCTTCATAGCGTACTTAAAAAATAAAATTCCAGATGTCCTTGGTGTACATTGCGTTATTCATAGACAACATTTAGTTGCTAGAAACTTAAGTGAAAAACTATTTCAATCACTGCAATATGTCATCAAAGCAGTCAATAAAATCCGCAACAGCTCTTTGAATGATAGATTATTTCATCAGCTTTGTGTTACTAATGACGAGGATTTCAACCGTTTGTTGTATCATACTGAAGTTCGTTGGCTATCGAGAGGCAATTGTCTGACTCGATTTTACAACCTGTTTGACTCTGTTATAGAGTTCTTGGAAACTAAAGATACAGAATTGCACGACAAGCTCATAACATCAAAAAATGATATAGCTTACATGACAGACCTGTATAAATTATTCAACGACATGAATCTCCAAATGCAAGGCGATAAACTAAATTTAATTAAAACAAAAAACGTCGTTGCTGCTTTCGCAGCCAAACTGCTTCTACACAAAAAGAATCTGGGCAGACGTGAGTTTCACAATTTTCCAAATTTATCAGTATCATGCAGTAACGACGAATTGTTTGCCTACTGCCAACATTTGGAAAACCTCCACATTGACTTCACCGAACGATACCAGGACATTTTGAACTTGGAAATACCAGACTGGGTGTTGGATCCGTTTTCAAATGTCAACACAGCAATGTCACCTCAGCTGGAAGAAGAACTTATAGAATTGACAACAAACGAGGAAATAAAAATCAAGTTCAAAAATGGTTACCAAGAATTTTGGCTACAAAAACCGATCCCGCAATTGTACCCTGGATTGTGGTCAATCGTTCAACGATTCTTGATAGCATTCCCATCGTCATATTTGTGTGAACGTGGATTTAGTGCTGTGACAACATTGCTTACTAAAAAGCGAAATCGTTTGCTTGTTACCGAACGTGGCGACTTGCGACTGTTCTTGAGTAAATTGGAACCTGATATCAACAAACTTATTAAACAGCATCAGATTCATCCTTCACATTAGTTTTTATATAAGGATTGATTATTTTAGTTATATTTTTAATAAAAGATACTCTGTTTTAATACTATAAAGTTGCGTTTCAATAATCATTCTTATTGGCAGGTGGAGCCCGTAAGAGTTAACTTGAGACCTTAAGCGCCGTTGTATGTTACCTACTGCGCTCAGGTTTCAAGTTGCGGGTTATAGTAAAAGTTTCGTTTAGAATTCTCCGTTAATATACATATATAGGTCACAATAATTAATTAATTCAATTTGAAGTTATAGTGGTTTTTAAATAGGTGAAAAAATGGGGGCGCTAAAAAAATATTTATTCTCAAAGTGGGCAGTAGACAAAATAAGTTTGGGAACCACTGTATTAGATGATTCTTTTTTTATTAGAAAGCGGACGCCTCTCGTGCGGTCCCATTTTATTTTAGTCCAGTTCTGATAATGGTAGGTATCTATGAGAAAACCATATAAGTCTTCAATTTTTAAATATAAAGGATGTATTCAACAGTAGTTTGATGAGAGTTGAAGTCGGGTTTTTTGTTAATTAATTAACTAACTTATATTATATTATTATTAAATATACTTTTCTATTTACATGGGCACAAAATTTCGAAAGCGTCCCGCTTTGCTACGAAAACAGAATGGTCATGTTAGTCGCCGATATGGGGGAGCCATGGAATAAGAGATATAGATACTTATTAGCTATTAGCTATATAGTCTTCTATGGGGGCTAGGGTGCGTCAACCTTTGGCGACTGGCCAAAACAATGTATTCTACACACCTTTCAACAATGCATTTTCAAAACATTCATGCTCATCACACAAACATTCTCCAGTAGTGGGAACCGAACCCACGACCTCCGACGCAGAAGCAGGTTCGCTACCGCTACGCCATTCGGTCGACCGATTTAATAGGTAAACAGATTTTATCTACGCTCATTGCTTAAAGTTCGAATTATGAAATCAAAATGTGTCACATATTGACCTACTTTATTCACAGACTTCTATTATTATTAAAAAGTTATTCATTATAACATCGCTGTACTATGGAAATATCTCAAGATATTCAGAATAATTTCCATTACGATACTGGGCTCTGGGTTCCTGTATTTTTAGTCACATGGTAGTCATTACCTACCGAGAGTATGGATGGGCCATGATCGACCATAGACAACAATGTCTAATGTCTATGGTTCTGCGCGCACATACAGTCCATCAAAAAAGTCAAGAAATTAATTCACGGAAACAATAATTTTCCCTGCCTTATATATGACTGATTAAAAAGTGTGTTCATACAGAATATTGAAAAGAATTATGTACAATTTTTGATTATTTAATTATCCACTAAAATATACTTTATTCTGACTTGTATAAATATTTTTCTACTCTTTTTTGTTTCATGACTTTTTTGACAGACTATACGCAATTTACAACTGAATTTTGGCGCCATACCTTACTTTTAACATTTCAGTGTGTTATTGGTTTACCATGTGTATAACACCAACACATTTTTAAAATTTTAAGTTAAATGTTCACGCAGGTAGGCGTGACATTTCTTAGTTTTAGTTCTACTGTATTATTATTTTCTAATGTGAATGGTTGCAAACGTCGCATAGTTATGTTGTTCATATAATGAAGCGCTTCTGTAATTAGCTTACATTATGATAATAATTTTTGTTTTTTGGTAATCAATGTATATGTTTATAAGGGTGTGTAAGCCTAGGTAACATTAGTTCATTATAGTTGTTAGCAATACGTGTAAATTAACTGTTGCTTAACATATTGTAAAATATTTTTCATAATAAAAACCTTTAAAAATCAATCAATCAATCAGTGTGTTATTTTTGTTAATTAGTCAAAACTTAGCGCGGAAATATGTTTAGCAGTGAAACCTACTAAAAAAAATTTAACTCCACCTGACATTTTAGTAATTGCAACAAAAATGACCCACAATCTTTTACCAACAAAGTGAAGGATTTACGACAAACGTTAGCAAGGCTTTATGGTTTGGATTTATGATAATATGAGCGTAGATAAAGTAGTGTATGAAACTCTACATAATTTGGTATTAAAACACTCGTGTGATACTATTAAAAAACTCGCCTGCGGCTCGTTTTTTAAACTCACACTCATGTTTTAATACCCCCCATTATGCATCTGTTTCATAAACTACTATTACACTACATATGTATATGTATATTCTCATTTCCCCTGAGCATAGGGATTAAATTACGATATGTTTAAAAAATCTCCAAATGTTCTATACCCCTGTAACAATATGCCAATAGGGGAGCGCCATTTCCCTGGCCTTGTTAAATTAATAGCTGCCATGACCTCGTTCGTTCGTCCGTTACAGCTGACGACACATTTCGCTCCTACACAGAGCATCCTCTGATGATATAAAACTAACTGCGCCTGCATTTCTACTACGATCAGACCTTTGCTAATTAAAAAAGAAACCGGCCAAGTGCGAGTCGGACTCGCGCACCGAGGGTTCCATACCATAAAAGACTTTTGTTCATGAATTTACGAGTATAATTTACATATAGGTAGGTACTTTTATTGGCCAACCGCAAACCTAACTTTGTTTTTGGCGGTTTATTGTTATTATCAAAAAAAGTATAATAGGTTGAGATTTAATTTTATTTTTCCTGTAAAATATTTTTCCTTTCGGACCAAGTTCTTCTTCTGCTTTAAAAGTTCTAAAAAAAAGTCAGGGACTTCGAAATTCATGCGGGCGTGGCACCAGCTATAGATTATAATTAGTTAATTAAAACATGAAAGAAAATCTTTTCGCCTCGTCTGTCAGTACTCGACTCCATGTATACTATGTCATGACATGGACGGTAACTTGGCCGAAGTGTGACTAATTAGAAAACAAACATAAAGGTTAATGCATACTAAAAGGTGTGTCGAAAACAGTCTACGAGCCTGAAAAATGTATGAGAATGATAATAATATATCCAATCGTTAATGCCGGTTCCAAATATTATATCTAGATAGAATAAAATAGAATAGAATTTTTTTTTATTTCATATAGGCCTGGCATACAGAGGGTCTTATGACAAGTCTCTTCATTTTACACAGTCTCTATTTCACGACTTAAAACTAAACTTCTGCCGCTGAGAAGAAGCCCACAACAAACTCAGCCGGGTATTTCTTTATGTTACCAAATATCAATGTGACATAACTCCATACAAGTTATGTCAAATTTCTATCTCTAGTAAGGCAAACTCTCGGCAAACTATGGATATACTAGCTCTTATGAGCCGTGGTTAGAACGATCGACTGCAAAGTATTTATTACTAGTAGTGCCCGCGGACTCCGTTCCGCGTTAGAAATATTTTTGTCCCGGCCCGTCTGTCCTGCGTAAGGTCCGGTTTCCACCAAAGCGGAGCGAAGCGGAGCTGCTTGGATAACCAACCAGATTTCATCATTTAGACATCCCTCAGTTTCGGAGATATCAAAATGACGAAATCTGATTTGTTACTAAAATACAGCTCCGCTCCGCTTCGCTGTGGTGGAAATCGGGCCTTATACCCACAGCCCACAGCGCTGGATGCGAGGCATTAGGATAGATAAATGCCTATACTTATAAAACCTATCGCCATTCCACAGCAACGGCCGAAGCGGAGGCGGCGCGCAACCGCTTACCGCACGTTTTTGTTTTGCTAATATCTTTGAAGATATTTGTTTAAACTGTATAGATCAAGGAGCACAAATATTCTACATTAAATTTCCGTTCTAAAAGACATATTTACAAAGATATAAATTAATACCATATGGGCTTAAGCTTCACAAAAAATATTTATTTTTAATCCACAATTTTAAAAGTAAAAGCAGTTATTGCGAGTTACCCGTAGGAGATAGGCATATGCTATTGCAGACTTTTTTGCAGATTTTGATACGTTCTTTAATATTGTAGAACATTGTTTTGTTCTATCCTCAATAGTTTCCGCAGCGTACGCGACGAAAGAATTTTTTTTTTGCGACTTGGATTACATTATTCAAGTCTTAGTAAAGATGCTTAGTTAATTTTGGAAAGTATTATAGCCTATGACACTCCACGATAATGTAGCTTTCTATTGGTGAAAGAATTTTGAAAATCGGTTCAGAAGATCCAGAGATTACCCCTTACAACGTCACAAACTCACAAACTCACAAACATCGTTACGCTACCTCTTTATAATATTAGTATAGATAGAATATTGTGAACCGCCATAAATCGATCATACAATGACTTCCGCGCAGACAAGTGTCTATTTGTTCCAGGGTTCTAAAGATTCAAAGATTCAAATCATTTATTTCATATAGGCCACTACTTGTTAGCACTTATGAAAGATCAAGTAGGTATATATATACTTATTAATAGTGAGTTCTATGAGGCCTTACCATTCTGTTGTCCGCTTGTCACACTCGATAATTGCAGTAACTATTATTAGGTAAAGCTATCCCTAAAAACAGTGGATTTTCCTCATCTCAAAAAATTGCATTTAAAGAAGTTTTCAAGATTTCCCTCTGCATTTAAATAGGTCTAAAAAGTTGTACTAAACTCTTCTGTCTATACGCTGCTTTACAAACATCTGTTATCTTGCGTATATAAGATAGGTTTTCCGTTAGTTCATTTTCGTGTTTCGATACAAATAGTCGCGGATATCTTGAGTTTTTGAAGTCTTTGAAAATATTTTCTTTTCAAATTGGGATAAATTCACAATTCGGTGTCTAAATCTGCGAAAATAATGGACGAAAATGTAAGTTTTCCACTCCCAAGGCAAATAAATGTAATTCCTAAATAGTTTTCGTAGTACCTAGTGAAAAATATGCTTATAAGTTTCCTGTACTTGTTATTTAAAACCATTGTTAACCGACTCCGAAAAACGGCGCGAATTGTAAACATCAATTTTCATCAACCGACTTCAAAAAAGGAGGAGGTTCTCAATTCGACTGTGTTTTTTATGTTTGTTACCTTATAACATTTGACTGGATGAATTGATTTTTTGATGTTTTTTTTATTTAAAAGCTGACGCTTCCCGTGTGATCCCATTTCAATTCATTTCAATTTAGTCCAGTTCTGAATTTTGATAATGGTATCCATGAGAAAACTATATAAGTCTTAAATTTTTAATTGGAAAGGATAAATTCAACAGTAGTTTGATGACAGTTGAAGTCGGTTTTTTTTGTTAGTAAATTAACGTATAATATTTTTATGTTTATTTCGGTAAAACCATACCGAACCGAAAACTTAATTTTGTTTTTTGAGTTAATTTTGTTAGAATAGAATAGAAAAATTCTTTATTTCATATAGGCCTATCATACAAAGGCTCTTATGACACGTCGTATTTGTTTTACATGGTCACTTTATGGTGATAACCATTCACGACTTAAAACTAAGTTTACGAGGGTTCACAAACGCGCGCCCTGTCGCTGAGAAGAAGCCCACAACAAACTCAGCCGGGTATTATTTTTTTATGTTATCACCATTTAACAACAAGTAGTATAGATAGTAAATACTAAATAGGCTCGCAACAACAGAGCAATTCATTATCTATCAATTCCAAGGGCTTGTTTCGCTAATATAGTCCTTAATATTGTAGTATCTAAGCCTTATTAATGAGTTTAGGCTTGACAAACTCTATGAATTTATCAAGTGAAAGTTAATACCAAAAAGTATAATATAATATAAACAGAGTTAACTTTATTTCCCCGTAAAATATACATTGATTTCTATTAATCGTGATGAATCCAAAAAAGAGCTAGTTATATAGCTGCTCTTAGTTTTTCTAGCGCTATGTTTGTTGATTTTGTTTTTAATTAGTGCTTATTAAGTTTAGCGCGTTCAAACCGACTGCATCACCACTTATCATCAAATGATACACGTAAACATATTTTTAGAACCTCTCCTAGAATCATCCTCTTTATTACTATTTTTATATTTTGTAGGTACTTAATTTGTTATTCGTTAATTATTATTTAGGGTTCCGTATTTCTCAAGATAAAATAAACGGAACCCTTATAAGATCGCTTTTTTGTCTGTCTGTCTGCAAATCTTTTTTATTATCCCAAATTTAAATAATCGAGTGTGACAGACGGACGGACGGACGGACGGAGAAAGTCTCACCATACCTAAGGGTTCCATTTTTACCATTTTGATATGGAACCCTAAAAAGGGGGGAAATCGGGTCGTCGAAATTTCAAAATGAGATAACAATGTTGAGTGGGGTATTGTAACATGAAAGGGCGTTACTTGTAAATTCTATAACCGATTTTTATTTTATGCCCGATATTTTTTGATTTATTGAGCAAAGCGCTGAAAAAATACAGCCGCCGTCACCCCTCCCGACTTATCTCCGAATCCAAAAAATACCAATCGAAAAGTCTTTGCTGGTAGTGGTAACTAGCCACGGCCGAAGCCTCCCACCAGACCAGACCTGAGCCAATTTAGACATTATAAAATTCCAAAGTGGGCCCCGTGGCGGGAATCGAACCCGCGACCTCCCACTCGAATCCGAGCGCGCGTCCCCTGCGCCACGGAGGTCGTCAAAAATTAACTAACTTTTATTATTATTTTCAGGAAGAAATGCCAGAAGTCCACTCCGCGTTCGCTAATTCGGGAAAGAAGGCCGGCCTCGAGATATGGAGAGTCGAGGTATATAATAATACTATGTAGTAATAAATCTACCTTTTTTTTCAGATTTTACTTCAAACTTGGGGCCCTGGTTTTACAATTCTTTGTAAAAAAAATATAATAATTTCCTAAATGAAAAGTGTATCAAGATTAACGCTACCAACGGGATTCGAACCCGTGACCACCACCTGTCGCGGGTGACCGCTCTTCCACTGAGCTATGGTAGCAATTCCGTTGGCACGATAATTTAGATACACATTGTTTTTCCAGTCATAGGCTGACCGCGGAGCCATCTATTGGGAAACTACGGTTTCACCAACTCAAAGGCCCATATTACGAATGGAGCGGACTTTGATAATAATTTCCATTCTTACGAGGAAACTCGGAATTCAAAGAACTAGGAAAATGCTGGTTTTATACTTACGCGATGAATCACTTAGCTTCCTATTGTGGGAAAAAATGTAACAAAACAGTTTTTTATAGGTACAAAATGTGGTGATCTGTTTTATTTTATAGCACTTAGTTATATGCATGGATGTAACATAAAGGATCAGCACTAAGTGACGTCACGCATGTATTTTTAGGCTCCGCCCTGAAGCCGGATTTTTAATTTGTCAAAACTGTAAAATGGCGCTAATGTAATAGTAAGCGACCGACTTACATTAGCGCCATGTGCTGTCAAGGTGACGAAATGTACGACGCGCGACACCATATTATTATTCAAATTCAAATTCAAATTCAAATATCTTTATTGCGAATTCGATTTTACATCTTATTCTACCTTTCAGCATGCAATATTATTAACTAATAACTAAAACAATAATATATTCAACGAAGTCAGTTACATATTTCACTTAAACAGAACAATTATTATTTGAGAAATTTTTGGCTTCAACATACGTCACATCTTTCCCGTCCTCTTAGCGTAGCGTATTTCGTCATTGGTTAAATGTAGGTACTCAAGGAGTTTTTATCTCTTATTTGCTCAAAAAACTAACATAAAAAAACTAATATAAAAATCGTTGACTTATTATTATTTAGGCGCGTTGACATTTTATAAATGGGAAAAAACCACAGACATATTTATAAAAAAACCACTAATCTCTACTCTATGGATTAAACATGCCATAAATTGACAGTTCATTGTTTGTGGAGATTTGATGCGCCCCTCTCGAAGGTCCGCGGTACGCAATTGAAATTTTTTGGTACATATATAAACCATGGACAGGGCGGACGGCGCTAAAAATGTCGCCATTTTATCGGTGCCAAAAATACTTGTTTTGCCAGTTAGGCTACACTGTAGTGTAGTTTGCTCAGCAGCCACCTATAGAATTTTGACAGTTGGCGCTACTGTTTGCTTGTATGAAAAAGGTTTACGTAAATCGTTCGGATGTTCTTATCCTGAGTTTTCTTGTCAGTGGTAGAGGCCGTAATTTTGAATGTCATTTTATTTTAGTTCCATGGACGCTCACGTCAGGTAACGCAACAATCAGCGCTAAAATCAAGTCCTTTTTTACCCACGACGGAACGGAGTACGGGTATATGCGTTTAGGGTGAGAGACCGTTTGTACATTAGTTTGTTGATGAAATTTGTATGTTTGTGTGTTAAATTGTTCACACAAAACGAATATCCAATAAAAAAAATGTTTGTTTGTTTGTTTGTTTGTGCACATCCCATGTTCCCATTTATTTCCAAAACGGCTGAACCGATTTAGATTCAGTTTTCTGTATAATGTTTGGTATTCATTGGCGATGGTTCGTAGATAGTTGTTACGAACATCGATCACCAGGGGGCGCCATAAAAAACATTTATAGTGCAAACGAATGTTCCCATTTATTTCAAAAACGGCTAAACCGATTTCAATACAGTTTTTAATAAAATATTAGTGACTTAGTGGCGATGGTTCGTAGATAGTAGTTACGAACATCGCTCACCAGGGGGCGCCATAAATACATTTAGAATGCAAACGAATGTTCCCAATTTAAGCTTTTGGAATAAAATCGACTGAATCGATTTGGATACATTAATAGATAGTTGTTACGGAAATTACTCACCAGGGAGCGCGATAATAAACATTAATATTGCAAACAAATGTTTCCAATCATTTCTCAATCGACTGAAAAGATTTGGATACAGTTTTCTGTACAATATGAGTGAATTATTGGTAAGAAGATCGAGAAATTGAATTAGTTACCAAATGAATAAAGTAAACACACACACTGGTAAACAGCAACATCTTGCACCATCAACACCGGCACAGGCAGAACATAGCAGCTCCGGCGGATTTTCTTGGATTTGTAATTATACTGATAGGCTCTTAGTCCTTACTTTCCTTTAGTCGGGGAGTTTTAAAAATATTATTTAATCCTTTTTAAATTTCAAGTCCATAAGAGTCGTGGGTGTTTAAAATTTTTTAATTTTCCACTTGTTTACTTTTTGACTTCATTTTTAAGTCGGCGATCCATAGAATAGAGATCATTTCGATAATTTTTTCGACAGGTTGCAATAAATCAAAAAATATCAGGCATAAATATGTATATATCAAAATTTGTTTTAGATTATACAAGTAGGTACTAATAGGTACAATCACTCCAATATTGAAATTTTCACAGATAATGTATTTCTGTTTTGCTGCTATAAAAACAAATATTATTAAAAAAAATTTGGTAAGGGGGGCTCCGATACAACAAACGTGATTTTTTTGCGGTTTTATAATAGATAAAAATAGTAAAGATAGGCCGATCCGAACATTTTACGTAAACCTTCTTCATACAAGCAAACAGTAGCGTCATCTGTCAAAATACCCGCCGCCGCCGCTGACCGAACTACCGCGTAGCCTTATACTGTTGGTACTAATGACACCCATAAACTGGAGACATTTTTCGCCCTGTCTTTAGTATACAAGTCTGTGGGTTTTATGGATAAATGGAACTGAACCCTTCGGTACCCGAGTCCATCTCACACTTGGCCGGTTTCGAAAAATCAAATTTAATTATGTACACATACATATGTATGTATAATACGTTACCTACTAATAATGTTTTAAATATTAGTTAGGTAATGTAGATTATTATGAACTAAATTATGTTCTTATCGGGCACTAACTATTGACTAACAAGTACCTATACTATTGATTTTTGATAACAATAATAATTGTGAATTGTATTCTGTCCACTTGTATAGTGATTATTCTTGTTTCTGTTATTACGTAGGTTAAAAAAATATATGTATATTAAATATTTTTTATTATGGAATATTTTTCTCTTTTTGCACTTTTGTAACTTCGAACTTGAAAGCTTGCAGAAGCAGCTTCAAGTTGAAATTCGACCGTTCGATTTTATTAGTCTAGGATCCCGCTATACAACGACCTTCACCGAGCTGTTTATTGGATGAAAACTATTTTATATCCAATTTAATATGGCAATAAATATATCACAAGTGGTTTGCCTAAAAAATTTCAGGTTATGATTAATTAAGAATTTAAAAAAATCCATTGTAACATGAACTCCTATTTGTTACAGTTTAGTTGACATCGTAGTTCAAATTAGATTGGATGGTATAAATAGTGCTTTTTTGCCAGAAATACTTTCCTGGCTGAGGAAAGTATTTCTGCTCCATATTTTTTGGCAAAAGAAAGTTAACGGATAATAAAATCGTAGGTAAATAAGCACAATTGCAATTTGCGACCTGAATCGCTCATCCAATCTAATTTGAACTAAGATGTCAACGGAACTCTAACAAATAGGAGTTCATGTTACAATGGAATTTTTTTAAATTCCTAAATAATCATATCCTGGACTGAAATTTAGGCAACCCACTTGCGATATATTTATTGACATATTTAATTGGATATAAAATAGTTTTCATCCAATAAACAACTCGGTGAAGGTCGACCTTACTTGGGATCCCCTACTATACATATCTGCAATTTGAGCATTCCTGCATACCGCCATAGATACACCATCCGGTAGATATACCGCGCGGCAGTAAATTTATTTTCAGAGATCAAAGTTGCTATGCACGCCCACGATGATATCTTCTGCTGAAGTTATTTTTATGCAGGGTTGAACCATAGAGTATATTTTGAACTTTTAACGTCTCCACGTTTTTTTACCCGACTGTCAGAAAGGGTTATTTTTCGCATTGTTAGAAACATACAAATGTTTGTTTGTTCGTATGTGTAAAGAAGAATGACCAAAGGTGGTATCAAGTTTCCTCATGAACCAAAACCAAAATATTCTAGGAAAATGGAATTGTGTTTTTTTTTTAAATAATAATTGGCACTAAGAATTTGTTTTTCAAATCCGGAATTTAATTTTGCATACAAATAGTTGCTTTCCTTTCAATGCACATTTCCTGTCACACAGATTTTATTGAGAAGTATAACTTGTTTGTTTGGCTCGTTCCAAGAATATAGGATCTATTCAGTCGTTCGGAAGTTATGGTGGAACAAAGAAACTCACACACATACATGAACCCTAAAACATTAGGTGGGTCGATCAACTTTTATTGATCCGACGGTACACGCATCATGTCCCTGAACGATAATTAATAAATATTAAATAATAAAGAGTTAAATTGGTTTTAATTATATTCCTTTTAATATTTACTAGCATTATTGTGGACAATATTTTACTTGTTTTATTAATTTGTGCTTAGTTTCATGGTTGTCCAAGAGATTAAATGCAATTTTCCAGTACTATCACATTTGTCCCCAAGCCACAATGCATTAACAAACTTCGCATTAGGTATTTATGGTCGTGATAGTATGTTTTTCGTGATGTACACTCCTACAGGTGTTCAGGTACACTCCTTTTTTGGGCAGTCGTGTAAAAAGCTTTTGGCAGCCCTGATTCACTAAATAAACATAGCTCCCGTGTTATACAAACATTTCACGCCGTAAACGAAACAAAAATACACTCCCGCGCATCCAATACATCAGCCTCTGAAAACATCATTAACTACGTTCGATGTTAATAATTCACTTATTGATTTATTAACATTATGTATTTTTCCTAATCCTAAACGAGCAATTCTTGATATATTCCTATATAATCTGGATCTTGGAAACGGCTCGAACGATTTTCATGAAATTTAGTATACTGGAGGTTTTGGGGGCGATAAATCGATCGAGCTAGGATTCATTTTCAGAAAATGTCAAATTTACCAAAAAAAAATATGACTCCTGCTGCCATCTATTAGCCAGTAGTTAAACTACCGAGCGAAGCTCGGTCACCCAGATATTTATTATTTATTTTTCTTCAGCCAATAACTTGTGTTTAGAAGTGTTTTTAACATGTTTATCGAGCCTGATTGCGTGCGGGAGCCAAAAATGTAGACTAAATAGCTTGGCAACTTCATGCGCGACCCTCCTGCGGGGTGACAGACGGTGGGAGAGGCGAGGAACTTAGATGTCAGCGGTTGTAGCAGGGAAGAGGACACGTCTCAGCATGTATGTGTTACCGCGTCCCTCGGCCGGCCGGCACTCCGCAGGAGGGTCCCGCACGAAGTTGCCAAGCTATAGTGACGAAGCGTGACGCGAGTAGCTAGGTATTTTCAAAAATGCTATGAAATAGCAAAAAAGATTTTAAGCTATTGCATAGCTTCTATCGCGGGCTTTGAGCGTGGAGACCGAATCCAGAAATTCCGTAACGAAAATAACCTGACACCCCTAAAGTAGAGCTTTTGGTACCAGGGTACCATGAATGTAGGAGAGCGCACCTTCACAAACTTTTTAGTTTTTAGTTTTGCCATCTATCGAAAAATAGCAGAACTTTTTAAAAAGTTACCCTGGTCAAAGATAATATATTATTTATAACTCTATGCCCTGGTACCAAAAGCTCTCCTTTTCGATAGATGGCAAAGCCAAAAACTAAAAATAACTTTAAACTCTATGCAATAGCTTTACCGCGGCAGTCTCCGAGTGCCACACGTCTTTTTTTATTCTATTCTATTCTATACTAAAAAGTGCGTTTGTTCGCAGGACTTCGAGCCAGTTCCTGTGCCTCCCAATCAATATGGCAACTTCTACAGCGGGGACTCCTATATTGTCCTGAAGGTACGGAACAAACCTCTACCATCCTCGGAGCTCTAGCAATAGGGTATTTGACTCCAATTTTTTTATTACTTTATTATAAAGTAGAATTAAAATAATGACGTGCACTGAAAGAACTAATTAAATCGATCAAATAACAAAAAAGTTATAAGCATTTAAAGATTTGTGATTAGACAGAGATAGCAACATGACATTGTGACGTCACACCTTACCAATGCCATAGTAGCTTCGTGCGGCTTCATACAAATTTTCGTTTTGCGAGAAAGGGATAGAAGATCCCCCCACTCCAAAGTTTAAACGCCTGTAACTTTGTAAATCTTCGTTGGATTTTAATATTTCTTTCACTGCACGTTATTATTTTTATCCTAGTTTATAATAAAGTAATATTTTTTATCAAATTCAAAAGTAGTGTAAGACCCAATTCGACATGAAACTATATAAATTACGGAACCCTATTATTAAGACTGCCGTCCGTCCGTACGTCCATCCTCTATGTATCTATAGTTTGACACTTTTGCTCGGTTTCATTCATTTTCTAGGCAAGCGCGCTCATTTCTGCCCATTAGACATGATTGTAGTCAAGCGCAAGCCTATCAATTATAAATAATTGGTCAGGTGCGAGTCGGGCTCGCGCACTGAGGGTTCCGTACTATATTAGAAAAAGTTAAACCATAAGGCCCGGTTGCCACAAAAGCGGAGCTGTGTTTGAGTCCAATCAGATTTCGTCATTTCGACATCTCTCCTCACCTCCAGTTTCGGAGATGTCAAAATGTTGGAAACCGGGCCTAAGAATTTGCTAATACCAAAAAAAGGTATAGTTAATTTTAATTTTCCCGGAAATTATATATTGATCTCTGTTAATCGTAATTATTTAAGAATTTTCGATTACTAAACTTCGGAGATAAGGGGGGTGGACGGTATTTTTTTCGACAGTTTGCTCAATAAATCAAAACCTATCGGCCATAAAAATCAATAAAAATCGGTTTAAGAATACACAAGTAACGCCCTTTCATATGATACCCCACTCAATATTGTTATCTCATTTTGAAATTCCGACGACCCAGTTTACACGGTACACCCCTTTGTAAAAAAAAATATTTTTTTTATGATTGCACTGACGGCGGGCCATATCATTATCTTTACCTATTCCAAATTTCTATCTTTTATAGTTACTGAAATAAAGGGTTGTGACTTGTGACACACAGACAGACAGATAGACGGACAACAAAGTGATCTTATAAGGGTTTCGTGTTTTTATCTTTGAGGTACGGAACCCTAAAAAAATGTCCAAATATATAAATTGGAACTCCGAGTTAGCCGATTAAAAACAGCTGTGCTATTCTACAAAATGAAATAGCTGCCAGACAGCTGGCAACCCGAATATGGCATGCAAAATTGTACTCTATTACAACTGACAAATTCATAGATGCAGAGATGTACGCTCGTCGCTGTTTTGCAGAATAACACGGCAGATCTAGTCAAGAAGCATAAAATAAATCATCTGGCAGTCATAAGTTTTTATTGGCAAGTGTTTTATGTAGAGATGTTATTAAAATATAAACTAATGGCCTATATTCAAACAACCGTGTGGTTTTAATCAAACTCTCAGATGTCTAATAAGATCGAAACATTTACCAAACATTAAACAGACTGATGTGGTTTTAAGTTTATTTTTGTTTGATAGTAAATTTAAAGTAGGTATTCATCATATTTTATTAGAAATAGGTTTGGGTTATGTTGGATAAAAAATATGCAATATTCCTACACTCATCCCTTTTTTATAGTTCCGTACCCAGAGGGTAATCTAATACGGGACCAGTAGTTCCTGAGATAAGCGTGTTCAAACAACAAACAAACAAACAAACAAATTCTTCAGCTTTATAGTATTAGTATAGGAGTATGCAGGGTTATATAAAAATACCAAATCGCTCTCGGCCTGTATTTGTTTACATTAAAACTAACAACTTTAGTTCTATGACTTATTTTAGGTACTCGATATTTTGAGAAATATCAAATATTCAATATTTTACAGAGGTATCTCTACTTGTTCCTACTCTGTAATGTAACATCGGCAAACTGGCAATGGCGCGGCGGCGCGCTACCTCGCGGCGCGAAACCGCGACAGTGTACTATCACATTTGCGAAATATTTTTTTGTATGAAATAAATTAATACTGAATTTTGAAAAGTCGTAGAACAAAATTTAATGTAAACAACTACAGGCCGAGAACGATTTGGTATTTTTTATATAACCCTGTAGATATAATATTAAGGAGGGAGTTTTCTTCCAGACATCAGGATCCACGCCTTCCTCGCTGTCCTGGGACATCCACTTCTGGCTGGGCGCGAAGACCAGCCAGGATGAGGCGGGAGCGGCCGCCATCCTGTCTGTCAACCTGGATGACGAGCAGTTCTACGGGAGCGCCGTGCAGCACCGGGAGACGCAGGGCCACGAGTCCAGACAATTCCTGAGCTATTTCGAACCGGGTAACATTTATTTTTTACACTATACAAGCAGTGATAGCTCAATGGTTCTGACCTTGGCCTCTCATAAGAAAGAAAGAAAGAAAGAAAGAAAGAAAGAAAGAAAGCCTGTGTGATTCCAAAATGGAGTCCACTCAGCGTTTGCTACGTCCGTGGAGCCTGGATTTGCACAACGGTCGTAGCGCTGGTCTTCCGTGGATCCCAGTAATATCGGACGATTTATAAGTAAATAATTATACAAGGTATATGCTAAATTATATTTTAAAGTAGGTTAGGTTATAGGTAACGGATATAAGGACAAGGAGGTCACAGGTTCGATTCCTCCTGCCACGGGCCACTTTGGTATTTTATAATTTCTAAATTGGCTCCGGTCTGGTCTGGTGGGAGGCTTCGCCCGTGGCTAGTTACTACCCTACCCGCAAAGACGTGCCACCAAGCAATTTAGCGTTCCGGTAGGATGCTGCGTAGAAACCGCTGGGGTGGTTACTTATCCCTTCCAAGTTAGTACGCGCTAAAAGTTAGGACATGCGCCAGAGAGGTCGTCAAGAGGCGCAATTTGTCAAAAATAATTGTGGACCGCGATCCTTAAAAAATACTTCGTTCGGCTTACTACTGAGGCCGTTGGTGTCAAAACAAACATTTAGACACCAGTAAACTGGCAACATTTTTCGCGCCATATCCTGTGTATACAAGGTGAAAAATTTATGGTTTTTGATGTTAAGCAGGGTGAATCAGTATCAGCAGTACTATCGAATTATCTACACTGTTTCGGAAAAGTAAGCATTTTTATTTTTATTGCAAAAAAAATAATCGAGATAAACTCGAAAATGTGATAACCAATAGTAGTGACTACGCGGTACGTGGCGTGTAGAGCAATAAAACTCACGCCGCGAGCGCGGCGTGCGGTACTTGTGCGGTACCTACTACTAGTGGTTTGCGAATTTTTGAAAACAAAATTTCTCGAAAAATAATTTTTTTATTTTACTACTGGGGTCAAAATAAATTGCAAAAATTAAAAGTACTGCGAATAGCGATTCACCTCGCTTCACATCTAAAACCATTTATTTTTCACCGTGTATGTCTATGCCGTCAGTGAATGTGTGGGTTGTTCCAGCTATCCGCTACATGGAGGGCGGACACTCGTCTGGCTTCAACCACATTGTGGTGAACGCGGGAGCCGAGAAGAGGCTCTTCCAGATCAAGGGCAAGCGGAATGTCAGAGTTAGACAGGTATGGACTCTTCCGTTCTTCATTACACACCTCATCATCATTATATCTTTGCTGAGATTCCACTCAAACTACATTTTAAGGCTTCTATATCAAAATAAATAAATAAAAAATATGTTTTTTAGGGTTCCGTAATTCCAAAGAAAAAAAAACGGAACCCTTATAAGATCACTTTGTTGTCCGTCTGTCTGTCTGTCTGTCACGGCCCTTTATTTCAGTAACTATTAAATATATCGATATGAAAAATAGTTATAGATGATGATGGCCCGCCGTCAGTGCAATCATAAAAAATTGAAAATCGTTTTTATTTTTATTTAAAAAGGGGGGTAAACTGGGTCGCCGTAATTTCAAAGTGAAATAACAATATTGAGTGGGGTATCATATGAAACAGCGTTACTTGTCTATTCCAAAACCAATTTTTGTTTATTTTTATGCCTGATAGTTTTTGACTTATTAAGCAAACTGTCGAAAAAAATACCGTTAATCCCCCCTATTCTCGTAAGTTTACCAATCGAAATTCTGAAATAATTATGATGAATAGAGATCAATGTATATTTTACGGGAAAAATAAAATGAACTCTGTATCTTTTATACTTTTTTTTGGTATTAGCAATTAACCTCAAAAAACAAAGTTAAGTTTGCGGTTCGGTAAAAAAAGGGATTTTTATGGTTTCACTTTTTCTATAGTAGTACGGAACCCTCAGTGCACGAGCCCGACTCGCACCTGACCAATTATTTATCATTGATAGGCTTGCGCTTGACCACAATGTGGTTGTTTGTGGTTGTGTGGTGTGGTTGTCTGATGGGCAAAAATGATGAGGTCTAGGATGGAGCGCGCTTGCCTACAAATGCCTATTCACTCTTCTCTTGAAGTCATCCAGGTTGTACTTGGCTAGGAACACGGAAGCTGGAAGGGTGTTCCACACCTTTGCGGTTCGTATCAGAAACGTGGAATATAAACGTTTCGTTCGAGTACGCTGAACATCAACCACATAAGGATGCCATGTCTTCTCTCGATGTCTTTGCGGTTCAGTGGTAGAAAGAAAGGTGAAGGACTTACAAGGTTGTGGAGTTCCTGAGCACACTCTCCAAAATATATCCTGTAAAAAACCACAAATGGATAAAATTATGACATTTGTGAGGTATTGTTCACGGTAACAAATTGGATTTTTCCTATCCCAATAATTATGCAGCTGAAGAAGTTCTCACTTAAAATTTTAGACCCTTGAATTTGCCTGAACGTTAAGTTTGATTATATAAACTTGTTCCCAAGGTGGAAGTGTCAGTGGCTTCGATGAACAAGGGCGACTGCTTCATCCTGGACGTGGATCACGACATCCTGCTGTACGTGGGCGAGCAGGCCAAGAGCGTGGAGCGGCTGAAGGCCATCTCCGTCGCCAACCAGATCAGGGACCAGGACCACAACGGCAGGGGCAATATTGAAATCATTGGTGAGTGACGACCTATGTCAATGAACAAGGCGACTGCTTCATCTTGGACGTAGAGCACGACATTCTGCTGTACGTGGGCGAGCAGGCCAAGAGCGTGGAGCGGCTGAAGGCCATCTCCGTCGCCAACCAGATCAGGGACCAGGACCACAACGGCAGGGGCAATATTGAAATCATTGGTGAGTTACCTTTGTCAGTGAACAAGGCGACTGCTTCATCCTGGACGTGGATCACGACATCCTGCTGTACGTGGGCGAGCAGGCCAAGAGCGTGGAGCGGCTGAAGGCCATCTCCGTCGCCAACCAGATCAGGGACCAGGACCACAACGGCAGGGGCAATATTGAAATCATTGGTGAGTTACCTTTGTCAGTGAACAAGGCGACTGCTTCATCCTGGACGCGGATCACGACATCCTGCTGTACGTGGGCGAGCAGGCCAAGAGCGTGGAGCGGCTGAAGGCCATCTCCGTCGCCAACCAGATCAGGGACCAGGACCACAACGGCAGGGGCAATATTGAAATCATTGGTGAGTTACCTTTGATAATGAACAAGGCGACTGCTTCATCCTGGACGTGGATCACGACATCCTGCTGTACGTGGGCGAGCAGGCCAAGAGCGTGGAGCGGCTGAAGGCCATCTCCGTCGCCAACCAGATCAGGGACCAGGACCACAACGGCAGGGGCAATATTGAAATCATTGGTGAGTTACCTTTGTCAGTGAACAAGGCGACTGCTTCATCCTGGACGTGGATCACGACATCCTGCTGTACGTGGGCGAGCAGGCCAAGAGCGTGGAGCGGCTGAAGGCCATCTCCGTCGCCAACCAGATCAGGGACCAGGACCACAACGGCAGGGGCAATATTGAAATCATTGGTGAGTTACCTTTGTCAGTGAACAAGGCGACTGCTTCATCCTGGACGTGGATCACGACATCCTGCTGTACGTGGGCGAGCAGGCCAAGAGCGTGGAGCGGCTGAAGGCCATCTCCGTCGCCAACCAGATCAGGGACCAGGACCACAACGGCAGGGGCAATATTGAAATCATTGGTGAGTTACCTTTGATCAGTGAACAAGGCGACTGCTTCATCCTGGACGTGGATCACGACATCCTGCTGTACGTGGGCGAGCAGGCCAAGAGCGTGGAGCGGCTGAAGGCCATCTCCGTCGCCAACCAGATCAGGGACCAGGACCACAACGGCAGGGGCAATATTGAAATCATTGGTGAGTTACCTTTGATAATGAACAAGGCGACTGCTTCATCCTGGACGTGGATCACGACATCCTGCTGTACGTGGGCGAGCAGGCCAAGAGCGTGGAGCGGCTGAAGGCCATCTCCGTCGCCAACCAGATCAGGGACCAGGACCACAACGGCAGGGGCAATATTGAAATCATTGGTGAGTTACCTTTGTCAGTGAACAAGGCGACTGCTTCATCCTGGACGTGGATCACGACATCCTGCTGTACGTGGGCGAGCAGGCCAAGAGCGTGGAGCGGCTGAAGGCCATCTCCGTCGCCAACCAGATCAGGGACCAGGACCACAACGGCAGGGGCAATATTGAAATCATTGGTGAGTTACCTTTGATAATGAACAAGGCGACTGCTTCATCCTGGACGTGGATCACGACATCCTGCTGTACGTGGGCGAGCAGGCCAAGAGCGTGGAGCGGCTGAAGGCCATCTCCGTCGCCAACCAGATCAGGGACCAGGACCACAACGGCAGGGGCAATATTGAAATCATTGGTGAGTTACCTTTGTCAGTGAACAAGGCGACTGCTTCATCCTGGACGTGGAGCACGACATCCTGCTGTACGTGGGCGAGCAGGCCAAGAGCGTGGAGCGGCTGAAGGCCATCTCCGTCGCCAACCAGATCAGGGACCAGGACCACAACGGCAGGGGCAATATTGAAATCATTGGTGAGTTACCTTTGATAATGAACAAGGCGACTGCTTCATCCTGGACGTGGATCACGACATCCTGCTGTACGTGGGCGAGCAGGCCAAGAGCGTGGAGCGGCTGAAGGCCATCTCCGTCGCCAACCAGATCAGGGACCAGGACCACAACGGCAGGGGCAATATTGAAATCATTGGTGAGTTACCTTTGTCAGATGAACAAGGCGACTGCTTCATCCTGGACGTGGATCACGACATCCTGCTGTACGTGGGCGAGCAGGCCAAGAGCGTGGAGCGGCTGAAGGCCATCTCCGTCGCCAACCAGATCAGGGACCAGGACCACAACGGCAGGGGCAATATTGAAATCATTGGTGAGTTACCTTTGTCAGTGAACAAGGCGACTGCTTCATCCTGGACGTGGATCACGACATCCTGCTGTACGTGGGCGAGCAGGCCAAGAGCGTGGAGCGGCTGAAGGCCATCTCCGTCGCCAACCAGATCAGGGACCAGGACCACAACGGCAGGGGCAATATTGAAATCATTGGTGAGTTACCTTTGTCAGTGAACAAGGCGACTGCTTCATCCTGGACGTGGATCACGACATCCTGCTGTACGTGGGCGAGCAGGCCAAGAGCGTGGAGCGGCTGAAGGCCATCTCCGTCGCCAACCAGATCAGGGACCAGGACCACAACGGCAGGGGCAATATTGAAATCATTGGTGAGTTACCTTTGTCAGTGAACAAGGCGACTGCTTCATCCTGGACGTGGATCACGACATCCTGCTGTACGTGGGCGAGCAGGCCAAGAGCGTGGAGCGGCTGAAGGCCATCTCCGTCGCCAACCAGATCAGGGACCAGGACCACAACGGCAGGGGCAATATTGAAATCATTGGTGAGTTACCTTTGTCAGTGAACAAGGCGACTGCTTCATCCTGGACGCGGATCACGACATCCTGCTGTACGTGGGCGAGCAGGCCAAGAGCGTGGAGCGGCTGAAGGCCATCTCCGTCGCCAACCAGATCAGGGACCAGGACCACAACGGCAGGGGCAATATTGAAATCATTGGTGAGTTACCTTTGTCAGTGAACAAGGCGACTGCTTCATCCTGGACGCGGATCACGACATCCTGCTGTACGTGGGCGAGCAGGCCAAGAGCGTGGAGCGGCTGAAGGCCATCTCCGTCGCCAACCAGATCAGGGACCAGGACCACAACGGCAGGGGCAATATTGAAATCATTGGTGAGTTACCTTTGATAATGAACAAGGCGACTGCTTCATCCTGGACGTGGAGCACGACATCCTGCTGTACGTGGGCGAGCAGGCCAAGAGCGTGGAGCGGCTGAAGGCCATCTCCGTCGCCAACCAGATCAGGGACCAGGACCACAACGGCAGGGGCAATATTGAAATCATTGGTGAGTTACCTTTGTCAGTGAACAAGGCGACTGCTTCATCCTGGACGCGGATCACGACATCCTGCTGTACGTGGGCGAGCAGGCCAAGAGCGTGGAGCGGCTGAAGGCCATCTCCGTCGCCAACCAGATCAGGGACCAGGACCACAACGGCAGGGGCAATATTGAAATCATTGGTGAGTTACCTTTGTCAGTGAACAAGGCGACTGCTTCATCCTGGACGTGGAGCACGACATCCTGCTGTACGTGGGCGAGCAGGCCAAGAGCGTGGAGCGGCTGAAGGCCATCTCCGTCGCCAACCAGATCAGGGACCAGGACCACAACGGCAGGGGCAATATTGAAATCATTGGTGAGTTACCTTTGTCAGTGAACAAGGCGACTGCTTCATCCTGGACGTGGAGAACACGACATCCTGCTGTACGTGGGCGAGCAGGCCAAGAGCGTGGAGCGGCTGAAGGCCATCTCCGTCGCCAACCAGATCAGGGACCAGGACCACAACGGCAGGGGCAATATTGAAATCATTGGTGAGTTACCTTTGTCAGTGAACAAGGCGACTGCTTCATCCTGGACGTGGAGCACGACATCCTGCTGTACGTGGGCGAGCAGGCCAAGAGCGTGGAGCGGCTGAAGGCCATCTCCGTCGCCAACCAGATCAGGGACCAGGACCACAACGGCAGGGGCAATATTGAAATCATTGGTGAGTTACCTTTGTCAGTGAACAAGGCGACTGCTTCATCCTGGACGTGGAGCACGACATCCTGCTGTACGTGGGCGAGCAGGCCAAGAGCGTGGAGCGGCTGAAGGCCATCTCCGTCGCCAACCAGATCAGGGACCAGGACCACAACGGCAGGGGCAATATTGAAATCATTGGTGAGTTACCTTTGTCAGTGAACAAGGCGACTGCTTCATCCTGGACGTGGAGCACGACATCCTGCTGTACGTGGGCGAGCAGGCCAAGAGCGTGGAGCGGCTGAAGGCCATCTCCGTCGCCAACCAGATCAGGGACCAGGACCACAACGGCAGGGGCAATATTGAAATCATTGGTGAGTTACCTTTGTCAGTGAACAAGGCGACTGCTTCATCCTGGACGTGGAGCACGACATCCTGCTGTACGTGGGCGAGCAGGCCAAGAGCGTGGAGCGGCTGAAGGCCATCTCCGTCGCCAACCAGATCAGGGACCAGGACCACAACGGCAGGGGCAATATTGAAATCATTGGTGAGTTGACGACCTTTGTCAATGAACAAGGCGACTGCTTCATCCTGGACGTGGAGCACGACATTCTGCTGTACGTGGGCGAGCAGGCCAAGAGCGTGGAGCGGCTGAAGGCCATCTCCGTCGCCAACCAGATCAGGGACCAGGACCACAACGGCAGGGGCAATATTGAAATCATTGGTGAGTTACCTTTGTCAGTGAACAAGGCGACTGCTTCATCCTGGACGTGGAGCACGACATCCTGGTGTTTATTCCGGAAACAAGAATTTCGAGAGACGCTTTCTTATTCCTTGTTTACATCATGTTTACCTCTTTGTAGCTTTTTATGACCAAGAAATTGGGCTGAGAAATGTCCACTTAAGTAAAGTTCAAGTAAGAGTAAAGAATGAGTCGGCACTGATAGTACCTAAGTGATGACGCAGCCGAAGATTTTACGTACTAACTTGGAAGGGCTAAGGAAAGTCACACCAACGGTTTCTACCTAGCATCGCTGCCGGAACGCTTAATCGCTTGGCCGTACGTCTTTGCTGGTAGGGTGGTAACTAGCCACGGCCGAAGCCTCCCACCAGACCAGACCTAAGCCAATTTAGAAATTATAAAATTCTAAAGTGTAAAATTCCCGTGGCGGGAATCGAACCCGCGACCTCCCACTCGAATCCGAGCGCGCGTCCCCTGCGCCAGGGAGGTCGCCAGGGAGGGAGTTTGGGCTCATCTAGCGATTTAAATCTTTGATCAGCGGTTTATACGTTTGATTGTATATTTCAGACCCTTACTCCAACGAGGGAGACGTCAGCAAGTTCTTCGAAGCCCTGGGGTCCGGAGACCAGGACTCCGTGCCGGACGCGGAAGACGGCGGCGATGATGAGGTGAGGATGAGGTTGAGGACTTTTCTCATACATGCTTGGTTTGAGCATAAAGGACAATGACCATGGATGTATGGATTCCCGTATCAAGCTGAATCAAACCAAAACTTTATTTTTTATGGACTACGATCTCCATGTTAACCGCTACAATTATTACTTTTTTTTAGTTAATATCCGGATCCTAGAGTAATACAAAGGCAAACAAACAAGTTGTACCTACTTCTTAGTAAAATCAGTGTGACACGAAATGTGCATCGCAAAAGCAAATGACTTTTTGTATGCAAAATTAAATTCCGGATATGAAAAACAAATTATTAGTACCGTTGGTTCTTAAAAAACACAATTTTATTTTCCTAGACTATTTTGGTTTTGGTTCATGGGAAAACTACCACCACCTTTGGTCATTGTCCTTTGACGAACTTCTTCGGGATAAATCGTAATTGCTGTACCGGCCAATCAGCGGTCACTTTGCTGGCTGTTGCGGTTTAGTATGTTCGCTTTCATTTTGTCCGGTTGCTGCGTTGGTATTCTCTAAGGACATAAAACGACGCCAACCGTGCGCATGTACCTGTAACAAAAAATTTCGTAGCAAATAGACTATAATGCACTATCTCTATACTATAAAAAAGAATCGCAAAATGTGTTGGCAAGCGCATAACTCAACAACGCCTGGACCAATTTAGACAATTTTTTTTTAATGTTCGTTGAAGTTCAAGGATGGTTTTTACGGCGAGAAAAATTCGAAAAATTGCCGGAAAAACCCTAAAAACAGCCCTTTTCTTTTTTCTCATACAAACGTTTTCTTACTAAAACGTAGAGTCAAATTAAGGAGCACACCATAGGTGTATCCGCGAAATTAAAATTTTTTGTGGTTTTTTGCGATTTTTAAGCGGATAAGATGTAATAGGCTTATGGCAGTCAAATTGCGATAATCCCAAGTTCATCTTTACGTATTTATATAAAAATCTCTGCTTGAAAGTGTCGAGTTAAAGAAATTAATCCGAGATTTGCGAGTTGCTCACTTAAAACTCTTTACTCGGACTAATTTCCTAGGATAGACATTTTTATGCAAAAAATATGATATAAACATGTAAAGAAGTAACTGCCACTCTCGCAAAATGACTGCCATAAGCCCATTATGTGTAATTAGCGTACAAATTGCAAAAAACCACGAAAATTTTGAATTTCGCGGGCAGACCTGTTGAGTTCGCCGTAAGCTTTAATGCCATTGTATATAGTTCATATAAAATTACAACCACTCACTGTTAACTAAGCAATGTTGACTGTAGGTATGTTCTTAAGAATGTTTTGCCCCGACTATAAAATAGGTCGGAGTAAAAACTGCCACAATAAAAATATTTTTGACAGGACGAAGTCTGTCGGGTCCGCTAGTAAATTATAATAATTAGGTGAAAATTTGCTCTTAGGACTTCGAGCGAGGCGCGGCCAAGGAAGTCAGCCTCAGCGAGATATCTGACAGGACCGGCTCCATACAGATCAAGAAGCTGCCGGCGCCGTTTAAGCAGGACGCGCTGGACACTAAGGTACCTGTTAAGTAGCGTCTACATAATGGCATATGCTGACCCACTGCAGGCCATCGCCATTGTGTACAGGACACAGGGGGAAATGGTATACAATGGCGGACAATGGTCAACGATGGCGCGCGATCGGGAAGTTGTCGGTTTTTGGCGCACACTTCAAAGGAATCGTGGCGTTGCGTGGTCGGTGGTGTTCACACAATGGCCCATTGCTTGTTCGTAAATCGTAACCGACCGCTGATACGGATAGTGCGCTCTTTTAGCGATATTTTTTTGCAAAATATATTCAAAATTACTAGTTAACATTGTATAAATATTTAAAATAATCTCAACAAAGAATTATATTAAAAATAAATAGCCGCGGCCGTAACTAAATACTTTCACGTCCATCGAAAGTGCCTTACCGGCATAGATTATACACTCATACACGGGCAGCAATGAGCCATGCGACATTGTGTGAACACCAAGTGATCGTGGACCACAGTTGTGCGTTGCCAAGCATGGCCCATTACAAGCCACTGTGAAGACGCCGCTTAAGAAACCGTATAGTGTGTTTATAACGTTTATTTATATACTGTGGCAAACGTCACACAAGTAAACCATAAACACTGTTTATCTGTATAGAATCGATACATCGATCTGTGACCGACGCCATTTTGACTTGTCAAAATCAGCTGGCTATAAAAAGCCCGTCAAATTCAAAATCGTTCCTTTTTCTGCATCACTCGTCTCGCTACCAGAGGGGTTAGTACAAGTTTTTGTACGAATTTCGAGTCGACTCGCATCGCACACACGCATCGAATTCCTCCATACATTTACAGCTAACGCCATCTATGGACAGTCGCTGACATCGCGGTTATCAATAGATAGCGCTGACTGTAAATATATGGAGGAATTCGTTTCGTTTGTACGATGCGAGTCAGCTGGAAATTCGAACAAAAACCTGTACTAACCATGCAGATCAATCTATCGTTGCTAGTGTCATTCACTGTAACCGCCATTATGTTTAGTTCCTAATTCAAGTATTAAATCAAGTTAATATCACATCTTTCTTTCAAACGGACCTCTGCCCAATAGTACCTAATCCACTCGCATGCTCAATGCGTGCGTAATAAGTTGAGACCAAGAGAGCCATTCACATCACGTTTTCACACACTCAAGTGATGTGAAAGAAGAAAAAAAAAACATTGAAAAATTAACTTTAAGTCTATTTGCTTACAGTGTAAAATTGAATGTATATTTGATCATAGGAAATAAACGTTTTTAATGTTTGTTCCAGGAATGCTACATCCTGGATACAGGCAGCAGCATTTATGTTTGGATTGGAAAACAGTCCACTAAGAAGGTAAGTATCTATGGAATAGGTATACAGGGTGTTGGTTAATTCGTATAGTATGCCCGCAGCTAATCTTTTTTACTTGATCCTAGAAACACATTAATGGAGATAAGAAAACCCAATTATTTTGTTTTGTTTTGTTTTCAATACAAAAAATATTATTTAATTTAGATTTTTTTTTCGCAACCCTAACTGTGATGTCAACAAAGCCCAGTTCATTGATATTGCACCAGCTGTTTTTAGGGATGTCACTTAAAATGTGTGGTACATTTTTGAACTCCCTATAGTTCCCTCAGGATATGAGCTACACTTCTAGTGATATTTTTACATGTATTTATACATCGTTGACTACTTTAAGCTTTCGGCTAATTAGGGCAAATAATTTACATGTTGTATAAGTAAGATGCCTAAATACGTTACGAGTAACTAAGATATTATGTCTTCATTTCAGGAGAAGGCTGAGGCGATGAAGAAAGCGGAACATTACCTAGAAGTTAACAACTACCCCCCTTGGGTAAGATCGGAATAACGATACCCTATAAAAACAAAAAAAAATGACACCAATAATTTTTTTTTTATGCTATACAAGTTAGTACTTGACTGCGATCTCATCTGATGGTAAGTGATGATGCAGTCGAAGATGTTAGCGTACTAACTTGGAAGGGGTAAGTTAAGTCACCCCAACGGTTTCTACACAGCATCGTACCGGAACGCTAAATCGCTTGGCGGTACGTCTTTGCTGGTAGGGTGGTAACTAGCCACGGTCGAAGCCTCCCACCAGACCAGACCTGAGCCAATTTAGAAATTATAAAATTCCAAAGTGGCCCGTGGCGGGAATCGAACCTGCGACCTCCGAGCGTGCGTGTCCTGCGCCACGGAGGTCGTCATAATGGCGACATATTTTCGCGCGGTTCGCCCGGTCCTATGTAGTTGTGTCTATTTTAGTAACCCTGAGTATTACTTTTCAGGTCCACATCTCAAAGGTAGTAGAAGAGGCCGAGCCAGCTGCCTTCAAGCAGTATTTCCAAGATTGGAACTAGATTTAGGATTAGGTCTAGTCTAGATTAAACTAGGTTAAGTTATCGTTTCATACAATGTGGAAAGGCGAAGCTGATCCGCGCATGTTTTTTTAGGTACTGAGCACAAAAAATAATTATATGTTAAATGCACAAATAAATGTATCGTTAATTTTGTTCATACTAGTTTTATTTTCTGAAGTCTTACATTTTTGGGTTTCTATCTTTTTAGTTCATTAAGTACTTCGCCAACAGGAGCGAAAAATACGAAGGTTAAAAAACACGAAATAGCTCTACTCGATATCAAAGTGCCTATTCAGTAGATCTATAAGTATATTTAACCATTGATATATTTACTTGGCAGACTTTTGGCAAAGAAATTGATTTTCGATTCCTGTTGACTGAATACTTATTGGATTTTGTACTTTAATACACATCTATAAGATTGTTGTATAGCTCCTCCTTTTCTTGTTCCTCTAATTTCTGCTTCTGAAACAAAATAGAACGCCCTATTTATTTATATGATGAAGGTCGTAAGAATTTAAGGATTCAACGTATTTGAATATTTATAAAAATCCACTAAAAAACGTTTTTATTAAGCTATTGCATAGCTTCTATCGCGGGCCTTGAGCGTGGAGACCGAATCCAGAAATTCCGTAACGAAAATAACCTAACACCACTAAAGTAGAGCTTTTGGTACCAGGGTAGGTAGGTACCATGAATGCAGGAGAGCGCACCTTCACAAACTTCTTAGTTTTTAGTTTTGCCATCTATCGATGAATAGCAGAACTTTTAATGACTTTTTGAAATATCACGCTTGTCTCTTTAGTTCTGCAAATGGCCTTTAGGTGGCATTGGTTGTATCGGCGAGCGCGATATTTCAAAAAGTCATTAAAAGTTCTGCTATTCATCGATAGTATGGCAAAACTAAAAACTTAAAATAGCTTAAAATGCTAGGTATGTAATAGCTTTACCGCGGCAGTCTCCGAGTGCCACACGTCTTTTTTTACGATTTTCATGGTATCCCGCCACCCCTAATGGTAGCTACACAGTATCACACAGGAACACTGAATCACTTGGCAGGTAACCCGGCGTGGCCGAACCCTCTCATGAAACCAGCAGCCTTTGTGACTTATCGACAAGTACTCACTGATCTCTATTCTATGGATTAATCATTGTCATACATCTGACATTTCTCTGCCGTGCTATTCTGCAAAACAGGGATGAGCGTACATCTATGCATCTATGAATTTGTCAGTTGTAATAGAGTACAATTTTGCATGCCATATTTAGGTTGGCAGCTGTCTGGCAGCTATTTCATTTTGTAGAATAGCACAGCTGTTCATTTTATGTGCCGATTTGAAGCGCCACCCTCGAACGGCCACGATACTAAATTGACATTTGTTGCTAGTTATTGACGTTTTGAATGTCATTTTATTTGAGTTCCATAAACGCTCACAATCAGCGCCAAAATGGCGAAAATCAAGTGTCTTCATTTTTACGTTGACAGTTAGGGATCCATAGAATGAAGATCAGTGAGGGTAGGTTACTGATAAAATGCGTCGGAGGACAGAGGTCGTGGGTTCGATTCCCACAACTGAAAAAGGTTTGTGATGGACTAAGAAGCATCAATGTTTTCCAGTGTCTGGGTGTTTTTCAATATATTTGTATGTATTTAATGTATATTAAATTAATTAATTAAATATTTGTATTTATCAGTTATCTAGTACCCATAACAGAAGCTATCGCTTACTTTGGGGCTATAGATGTGTGTAATGTCCTGATATACAAGATTATGTAAAAAATATCAAATCACTCTTGGAATATTTTATATAACCCTTAGTCTAGGATCCCACTATACAACGACAACGATGAAAACTATTTTATATCCAATTTAATATTTCAATAAATATATCGCAAGTGGGTTGCCAAAAAAATTTCAGTCCAGGGTATGATTAATTAAGAATTAAAAAAAACCATTGTAACATGGACTCCTATTTGTTACTGTTTAGTTGACATCGTAGTTCAAATTAGATTGGATGTTATAAATAGTGCTTTTTGTCAGAAATACTTTCCTGGTTGAGGAAAGTATTTCTGCTCTATATTTTTTGGCAAAAGAAAGTTAACGGATAATAAAATCGTAGGTAAATAAGCACAATTGCAATTTGCGACCTGAATCGCTCATCCAATCTAATTTGAACTAAGATGTCAACGGAACTCTAACAAATAGGAGTTCATGTTACGATGGATTTTTTTTAAATTCTTAATTTGCGATATATTTATTGACATATTTAATTGGATATAAAATAGTTTTCATCCAATAAGCAGCTCGGTGAAGGTCGACCTTACTTGGGATCCCCTACTACCTGTAGAATTATTATAGGCCAACTTACAATCCACATGTTCGGGTCCCATTTCCCGAAGGCTCGCAGGAATTCTTCGTTTTCAAACCCTTGCTTCAGGATCGTCAATTTGGGAACTCCGTATCGTTTTAATGCCTGAAAAGTGATTTATAGTATAGTACCAGGAAAACGTATTCATCGTTATCCTATTCGTTTGCAATTTCGTCCCCCGATTGGCTGGCTTTCAGATTTCATGGTTTTAATTTCATTTTTAATCAACTTCAAAAAAAGGAGGAGGTTCTCAATTCGTCTCAAATCTATCAAGTTTCTTAAAGTTCAAGTTTTTAGTAGGTTCGATTCACGGGTGTGGCAAGCAAATTTTTGGAATTTTTTGAATGCAGTTTTCTTTCTAATCAAAAATAAAGGAATATTTTCTTAGAGCAAAATTTTCTATCGACAGTATTAATGGTACTTTCCCTTCAGGTGACATTAAAGAATCAATTATTTTTGTTTTTCCTCTTTTTATAATTAGATTATATGTATATGTCGGCTCATCACATAGAACCAAGGATATTAATTTGATTATTGTCTATGTTTAGTCATGGTGTCTTTGATTTGAAGGTTGAGTCTATGGCGCGTGGATTCGGAGGAGTTGGCGACTCTATGATTACGGCTTGAACACTCTGTCTGTACTCTGTGCAGGGCCGACCAAGCTAAGGCAAAATAATGTGCCTATGTACATGGCAAGTACATATGTTTTGTCTCATGTTTTTTGTATCGTGATACAAATGCTATCTCACTCCTTAACACTATCACAAATGTACGCACACATTTACAAATCCTATTACATATGTACTAAAATTATACAAGATGGCCGCGCAAATTGTGTAGCCAGGTTAAAGAATTTCGCCCTAAAATGGGAAAAATGTGCGGCTAGGTTTTTACATAGGAAAATAATAATTTAAAAGTTTATTAACAGCTGCATACTTAGAAAATAAATCAATCAAAATACATTTTTTTAAGTTATACGTCTTAATATTTTTTTTTTTTTTTTTTCATCATCATTCATTAGGTATTAATTTTTGACCCTTACTGACATTGACATCACTGACATTCCGAAGACGTTGACATTCAACGAAAGCATAGACTACTAAAACGGAAGTGCTGAGTGACTACAGAATAGATATACCACAGAGTGACAATAACATCAAAACACAAATATACATCAGTGTTGCCAGTTTAAAAAAAAAATGGAGGGTCAATTCAAACTACTTTTTGACCAAATGAAAATAGAAATGGAAAAGCAAACAAATATTATATTCGAGAAAATGGACGAAAAACTTGAACCACTAATAAATGAAAATAAAATTTTGAAGAATAAAATAGAAATATTAGAAAAGAAAATTGAGCAGTTGGAGAAGGAGAAAAAGAAAAATAACATCTTGTATTTTGGATTGGACGAGAAGAGAGAATCTTCCTTTGAGTTGCTCCAGAGAGTCCAAGGAATTTTTAAGCAAGATTTAGGAATAACTTTGGAAGCTAGCGATGTATCAAAAATCCACCGCATTGGTCCTAGCAAAGAAAATAAAATAAGACCGGTTCTCATTAGTTTTGCAAACAACTGGAAGAAAATCGAGATACTAAAAATGAAAAGGAGCCTGAAAGATGGTTACATCACTGAAGATTTTACTAAAGATGTGCTAGAAAAAAGAAGGGAACTAAAGCCAAAACTAATAGAAGAACGTGCGAAAGGAAATACTGCTTACATTAAATACGATCAACTGATAGTAAAAGAGGGAAACCCAATCAAAGAAAAAAGGAAAAGAGACCAACTAACTTCGCCAGATAACCAAAATCAAGCCAAAAAGATAACAGTAACCAACAGTTCTACAATAAAGGAAAGCAGAAGGAACGCATTTGATTTGATGAGGCCTAGATCAAGCTCAGTTACTAATATTTCTCATAAATCTAAGTAGCAATTAAACATTAATCAAAGACAGAACAACCCCAATCCGGCTGGTCCCCGTGGGGTTGCACGACCACCACCCCCCCATAGAAGTACATCCCTACATCAAAATAGAAACTACAATGAGATCTACGTTGCAACGTTAAACGTTAGAACGTTAATGTCGGACAGCAGACTACAAGAATTGGAAGTAGCTCTAACACCCATAAAATGGGATGTCATAGGCCTTTGTGAAGTAAGAAGAGCGGGAGAAGAAATAAGAGAATATGAGAAATACATATTTTATTCTTATGGCAAACAAAAAGGTTTATATGGAGTAGGATTCCTAGTAAAAAAATTTTTAAAAGAAAAAATAATTAGCTTCAAAGGAATATCAGAAAGAATCGCCATACTCAACATTCATTTAAAAGAATCTAAACAACCATGGTCGATTATTCAAGTACATGCACCCACAGAAAATGATACGAAATTAGCGAAAGATAAATTCTACAAGGACATGACAGAGTTGATTCACAAGAAGAACATAATCATCATGGGAGATTTTAACGCCAAGGTTGGTAAGAAATCAAACAAAGATGAATTTGTCTTGGGAGAGTACAGTAGTGGTGACAGAAATGAAAACGGACAAAGACTAATAGATTTTTCTTTTGCCTACAATTTTAAAATAATGAATAGTTTCTTCAAAAAACGAAAGTCGAGAAAGTGGACGTGGTTAGCACCTAATGGCATAGATAGAAACGAAATTGATTTTATACTAACAAGAAAAAAACATATATTTAAGGATATTGAAGTACTTAATAAGCTAAATTTTAATACTGATCATAGAATGGTGAGAGGAGTTATACAAGACAAAAATAACAAATCAAGAAAACATATTATACACTCAAATATGAACAAGACAATAACATTACCGATACCACAAAATATATTGAATGATCTAGAGACAAAATTAAATGCAATGAAAGACATTGGAACATTGCAAGAGAAGTATAATTTTTTGGAAAAAGAACTTACAAATATAAACAAATCAAGCACGAAAAAAGTGACGAAAAATAAGCTAGGAGAAGAAACATTAAAACTGATGGAAGAGAGGAATAAAATGTTAGATAAACGAAAAGATAACAAACAAAATATCGCAAGTATTAGCAAGAAAATTCAGGAAACGATAAGAAAACATAAAAAAGCAGAAAGACTGGATATTTTGAAAAAACAAATAGAAAAAACAGGCGGAATTAAAAGAGGTCTAAAACAGTTGAAAGAATATACACAATGGATACCCACCGTTAAAACTAAAAACAAGAAGAAAAATGAGAAAATTACGACAAAGAGATTAGCAATAACGAAAACAGCGACAGATTTCTACAAAAACCTATACATGGAGACAGATATAACAACGCCAGAAGAAGAGGAAAATGAAGCTTACAAAGAAGAAGAAATACCTTATATACTAGAGTCTGAGGTCACAAAGGCTATAAAATCACAAAAAAGTGGAAAGGCTCCTGGAGATGATAAAATATCTAACGAACTAATAAAACAGTCCCTACCCGCGATATCCAAATATGTAACCCATCTTTTTAATGAAATAATAACAACAGAGCAAATACCGATTCAATGGACAAAATCCACCATCATCCTACTACACAAAAAAGGTGACAAAAATGAAATAAATAATTATAGACCTATAAGCCTTATGCCCAATCTATATAAAGTGTTCTCTAAAATAATACTGGGGCGAATATCGAAACGGCTAGAAGAAAACCAACCGAGAGAGCAAGCTGGATTTCGAGCTGATTATTCTACCATCGACCATATTCATGTTGTGAAACAAGTAATTGAAAAGCTCAATGAATACGGGCAGCTGTATTACATGGCATTCATTGATTACAATAAGGCTTTTGATTCGTTGAGTCATACTTATATATGGAAAACGCTAGAAAACCAAGGAATAGAAAGAAAATATATACAAATCATAAAACAAATTTATAGAAACACCACAGCAACAGTTCAACTCGAAAGAAAAGGGGAAGAATTCAAAGTTCAAAAAGGAGTAAGGCAAGGCGACCCACTTTCCCCAAAACTCTTCACAGCAGTGCTAGAAAATATATTTAGAAACTTAGACTGGGGAAATTTGGGAATCAATATTAACGGATTGAAACTAAATCACTTAAGATTTGCCGACGACATCGTTATTTTCGCTAAGGAATCAAGCATACTACAAACTATGTTACAACAATTAGATGTTGAAAGCAGGAAAGCAGGATTAACAATGAACCCAACGAAAACTAAAGTAATGACGAATGCCGTAAAAGAAAATATAGTAATAGGACATGAAATTATAGAATACGTAGAGGAGTATGTATATTTAGGACAACTAATTTCAATAAAAGACCAGTATTCTAAAGAAATAGATAGACGAATATGCAACACTTGGAAACGGTACTGGTCTCTAAAAGAAATAGTAAAGAATGAAACAATTCCAATAACAATGAAAAGCAAGTTATATAACACATGCATTCTACCATGTCTTATTTATGGATGCCAAACTTGGCCAGAGACGAGCAAGAACAACCAAAAGCTAATAGTTTGTCAACGCAACATGGAACGAAGCATGCTTAACATAAGACTACGGGATCGATGGACAACTTCAAAAATAAGAAAAAGAACGAAGGTCAGTGACGTGTTACAAAAAATAAGAAAGCTGAAATGGAGTTGGACTGGACATATAATGAGGACTAATAAAGAAAAATGGACTAAGGATGTAATAGAATGGTATCCGAGGAACGGGAAAAGACAAAGAGGAGGTCAAATTAAAAGATGGGAGGACGATTTACCAAAAGGATGGAGAAGGACTGCTAAGGATAGAGAGATGTGGAAACAATTGGGGGAGGCCTATGTCGATAGACAACCTGACCAGAGCTGCAGTTAAGTTACTAATACAATTTTTGCTCAGGGAAATAGATTCAATAATAATATTGTTTTTATAAGAATAGCATGTATAGTTTAAAGGTCAGTGAATAAAGGCTTTTATTATTATTATTATTATTTATTATTAATTTTTGATCGTGTCTACTGTCGAGTTTTATAGTAATGAGTATAACTATAATCATAGCTATTGTTTTAGGTACTATAGTTTTAGTTTCATTTTAGCACTTAGCAGATTTCAGTATGATTTTTAGGGTTCCGTACCCGAAGGGTAAAAAAGGAACCCTATTACTTAGACTTCGCTGTCCGTCCGTCCGTCCATCCGTCTGTCACCAGGCTGTATCTCTGGAACCATGATAGCTACAGAAATTTTCACAGATAATGTATTTCTGTTGCCGATATAGAAAAAAAATACTGAAAACTAGAATAAATAAGTATTTAAGGGGGCTTCCATACAACAAATGTCTTGTCTTTGCTCCATATTAATAACAGTACAAGGTAGATGCTTTAATGTTCACAGAATATTTAATTATATACTCATTTTAAAAATAGATAGGTAGTTAAAAATTAATAAAATTGAAGTTTAAAAATAGGAAAAGAAAAAACTACGATAGGAAAGTAAGGTTCGAACTCAGTTGCACCACGTTGCACAGTAAATATTTTATATTACGCGCGGTTAGTACACCACTAGGCAATTTTTTTATTCTACATATACAAGTTAGTACTTGACTGCGATCTCACCTGATGGTTCATGGTAAGTGATGATGCAGCCGAAGGTATTAACGTACTAACTTGGAAGGGGTAAGTAAAGTCACCCCAAACGGTTTCTACACAGCATCGCACCGGAACGCTAAATCCCTTGGCAGCACGTCTTTGTTGGTAGGGTGGTAGCTAGCCACGGCCTGTGACTTTCGGTTCCTGGTCTGTGACTCTGTGTACGGGTGATTGGCGAATGGCGCGTATCATGGAAAATGCCGAAACTTCCATTTAATCCAATTTAATTAGTGTAATTTCTGCTATATGTGTTATTTGATTTCACCTTATCTTATTAAAGAATAATTTTGTTAATTGATACTAGTCTAGTTTCATTGATCTACATTATAGTGAAGTGATATTTTAATTTGTAAAGAATTAAAGATGGACGACAACGACAATGCTATTAACCGAGACCAACCTGTACCGACATCAGCGCGTGGGATAAAAAATCCAGCCCACTTCGAGTTCGAATGAAAAGTCAAGTGATGAAACCAAGAGGGGTGTCTGTACGATTATTTCTATAATACAAAATGGCGCTTACTCATAGCCTAGCAGCTAAACTATTAACTTTGCGACTTTGATTGAATTGATAAAAGCAACAAAGATGAGTTGAAGTTTGTTTGGGTTTAATGCGGATAAAAACAACGTGGATCAGGATGCTTGCTTATGGGATACGATATTTTTATCATGTATCACAAATCCAAATATGTGAGGACTGGAGGTTCCCTTATTATGTCTGAATGGCTTTGGGTCATGAAGTACGTACCTAAAGGAATTAGGAAAGGTTTCAGCGTGGCTGTCACAAGAAGTATTTCTACAACAGACAAGACAAAAAGCTTTTGGTAATGTATGATCGTTCCATAGTACAAGAATTGGAGATTACTTCCACTAAAATGTGTCTTTATGTAATGTTTCATGTGCAACTGCTGTGTCATGTGGCCGTGGGTCTGCGTGTTGCTGGTTGTTAAGCGTGCAACGCCATGCTGTACATGTGTCTGCACGCTACCTCCTGTGGATCGACGTGCTTTGAGTTTGCATGAGCTCGTACAGTGCTCATCATCAGGGCAGTACTTGATATCATATGTTGTTGTACGTATGACATCACCAATAAAATGGAGTCCTGGTGAGATGTATTTGTTCTAATTTGTACTTCGTTAAGAAAGTGGAAAATAAAATATTGTGTAGGTACAGGCTAAAGCGTCAGGCACTGAGTTTAGTTAAAAGTTGTTTTCAAGTATTATTGAAATATCAAATAATGATATTGTGTGATCAGATGTTTTCACTTAGCCTGATAGGTTATTTCTGAGGGTACATGTGTAGTGTCGTAGTGTTTAACAACCAATAGTTATCAAAAGTTTTACTTGATAATATTAGACGTGGAGTACATTTATCTTTTATAGTTTGCACAATTAAGAAGCTAGTCAAAAACAATAGATAATAATTCCAGTTTCTGCAAGATATCATGCAAAGAGAGTCATCAATCAGTACTTAAAACTCGAATGTTGATTGTTAAATTTTTTTTTTTTTTTAAATGTAATTTGTGATAAGTAGGAAACATAGTATAAAGTTTGACTAAAGAATTCAATCAAAGTGAATTGTCACAATAGAAACCGATAATACTTTGTGCATGGATATCAAATTCTCACAACTGAAGTTCAGCAAGATTTTTAGTGACTTACTACAGCGGCTGGGGCTAGTTGTTATAACATGAGATCATCAGCATTTTATGACAGTTAATCAATAAAAGTAGTCATCATTTATTCGTGTAAAACATGCACAGGATAAGAATCATAGAGAATCAAATGATAAATGATTTATTACATATAGACCTAGTGTGCTAGCTCATGAATAGTCAGTAAAAATATGACTGTACTTTATGATATGAGTAGCTTCTCTTTTACAACTTAAAGACTGGGTTCACGAGGGTTCTATTGCATCCTGAATTATTGAGGACACTGGTATTAGATTTAGAGCAGAGGAAAGGAGGTTAGGTATTGCAACTCTTATAATGTTGGTACTCGTAGTAGGGTTTAAGTGAAAAATGAAAAATTTTATTGAATAATAATTTAATGAAATATTTTGCCTATTTAAGGATATGCAACTATAATTATTCATAGTAAGGTGGTTGTGGTTTTTTCGCCGTCGACAAGTTTGGTTGACGCACGTGTTAGTGAGATTTCGGTGTTTCAATACATTTTTGTGCTTCTTTCCAGCTAAAGTTGTTATTTAACATTTAATACTAACGTTGGTGCTGGTAAGTAAATAAGGAAAAATGGATTTTGACCCACCTGAACCTCCTGATCCCCCGGATCCGAGAATTCCATCCTCCTCCCGAAAACGTCAATTAGAGGATGAACAAGTTCCCTCCTCCTCCTCCAAGAAGACCATAACGGTCCCTTCGCAAGCAAACCCATCTCTCCAAAACGTTTATACTCACCCATCCTTTTCTGAAGGCCTCAAGTCCTACTCCATCGACGACAAGGGCCCATTCATAGTCCAAGTCTCTCGCGAAGTCGAAGACCCGTCTTCCGGAGCTTCAATTCGGGCTATATCGTTTGGCCAGTTTTTACATAAAAACAAAATAGAATCAATTATTCATGATGGTGTGCGAAATGTTGGCCGCAATAAGATTACGGTGGAGTTTGTGTCTGCCTCAGCAGCCAATAACTTCCTGACCAACCCCATATTATCCATGTACAAATACAAAGCCTCCATCCCTACCTACAATATGACTAGAATGGGATTGGTCAAGGGAGTTCCCGTAGACTGGTCTATGGATGAACTCGTGGAGTCGATGGAGCTTCCCCCTGGATGTGGAGAGGTCCTCAAAGCCCGCAGATTAAACAGAAAATCAGTGGATAATGGCATTACCACTTGGATTCCAACCCAATCTGTGGTCCTAACATTTAAGGGTCAATTCCTCCCTACTAGGGTATTTTCTTATCATTCCTCGCTGCCAGTGGAAACCTATAAGCTCCCAACCATAATGTGCCTGAATTGCTGCCGCTTTGGCCATACTAAAGCCATCTGCAGGTCGAAGCCGAGATGTTACAAGTGTGCTCAAGCTCATATTGGTGACTCCTGCGAGTCTACTAAAGACCTAGCTATATGTGTACATTGCAATGGCAAACACTTTGCAAATGATAAAACATGCCCTGAATTCACCAGACAACAGTCCATAAAGGTTGTAATGTCCCAAGACAATATCTCATACATGGAAGCAGCGTCACAATTCCCATCCTCTCGACGGTCCTATGCGGAGATGGCAAGGGAACTACATTCTCCTCCGGCCTATTCCTCAAGAACTCCTTCTCGTCCCTCCTCTCAAACTCCAATAAAGACCTCATATCGTAAGACTGTAACTCGCACTCCTCGTCCTCAAGCCCCACTAACGAAGGGTTATGATAGGAGAACCCACCAAAATATTATTGGTGATCCTCCTACTTCCCTTCCTAATGGTTGTGCACTTAACAATAATCCCTCTCCCACCCCAAATGTAACCATGCTGGAACAAGTTTCAGCACTCCTTCTGAGCCTTGTTGCTCCTTGTAGCGACATGCCCCTACCGTCCAACGTTGCCGAAATACTAACTCAAGTGTTTAAGATACTGAAATATGGGCCAAATGACCCTACTTCAGTGGAACAGTAAAAGCCTTCGTCCGAAAAAACATGAATTAGTTTCTCTCATAAACCTGCATAAACCCGTCATTGTTGCCATCTCTGAGACATGGCTAGTGCCTGGCTCCCGCTTTCGGGTGCCTGGCTTCTCCTGCCTTAGGGATGACAGGAGTGACGGGTATGCTGGTAGTGCCGTCCTTGTACGGCACTCCCTTTGTTATTCCCAAATCCCTCTCCCTCCCCGCAGTCAACAGATTAATGCTGTTGCTATCCGCTCCTCGAACATCTCCTATGTGTCTTTATATATTCCTCACCCCTCTTCCTCACTCCTTCCTGAGTTACAGTCTATTCTATCCTCAGTCCCTAGCCCAATCATCGTCATGGGTGACTTCAACACTCACCACACTATGTGGGGGTGCCACAACTGTGATGGTCTGGCCCCTCTACTGATTGATATGCTGGATGATATTGGACTTTGCATCCTAAATGATGGATCCCCGACACGCCGGGTCTTTCCCAGTCAAAACCCTAAATCTGCTGTGGATCTCACCCTTTGCTCTCCTAACCTTGCTTCACAAATTTCTTGGAAAACCCTTCCCTCTACACATGGCAGTGATCACTTCCCTATAGTCCTATCACTAAACAATAGATCCCTTCCCCCTCCCAGACATGATCCTCTTTTAAAATATAAACTTAAAAAGGCAGATTGGACAGCCTATGCCCAATCTGTTGATTTCATGGTTGATTCTCTCCCAGATTTAGAAAACAATGCCAATATTTTGACCTATTACAACCTATTCGTTGACTCCCTCAAATCCAGTGCTGACTCCCATATCCCCCAAAAATACACTCCTAAAAACCTGCTGATTTCCTCTCCCTGGTGGGATGATGAATGCAGCGATATGTTTGGCCAGAGAACTTCTGCAGAAGAATCATACTCAAACTGTATGTCACAGGAAAATTTTCTTAACTACCAAAAACTTGATGCCAAATTTAAAAGGTTGGTATCAAGGAAAAAAAAGTCCAGTTGGACACAGTTTTGTGAATCCTTAAGCCCTCGCTCTCCTCCCTCAATTGTCTGGTCGAATATCAAAAAATTCCGTCGCTCTCTTGCTCATTCTGACCTTACGTCCAACAATCCTTCAGATTGGCTAAACAACTTTGCCGACAAACTCGCCCCTCCTTATGTTCCCAATGTAGACTTATTCCCTAATTTATCACCAGCCCCTTCCATTGATGAAATGGATGCTCCCTTCTCTTTGCCTGAACTCCTTGTGGCTCTTAATGGTTTAAAAGATTCAACCCCTGGAGAAGATGGCATTCCTTATTCCTTTTTATCAAATCTAAATGACAAAGCCAAATCTTATTTCCTTAACTTAATTAACAAATGTTTAGAATCTGGTAATGTCCCAACTTCATGGAAATCCCAAATTGTCATTCCCGTCTTGAAACCCAACAAAAATCCCCAAGACCCAAATTCATATAGACCTATCGCGTTATCATCCACTCTTGCAAAAATAACTGAACATCTCATCAAAAACCGCTTGGAATGGTTAATGGAAAGCAGAAATGTTCTCTCCTCCTCCCAATTTGGGTTTAGGAAGGGTTTGAGCACGACTGACAGCCTCAGCATTCTGACAACAGACATTCGAATAGCCTTTTCAAAAGGAGAGTACCTAGTGGGCGTTTTTCTCGATATTGCTTCTGCATATGACAATGTCTTACTTCCGGTGCTCAGGCAAAAACTGCAAAAGCTGAGTATTCCTCCGAGGTTAATTCATCTCATATGTAACCTGCTATTTGGCAGGTCAATACTGGTCAAACACCAGTCATCCACTCTTCCCCCCAGACTTATCTGGAAAGGTCTCCCTCAAGGCTCCGTTCTCAGTCCTCTGCTATATAGCATATATACCCATGATCTCGAACTGTCTGTTAATAACTTTTGCAACATCCTCCAGTATGCTGATGATATTGTCCTCTATTACAGCTCCAGCAGTGTAGAGGAAATATCCTGTCATATAAATTCTGCTTTGTATTACCTAGGCCAGTGGCTTCTTGAGCATGGCTTGTCCCTGTCAGTGGACAAAAGCCAGGCTGTGATGTTCACTCGGAAAAGATCCATTCCCATTCCCCACCTTATATTCGAAGATCAACTCATCCACTTTGCAGACAAAGCCAAATTTTTGGGTATTTATTTAGACGGCCGCCTGAATGGAATCGCCCACTCTGAGCACATTATCAATAAATGTGAAAAGGGCATTAATGTGCTTCGTGCTATTGCAGGTGTTTGGTGGGGTGCTCACCCGTATTCTCTAAAATTGCTTTATAATGCCTTAGTACGAAGCCATATGGATTATTGTATGTTTGTTTTGGACCCTTTTAATAAATCAGCTTCTGAGAAACTTAATAAAATTCAATACCGGTGCCTTAGGATTATCCTAGGCGCAATGAAGTCCTCCCCCACGAATGCCCTGCAGGTGGAATGTGTTGATCCCCCCCTACCTATCCGTCGCCAATTCCTTTGTGACCGGTTTGTTAGCAAGATGCTACAACTATCTTCTCATCCCCTTTGGCCTCGTCTAGCCCAGTTATCCAGATTCCCTCATTCTCGTAATTCTTCCTCTTACTTGTTAGACAGTTTTTCTAAATATTCCAGTCTTCCCCATCCTCTTTCAACTTTCCCCCGCAACCCTCTTTTCTCTACCCCCTATAAAGCCCTTATTCTTAATCCTCCCATTATCACAAATCTGGGCCTGACTAAAGGATCCTCAGATGCTAATACCAAACTTCTTAGCCATATTCATCAAAATTGGCCCAATCATCTTCTCATCTACACTGATGCATCAAAGCTATCTCCTGACAGTTGTGTAGGTGCTGCCTGCTGGATCCCCAAATATAAGATAATTTTAAAATACAAATGTCCTCCTGAGGCTTCAGTTTTTACGGGTGAAGCCATTGCTATATTCGAAGCCATCCAGTTTGCCCTTGCCCATAACTTACAACAGACTGTGATTTTTACCGACTCTCTAAGCTGTCTTTTAGCAATTAAGGAAAACCCTTTTCGGAGCAGGTCAAGATTCCCTATTATTTTAAGAATCAGAGAAGCTTTACTCTCATGCAATCAAAAAGGTTTATCCTTATTGCTGGTATGGGTTCCTAGTCATTCTGGGATCACAGGAAACGAGTCGGCTGACACCTGCGCCAAATCAGCTGTTGAAACAGGTTCTCTAGATCACTTTCAAAATTCATCACCTGACCTTTGTGCCCTTGCTAAAACCTTCTTAGAAAAAGCCTGGATCACCTCATGGGATAATACAAAGTCCATCAAGGGTAAATATTACGCTTCCATTCAGCCTTCCATTCCTAGAAAACCTTGGTTCTGTCGCAATAAATACATAGATCGCTGGGTCACCTCTACCATCTCTCGCCTACGCCTTGGTCACTCGTGCACACCTGTACATCTAGCCAAGCTTCGGATTAGGGATAACTCCATCTGCGAATGTGGTTTAGATGAAGGCACATCATCCCATATACTTTTCAACTGTCCTAAACTCCTTCATCCTCTATATGATGTTCTTCCCCCCAAAATCCCTCGTCCTATAAGTGTTGAATGTTTACTAATGTTTGTGTTTAGTCCATATTGTAAATTTTTATGTAAATATATAAAATATAATAAAATTAAACTATAATTTATTATAATGTCTCTATTGATGTATTATATTATTTGTGTTGTCATTTATTAACACTCGTGTAATGTGTTGTCCCTCTTGTTTTAGGTTAAAACTAAGAAAAAAAAAAAAAAAAAAAAAAGATTGAAAATAACAACTACAGACATTCAATACTTAGTTTACAACAATTTTCACCGTACAATCTCCTTTGTGCCTCTTCTAAATACGCGACACTGGCGAAGCAATCTGTGCCCGCTTGGCACAACTGAAAGCCATGAAAAGAGCATTGAAATTGAATTGAATTGAGGTGGTTGTGCTACAGGCTAGAGTGACCTTAACAAAGCTTTTTAAATTTCAACATTTTGATGTGAGTTGTCAAAGAAACTTTAAGTAGGTATAGTTTGATGAGTTGGCCTGAGTTTCTGTTGAGTGTGTTATCTCACTTTGAATTTTTACTTTGAGTACTAATTATTGTAAGCTTGATTTTCAAGTTAAGTAAGAGCTAAATTTGCATACTAAAAATCATGAGTAAATCTGCCTCTAATGAAAGGATTTATGTGGCACAGTTGAAATGAAGAAGGAGCACAGAAAGCAAACATTAATGATTAACGTAGGAGTTCCTAGATGGCAAATCAAAGCAATCTCTGGTAATTAGTTACTTTGAGTTTCAAGTTTTACTGTTGCATTTGAATTTTAAATTTAAAGTTTTAATAATGAGTTGAGTTTGAATTTAAATTTCAGTTTTGATATACAATTGTGGTCAATATTATAAATTTGGAAATTACTTACTTTGTGATTTAACTGAGACAAAATCTAAATAATTATCTACGAAGATAAAAGCATTGTATGATTAGTTTTGAATTAGTACTGTCAGGTAAGATTATTTTAAATATTGAATGGAAGCAGGCGTTATTTTGCGGAGGTCCATGATTAGCAATACAGATGAATTTGTTTTGCTATAATTAATTCGCTACTTGAAAAGTTTCTGTATGGTACAATATGCAGGAACACTACCCACATGAAACACCACAAATAATTTTCTAACACTTTCTTCGATGCACGTTTTGTCCCAACAGCGGGACATCCTCAGGAGATGTTGGACTTTACAATGCAAAATCGTAGAGTAAAAACTGATGACAAATTGCCAAATAGATGAGTCGGTTAATACAGTTTAATTGAAAATAGGAAGAAGCTCGAGTGCCTGTTGAGATGATATTATGTACAAAAATCTAGATTGCTGTTACCATAGCTTGCTGGAAATCGGTGTCGCCTCTGTGAGTAGTCTGTGGGTGTTAGGTAATTCTGGGTGGTACAGCAGGACAAAGGAGTTAACAGCGTAGGCAGTGTATTTGAGCGATTTTTAAGCGGTGTAAGTGCTATAAAGACTTTCCAATTTGAACATTGTGTGTTTTAGTTCATTGGTGTAAGGTTGTTGTGAAGCAGAAGCGTGGTTGAATGGGATAATACTTGATGGAGGTTTCAATTGGAGTTTGATTTTCTAATTTAATTGGAAATTACAATGGATGTAATTGTAGTTTTTGTTTGGTGCACTCAGAAACGGATTTTTGATAACTGGCTTGGTTTTATGGTAATTGAGTGAAACATTGTTTTTCTGTTACATTCTTAACGAAGCTGCGTGTTGCACCCACTAAAGTGTTTGTAAGAGTGAGAAGGACAATAATAAATTAAGTAGACATGATATCCTCTTAATGGTTGACTCTGACTTCCCGAGGGAAAGTATGAAATGAGTGAATGCTTGCTTAAATTTTTTTGTTTTTTTTGGAAATTGGTTTTAAGCGATTTTGTTAATGATGCTCAATGGTGTATAGACTGAAAGATCTTCGGCGTTCTTGAAATAATTTTAACTTGGTGTATTTACTGAAGAAGCAAAGAGTAGATTTATTTTTAGTGTGTGATGCTGATGGATAAGTTTAAAGAAGTTAAAGTTAAGAGTTGACTATCGCACGAGGGCGTGCGCAGGTCAGTGATGGCCGGCTGGTTACATTGTGTAAAAGATATAGCAGTAGGAGATGAATAGGGATTTCAAGAAGTTCTGTTGTATAAAATTGTGCAAAGAATTGTTATTGAAGTTAAATCCTAATTTAAAAAAAGTCTGTTGTCAACATCCATTCATAGTTTCCTTCAGAATAAACCTGAGCATATGTTGAGGCCTGACAAACAGAAATACATCAACCTGTAAAGGCACAATTATAATTGGTGTTATTCTTATGTTCACAGTTACTATGCTGTGTGTACACTGTCTGCGTGTGGTCTATCTGCGAGGCTTCCCAAGTATCAGCATGTACAGCACGCTTCTCTGCGGGGCTTTCTGTGTGTCGGCGTGTACAGCACGCGTCTGCGAGTGGTATAATTTGGTACAACTGCATGTATACCTGTATCTCTACATGTTGGTGTGAGTAAGTGGATGGAGAGCCAGTGGAGTCTGATCATGTCACTCGTAGAGGTCTGGTTAAGACACACTTGTCACTCGTCTGGTACAAATTTGTTCATGTTGTAGTGAGTATGTGGTCGGAGGGCCGGTGTAGCCTGATCATGCCGCTCGGAGAGGGTTGGTTAAGGCACACTGTCACTCGTCCGGTCCATATTTGCAATAGTGAGTTATGCAGGTGGTCAGATGGAGTGTTGTCCGGTCCATGCCGCTCTGAGGAGGGTTGGTCGAAGGGACGCAGTTGTCTGATTCGCGCTGGCATGTTGTACAACTGATTGGAGGGTCCGTGTCGTCCGGTCCATGCCGCTTGTGAAGGGTTGGTCGAAGGGACACGTGTGACTCGTCCAGATCAGGTTGTTGAGATTTTCACTCTGATGTTGTTGAGTAATGTTTTATGTGTGTACGTCAGGTTGGACGAGCGGTCCACAGATAACTAGTGAATTTGACTTTGCCTTGTTACAGATCAATGTCGACGAGATACGATTACGATAAGCGATTAGCGAGATTCGCCCGTGGACGGTCGAAATGTCAGGATTAGCCGTGTCGGCTCATCACATAGAACCAAGGATATTAATTTGATTATTGTCTATGTTTAGTCATGGTGTCTTTGATTTGAAGGTTGAGTCTATGGCGCGTGGATTCGGAGGAGTTGGCGACTCTATGATTACGGCTTGAACACTCTGTACTCTGTGGACGGGTGATTGGCGAATGGCGCGTATCATGGAAAATGCCGAAACTTCCATTTAATCCAATTTAATTAGTGTAATTTCTGCTATATGTGTTATTTGATTTCACCTTATCTTATTAAAGAATAATTTTGTTAATTGATACTAGTCTAGTTTCATTGATCTACATTATAGTGAAGTGATATTTTAATTTGTAAAGAATTAAAGATGGACGACAACGACAATGCTATTAACCGAGACCAACCTGTGCCGACATATATATATATATATATTAGTTTAGATTTTATTTTAAGTTTTGTATATATACCTCTTTGATTAGGATCAATGATATACCTAATATTCTTGAATATTACTTGTAAATAAATAGAGTTGCATATTTCGTAAGTCGAAGATGTCCAAACCATCGTCGACCATGTCGAAGATTGTCGGGAGTACGGGATTCACTATCGTGTGCATAATCAATGGAGTTACAGTGAACTGTCTGTTCCTTCAACAAACCTGCTGGCGGGAGTACGGGATTCACTATCGTGTGCATAATCAATGGACTTACAGTGAACTGTCTGTTCCTTCAACAAACCTGCTGGCGGGAGTACGGGATTCACTATCGTGTGCATAATCAATGGACTTACAGTGAACTGTCTGTTCCTTCAACAAACCTGCTGGCGGGAGTACGGGATTCACTATCGTGTGCATAATCAATGGAGTTACAGTGAACTGTCTGTTCCTTCAACAAACCTGCTGGCGGGAGTACGGGATTCACTATCGTGTGCATAATCAATGGACTTACAGTGAACTGTCTGTTCCTTCAACAAACCTGCTGGCGGGAGTACGGGATTCACTATCGTGTGCATAATCAATGGACTTACAGTGAACTGTCTGTTCCTTCAACAAACCTGCTGGCGGGAGTACGGGATTCACTACTGTATGCATATAATCAATGGACTTACAGTGAACTGTCTGTTCCTTCAACAAACCTGCTGGCGGGAGTACGGGATTCACTACTGTATGCATATAATCAATGGACTTACAGTGAACTGTCTGTTCCTTCAACAAACCTGCTGGCGGGAGTACGGGATTCACTACTGTATGCATATAATCAATGGACTTACAGTGACCACTCGGTTCAAAGACTTCACGGCGTGCAGCGGGGTCTGTCTTCCGACCCAGTACACTATGGTGTTATCACTATTGTCCACCAAAGCATAGATTTTATCTTCGCTCATCACCTGAAATCAAGATCGTAGACAGTTATTAGGGTTCTGTACCTAAATGGCAACAACGGAACCCTATTTTTGTGGCCGTGGTTATTTACCAGCAAAGACGCACCGCCACGCGATTTAGCGTTTCGGTGCGATGCTGTGTAGAAACCGTTGGAGTGAGTTTACTTACCACTTGCAAGTTAGTACGATAAGGTAAGTGATGATGCAGCCGAAGATGGCTGCATCATCACTTACCATCAGGTGAGATCGCAGTCAAGTAGGTACTAACTTGTATAGTGTAACTAAAACTATTACTGAGAATTCGCCGTCTGTCCGTCTGTCACCAGGCTGTATCTCTTGAACCGTAATAGTCACACACTTGAGATGATGTATTTATGTTTCCGCTATAACAAAGTATAGAATAAAATACTAATACTATACTAAAGTAGAATAAAATGAAGATTAAAGGGGGCCCCTTAATTTTCTATTTTATTTTAATTTAACTATTTATTTTTACATTTATTCTTATATTTTTGAAGCGTCTACCCGTTATCAATATCGAGCAAAAACAAGCAAATAAATCACGTTTTTTGTATGGGAGCCCCCTTAAATATTTATTTTATTCTAGTTTCTTTTTTATTTGTTGTTATAGCGGCAACAGAAATACATCATCTGTGAAAATTTCCAGTCTGTAGCTATCACGGTTCCAGAGATAAAGCCTGGTGACAGACGGACGGACAGCGAAGTCTCGCTAATAGGGTTCCTTGTTTACCCTTCAGGTATGGAACCCTAATAAAAGACAGAAATTTTAACTCTTTTTTTAAATCACCTTATGTCGTAAAATACTACAGTGCGACAAGGCTATTTTGGCGCGTGGCCAAAGTCTGAACTAACGCCGCTATCTTGTGCTACTGTTTGATAGTTCGCTCTGTCAGTATATCACTATTGTATGTTATGTTGTTTTTGCTTACTTTTAACTATTTTAAACTAAAATTGAAGTAAAATTGAGGAGAATTTATTTTATGGCTGCCTTTGTTTTGCAACAGTGCCCTCCTTCAAGTGCCAAGAGAGCCTTGTCGGACTGAATGTGATTGTTTCTTTCAGTTTCGTGCCAAGTTACATTCTATGGTCTGTCACAAACGCCAAAACGGTTCTATTACATTTTTTCAAGAATAGTAAACACTAGATATAAAATCGAGTATGACAGACGGACGGACGAACGGACGGACGGAGAAAGTCTCACCATAAGGGTTCCATTTTTACCGTTTTGGTATGAAACCAAATAAGGTAAAGTTTGTACTGACTTACTTTCTGTGATATTTCAGTGTATTTGGTAACCAACTTAGTGTCTACGTCAACACCATATAGACTGAAACTCTCGGGCGCAGAATCGTTACCTGTCAAAAAAGATCTAGTATTTATCTAGATTTATCGATACACAAGTTTTTTGAACCCCTTTTCATGTTTCATGTGCGATGCTGGAATTTTTTTTTACGATATACAAGTTAGTACTTGACTGCGATCTCACCTGATGGTAAGTGATGATGCAGTCGAAGATGTTAGCGTACTAACTTGGAAGGGGTAAGTGAACTCACCCCAACGGTTTCTACACAGCATCGTACCGGAACGCTAAATCGCTTAGCGGCACGTCTTTGCTGGTAGGGTGGTAACTAGCCACGGCTGAAGTCTCCCACCAGACCAGACCTGAGCCAATTTAGAAATTATAAAATTCCAAAGTGGCCCGTGACGGGAATCGAACCCGCGACCTCCCACTCGAATCCGAGCGTGCGTCCCCAAGCCAAACCATGAAAACGGGCAGGGTCGTTGATTTCGCCTTAAGCGACCAACAGTTAACTTGTTCCAGCAAACAAAGAATGTTTTGAGTTTTGATGTATCATATATTATATGAAAAAATAAATGAATTGGGCAGGCAGGCTGTTTAAAAGTAGGTATAGGTAAACCACTGTATTTAATGTATTGAATCTTAGTAATAAGTATGTAGGTATGACATGCTGTCATGCAATTATATCGTGAAATTTATGTTATGAAAAATTCGTAGCATCACGCGATATCGCGTGCTCGCCAAATGATTGCATTCCAGATCACGCGAAATCGCGTTAAGTATATGTTTTATTAATATTGATTTTTACATGTAGTAGTAAAAGTAGTAGGTGCAGAAATTAAAGAATATCACTCATCGTGCGAAACCATTTATTGATACAATTCATTATCCACATAATAGGTACTTAATTATTAATATACACAATTATAAATAAATTGTACTGTATTGCATTATTTGTTGTAAGTTTCAAGTATATAAGTTTTATCAAAAGTATATAATAATGTCATGGAATAAAACATTCATTATTCATCGCGAAACCCTTCTTATTTGCTTTTTTTGTTCTGAGAAGAGCCCGTTACAAACTCGGCTGGTTCAAATATTACCCCCCTCTTTATACATGCAGTCATTTTTATAAGCATCATGCATGTGTGATTACATTGACAAAAACTTTATTTTACAGTCCGACAAGGCTCTCTTGGCACCTGAATGACATTGACAGGAGGGCGTTGTTATATACCAAACGCAGCCAGAAAATAAAATCTCCTCAATTTTACTTTAATTTTAGTTAATATCAAGCAAAAACAACACAACATACAATAGCAGTATACCGACAGAGCGAACTATCAAACAGTATCACAAGATAGCGGTATTAGTTCCAATTTCGGCCACGCGCCAAGATAGCCTTGCCGCACTGTATCCACTATTTTCAAGTTTAACATCGACTACAATTAATAAAGTAGTAAGTAAATAACAAAAAAAAAAACAATTGTCTCTGATTCGTGTGAGTGTCCTTAGTCGTATTTCATGTGTGGACCCAGTAATGTATAAATAACAAAAAAAAACAATTGTCTCTGCTTCGTGTGAGTGTCCTTAGTCGTATTTCATGCGTGGACCCAGTAATGTATAAATAAAAAATAAAAAAAAATTGTCTCTGATTCGTGTGCGCGTCCTTAGTCGTATTTCATGCGTGGACCCAGTAATGTATAAATAACAAAAAAAAAAAAACAATTGTCTCTGATTCGTGTGCGTGTCCTTAGTCGTATTTCATGCGTGGACCCCAGATCCCATCGGTGGGCTCTACGCTCGCCCCTTACCAACAGATCTGACTATCCGGGAGTGCGACATGCCCTCATCTCGCCAGGTGGAGAAGTATTGCTTGAAGATAGCAGGCTCGGTGCCCTGGGGGATCCTGGCTACGTGCACCTGGAATCATCGTCATTATTTAACGTGAAATCTACGGGTCTGCCCGCGAAATTCAAAAAGTTCGTGGTTTTTTGCTATTTGTACGCTAATTATATACATATATAGGCTTATGGCAATCAATTTGCGAGAATGGCAGTATCATCTTTACATGATTATATCAAAATCTTTGCATAAAAATGTGTATCCTAGGAAATTAGTCCGAATATCGAGTTTTATGTGAGTAGCTCGCAAATCTCGGACTAATTTCTTTAACTCGACACTTTCGAGCAGAGATTTTTATATAAACACGTAAAGAAGATATTGAGATTATCGCAATCTGACGGCCATAAGCCTATTATGTCTTATTAGCTTAAAAATCGCGAAAAACCACGAAAAATTTGAATTTCGCGGGCACACCCGTGGTGTGCTCCTTAATGGGGAGGCACGGGCAAAGCTAATCTCAGATGGCGCCACCTGCGCTGGTACCTGACAGATTGGTCATCTTATATATCTGTGGTCAGGAACATTTGTGAACATCGGTGGACATGGACAAAAAACACAGGTGAATTTTGAGGTCACAATTTGTCTTAGCTTTATCGTAATAAAGCGCAATCATGTGTTCTTTGATGACTGTGGCTATTTAAAAAACTGAATTAAGAAAACGGAATGCATTTTTAACTGAAAAAACCGGCCAAGTGCGAGTCGGATTCGCGCACCGAGGGTTCCATACTATCAAAGAAGTAAAACGTAAGAATAACTTTTGTCCGTTGAATTTACGAGTATAATTTACAAGTAGGTACTTTTGTTGGCGAACCGCAAACATAACTTTGTTTTTGACGGTTTATTGTTATTATCAAGAAAGTGTAATAGTAAGAGAGTTGATTTTATTTTTCCTGTAAAATATACGTTAACTTCTATTGATCATAATTATTTCAGCATTTTTCGATTGTTAAACTTCAGATATAAGGCGGGGGAACGGTATTATTTTCGACAGTTTGCGCAATAAATCAAAAACTCAGGCATAAAAATAAATTAAAATTGGTTTGAGAATACACAAGTAACGCCCTTTCATACTCGTATATGATACCCCACTCAATATTGTTGATAGCAATGACGGCGCGCCGCAATTACCTACAACTATTCCAAATTTCAGGTCGATAGCTATTATAGTTACTTAAATAATCGAGTGTGACAGACGGACGGACGGACGCACGGACGGAGAAAGTCTCACCATAAGAGTTCCATTTTTACCATTTTGGCATGGAACCCTAAAAACACGACTGTCCTGGGGTAAAACGACTTTTTCCAATTAAATATAGTCTATGTTACTGATGATGTAAGGATTCTAACGATACCCCATATTATGCCCCATCTCTTCAGTTCATACATACATACATTAGAAATATTTCACTCCTTTTTTTGGGCAGCCGTGTAAAAATGAAGATTTTGTAGACGTTTTTGGGAAAACTTTTTTCAATCGTCTTTCTGCTTTAGAGCGAATTTTAATTAAATACCAAAAATATAATTATGTTTAAAAGTAATTGTTTTTATATTATTTAACCTGCAGGTCACTTCACTAGCATTAAAGTGTAAGTTTGTGTGTGTGTTTGTTTGTCACTCCATAAAGCTAAAACTAATGAACTGATTTGGTTGAAATTTGGAGTGAGGATAGATTGCATCCTGAGTTAGCACAAAGCCATACTTTCTAAATAAATTAAATATTCTTACCCACGAAGGATATTTCTTAGCCGTCAAATACTGTTGTGCTTTCGCCATAGCTTCAGTTTTTTCCTGAAAATAAAATTATATGAAATTTTCAAATATTTCAGAATGTGACTTTTCGAAGTATAATTAAGTTGTCGGGTAAAATTTAATTGCTACCAAGCCAATAATAACCAATATATACACGTGCTACTTGTATAGATATATCGTATAGATTATTTACGCAACCATCACGCGATATCGCGTGACCATAACCATCACGCGCTATCGCGTGTACAGAATTATCTGTCACTCGATATCGCGTGTCGTTCATATACAGTCGGATGGTTGAGAAAATGATAAAAACGGCCTGTTTACCTTCTGTGTTGCTTGTTTTCCAACCCACACGTAGATGCTACCGCTGACCGTGTCCAGGATGTACGTATCCTGAAAAATACGAAAGTCATGAAATGAAAATGAAAATATTTATTTTTCACATAGGCCTAAATAATAGGTTCGAAAAGTCAAAATTACCGCAAGGTTCAGAAAGCAGGTTTGCACCTAGAAGAACAGACAAGAAAATCGGGACCATTGTTATTGTCGTAGTGTTGATGCAAACAACTACAGGCCGAGACTGAGCGATTTGGTATTTTTTATGTAACCTTGTATTATAAATGATTTCCATTATATGACGACCTCCGTGATTGAGTGGTTAGCGTGCCGGTTTTCAAGGCGCCGCCATCTCTGAGGTTCCGGGTTGGATCCCGGCCGGGGCATTGTAGAAAAAATAAGTTTTCTACATTGTCTCGGGTCTGGGTGTTGTGGTACCTTCGTTGTTTCTGATTTCCTTAACACAAGTGCATAAGCTACTTACTAGGGATCGGAGCAATGTGTGTGATGTTGTCCACTATTTATGTTAATATATATAAATCTCGTGTCACAATGTTTGTCCTCAATGGACTCCTAAACCACTTAACCGATTATAATAAAATTCGCACACCATGTGCGGTTCGATCCAACTTGAGAGATAGGATAGTTTAAATCTCAATTCAACTATTTTTTTATTACCCCAAGGGCAAAACAACGTTTGCCAGGTCAGCTAGTAAATATATATATATATATATAATAACTAGCTGACCTGGCAAACGTTGTTTTGCCCTTAGGGGTAATAAAAAAATAGTTGAATTGAGATTTAAACTATCCTATCTCTCAAGTTGGATCGAACCGCACATGGTGTGCGAATTTTATTATAATCGGTTAAGTGGTTTAGGAGTCCATTGAGGACAAACATTGTGACACGAGATTTATCTTATCTTATCTTATACCTATAAACGAGCAATTCTTGTATATATATTTCTATATAATCTGGATCTCGGAAACGGCTCCAACGATTTTCATGAAATTTAGTATACAGGGGGTTTTGGGGGCGATAAATCGATCTAGCTAGGATTCATTTTTAGAAAATGTCGAATTTACCAAAAAATAAAAATATGACTACTGCTGCCATCTATTGGCCACCGAGCGAAGCTCGGTCACCCAGATATTATATATTAAGATTATACAATCAGCACCTGTGGCTTGAGCTGGTCCTGGCGGAAGGGCGGTGCGAGCGGAGTGATCTTCAGTTTGCCGCTGCTGTCAGACACTTCCGACAGCACCACAGAGCTCTCCTCATTCTTCTCGAAGGTCTATAAAAAATTAAATCTGGTGTATAATGTAGTATACCTAATAATTGGTCAAGTACGAGTGGGGCTCGCGCACTGAGGGTTCCGTACCATCAGACCAATTCCAACCTAAACAACTCTGCCCACCAGATTCATACCGAGTTAAAAATCACGTTGGTTGTATGGGAGCCCCCTTATATATTTATTTATTCTATTTTTTTAGTATTTGTTGTTATAGCGGCAACAGAAATACATCATCTGTGAAAATTTTAAGTCTGTACCTGTCACGGTTCAAGAGACACAGCCTGGTGACGGACGGACGGACGGATGGATGGACGGACAGCGAAGACTCAATAATAGGGTTCATTTTTACCCTTGGGTACGGAACCCTAAAAATTGCTAAAAAATTATAGTGTACAAAGTGTATGGAAAACACTGATGAGGTCCAGAGTGGAGCGCGCTTGCCTAGAAAATGCCTAAGGCACCCAGATTATACTGCTGGGAACACAGAAGATGGAAAGGTGTTCCACACATTAGCGGGTTGTATGAGAAACGTGGAAGAAAATGTTTGGTTCGAGTTCGCTGGACATCAACCACATAAGGATGCCACAAAGGTGAAGATTAGTAATTAATCACACGGAAATTAATAACAATTTAAAGGCTTTTTTAACTCACCTGGTCGTCTCCTCCAGCGCTCTCCTCTGGAACCAGATCCCTGGAGCCGGATCCAAGGTTGGTGAAGAATTTCTGCACGTCAGTCTCGCTGGAGTACTGATCTGAAAAGGTCAGAAAACGAACGGTGTGAGAAAGTATGTGAAATTAAAACAAAGTTATTCAGTTGCTTATTGATCAAAGTTTGAACAAGTAAATAATTTGAAAATTATAAACCGCGACTGCCCTGCCTGTTACTCGGAACGATGTAAGGATTCTAACGATACCCCATAATTATGTCCAAATCTATTCAGCCGTTCACAAATTATGGTGGAATATAGAAACTAACATACATACCTGCATACATACATACATAGGTACATGAACCCTTAAAACATTACACTCATTTTTTGGGCAGTCGTGTAATAAGTCTGACGAAACGGTTACAAAAAAAAAGCCTCAAAAATCCTCCGCTTTAAATTTTAAGGGCAATGGGTAACATCCGGGCGCGAAAATTCAAATTTTATTTAGTTTTTTGCTCATAGTGGGCAAATTATACATCGAAGGTTAATGGCAATGTGTTTTGCGGGCACAGAATTTATGCATCTACATGTTTTTAATAAAAACTCTGCTCAACAATACTCATTTACTTCATATTGGTTCCCGATAGCTCGAAATCTGGGAAACTGCAAAAAATTATCTTTCGGGAACCAATATGAGATGAGTGGGAACTTTCGAGCAAAGTTTCTATTAAAAACATGTAGATGCATAAAAAGTAGGCCCGCAAAATGCATTGCCATAAATTTAAAATGTTTAGTTAGTCTAATATTTGCGAAAAACTAAATAAAATTTGAATTTCGCGGGCTGGTAGGGCCGCAACACCTTAAGCCCGTGGCCTACCAAGTTTTAAAGACGTTTAATTTCGAAATTTCAATTTCGTGGATTTTCCTAGTGTCGGGATTTCGTGTCAAAAAACATTTCGTGTCGAATTTTCGCGTCCTACGCCGTACCGTCCGAAGAGGAACTTTGTTCAATTATTTAACGTTACCAATGATCTCGACGCGTCCCCTGCCGTTGTGGTCCTGGTCCCTGATCTGGTTGGCAACGGAGATCGCCTTCAGCCGCTCCACGTTCTTGGACTTGTCACCGACGTACACGAAGATGTCGCTGTTGATGTCCAGGATGAACACGTCGCCTTTGTTCATCGACGAGATCAGGGGATCCACCTGGATGAAAATATTTGACTCAGAAGCTTTAATTGACGATCACGCGATATCGCGTGGCGCAACACATGTAAATATTTGACAATCACGTGATATCGCGTGATGCAACTGTGCCAATATGTTACTCATTGGCTTGATTTGCGAGCACGCGATATCGCGTTATGTAACGCGTGCAAATTATTAGCCAACTGGCTTCATTTATGAGCACGCGATAACGCGTGATGTAACATGTGCAGATATTTAAAATTAACTAGCTTCATTGTCGAACATATATTGTGGCTTGAGGTACAGCAAGGGATATTAAGTCGTCATGGGTGACTTACCTGCCTGACTCTGATGTTCTTCTTGCCTTTGACCTGGAAGAGTCGCTTCTCAGCGCCCGGGTTGGTGGTGACGTGGTTGAAGCCGGACTGGTTGCCGCCGTCCAGGTATCTCACAGCTGTAAACCAACTACCATCAGCACCGATAAGAAACCTACAGCTGTAGCAATATGTCTTAGCGTCGATACGCTCGGAAATGCTAACGATCGCTCGTTCTATAGCTTGTGTAGAAAGAAAACAATAAATTATTATCTATGTTCAAAATGGGTACGAGTAGTAAACTTAGCACTAAGTCATGCAATATAAAAAGTAATTTCACTTCATTTATGGTATTCAACGCATTGCCTAGCAATTCACGCGTAGACTGTATTCAGTATTTCATGAAATGAAATTTTTAAAAATAAAGTTGATCAAAAGCGAGATGATATTATTCCTCGTAGACCATTACCAATTTTACTGGTGTCGGTGACCTGATTTCGGTGGGACTACTGTGGCTGGGTTACATTGTACCTCCTCCAGGGAAGTAGTTGAGGAACTGCGCGCTCTCGTATCCCATGGTCTCCCGGTGCTGTACCGCCCTGCCGTCGAACTTGTCGTGCAGGCGCACGGTCAGGATGTTAGATCGTACCTCCTCCAGGGAAGTAGTTGAGGAACTGCGCGCCCCTGCCGTCGAACTTGTCGTGCAGGCGCACGGTCAGGATGTTAGATCGTACCTCCTCCAGGGAAGTAGTTGAGGAACTGCGCGCTCTCGTATCCCATGGTCTCCCGGTGCTGCACCGCCCTGCCGTCGAACTTGTCGTGCAGGCGCACGGTCAGGATGTTAGATCGTACCTCCTCCAGGGAAGTAGTTGAGGAACTGCGCGCTCTCGTATCCCATGGTCTCCCGGTGCTGCACCGCCCTGCCGTCGAACTTGTCGTGCAGGCGCACGGTCAGGATGTTAGATCGTACCTCCTCCAGGGAAGTAGTTGAGGAACTGCGCGCTCTCGTATCCCATGGTCTCCCGGTGCTGCACCGCCCTGCCGTCGAACTTGTCGTGCAGGCGCACGGTCAGGATGTTAGATCGTACCTCCTTCAGGGAAGTAGTTGAGGAACTGCGCGCTCTCGTATCCCATGGTCTCCCGGTGCTGCACCGCCCTGCCGTCGAACTTGTCGTGCAGGCGCACGGTCAGGATGTTAGATCGTACCTCCTCCAGGGAAGTAGTTGAGGAACTGCGCGCTCTCGTATCCCATGCTCTCCCGACGCTGCACCGCCCTGCCGTCGAACTTGTCGTGCAGGCGCACGGTCAGGATGTTAGATCGTACCTCCTCCAGGGAAGTAGTTGAGGAACTGCGCGCTCTCGTATCCCATGCTCTCCCGGTGCTGCACCGCCCTGCCGTCGAACTTGTCGTGCAGGCGCACGGTCAGGATGTTAGATCGTACCTCCTCCAGGGAAGTAGTTGAGGAACTGCGCGCTCTCGTATCCCATGGTCTCCCGGTGCTGCACCGCCCTGCCGTCGAACTTGTCGTCCAGGCGCACGGTCAGGATGTTAGATCGTACCTCCTCCAGGGAAGTAGTTGAGGAACTGCGCGCCCCTGCCGTCGAACTTGTCGTGCAGGCGCACGGTCAGGATGTTAGATCGTACCTCCTCCAGGGAAGTAGTTGAGGAACTGCGCGCTCTCGTATCCCATGGTCTCCCGGTGCTGCACCGCCCTGCCGTCGAACTTGTCGTCCAGGCCCACAGTCAGGATGGCCGCGGCGCCGGACTCGTCCTGGGAGCTCTCGCTGCCGATCCAGTAGTGGATGTCCCAGGATAGGTTGTTCCGTTTGTCCGCTGTGGTCTACAACAGAGGCATAACATTTTAGTAATAAGATGACAATGCATGACGTCACTCTTTAATCCAAGATGGCGGACTAGTTATTTTTAATGCACTCCCACAATATGGGTATTAAATGAAAGGGTTTGAGGAGAAGAATACGAATTTTACGTACGCTTGTTTTTAATTTTTTTTTAAATATTAATAAAATATAGAAAACCTTGAGCACGATGTATGAGTCTCCTTTATAGAATATTCCAAAATCGCCTGCAGAGACTGGTTCTGGCTCGAAATTCTGGAAGAAAAGTAAAGTTATATAATTTTATATACAAGGTGTTGGTTAATTCGTAAAGTGTGCCCGCAGCTAACCTTTTAACTGATCCTAGAAACACATTAACGTGATTTGAAGTCCCAATTATTTAATTTTATTTTCTATACAAAAAATATTATTTCATTTAGAAAAATAAAATTAGCAACCATAACTGTGATATCGACAAACTTCATTTATGTTTCATTATTCCTCATGGATGTAACATAAAGGATAAGCTCTTAGTGACGTCACGCATATATTTTTAGGCTCCGCCCTGAAACCTCTTTTTATTTGTCAAAACAGTAAAATGGCGCTAATAATGTATGCGACCGACAGCGGTACCGAAATATATGAAGCGCGACGCCATATTTGATAAATTTTTGGCTTCAACATACGTCACATCTTTCCCGTCCTCTTAGCGTAGCGTATTTCGCCAGTGTTATTCCCTAACAATAATATTTTACTTACATTGATCCTCCATATTTCAACACCCGTCCGTTGGCCAGCATTGGCGAAAGCTGGATGAAAACGAGCTTTTTGCCTGGCGTCCTGAAAAACAACACAATATAAGTGAATAGAAACAACTAGGTGGAAAGCTGACTTCTTATCCGGTTATACACAGCACCATATACAATGATATAATATTATATATAGAAATAGATAAAAAAGTCAAGATATCCGAACATTTTACGTAAACGTTCTTCATACAAAAAAATCTAGCGCCATCTGTCGAAACTCCTGCGAAATACATGTTTATTTTTTTATATTTTTTTTTATCTATGTGTCTGTGGTCACCTTGCCTGCAATATTATTATTAATTTAAAAAAAAAAAAGTCTTTACCTATCTACCTATAGGTACTGACATACTGCGACTACTGACGGGGGAGGGTGCAAAATAGTCATTCTTGCTCCCATAAACTGGCGACATTTTTTCGCGCTGTTCGCCCTGTCCTGAGTATAATATATATATACAAGTCTGTGTAAAATAAACAACTTGTGGGTTAATTTGTATAGTGTGCCCGCAGCTAACCTTTTAACTTGATCCTAGAAACGCATTAACGTGATTTGAAGTCCCAATTATTTTAGTTTATTTTCAATACAAAAAATATTATTTCATTTAGAAAAATAAAATTTAGCAACCCTAATGTGATATCAACAAACCTCATATCATTTTCATTATTCCCAGTTCATTGATATTGAACCAGCTGTTTTAGGGATGCCACTTAAAATTTATGGTACATTTTTGAACTCCCTATAGGTAGTACCCTCAGGATATGAGCTACACTACTTGTGATATTTGTTCATGCATCTATACATTGTTCCCTACTGTAGGCTTTGGGCTAATTAGGGAAATTATCTCCACATTGTAAATGTACAAGCAGTGATAGCTCAGTGGTTCTGACCTCTGCCTCTCATAAGGAGGTCGCGGGTTCGAATCCTGGGCACGCACCTCTGACTTTTCCGAGTTATGTTCGATTTTAGGAAACTAAATTTCACTTGGTTAACAGTGAAGGAAAACATTGTGAGGAAACCTGCATGCCTGAGAGTTCACAAAAATGTTCTCGAAGGTGTGTGAACCACGCCAACCCGCACTTGGTCAGCGCGGTGGGCTATGGCCAAACCCCTCTCAGTCTGAGAGGAGACCCGTGCCCAGCAGTGGGACATAAAAACGGGTTGAGATGATGATGATGATGTTAATGTACATGGAGTAATTATTATTATTATTGATTAATTATTATCTTTGCCCTGTCATAGAGTAATTAAGTATGTATTAATTATCTTTGCCCTGTATATATATGGTAAATAGTATATCTATTCACAAACTACAAAGAAGTGAATCATTGAGGTGATCAAGGAAATACATCTAGTTCAGCAGCTATAAAGAAAATATAGATACGTAGAAGATACTACTGACCAATTAAAGTAGCAATTGCTTTATAATTGTTCGCAATTGACTTGACGACCTCCCTGGCGTAGTGGTACGCGCTCGGATTCGAGTGGGAGGTCGCGGGTTCGATTCCCGGCACGCGAACCACTTTGGAATTTTATAATTTCTACATTGGCTCAGGTCTGGTCTGGTGGGAGACTTCAGCCGAGGCTAGTTACCACGAGGCTGAAGTCACTCTACCAGCAATGACGTACCGCCAAGCGATTTAGCGTTCCGGTGCGATGCTGTGTAGAAACTGTTGGGGTGACTTTACTTACCCCTTCCAAGTTGGTACGTTAACATCTTCGGCTGCATCATCACTTACCATCAGTAAGATCGCAGTCAAGACTTGAGGGAAGTGATCCTGAACTTGTGAAGGGGTTACCTTGTCAGTGAGTGAAGTGATCCTGAACTTGTGAAGGGGTTACCTTGTCAGTGAGTGAAGTGATCCTGAACTTGTGAAGGGGTTACCTTGTCAGTGAGTGAAGTGATCCTGAACTTGTGAAGGGGTTACCTTGTCAGTGAGGGAAGTGATCCTGAACTTGTGAAGGGGTTACCTTGTCAGTGAGGGAAGTGATCCTGAACTTGTGAAGGGGTTACCTTGTCAGTGAGGGAAGTGATCCTGAACTTGTGAAGGGGTTACCTTGTCAGTGAGTGAAGTGATCCTGAACTTGTGAAGGGGTTACCTTGTCAGCGAGGGAAGTGATCCTGAACTTGTGAAAAGGTTACCTTGTCAGTGAATGAAGTGATCCTGAACTTGTGAAGGGCTCACCTTGTCAGTGAGTGAAGTGATCCTAGAAGCCACACTCTGCTGTCTCACCGCGGTCCTGGCGTGGACCGCTGCGAGGGTCACCGCAGCCCAGACTATGAGAAGCTTCATGCTGAAATGAAGTAAACGACATTTTATTCATTATGATACATTAGCATATAAATTTATGGACCCCAGATGTAGGTACCTAATACAAAATTTACGAAAAATGTGTCCCGAGCAAACCTATATATCTATAACGAACCCTCGTGTGTATTTTTTATGAACAAGCTAAAACATTGTAATTTATGTCTTAAGCCAATATTATACAGCCTAATTTTGCTTAAGTGCGATTGGAACTCTTTTCGCGTATGGCTTTCTTTAGGTTATGACACTTTTTAGCGCTGACCCGAAATCCTTATCCTTATACTATTAATTTTATGGTACCTATATATAAAAGGGAAATCCTAACTGAATTGACTTCATCATTGTAAACATGTGATAAGGAAGGTTTTCTGTTGAAATATGGGCGGCGTGAACATCGATCAACAGTTCACTTCACTTTATAGAACGATCTCTGGCATGAATTCACATGTTTTCTTATTCTTGCACTTGCTCATTGCTAAGTAATTACTGTAAAATTTTCGTCCGCGTGGCATGGTGCCAAAATATTTGATGGACAGCCACGCTGGTTCGTTGTTAAATTCTTCTTTGTGTGTAAGTTTCAAAAACGTTCACGATTTTTAAGCTATTGCATAGCTTAAAAATCGCGGGCTTTGACGGTGCAGACCGAATCCAGAAATTCCGTAACGAAAATAAGCTGGCACTCCTAAAGTAGAGCTTTTGATACTAGGCTACCATGAAAGCAGGGAGCGCAACTCCACAAACTTTTTAGTTTTTACTTTGCCATCTATCGAAAAATAGCAGAACTTTTTAATGACTTTTTGAAATATTTGGCAGCCTGGTACCAAAAGTTCTACTTTTCGATTGATGGCAAAACTAAAAAAATTAAATTCTAAAAATTCTTTAAATTCTATGCAATAGCTTTACCGCGGCAGTCTCCGAGTGCCACACGCCTTTTTTTTTAATGAATATTTTTTAATGATTTTTTTTAATTAGCTTAGTTTTATAGTATAGTTGTAACGTTGTTTTTGGTCATATTCCCGCAACGCTGCATGTCGCAATCGCCAAGTACTCGTAAGAGTGAGAACAAAATAAAATGGCCAAGTGCGAGTCGGGCTCGCGCACTGAGGGTTCCGCACTATGTAACGTGTTCCTAGTTGGAAGATGTATGCTAAACGAAACAAAACGCGCACGCTGCGACCGTGAGAGTATATATTATGTTACAACTATCAAGCCAAATTCTCTATAGTGTTCAAGTAAACTAAATACGAAACACACCTGCGAGCAAAAAAATCACGTTTGTTGTATAGGAGCCCCCTTTATTTTTTTATTTTAATTTTAGTGTTTATTTTTACAGTAAATACTGTAAATAGAGAAACGCTATTAGTCGCCTACAATGCTTACGTTGGCTCAATATTGAGATATGGCATAATTTTTTGGGGTAATTCCGTAGAACGAGAGCAAGTATTTAGGGCACAAAAGAAATGTATTCGGTCAATATGTGGCTTGAAGCAAACGAATAGCTGTAGACCTTATTTTAAAGATCTAAAGATCCTAACAGTACCCTCTCTGTATATTTATGAAGCATTGTTATTCGTGAAAAAGCACTCACATCTGTATAGGAATTCAAGGCGTGAACGCCATAAAGAAAAGCTTATAATTCCTCCATCTAGAACGACGAAATACAGTAATAGTGCCTATGTAATGATGCCTAAGATTTACAATAAATTGCCACCTGAACTGATAAAAATAAAAGAAGTAAATGTATTTAAAAATAAATTAAGGGAACATCTTTTGAGTAAATGTTATTATTCTATAAGCGAATACTTAGTATACTGATATTTTCAAAGATGTAAATTGTAATTGGATATTATTATATTTCTTTTTTCATGATATTATATTGTGCAATGTTCATAGTAAATTAATAATTTTTTGTTTGTGATTCTAAAAATGTTAATTAACTTTCTAATGATTTATATTTGCATGCCAATATGGTGTGGTATAGTTAGACCTTATATATTTGTAACAACCAACTTTTGTTAATACTTATACCAGCAAATGAATAAATTGATTGATTGATTGATTGATTGATACATAATTATACAGGGTTATAGAAAAAATATCGGAAACCTCTCGGCACCTAAATGATATCATTATAACTAAAAACTTTTGTTCTCTAACTTTCCAAAATTTCGTATTAATTTGTGTCATACAAAAATTTAATAAATTATGTTATTTCTGTAAAGTGACATTACACTGTGAAACGAAATACAGGTAATCAGCGATTATGACTATCCCTGTTGCCAAACGCAACAGGGATAGTCATAATCGCTGATTTCGCTACAGAGTAGTTACAAAGAAAGAATGTATGCAAAATATTGAATAAGTGATATTTCTCAAAATATCGAGTTAAAACAAAAGTTGTAGAACAAAAGTTGTTACTTTTAATGATATCATTTAGGTGTCGAGAGGTTTCCGATATTTTTTCTATAACCCTGTATATTCTGTGAAAATCTTAAGCGTCTACCTTTTACCGTTATCAATATACCTATAGCAAAAACAAGCAAAAAGTCACGTTTGTTTTGTTGCATGGGAGCCCCGCTAAATATTTAATTTATTCTATTTTTTAGTATTTGTTGTTATGGCGACAACAAAAATACATCATCTGTGAACATTACAAGGCTGTAGCTATCACGCTTCAAGAGATACAGCCTGGTGACAGACGGACGGACAGCAAAATCTCCGTAATAGGGTTCCTTTTTTACCCTTTGGGTACGGAACCCGAAAAAAAAACGTCTGCGGCCGTAGGTAGATAGATAGATAGATAGATAGATAAACTCTTTATTGCACACCACAGAATAAAAATATAAACAAAGAACCTATAAGCTATATAGTTACCTATAAGCTATAATCGTTTTAAGTTATAAGGAACTTCCTAGTTATATATACCTACATAAACACAAGGATTCCCATGATATGACGTATATAAGTTCATATTCGGAAGTCGTTTATTGTACAGTCCGACAAGGCTCTCTTGACACTTGAATGACATTGTCAGGAGGGCGTTGTTATAGAACAAACGCAGCCAGAAAACAAAATATCCCCAATTTTACTTCAATTTTAGTACTATTTTTTGTTAATATTGAGCAAAAACAACACAACATATAACAGCGATATACCGACAGAGCGAACTATCAAACATTATCACAAGATAGCGGCGTTAGTTCCGATTTTGGTCACGCGGCAAGGTGCCTTGTCGCACTATACGCTTGTTCCCATGGCATTGTAAATTGTATGTACATACTTATATAGTACCTATTTATATTCTTCTGTTTTCCTTACTGAGGCCTATACTATGACTCAGTCCGTGATATCACCTTATTAATCATTTAGGTACTAGCCAAGAATAAGGTAGGAAGTAGGTTATAAGGTAGGATATTTGGAATGAATAGTATAACCGTATAGTACCTATAGGCACCATACCAATGCAAGTATACGTAAAATGTATAAATAATGTAAAACCGGGCAACCAATAAGAAACCTCAAAGTATGAGCATCCGAACGATTTCGTAAACAAGCTAGAATTAAGGTTTCAACCCTGCTATCCCGCGAAATTCAATTTTCACAGATGATGTATAACAACAAATACTAAAAACAAGGATAAAATACATATTTAAGGGGGCTCCCATACAACAAACGTGGTTCTACGGTAATCCCAATAGTTTCTACACAGCATCGCACCGGAACGCTTAATCGCTTGGCGGTACGTCTTTGCTGGTAGGGTGGTAACTAGCCACGGCCAAAGCCTCCCACCAGACCAGACCTGAGCCAATTTAGAAATTATAAAATTCTAAAGTGGCCCGTGGCGGGAATCGAACTCGCATCCGAGCGCGCGTCCCCTGCGCCAGGGAGGTCGCCAGATTACTGATTGTAATTTTTAATATTGTTTTATTTCATACTGACCATCGGCGGATCCAGGGGGGGGGTCATGGGGGTCATGACCCCCCCCTGGGTCTTCCAAAACCTAGATGGCCCAATAGTTACAATTGTTAGATATAATGTTTTATATAGTATTTTTGTCAAACGTGTTAATAGGGATCGAAAGTATCGAAAAATTTCAATTTTACCTCGCCACCGCGACCTTTTATCTGATGACCTCTGGATTTCCCAGGAGATTTCCTGATTTATCGACAATCCTCCTTATTAACTGATTTTTTAACCGACTTCAAAAAAAAGGAGGAGGTTCTCAATTCGTCGGAATCTTTTTTTATTAATTAATCTCCTATATATTTGGGTTTTGAGATTATATTCACGTAAAAATGATTTAGATAACTAAGTGAGCTCGCTTCGCTCGCATACCTTTTTTATGTTGTGACTTTTTCAGTAAAAAAGAAACAAAATTTCACGCTCGCTTCGCTCGCATATGCAGTTATCAGAATATATAAAGTTCGTGTTCGCTTCATTCAGGACTATATGCGATTTAAAGACGTTATTCCGCCTAAAAATGATTATATTACTTAAATTCAAGATTAAAGATGGACCACACTATAAAACGAAATAAAAAACCTAAAAAATTTGAGCTCGCTTCGCTCGCATATCCAGTTATCAAAGTATATATAGAGACCGCGTTTACTTCATTCGGGCATATTTGCGATTTTAAGACGTTATTAATTATTATGTCTAAAAATGATTATATTATTTTTATTAAAGATGGATGATCTCATTGTCGAATCATGTTAAATTTAAGACTGGTATAAATAGTGATTTTTTAATTTATTTAATTAGACTAAATAAAATAATATTAAAAATTTTGAACTCGCTTCGCTCGCATATCCACTTATCAAAATATGTATGCCCCCAGGATCGTTGTTATGTTGTGACTTTCTCAGAAAAAAAAACTGAAAATTTCGCGCTCGCTTCGCTCGCATATCCAGTTGTCAGGATATATAAAATTCGTGTTCGCTTCATTCAGGACTACTTGCGATTTTAAGACGTTATTCCGCCTAAAAATTATTATATTATTTAAATTTAAGATTAAAGATGGATCACATTATAAAACGAATAAGAAAACTTAAAAAATTTGAGCTCGCTTCGCTCGCATATCCAGATATCAAAATATATATATAAAGTTTTCGTTCACTTCATTCGGGCATATTTGCGATTTTAAGGCGTTATTACGCCTAAAAATGATTTTATAATTTTTATTAAATATGGATCTCACTATCATACCATGTTCAATTCAAGACTGGAATAAATAGTGATTTATCCTGTGAAATGTAAAAATTTTGAGCTCGCTTCGCTCGCGTTCATTCTACACTTACTAAAAATCAAATCGTGGCTAAGACTGGTTAAGGCGTCTCCACGTCCGAAAAATGTACCCATTGAAATAGATGAAGTGATAATGCGTTTCGGAAGAAGACGTAAAAGAAAAATTGGCTCTTTTATTTAAAGATAGGTCTTTTTAAGTACAGTACCTACTTATACACATTAATAAAATACCTACCTACTTTTTACCTGTATCAATTAGTATCAAAATTAAATTATAACTTATAACTTCTTATGACTTGACCAGAACTGTGACCCCCCCCTGGCACCAAAGCTGGATCCGCCCTTGATACTGACATTGTATGAAAATGTCAAAACAATATTACCTACAATAATAGTGCTATAAAAGATGGTGGTAAGGCCCCTGTCCGGGCCCCTTGATTGTGTAAGAAAAACGTATTCATCGTTATCGCAATCGTTTACGAATTCTGCCCGCTGATTTCCGTCAGCCAATCTAGAACAGAATTTGGTGACGATTACGATAAAGATGAATCGAATTTCTTAAGTAGCCACAACACAATGGCGTATGCTGGCCCACTGCAGGCCATCGCCATTGTGTACCTACAGGGGGAAATGGTATACAATGGCGGACAATGGTTGACCATTGTCCGCCATTGTATACCGTTAAACCATTTAACCGACATCTTCCCGATGGCGCGCGATCGGGAAGATGTCGGTTTTTGGGGCAAACCTCAAAGGAATCGTGGCGTTGCGTGGTCAGTGGTGTTCACACAATGGCCCATTGCTTGTTAGTAACCGACCCCTGATACGGATAGTGCACTCTCTTGGCGATAATTTTTTGCAAAATATACCTATTCGAAATTACCTACTAGTTAACAATGTATAAATATTTAAAATAATCTCAACAAAGAATTATATGGAAAATAAATAGCCGCGGCCGTAACTACTTCTACGTCCATCGCAAGTGCCTCACCGGGCAGCAATGAGCCATGCGCCATTGTGTGAACACCAAGTGATCGTGCCCTACAGTTGTGCGATGCAAAGCATGGCCCATCACAAGCCATTGTGTAGAGGGAGTTTAAGAAAATCTAGGGGCGTATCATTGTTTTCCATCAGACATGATTGTCGTCAACCGCAAGCCTTATACCTACATAAAAAAAATCATACAGCACTAAAAGATGATTAAACAAACCCCTTTGTTTTTAAGTACATACATAGATAATAAAATCTCAAACACAAAACAAACAAAAAAAAAACAATCAAAACTTACTTTTCGTTCTCTCAGAAAATTACACAACACAAACGGGTTATTCTACAAAAGTTGTGCAAAAAACAAAACGCGCGTCGTTCGTAACAGCGCGCGGTCGACTCACGACTGATCTGGTTCAGAATTCAGATGCCTATATTACTTGTGATTTAATTTGATTCGTCAATAAATATCAGTTTGCCAGTTATGTACGTCTTGTAGTTATCTGACAGACACTAGACAGGTCAAATGTCAAACTCGCAGAGATAGAGGTTTAAAGGCTCCTCCACATTTATAGGGCGGAGTTTTAAAATTACTGTTTTAAAATTGTATTATAATATAACGACATTTTTGAAAAGAGCCAGTGCCGAGTTTCTTGACAGTTCTTTTCGGCGCAAACCTGCTTTCCGAACTTGGGGGTAGAGTTGACTTTTCATAACAGCCTATTATTTGGGGGGGAAGGTTCAAAACGTACATGAATATTTGAAGAAAATATATGTATATTAATTTGAAAATAAATGTGAAAAATTACGGTAGGTCTGACAGTAGGTCGTAAGCTATTTTTTATAACCCTAAATGACATCTTTAGTATTTATCTAATAATCTGCACATTTAGGAGGGGTCTACGACTATTTTTCTATTGGCACCATTTTGGAGGTAATAAGCAGTGGTTACGTTGGTCATATTAAAAGCAGTGATAGCTCAGTGGTTCTGACCTCTGCCTCTCATAAGGAGATCGCGGGTTCGAATCCTGGGCTCCTCTGACTTTTCCGAGTTATGTGCGTTTTTAGGAAACTAAATATCACTTGCTTAACGGTGAAGGAAAACATCGTGAGGAAACCTGCATGCCTGAGAGTTCACAAAAAATGTTCTCGAAGGTGTGTGAAGCCCGCCAACCCGCACTTGGCCAGCGTGGTGAGCTATGGCCAAACCCCTCTCAGTCTGAGAGGAGACCCGTGCCCAGCAGTGGGACGTAAAAAGGGGTTGAGATGACGTTGGTCATAATCTCCTAAAAACATTTGACTCGAGAATCGAATTTTATTCTTGCAAATGAAATGGAAAACAGTATATGTCTCGGTCATAAAATCTTTCTCAGATCAGCCGTGCTATTCTGCAAAAATGACGAGCGTACATCTCTGCATCTATGAATTTGTCAGTTGTAATAGAGTACAATTTTGCATGCCATCTTCGGTATGGCAGGTATCTGACAGCTGTTTCAGGGATGTACATTTTCAAGAATAGCACCACAGATATTTTTATGCGGTTATTACCTTCTACTAATGTTTGTATTCTACAAATCGTATAATTAATCAATTGTAAGTATAGATAGTGAATTCTGTTCTAGCTAAGATGTAATTTATATATGAAGTAAGGTTACAAGGTTATCAGTCTTACTGTGAAGTCGAAAGTAACTGGGTTATTCTACAATTCCTGTATAATGGAAGCGATTCGCGTAATGTTTTCACACACTGAGTGAAATGAATCCTTGAAATGAATAGTGTGCCCGCAACTAACCTTTAACTTGATCCTAGAAACACATTCACGTGATAACAAGTCACAATTTTTTATTTTATTTTCAATACAAAAACATAATTTTTTTTTTTTTTAAATCGATTCTAAATTCGAAAAACCTCATATCATTTTCATTACGTATTCCATTGATAATAATAGTCAAGATCCGAACATTTTACGTAAACCTTCTTCATACAAGAAAATGTATCGCCATGTGTCGAAACTCCTGCGAAATACTGCGTAGGCTTACAGCTTACTACTGACGCCGGAGGGGGTTTTGCTCCCATAAACTGGTGACATTTTTTCGCGCGGTCCGCCCCGTCTAGAGTATACGTCAATGCATTATTCCCAATTCATTGATATCACATTTTTGAACTCCCTATAGTTCCCTCAGGATATGAGCTACACTTCTTGTGATATTTTTACATGCATCTATAATTAATCGTTCCCTACTTTAGGCTTTCGGCTAATTATTGCAAGTAATCTACAAGTTGTACGAACGCAAAAGTTTGTAAGTATGTAAGGATAGATCTTCTTACTCTTTCACGCCGCAACTAGAACCGATTTGGCTAAAATTTGGAACATAGATAGCTTATTACCTGGATTAATACATAGGCTACTATTTATCCCGAAGGAAAAATCCATCGTTCCCATGAGATTCCCACTTGGGCGGTACTGCAATTTCGAAGGTTGTCAAAATAATGCTCTGCAAGCAAGTTTGAGAAAACACCATAAATTATAGGTACAATAATGAATTTGCAGAATAACCCAAATTCCCAACCTAAACAATAAATACAATTTGTTTTTATTAAAGATTAATAACATAATCACAATTAAGAATGATTTTATCAGAAGTGATGTATTTTAGTCGCAGAAAATATTTGTTTGTTATAACTTCAAAGAATTTTCATATTACTAATGATGTTATTGTTTACCAATGATTTCTTCGTACTATCTTTTTTAACCTTACTTTCAAAAATATTGTTATGTTGTTATTTCCACGCTATTATTAGGGTTCCGTACCTTAAAAGGGGAAAAAACGTAACCCTTAAAGGATATACGTACCCTTAAGGACAATAAGCGATTTGGCTGAATTTCGGAACATAGATAGCTTATAACCTCCGTGGTTGAGTGGTTAGCGTGCCGGTTTTCAAGGCGCCGCCATCTCTGAGGTTCCGGGTTCGATCCCTGGTTGGTGCAATGTAGAAAAATATCTTTTCTACATTGCCCCGACCGACAATAACTTTTCTAAAAATAACTTTTCTACATTGTCTCGGGTCTGGGTGTTGTGGTACAGTGCGACAAGGCTATTTTGGCGCGTGGCCAAAGTCTGAACTAACGCCGCTATCTTGTGTTAATGTTTGATAGTTCGCTCTGTCAGTATATCACTATTGTATGTTATGTTGTTTTTGCTTACTGTTAACTATTTAAAACTAAAATTGAAGTAAAATTAAGGAGATTTTATTTTATGGCTGCATTTGTTTTGGAACAGCGCCCTCCTTCAAGTGCCAAGAGAGCCTTGTCGGACTGTACCTTCGTTGTTTCTGATTTCCTTAACACAAGTGCATAAGCTACTTACTATGGGATCGGAGCAATGTATGTGATGTTGTCCACTATATATTTATTTATTTTTTATTTTATTTTATTTATAACCTGGATTAATACATAGGCTACTTTTTATCCCGAAGGAAAAATCCATCAACAATATTAAACACGGAACGCGCGAAGATTAAAAGAAATCTTGCTTGGCTGTTTTTTGTTTTAATTTTATTAAGGTAGGTAAATGCAAGTTTATATCTTTAATATAACGACATCCATCCTTAGTTGATTAGTGATGGGAACGCAGCAAAAACATCGACTAATAGCTATCGTTTTCACAACCACTGATTTTGTGATACACACGAATGTAATATTCTGTAACGCAATATTATTAACGACATGTTTTAGGAAAAGTAAATTATTTTTCTAGAAAATCATATAAATGAAAACGGTAAAAAGGTGAAGCACCCTAGAAATGCAATTAAAAGTGTAAACTCAAACATAGGTGTTGTTTAGGGTAAAAAGTTCAATGGTTTTTTCACTGCAAATAGAGGTGTTGGTTACGGTAACAGTGACTCGAGTACAATGGTGTTTTCCAATCTCCAAAACGCGCGTCTCCATCGCCCAACACTCCTTAAAGAAGTTTTCACTTCAAATATAGTAAATATCTACCGCATTATTGAATTTATAATTTATCTACTAGCGTTTTACCACGGCTCTGAACAGGTAAAATTCAGGTTTTAAATGCGAGTGAAAATCGTGTTTCTCTTGACGTCGTCTATCGATAAAAAGTTAAAACCTGTGAATAATAATATAAGCAGGCTTTACTATAATACTTAAATAACAGATGAAAGTCTTGCTTATGTCGTTAGTACCTACTTAGCTATAAACAAAGATAAGAAACCTCAGGATATCCGGTATAGTTATCCGAATGATTTACGTCCACCATTTTCGTACAAGAAAACAGTAGCGCCATCTGTCAAAATTTTAATAGGTGGCTGCTGAGCGAACTACAGCATGGCATGGCCTTAATGTTGGTAGCATAACAAGCATTTGTGGCACCGACAAACTGGCGACATTTTTCGCGTCGTCCGACCTGTCCAGTGCTCGTATTCTGTATCTCGGTGCCTATCAGAGAATGATAGCCACTGGCATATGTTTTTTGTCCATTGAAAGTTTTCTATGAAATAAAAGTAACATTTCCTTAGCAAAACTTCAATGGATGAAAAACATTTGCTAGTGGCTATCATTCTTTGATAGGCACCGAGTTACAGAATAGGTACGCAGGGTGACAGACATAATGTCTGTTGAATAAAAATTAAAACTATCGAAATCGATAGTCGATAGGAACCTAACTTCTCCATCCCTAGCAACCATGTCAAGATGGACCGGTTATGAATCTCGATCTTACAGATAAAACAGTGTTAAACACAAAATCGTGATGAAGGACGTATTTAGTTTGTTTTTAGTTTATTTCTCACTAAAATGCTGTTTAAGTTATAGACCAGTGGAAAATCAGGGCAAACTACAAGAAGTGGTGTCTTGGAAGCAAATAAGTTATCAAATTGACGGAGTTTTGTGTAAGTACCTATTACTATATATATAGCTGCTTGTGCTGATTGGCCACTGACTGACTGATTGATCACCTCTCGACGACGCATCTAACGGTGCGCCACCGTTTGGTCGCGGGAGACAGGGCGAGCGGCAACGACACACCGACACGCCTCTCCTCCCGCGACCCCTCCTGGCTGCAGGAGACAGAAAACTCTGTCCCCCGCACCCCTCTTGGACGCATCCAGAGCGGGCCCATCTCCAGGCCCACTCCGAGCGTCCCCTCCTGGATTCCTTTTGGCTTCACCGTGGGGCCCAACGACGGCTACTGAGCCCCCCCATCGCGATAGATTGGAATCCATCGGGGGGAACGTTACCTAACCTAACTTAAACTAACCTAACCTACACAAAAAGTTTCATAAAAATCGGTCAAGCCATTTCGGAGGATTTTTATTGTTCTGTTAGTACTTTTTTAAGGTTTCGTACCTAAAGTGCAAAAAACGGGACCCTATTACCAAGACTTCGCTGTCCGTCCGTCCGTCTGTCACCAGGCCGTATTTCTTGAACCGTGATAGCCACAGACTTGAAAATTTCACAGATGACGTAATTTTGTTGCCGCTATGAAAAAATACAAAAAAATAGAAAAATTAGCAAAACAAATAGAATAAAATTAATAAGGGAGTTTCCATACAACAAACGTGATTTTGTTGATTTGGTGGACAGGGGTGTTTAGTTTACTTTATAATAAGGGGGCTTCCATACAACAAACGTGATTTTTTTTAATTTGGTGGACAGGGATGTTTAGTTTACTTTTTAATAAGGGGGCTTCCATACAACAAACGTGATTTTTTCTATTTGGTGGACAGGGGTGTTTAGTTTACTTTATAATAAGGGGGATTCCATACAACAAACGTTATTTTTAGATTTGGTGAACAGGGGTGTTTTGTTTACTTTATAATAAGGGGGCTTCCATGCAACAAACGTGATTTTTTGATTTGGTAGGCAGGGGTGTTAAGTTTATAATAAGGGGGCTTTTTATACAACAAACGTAATTTTTAGATTTGGTGGACAGGGGTGTTTAGTTTACTTGAATACTATTGAGAATTGGTCTTGATAGTACGGAACCCTCAGTGCGTGAGCCCGATTTGCACTTGACTAATTTATGATATTCAAAATAAACCTCTAAAAAACAAAGTTACGTTTGCGGTTCGTTCACAATGTCATACTTAACGTTTTAAGTACTTATTTTATAGTAGTAGATACTTAGGCAGTATGGAACCCTCAGTGCGCGAGTCTAACTCGCACTTGACCGGTTTTTTTTTTCAGATAATCGTGACGCGAACAACAAGAAGACAGCAGAGGGCGTCAACTTCGAAGAAGACAGCGTAGAAGAGAGCGAGAAGTACTTCATACAGTACAACAATGTGCCAATCGGCCTAGAAGTATGGCGCGACAGGATCTTTGTGACGGTGCCTAGGCGCAGACATGGTAATTCTATACTAAAAGGAGACCCGGCAAACGTTGTCTTTGCCCCGTTTTGGATATAAATATAGCTTACAACCTCCTCTTCATGGGCGCCTATTATTTAGGCCTATGTGAAATAAAGAATTTCATTTCATTTCATTACATTTCATTTCTTAAACCTATGAAACCAAACACAGAAAATTCATATTTCAGAACGGAACATAACAATCGGTTGAGTCACTTGAGACGTTTCGGAGGAGTTTGAAACAAAAATGGGCACGGGAATATTATACATGGTTATATACCTATAAAAAATACCAAATCTCTCTGTAGAAGCCTGTAGTTGTCTACATGAACATTAACAACTTTTGTTCTACGACTTTTCACAATTCAGTATTAATTTATAAACAAACACGCAACAACAAACAAAAAAATATTATTTCCGTAAAGTGACATTACACTGTTGCGAGTTCGCGCCCCGCCGCACCGCGGTCCGCGCCATTGCCACTTGCCGATGTAACAACAGAGTAGGAACAAGTATCTCTGTAAAATATCTAATATTTCTCAAAATATCGAGTCTTAAGTCTTAGAACAAAAGTTGTAAGTTTTCATGTAAAAATTATTTTACGTTGATTAATTTACAAAAAAAAAACTCGACTTCGACTCTCATCAAACTACTGTTCAATACATAGTTTCCAATTAAAATTTAAGACTTTCTTTCTTTTTTTTTGGTTTTCTGATGGGTACCATTATCAGAACTGGACTAAATTGAAATGGGACCACACGGGAAGCGTCAGCTTTCTAATAAAAGAATCATCAAAATCGATTCACCCAGTCAAAGTTATGAGGTGACAAACAAAAAAAAAACATACAGTTGAATCCAAAACCTCCTCTATCTTTGAAGTCTGTTGAATAAGAGGAGTGAGGGTAACTAATTAACAAACTGAACGATAAAGAATCAGCCCACAGATATTACGCCGTATTAAAATAACGAAACTAATAATATAATACTGCTTAACAATTTTCCAGGAGTTCCTTCCACCCTCAACTACGTCCGCAACACGCCAGGGCAGTCCCCGGCTCTGCAGCCGTACCCTGGCAGCGAGGACCTGGTCTCCGTGTACCGGCCCAGGGTAGACGAGTGCGGGAGACTGTGGGTGGTGGACACCGGACTGCTGGAAGTGCCAGGTGCTTGTCAGGACCTTTGCAGGAGTTCCTTCTACCCTCAACTATGTCCGCAACACGCCAGGGCAGTCCCCGGCTCTGCAGCCGTACCCTGGCAGCCAGAACCTGGTAGACGAGTGCGGGAGACTGTGGTGGACACCGGACTCCTGGAAGTATCAGATGGTTGTGAGGACTTTTCCAGGAATTCAGCTTTGCGTTACGCTGAGCTATGATAATAATAGGATAATCGTGGGATAATTGTGCAGAGATACTCCGAGCATAGCTCTCTCCATTCATCACTAAGCCTTTTAGGAGTTATATAAAGACCCTACACCACCCATGGACCAATCAACCTCGCGGTTACGGGGGCCGAATCGCGAGAGAGCGCCCGTTCTATCCCCATGTGCTTACTCTCCCCATTCTGGGGCAGGACGATATAAAAACGGACTCGCCTCGCGCAATAGCTCTCCACAGCAAGATTCTATGTCAAATCACTATAAAAGTCAAAAAAGTCAAAAGTCAAAATATCTTTATTTCACATAGGCCTAACATACAGGCTCTTGCGAACGTCGGCATGACATCCTACTTCCTACTTCCTATCCTACTATCCTACTATCCTACTATCCTATCCTACTAATATTATAAACGCGAAAGTTTGTAATAATGTGTGGATGTATGTTTGTTACTCTTTCACGAAAAAACTACTGAATGGATTTTGATGAAACTTTACAACAATATAGCTTACACATCAGAATAACACATAAACTATTATTTATAAAGATATAGTATGAATTATCCAAAATATATAACGATAAGTGTCACGTAAATAGGAAAAAATTGCAATCTGTGACCTTTACTGACGTACGCCGCGAAAACCGTTGGAGTTACACGTATATAATGTATGATGGAAATGTTTATCTTAAATAGTTCTACAAAAAAGCCCGCGATAGCATATATCCAACTCTTATGTGTAAGCCATTATAGCCAAAATAGTGAACCTCGAGTGCCCGATACTAGGCGTATCGGCGCGGCCGCGGGCGACTGCGGGTGGGACGGGGAAGAGGTATTTATGAGTGCGCAAAAAAAATACTTACTACCATCATTATTACAATTTTCCATCATCATCATCAGTTTTTGAAACCGCGGCGCGGAAATATAGCCTAAAGATAGATAGCTCTGATGACATATCATCCACTAAAAAGGATTTTTAAAGATCTCGAAATTCACGCGGGCGAAGCCGCGGGCAAAAGCTAGTTTCTTGCATAATAATGGTGATAACTACAAGTCGACTTAAAACTAAGTTTACGAGGGTTCCAAACGCGCCCTGCCGCTGAGAAGAAGCCCACAACAAACTCAGCCGGGTATTTTTTTTATGTTATCACCATTTCACAAAATAAGTATAAATACTTAAAATAGGCTAGCAACGCCAACAGAGCAATCTACCACTTATCAGTCAATTCCAAGGGTTTGTGTCGCTAATATAGTCCTTAATATTGTAATATGCCTTTTGAATGAGTTTAGGCTTGACAAACCCTTTGAATTTATTAAGTATATAAGCCGGAGCACCTCTTATGCAATACGTGCGCGAACCCCCATAGCTTTCCGAAGTTGACCACCGAGCCCACGAGACCCAGCAACTTTGCGAACTATCCTAAAATCCTGAAATCCTCGTATAAAGATGTTTAAAGAGCCAATGACCATGTCTCGTATCTTTTAGATGGGATCACGGAATCTCTTGAAAGGGTTACTTCATCCCATAATATTGGCCGTTTCTCTTGTGTCTCCATCTATACCATGCGGGGAAAGTTGCCTGTGAATCATGTACTGCAAAATTATTATATTTCATATTTCAGGGGCCAGGAAGCAGGTGAGGAAACCCGCTATCGTGGTGTTCGACCTGGAGACAGACAGACAGATCCTGAGGTACGAGCTGAAGGACTCGGACCTCATTAGCGAGAGAACTCCTGGGGGTAAGATTATAAGATATACGTAGCTGCACATATCTGTTAATTCTTATGATCTGTTAATTAACTGTTTCAATATCTTCCAGGTCTAACCTCAATAACGGTGGACGTATCCGAGCACAGCTGTGACGACGCACATGCGTACATCACCGACCTGGCCACGGAGGGCGTGGTGGTGTTTTCCCTGCGGAGCGGCTCCAGCTGGAGGCTGCAGCACCCCAGCTTCCGCCACGACGAGGCCGCTCTGAACTTCACTGTCGCCGGTAACACTGATCAGGAGCGCGTTTACTACCACCCAATGGTCTCTAACCAAGAGTTCTCCGTCCGCACCAGCTTCCTGATAGCTATGGCTACTGCTTACTGTAATTACTCTTGTAGGGTACGTCAACTGGAGGGACGGCCTGTTCAGCGTGGCGCTGTCGGAACCTAACGGCGCTGGAGACAGGACCGCGTACTTCCACCCCATGGTCTCCAACCAGGAGTTCTCCGTCCGCACCAGCTTCCTGATACCTATGGCTACTGCCTACTGTAATTACCCTTGTAGGGTACGTCAACTGGAGGGACGGCCTGTTCAGCGTGGCGCTGTCGGAACCCAACGGCGCTGGAGACAGGACCGTGTACTTCCACCCCATGGTCTCCAACCAGGAGTTCTCCGTCCGCACCAGCTTCCTGATAGCTATTGCTACTGCGTACTGTTACTCTTGTAGGGTACGTCATCAACTGGAGGGACGGGCTGTTCAGCGTGGCACTGTCGGAGCCCGACGGCGCTGGAGACAGGACCGCGTACTTCCACCCCATGGTCTCCAACCAGGAGTTCTCTGTCGCACCAGCTTCCTGATAGCTATAGCTACTGTTACCCTTGCAGGGTTCGTCATCAACTGGAGGGACGGGCTATTCAGCGTGGCGACAGGACCGTGTACTTCCACCCCATGGTCTCCAACCAGGAGTTCTCTGTCGCACCAGCTTCCTGATAGCTATAGCTACTGTTACCCGTGCAGGGTTCGTCATCAACTGGAGGGACGGGCTGTTCAGCGTGGCGCTGTCGGAGCCCGACGGCGCTGGAGACAGGACCGCGTACTTCCACCCCATGGTCTCCAACCAGGAGTTCTCTGTCGCACCAGCTTCCTGATAGCTATAGCTACTGTTACCCTTGCAGGGTTCGTCATCAACTGGAGGGACGGGCTATTCAGCGTGGCGACAGGACCGTGTACTTCCACCCCATGGTCTCCAACCAGGAGTTCTCTGTCGCACCAGCTTCCTGATAGCTATAGCTACTGTTACCCTTGCAGGGTACGTCATCAACTGGAGGGACGGGCTGTTCAGCGTGGCGCTGTCGGAGCCCGACGGCGCTGGAGACAGGACCGCGTACTTCCACCCCACGGTCTCCAACCAGGAGTTCTCTGTCGCACCAGCTTCCTGATAGCTATAGCTACTGTTACCCTTGCAGGGTACGTCATCAACTGGAGGGACGGGCTGTTCAGCGTGGCGCTGTCGGAGCCCGACGACGCTGGAGACAGGACCGCGTACTTCCACCCCACGGTCTCCAACCAGGAGTTCTCTGTCGCACCAGCTTCCTGATAGCTATAGCTACTGTTACCCTTGCAGGGTACGTCATCAACTGGAGGGACGGGCTGTTCAGCGTGGCGCTGTCGGAGCCCGACGGCGCTGGAGACAGGACCGCGTACTTCCACCCCACGGTCTCCAACCAGGAGTTCTCTGTCGCACCAGCTTCCTGATAGCTATAGCTACTGTTACCCTTGCAGGGTTCGTCATCAACTGGAGGGACGGGCTGTTCAGCGTGGCGCTGTCGGAGCCCGACGGCGCTGGAGACAGGACCGCGTACTTCCACCCCATGGTCTCCAACCAGGAGTTCTCCGTCCGCACCAGCTTCCTGAAGAGCGGTCGCATTGAGGATAACGTCAACGTCAGTATAGAATCATGAAATACAATTTTAAACAGAATTACGTCAAAATATTAGAGGCTAGATGCATAGAGATAAGAAAAGTAAGGAGGCCCATTCATTCATTCTAGCCCAGCTTTGCGTGACATGCGGGGGCCATGTTGAGCGCCAAGATTGGCTGTCAAATTGTTCGTGTCTACTGAATTTACTTCCTTGGGCAACGCCATCTTATGCGCCACTTTACAGATTAAAAATAGTCACGCTTATAGTGTAGACAGGGCCCATCCATATTTTTTTCTTGATGTGTGGGTAGATGCGCATATTTATTTTTCTATACAAAATAATTCAAAAGGTTCTAAGTGACAACCATATTGAAGTTAAATGACCAACACACTTAACGTGCTAGCGAAATTCAATTTTTATATAACCCTGTATATATTTTTTTTAATTTTCCTTCTGTCACGTCTGTAATTTAACTCATTTCAGGTGCTAGGCACGCGAGGTGACGTGGCTAACTCGCAGACCGGCTCGCACGGCTACCACGCGCCAACTGGGACGCTGCTGTTCGCGAGCCCCGCGCAAGACGCCATTTTGTGCTGGCGCGTCGACACCAAGATGGCGCCCGAGAACATAGGCATCGCTGCGCAGGATCACACCAAATTGGTTTACATATCAGGTACATATTTTTTCGTACATTTATTTGCCGAAACCGACCTCCCCCAAAATGAACCTTCGTTCGTTCGTTCATTCGTTTCAGCCAACGGACATCCACTGCTGGATAATGGTAACGATTTCCAGCCCGCACGGTCTTGCGCCACTTGTATCCAGCGCCTTCCCGCGACTCTTTTAATGTCGTCAGTCCATCTGGTCGGAGGTCTGCCAACACTGCGCTTTCCCGTGCGGGGTCGCCATTCCAGCACTTTGGGTCCCCAACGTCCGTCGGTCCTACGAGCTATGTGTCCATTGCCACTTCAGCTTCGCGATACGTTGAGCTATGTCGGTGACTCTGGTTTGTCTACGGATCTCCTCATTTCTGATTTGATCACGGAGAGAAACTCCGAGCAAAATGACCCCAGTTCCAACCAAAACACCTCTGCAGGCTCTGCCCACCAAATTCAAAAAGGAGCAAAAATCATGTTTGTTGTATGGGAGCCCCTTAATTTTTTATTTTATTTTAATTAAACTGTTTATTTTTTGAGTGACTTAAATATCCTTTGAAAATTTGAAGCGTCTACCTGTTACCGTTTTCAATATCGAGCAAAAACAAGCAAAAATTCACGTTTGTTGTATGGGAGCCCCCTTTCATTATGCTATGTGAAAAAGTCACTTCCATTCCATACCGCCGCGGTATTATAATATTATTGTCAATTTACAATTGACCATAAATAATTGACCCTTGCTTTCCTCTCATTTTAGATCTAAAGATAAAAGGAGACGACGTATGGGTGCTCGTTAACCAAATGCCAAAGTTCGTCTTTTCTACGCTTAACACCAGCGAAGTTAACTTTTACGTGCACAGGTAAAAACAATATAATTTGTAGTAGGTACATAATAATTGTTGTTAATTTTTATTTCATACAGCACAGCTAATTCGATTCGTAAAACAATTTAAATCTTTGGTAAAATGACGTTTCGTATTTTTCTAAACTCCAATAAATCGCTATACTTCACTTTAACAGCTTTAAATGTTATAAAATAAGACACGAGGCTTTCTAAACAAAGTTATTTTATGTAAAAATACTTGGATTATAATAGCCTAGGAATTAGGATCCCGCTATACAACGACCTTCACCGAGCTGCTTATTGGATGAAAACTATTTTATATCCAATTAAATATGTCAATAAATATATCGCAAGTGGGTTGCCTAAAAAATTTCAGTCCAGGGTATGATTAATTAAGAATTTAAAAAAAACCATTGTAACATGGACTCCTATTTGTTACAGTTTAGTTGACATCGTAGTTCAAATTAGATTGGATGTTATAAATAGTGCAGTAGTGCTTTTTGCCAGAAATAATTTCCTGGCTGAGGAAAGTATTTCTGATCTACATTTTTTGGCAAAATAAAGTTAACGGATAGTAAAATCGTAGGTAAATAAGCACAATTGCAATTTGCGGCCTGAATCGCTCATCCAATCTAATTTGAACTAAGATGTCAACGGAACTCTAACAAATAAGAGTTCATGTTACAATGGATTTTTTTTAAATTCTTAATTAATCATATCCTGGACTGAAATTTTTTAGACAACCCACTTGCGATATATTTTTTGACATATTTAATTGGATATAAAATAGTTTTCATCCAATAAGCAGCTCGGTGAAGGTCGTTGTATAGCGGGATCCTAGACCATAATATTATATTTTATTTAGCTTATTTAAGTAACTAAATGACATTTAGAAACGTCATTTTACAAATCGAATTAAAAGTCGGAGTTGGTGATTACATACTGATCTCCATTTTATGGATTAATCATTCTATACATCTGACAGTTCCTTTTTTGTGCCGATTTGAAGCGCCACCCTCAAACGTCCACGGCACTAAATTGAAATTTAGTGACCGTCGTTTTGAATGTAATTTTATTTTAGTTCCATAGACGCTTACACCAGGTTACGCAAAAATCAGCGCTAAAAATGGCGAAATTCAAGTGCCTTCAATTTTACGTCGACAGTCAGCGATCCATATTACTTATTAGAATGGAGATCAGTGCTAGTGATCAATTTGTCGACCATGTTTCGTACTATGGAATGAGTGCTCGATAGATTCTATGACGAACTAGATAGGTCATAATATGGCTAAGACAGTTAGACTAGGTTCTATTCAAGTTCTACTTTACATACTTCATCTCTCCGTGACGGAATTTGATACTTAGGTCTTTAGAAAAAAATACGATCTCTTCTTATTATTAAAAAAATATATTTGTCCATCGATATATTGGTCTAAGATCCCGCCATACAATGACCTTCACCGAGCTGCTTATTGGATGAAAAGTATTTTATATCCAATTAAATATATCAATAAATATATCGCAAGAAGGTTGCCTAAAAAATTTCAGTCCAGGGTATGATTAATTAAGAATTAAAAAAAAAACCATTGTAACATGGACTCCTATTTGTTAGAGTTCCGTTGACATCTTAGTTCAAATTAGATTGGATGATATATTTATTGAAATATTTGATTGGATATAAAATAGTTTTCATCCAATAAGCAGCTCGGTGAAGGTCGACCTTACTTGGGATCCCCTACTATATGTATTTGTCTATTCAAAATAAATTCCTTATTCATCTTTCACTTGTTTTATTTTTTTCAGAGGAAAAGTAAGAGACCTAATTCGGAACACGCCATGTCAACGATAAGAACCTCTGTCAAACTGCATACGAATCGAATTAAACATAATATTAAAAGCTATTTTGAAAACGTAGTGCGCGTCTTCGTGTATTGAATTTTGAAATATCTATACAGTGCCGCCAATTTATCTGTGAAGTGGCGAAAACCGGAACTAGACGGCAGCGCGGCAGTGACGCCCGGTTTCCACCAAAGCGGAGCGGAGCGGAGCTGTGTTTGAGTGACTAATCAGATTGCGTCATTTCGACATCTCCTCTCCCGTCACTTTCGGAGATGTCAAATTGACGAAATCAGACTGGTTACTCAAACACAGCTCCGCTTTGGTGGAAACCGGGCCTTAGTTAGAATTTCTGTTCGTTTGTCCCAGAAACAAATAAATTGCAGCACTAAACGACGCTAATGACATCTATCAGGTCACAGATAAAATATTATTGGAGGCACTTTAACATTATTTTTTATGTTTTAATAACGACTAAGTTCATCTAAAACCGTAGACAAATCTACAGATTCATTGTCAAATTTTTCGAAATTTAAATCATCAGTGAGCTTTGTATCATTACTATTTTCATCTCGTTTCTGTAAACCATTTTTTGTGGAATTAATACTCTTAACAAATACATCTATGTTTTCATTTGGTAGTAAAATATCCTTTTTATTCATTTTGGTTGTATTCGCTTTTAAATAATTACTTTCTGTGATTTTTCTTCTATATTCCAGTCGTTTTTTAGCATCGTTAATTTAAATTTTACTCATGTCAAGATATTGGAGAATTGAACCTATATCTCTGTTTAGTGGTATTTTAGTAATGTTGCTTAATGTTTTGAATTTTTCGTATAAAATATTTAAAAACTCTCTGACAACTCTTTTGATTTCACCATTCCTAGTATCTTCCCATATCGATTCTAGTTTTACATTCGAAAATTTATCAGATTTCTTTAAGAGATCATTCAGTTTAGCTTTATCGCTTTCATTAAAGTATTTATTAATTTTATCGGCAACTTTACTTATTATTATTTCATTACCATCTAAAGCGTTTTTCAGATTAAACCGTATTTCTTTTGGATCCACTCTGGAGTATGAAAACAGTATTATTGATAGTAATTTTCTAGTATTTTCAGTAAAAATTTCTTTGTCATTCAGAAGATTTTCTACTTCGTTTGCCAATATTCGAGCTACATTCTCTAAGTCTGTATCATCATATCTGATGATATTAACTGTTAGTTTTTCCAGAAACTCGGAAAATATAGTATCCTTCTCAAAAAGATCTTTTTTTTCATCGTTGATTTCTAAGTATGCTTTGACAGATGAAATAGCTTTTTCTATCTTGTCTATGAAATTGCGGATTTTGTCTATATATGAGGAATTGTTGTCTTCGTCGGGTTGAAAAATCAGGGATGTTTCTAAGGCTATGTTAACGCTTCTAGGATCAGTAGCTATGATTGAAGCTGCAAAGTGAAAAAAAGCAAAGATTTAAATCGCTAGATGAGCCCTAAACCTCCAAAAACGTCCACGTTTTTGTCTTGTATGATACGTCGTCACTCTCTTTGGCGCAAGTGAAACTATAGCATGTTGAGAGCACTCACTCGACATGTTTGTGGACGTTTTTGATGTCCGCAATGTAGGCTTAGGGCCCATCTAGCGATTTAAATCTTTGGAAAAAAGTAAATAATTTATCCGACTCTTTACATGTAGTTATCTCGCGACAGGTCTGCGATAGCCAGAAATCTCGCAATTGTTGCTGTCAAAAGTGACAATTGACAGCAACGATTGCGGCTGACGATAACAGCGAAACGAGGCTTCGGCTATCGCAAACCTGCCCCTAGATTGTCTAAGAAAAACGTATTCATCGCTATCGTAATCGTTTACTAATTCTGCCCGCTGATTGGGTTCCTGATTTGCGTTAGCCAATCGCGGCGCAGAACTCTTTCGCGATTACGATAACGATGAATACGTTTTTCTTACGCAATCACACCATCGTTCAGAGGGGGCTATTCACGTACCGCGTCTGCTATATTTAGTGAAGTGAAATATTTTAAACGGTCATGACATTTACGTATATTAGCAGATGATAATATTGGAATCAAAACATTTTTGCAAACACTGAAAAATTATGTAATTTTACGAGTATTGACATAAAGCGTAAAATTTAAAGTAGTTTACAACGCAACGTGGTCGGCAATCGTGATATTAAATTTACTTTGTGCGATAAGGTTGAAAGATTGTATTTCTTTTGTTGAAATTCATTCAATTTAAAACTCTAAACCAATATACGTAAAGCTAATTTTTGAATGTTAATTTTTTATTTTTATTTCTTGATTCACATCACTCAGTGTGTGAATACGTTACGTAAATAGCCGTCGGTGTACTACTCTGTAAAATTGACATTTGCAGTGACAGTCACTGTTGTCTATGGTTCACTATACATTGCTGCTTTAATAAGTACAACCCTTTGGTACAACCAACGAATATATAATATTACTAAGTACAACCAACAAGACTAGAAACATTTCAATGAGTTCATTTGACATAGGTAGGTACTAGGTATATTACTATATTTTGTGTTCATTGAAAGTGTGCCACAAAACCTTGTTTTCGTTTTGCTTAGTAAAGCAGCAATGTATAACATACCATAGACAAGTGATATTTTTTAAAAGTCGAAACCAATAACCTATCTATCTTCTATTTGTCCTACTAGAGATATCAATTATCCCTTTTCTATCCCTACTAAGGGAAACCATGGATAGATAGGATATTGGGAACGGGCGTTAGCCGATCGCCCTTCCGAGATAAAGTTGTAAGGGTTTCAAAATATTGCAGTAGGTACCTACCTAGTTTTCAACAAAGTTATACCTACTACATACGCAAATTGACACTTCTTTATAATTAACTAACTGTTATATGAAATATTCTTCAAAACTTTACTAAGTAAGTATTCGTCTAACAAAGTTTATAAATAAAGTTATAATACATACCGAAATAAAAACTCAGTAACACAGCGACTATATTTGACATATTATTATTGTCTTAAAAATACCATGGTAATATTATGTATATTCAATGTATATTCGGTGGTAAGAACAGCTGTATAATACTCAAGTTTTATCTACATTAGATATAAATAAACCGCACAGAAGAACTACACCAAATTATACCTATAGATTATACTATTATAGCAAATTTCTTTGAAAGTTTAAGTTTGGAAAAGGAGAATCCCCGGAAAATCTATGATCCAAGCTGTGGATTCAAGTTAGTACCTACGTTAACATCTTAAAATTATTTTACTATTTATATTATTTCGTTATTGCGTACATATTGTTAGTAGCATCAATATACAGAAAAAAATGAAACACATTAATTGCACAAAAAATATTTTTAATATCAATTCATTAAACTAAATTACCCTGTACATAAGTTCTTTTACCCCAAACAATCGGAGCCATCTTGTGTGACGTCGCGTCTGGCGGCGCGTGTCGTACGCTCAGCCGCGCGGGCGCCATCTTGTGTACGAGTCGCTTGTGCGTGTAGAAGCACGCGCTCTGGCGGAACGCGCGTCCACACTCGTCGCACGCAGGCGCCAGCTTGTGTGACGTCACTCGCCATCTTGTGCGAGCGCTGGCGGCGCGTGTCGCACGCTCAGCCGCGCGGGCGCCATCTTGTGTACGCGTCGCTTGTGCCGGAACGCGCATCCACACTCGTCGCACGCAGGCGCCAGCTTGTGTGACGTCACTCGCCATCTTGTGCGAGCGCTGGCGGCGCGTGTCGCACGCTCAGCCGCGCGGGCGCCATCTTGTGTACGCGTCGCTTGTGCGTGTAGAGTCACGCGCTCTGGCGGAACGCGCGCCTGCACTCGTCGCACGCAGGCGCCATCTTGTGTGTCGTCACTCGCCATCTTGTGCGAGCGCTGGCGGCGCGTGTCGCACGCTCAGCCGCGCGGGCGCCATCTTGTGTGTCGTCACTCGCCATCTTGTGCGAGCGCTGGCGGCGCGTGTCGCACGCTCAGCCGCGCGGGCGCCATCTTGTGCACGCGTCGCTTGTGCGTGTAGAGGCACGCGCTCTGGCGGAACGCGCGCCCGCACTGGTCGCACGCGAGCGGCTTCTCGCCCGAGTGGATGAGCTGGTGCTCGCGGAGGCTCTTCTGGTCGCGGAAGGCGCGGCCGCACGCGTGGCACAGGATCTTGTCGCCGCACTTCTCCTTGAGGCCGCGGTGCGCGCGGTTGACGTGGCGCGTCACGCAGCGCCGCGTCGCCAGCGCCTTGCGGCACACGGGGCACTGGTGCTGCGTCCGGCCCATGTGCTTGTAGTCCACGTGGTCGCTCAGCTCGCGCGCAGTGCGGAACCCCTTGTCGCACATCGTGCATTTGTATCTGGAAATAAAACAACGCGTAAACATGTGAATACACGACACCATAACGTGTCTACGATGTGCTATCTAATCAACCATCCACGCGTATTGAACTTATTAGCCATAGGTCGGCGACTTGGCCCATAACCTCACCTAAATTCGACTGACTCATTTGATGGTTGCAATGGTTTGTACAGTGTAAGTTGCTCATTAGCCAGCACTTCCACTAGGTCCTCCCTCGATCTAGAGCTGCAACATGTCAATCGGCGGCCTAGTTAATTGAAACCTAGGGTTTTTCTTATCATATTGGCATGACTTATCACTTTATGTAAGTATATAGCTTTGCGCAGCCATGTGGTCCACGCGCGCTCGCATATATACTTGTAATAACGACAATTTTTATAAAATTCTAATCAAATAGACTATCAAGTGTATGGGGCATTATAGTGTGGGGTAAAGCTGCTGATTTATCCCATACCTAGGAGAGATCGCGGTCAAGTCTTGTCGTGTGTGAAAAAATTTAGACTCGCGCCCAGCAGTGGGATAAAACGGGGTTATGAGCGGGAACACACTAACTTGTGCACGTCGGTGACGGCGTGCGTCTTGGAGTACTTGAGGTGCTTCTCATACGAGTCGCGCGACACGAAGCGCTTGTCGCACGCCACGCACTCGAAGGCGGCGCGCTCGGCGTGGATGCGCGCGTGCGCGGCCACGCGGTCCACGCGCACCATCTTGCCGCAGACCGGACACGGCTGCGTGGGTTGCGGCGCTCCGTGGATTCTGGGAACCATAAATATGAATGAATGAACAACGACAACAAAAAAATTCGGAACCCTGGTGCGCGAACTTGACTCGAAAGTGTCGCGAGGTCTCATCTCAAAAATGGCCAACGGATCTAATAAACAACAAAACAAACAAACAATACTATATATATAGCTGATAAAAATGGCGGATTCAAAATGGCGCCCAAACGAATTTCGGCAATTTCTTGAAGAGTATAAAAGATGGAAGAGTGGTTTTTTGACAAGAGCTGATCAGGATCGAAAGGTCTATTTGACGGATTGAAAAAAAATCAAAATGGCGGCATTTATTTTTTCATAGAAAATGTAGGGGGAATAATTATGAATTCGAGATTGCGGCGATTTTTTTTATAGGCGGGAGACAGCACGCGGGCCACATGTGCCCCACGCGCCCTACTAGTCTAATAAATAACTGTTGTCAAAATATGGTAATTGTTTTATGTACCTTTCAATTTGAGAGTCATCAGAGAAAGATAAAAAATTATAGTTTATATCTGCAACGCAAATCATCATCATCTCAACCCCTTTTTATGTCCCACTGCTGGGCACGGGTCTCCTCACAGACTGAGAGGGGTTTGGCCATAGCCCACCACGCTGGCCAAGTGCGGGTTGGCGGGCTTCACACACCTTCGAGAACATTACTGTGAACTTGGCATGCAGGTTTCCTCATCGCTAAGCAATTGATATTTAGTTTCCTAAAAACGCACATAACTCGGAAAAGTCAGAGGTGCGTGCCCAGGATTCGAACCCGCGACCTCCTTATGAGAGGCAGAGGTCAGAACCACTCGGCTATCACTGCTTATTGCAGCACAAATATCTCATCAAAATCAGCAGCTTTACCCCACAGTATGATACCAGGTACAAATCTGTCCATGTGCGGTAATTTAAACACTGTTAACTTACTGTTGATGCTTGTTTAGTGTGTTCTTAAACGCGAACGTTTTCCCACAAGTGGGACACTTGTGTCCCTCACGATGAACTTTGAGGATGTGCTTGTAGCGTAAGTATCTGCTCCTGGACAAAAATAAAAGCCACCCATCAAAGCCTTGTCACCATTGATGAAACATATAAAGGATCAGCTCTTAGTAACGTCGCGCATACATTTTTAGGCTCCGCCCTGAAGCCGGATTTTTATTTTGTCAAAACTGTAAAATGGCGCTAATGTATGCGACGACAGCGGTATGTGCTGTCAGCGGCATTGATCTATAATACCTTATCATTGATAGTACCTCATAGGTCAGCGGTACCGAAATGTACGACGCGCTACGCTATATTTGAGAATTTTTTGGCTTCAAGATACAAGTTTAACCCTTCTTGCAATAGGGTAAAAAGGACTTGTAACGATAGACAAAAAGGATTGTGTGGTTTTATGAAACCACGGTAAAAGTGAAACTTTGTGGCCTTGGCTGCTCTGACGAGCGCCTTTCACTCCGCGGCCGACCGTCACGCGACATGCAACACACAGACGAAAAAGTTAGAAACAATGTAATAAAAGTTTCACTTTAAGGAGCACACCACCACGGGTGTGCCCGCGAATTTCAATTTTTTTGTGGTTTCTCGCGATTATTAAGCTTGTAAGACGTAATAGGCTTATGGCAGTCGAATTGCGATAATCCCAAGATCATCTTCACGTGTTTATATAAAAATCTCTGCTTGAAAGTGTCGAGTTGAAGAAATTAATCCGAGATTTGCGAGTTGCTCACTTAAAACTCTTTACTCGGACTAATTTCCTGGGATAGACATTTTTATGCAAAATTTTTGATATAAACTTGCAAAGAAGTAACTGCCATTCTCGCAAAATGACTGCCATAAGCCTATTATGTGTAATTAGCGTACAAATTGCACAAAACCACGAAAATTTTGAATCTCGCGGGCAGACCTGTTGAGTTCGCCTTAAAAAACTTACTCAAAAGATTGACCACATTGAGGGCACTCGAAGCCAAGTGTTGACTCCCCTGCATTCTTTATATTGTCTCCTACGTAGCTCCTCTTTGGTGCCAAAACTGGATTCGTTAGCATGGCTTTACGTTTGAGCTGGAAAGTTTTCAATCCAAAGTGATATAAGTTTTCTTTAGGGTTCCGTACCCAAAGAGTAAAAACGGGATACTATTACTAAGATTTCGATGTCCATTCGTCCGTCCGTCTGTCACCATGCTGTATCTCATGAACCGTGATAGCTACAGACTTGAAATTTTCACAGATGATGTATTTTGGTTTCAAAAATTAATTAAATTATCCAATATTCATGATAATCAATACCATTGAGCCTTTTCGGGTTTTTTTTCATAAAAACCTTAACGAAATCAGATCCACTTACCCTTTTCAACAAACCCTCTGTTAAAGTATTCTTTATGGAATGTATGTCTTTCAAATGTATTAATACATCCAATATATTGTAGTACAGTTGCGTACAGAAGTGGCATTGGTATTTGAGGTAGTGTTCGTTTTTGTGTTCCGGTAACCACCAAAACTTTACGTACACCTGACATATGTCACATTGTACATACTTGGGTTTCTGGAATGTAGAAAAAATACAAATGTTTAATTTTTTCACATAGACATAGACGGTTCATGTCTTATGCTTGAGTCAAAATTTACGATTTCCGAAGAAACATAAAACAGACAAATGACACCATATTATTTGGAATTTCATAATCTAGTACTTGGCTCAAAAACATTTTAAAATATGTGTATAATTTCCCCATTAGAACAGTTTATCTACAGGCTATTTGCTAAAATAGCGGGCGACGCTCTACGCACATGCAAAATAATAGCCAAGTTTCATAACCCAAACTTATAGCAATGTAATATTTACAAAATTCATAACATTTATTAGTACTTGTCTCAAAAAAAAAACGATTTACAGAAATTTTCATTCAACAACTGTATAACCAAAAGTTAGTAAACTAATGATTATTATGATTGTTTTATTTACTTGTACATGCAAACTTGTGGTGTGAAGCTCCAAATCATTTTGAGTCTTAAACACTTCAATGCAAGATTCACATTTGTTCACCGCATCCATAAAGTCACTGTCTAGCTTTCTTTTTTCAATACTCTCCAATAACTCTTCTTCAGACATTCTGATTTTAGAGAAACCTTCTTCTTTTACTAATTCTTTACTATTTTCTAGTTCTGTTTTACTAAGAGGTTCTATTTTTACTTTATCATCAAAATCTTTTATATCTTCTTCAATATTTTCTTTCCTTTTGGTTCTTTTCTTTGATGAAAGACTTTTTTGTTTTAATTCGATATTATCATCTAAAACTTTTATTTCATTAAAATAACTGTCCTTTTCTTTTATTTTACTTTCTTTATCTGTTTTAACTTTTCTTTTTAATGAAACTCTTTTGTTGGTTATTTCAACTTTTCTTTTTCTTTTATTCAATGAAAGAGGTTTGATTTCTATTGTGTTTTTTGACACTTTTATTTCATTGATATTATCTGCGTCCAATTCTTCATCACTTAAAGTATCTAGAACACTATCAGTACCAAGTAATGGCATATTTGTTTCTACTTCATCCATGATATTACTCTCCATTGGGCAATCTACAAAATTATCTATTGTTTCATTGTTGTAAACAAATTCCTTGCTAAAACTATTTTGATGTGTATTGGTTAATTTTGATAGACAGTCTTGGCGTTTTAACTGAAACAAAAAAGATCCCATTAATTTAATATCATAAAGCCTGCCAAGTGCGCGTCGGACATAGGTAATGTAACGTACAATACTAAGTTACTAACACAATTTAGTAAGTATGTAGGTATGTTTATTTGTTCCTAAAATAAACAAATAATTGTGACGACCCCCTGGGTGACTGGTTAGCGTGCCGGTTTTCAAGGCGCCGCCATCTCTGAGGTTCCGGGTGCGATCCCCAGTCGGGGCAATGTAGAAAAATAAGTTTTCTACATTGTCTCGGGTCTGGGCGTAGTGGTGCCTTCGTTGTTTCTGATTTCCTTAACACAAGTGCATAAGCTACTTACTAAGGGGCCGGAGCAATGTATGTGATGTTGTTCTCTATTTATTTGTGAAATAAATAAATAGATAAATAAAATTTATTTATTTATTAACCTGGGCGCCTTCAAATCAACAGTGAATAGGCACCTCCTAGTCAAGCGCTTTCCACCTTAGACTGTATCATCACTTTCCATCAGGTGTGATCGCAGTCAAGCACTAGCCTATATAGATAAAAAAAAGTAGGGTCCTGTTTGGATAATAATGGAACCCTAATTAATGAGAAGAATTGCTTGCGTGTGTGTGTGTGTGAGTGTGTGTGTGAGTGTGTGTGTGAGTGTGTGTGTGAGTGTGTGAGTGTGTGTGAGTGTGTGTGTGTGTGTGTTTGCCCGTGTGTGTTTGCGCGTGTGTGTGTTTGTGCGTGTGCGTGCGTGCATGCGTGTGTGTTACTATCACAGAAGCGGTGAAGCTTGAACAAAGATGTAAAAGGGAGCTTGCCTCAACTTGCCCATCAGCCATGAGGGTGAGGTGTTTCTGTGCAGCACACACCTGCTCCCTGAAGTGCCTCTGTCTCCGCATCAGGGCGAGGCACTCCCAGCACGCAAACAGGCTGGTCGCGTCCAGCCTGAACATCGCCTGGAACCCACAACATTCAATATGGATTGGTGTTCAGTACTCGGTATACTGAACGCGCCGGGCCTGGCGGAGAGCGGCGTGGCGGCCGGCGGTCAGCGCTCGGCCCAACACACAATGGGACGCTATTCACAGCACGGCAGGCTCCAAAACCACGCGTTAACTACAGTGCATTTTATTCTCAGAATAAAGCACCACAATAAACTACAGTGAAGAACATCTTTAATTTAAACACGTTAACCCCTCAACAATTGGTTTTCACTTTTTTTAAACGCTACAATGTGTAGGTTACTTCATATAGTGTGCCTGCAGTTAACCTTTTAAATTAATCCTAGAAACACATGATAAGAAGACCCAATTATTTTATTTTATTTTCAATAAAAAAAATATTATTTCATTTAGAAAAATAAAATTTAGCAACCCTAACTGTGATATCAACAAACCTCACATCATTTTCATTGTTCCCAGTTCATTAATATTGAACAGCTGTTTTTAAGGATGTCACTATGGTACATTTTTGAACTCCCTATAGTTCCCTCAGGATATGAGCTTGTGATATTTTTTCATGCATCTATACATCATTCCCTACTTAAGGCTTTCGGCTATTTAGGGCTAGTACACGTAGTAATATATGTTCGGTTCACGGTTCATGGAATACAGCCTAGTGACGGACGGCGAAGTCTTAGTAAAAGAGTCTTATTTTTACCCTTTAGGTATGGAACCCTAAAAATGGGATACAAAGTTTGTTGTTTACATGAACTACGATTTACAAAGTCCGTTGTGGGGTTGGTTGTTCCAAGGGGGCCAGACCATTTCTCTCTTCTCGTCCTTATCTTCGAAGTTAAAGAACTTCATAGCAGAATCGCTTTAAAGATTTTCATACCGTGTAAGCTTCTGAATCTGACGATAGCAAGAAGAACAAATTGTTGACACCATCCCGCAGCCTGCACAGCTGAGTCAGCCGCCTGTCGACGCTCAGGCACGCGCAGCATGTCTTCCGCAGAATGCATTTTGTGTTATCTTCCATTGTATAGACACTTTCATTAAAATAAATAAAAATCAAAGTTTAAAAATATTTATCATCATTCATAGCATAGACATAAAACACTCATACAAAGAGTATATAATCACTACGTTTCACTCATAGACATAAAACACTATTCATAGGTCCACATAGGTCAACCGTCAACAACAGAGGCATAGACCAGGAACCGAAAAACAGAGGCACAGACCACAGACCAGGAACCGAAAGCACAGACCACAGACCACCATAGACAGACCACAACAAAGAGTATATAATCACTACGTGGACCACAAAACTAGAACAGAGGTCAACATCACCACAGATCACTATAACTACAGAAGACATCACAGAGTTCAGACATAGACAACTATAGATCACAGACAGAACATTATTCATAGACATTATTACCTTAGATCACAGCCTCCCACTTACCACCATAAGGATCTAAAATTCGCAGCGCTAATCATGGCAATACAGTGCAACAAGGCTATTTTGGCGCGTGGCCAAAACCGAAACTAACGCTGTTATCTTGGGATACTGTTCGATAGTTCGCTTGAAACTAGGTATTCTATGGTTCGCTCTGTCCACAGAACAAAGAATAGACAATATATAAAGTTATTCCTTGGTCAATGGTCTGTGGCTTTGTCGGTATATCGCTACACTGCCGCCTGATTACGTATAACATAGCAGTAGCGACAGCAGACGCAGAGCCACAGCGACCGGTCGCTAAATGTCATTGTTTATTCGCATTACCTAAGCCGATCGCGCGTCGTCTGCTCCCCTGTCGCAAAGTGCACTTTTGTGGTCTGTGGAATGCACTTTTAGCAATCGATCACTAGCGCCACTTGCGATCAGACGGCAAAAGATGTAAACAAAATACAGTTTTTATTGTCATCTGTGGTTATTCCATGGTCATTCTGTGGTACATCGAATAAATCTGCGGTCATTCTGTGATTATGTCTGTGATTCTGCGGTATAGTTTGAGCCACAGAGTACTTTTTTGTTTTGTTAGGTTAGGTGTGAATTTTATGAAATTATCATCTGCCAGTAAGTTTAAAATACTTCTTTGTTATTTTACTACGTAAACATACCTACTTTTTTCCTGTTGCTATTTGCTAATATGTTCTTATAGTTATTATAGCATCAATAGGATCATCGAGTGTCTCAGCCAGCTGAACGAGTTGCTGGAGCACCTAATGGCGCACCCAATTCTAGCTAAAGGAGTTGGTTTGGGAGTGAGAGTGAAGGAGGCCATCGATCGAGAATGTAACAATAGTATTGGTTCCAGATTCAATGCCTCCAGCAGGGATTGCAACCAGTCAGGCCAGCGGAGGAAGTGAGTACCTATGAATATCCTTCTTTTATGCTCTCGATTTCAAAATGAAAGAGTTATGTAACTTCATTTCTTATATGAAACCGGCTGGTGGTCAGCTGCATTATACTGCTGTGAATAGATGCATACAATTTTTTGATACTGCTGAGGCCACTGCGGTAGGTCGACCTCTTACAACAGCATAAATGTATACAATTTTCAGTTTATTCTGAGGCCACTGCAGCCATTCCAAGCAGGCCATTTCCACAGCTTTCTGCAACTATATTAATTGCGACACTGATAGCCCGTAGCTTAAACGACCAACACATCAACCTCTGTTGCCTATCTTAGGTCCACTTGCGTCAACGGTTAGTGTGTTAACTCAGGGTTAACACGCTCACCCAGAGTAAGTTTTCAAAACTGTCCAATGACAGATTAACCGTTGACTCAAGGGTTACAAAGAAAATAGTTAACCTCCGATTCGCGCAAGTGGACCTTAGAGGGTTATAGCTGGTTTACTTTAGGGGTATATAATGATGGGTTGGGGTTTGAATACCACTTCCCAGCATGCACCTCTCTCTCGTTTGAGTGGTGTACAGTTGTGGAAAGTGGCTAGTGTTGAAGGTTTGTGTAGTAAGAAAACCTGCATTTCTAAGAGGTCACCGTAATGTTTACACCATAAGAAAACATTATGGTGAAAAGGTCGGCAGGCTTTATAGGAAAGGAAACCAGTGCCGAATAGTAGTATTATAGAAACAAGGATTCAGACTAAATTATATAGAACATATTACAATGTACTCTTATTCTCAAACTAATTCATATATTTTTTTCCTTTACAGAAAGTCCAGTTTCTCAAAGACGGTTTCAGCAGCCCACACTGAGCAGCAGCTCCACCGTTACCAGAAAGAGTACAAATGGTAAGTCTTTTCTGTTTAGATTTAGTAATATTAATACTTTACTACTTATTAAACTTTCAAAAGCTTTTAACACTATATAACTATCACAAAATTTAAGCATAGGAATACAACTCCTGCCTGCATCTAACATTGATGATAGAATTAGTGTTTAATAGATGTTTTATATTTTACAGACCAAAGGGTTGAGCCATCATGGAGAGACGAAGATGTTGTCGAGCTGGAGACTTTTCAGAAAGTCCAGTTTCTCAAAGACGGTTTCAGCAGCCCACACTGAGCAGCAGCTCTACCGTTACCAGAATGAGTACAAATGGTAAGCCTTTTTTGTTTAGATTTAGTAACTAATTCTTAAACTTTTAATAGTTTAGCACTACATAACTATCACAAAATGTAAGCATAGAATACAACTCCTGCCTGTTGAATCAGCCTCTTGGTAACATCGATGATAGAATTAGTGTTTAATAGATGTTTTATATTTCACAGACCAAAGGTTTGAGCAATCATGGAGAGACAACGGTTTTCGAACAGGAGAGACAAAGGGTGGGCGCAGAGAGCAGACTGGCTGAAGCTGCTTCTAAAACAGCGAATGCATGCTGGCAAAGGCCTTGAATAAGCTTTTTGACTTGTTGTGTAAAATATTTTAACAATTAAAAAATATTAATTTATTTGTTGTAAAAATAAATGAGAGAAATTATTATATAATATTAGTAATTTGTCAAGTTACACCTTTAAAGAACTCCTTAACAGTAGGATTCTTGGAATGGATAGAATATGTTTCCGGCTCCTCACAAGATAGTATAAAAGTTAATTTAATTATGTAAGAAAAGTTGTATATATAAATACATTTTTTTAAAAAAAGCAAGTGCAGAGTTTTTTGCTTGAAATTTTATTATTGAATGGAAGTTAATTAAGTCTAATTTAATTATGTAAGAAAAGTTGTATATATAAATACATTTTTTTAAAAAAAGTAGGTGCAGAGTTTTTTGCTTGAAATTTTATTATTGAATGGAAGTTAATTAAGTCTTGAAATAAAACTCATTTTTATCATTTTTTGTGTAATTTTTTATTTTCTATTCTGTTCCTCCACAACCACTGGGGAAGCAATAGTTATTACTATTTAATAACTTAAAACTAATGAGGGTTCTAAGATGCCCTGACCTAAAAAGAAACCCACAGCAAACTCAGTCTGGTGACTGGTCTGTCTGTCTGTCAACTGGTTTTCATATTTTACGGTTAGGTTACGTTGTGGGTACCTCAAGTAACCTTAATGCTACTTCATGCACTCCCTTATCGGATATGTCTGGTCTTCCACTTGAACATTTCCTCATCAAGTGGTGGCAGTGCTCCCTCGAGTCCTTCAGTGCCTTGAGGGAATTTTGAAGTTCATTTGCATTTTCACAACGGCTGCTCTGCCTTCATTGTTATCTCAATATCTGAAATGTGCAAATAATTTATTGTTTACAACATTAAAATTGATTAAATCACTGTCACAAATCTCTAAAATATTAACAAATCATATAACAGTATAGAAAATAGAGAAATAAATAGCTGTTTGTTAGTTAGGTTAGTAAGTAATAAAATTTCTCATTGATTAACAGATAAATTCATATGGCATTGGTATGGCCTCTAAGAATAAAAGGTGTTCCACAGAATAGACACGGTATGAATTTATCTGTTCATATGGCGTTCGTTCAGTAATAAATTTTAACACTTTTCTCTTTGTTAATATTCAAATCAACTAAAATTACTTGTTTTTTACTTCTTATTCTTAGTTCGTTTTTAACAGGGCAGTTGTATTTTTTATTTATTTATTTTTATTTCTGTTGTGCTTGGTATTATCTCGCTGTTAATCCTCATGCAGTTTTATAGTTATCTGTTCATATGGTGTTCGTTCAGTAATAAATTTTAACACTTTTCTCTTTGTTAATATTCAAATCAACTAAAATTACTTGTTTTTTACTTCTTATTCTTAGTTCGTTTTTAACAGGGCAGTTGTATTTTTTATTTATTTATTTTTATTTCTGTTGTGCTTGGTATTATCTCGCTGTTAATCCTCATGCAGTTTTATAGTTATACATCACCTTTGGTCATCTTTAGATACTTAATGGCCACAGGTTAGCAAGATTTGAAACACGGTTAATTAGTATAATTCGTAAATATTAACATTTTTATTATTTTCAATAAAATTTAATAGCTATAAAATAATCACCTGTTTAATTTAATAATTTGTCTGTTCTCTTGCACCTCTGGAAGTCTATATTTGCTAAATATCAATGCTGTCGAGTGCCTTAGTGGCTTCTTTGACAGCATTTGATACACTAGATTGGCCCAATCCATGAAGAAAATTCATGCCAACTGGGTTTTGATATGAACCAGTGACATAACCTGTAATAATAATTAAATCTTAAATATTCATTTCATAAACACCTATGGAAGCCATATATCAGCATTCCAAGGCCGCTTTTGTTGCTCTTCACTTTCGACAGTATTTACACAGTTTTTGAAATAGTTCTTTCGTGAGCCTATAATGAATTTTAACTCTGTGTCAGGCGATGCTTGCTGGTTAGTGGATTTGCTTGATCTCTCAAATGTAATTTCACCGTAAACGAGCCTTCTCCAAGAATTGGGCCACCCTCTCTTCTTCATTAAGCGCTTCCTCTAAAAGAAAAAAAGTGTTCCCTTATAAACTTATAAAACAAACATGAACATTATACATTGGGCTCTAAATTCCTTATTTTTTATATAAATAGGTAAAATTATACCTTTTCACGTTAATAGAGACAATATAATATACTTACATATTTTAAACTTCCTTTCTTTTATTAAATATCTCATTTTTTCTCATAATTATATTATAACTCCACCAGACTAAATAGCAATAATTCGTTTAGCGACAGGTATTTAGGCTGTCGCTTTATGGTCGCTTTTTTGTCGGCTGTCGCTGTCGAGCCGCTGTCAAATTTAGCATACATAATACCAGCTTGTTAGCACGACAATGGATTGAATGCACTTTTAACCACAGACGACATAACTTTTTACAACACAGATTGTACCACAGATTGATCGCCCGCTGTCAGCTGTTAATCGGTGTTTACATAATACAAAAATGCCGTTTGACAGCGGATAGTACGCGATTTATGCCTGTGGCAAACCTGTGGCAAGATCGGTAATAACCCCCCGGGTATCCAGGGCCGTAAAACAAATTAAAAAAAAATCGCTATTTGTATAGGTAGGTCGTAGAGGTAGGTATTGTGTTGTTAGGGTTTTTTTTGAAGGAGCATGCCACGGGTGTGCCCGCGAATTTCAAATTTTTTGTGGTTTTTTTGCTATTTTTAATAATAAGACATAATAGGCTTATGGCAGGCAAATTGCGGGAATTCCAGTATCGTCTTCACGTGTTTATAGTATAAAAATCTCTGCTTGAAAGTGTCGAGTTAAAGAAATTAATCCGAGATTTGCGAGTTACTCACTTAAAACTTGATATTCCTAGGATAGACATTTCTATGCAAAGATTTTGATATAAACATGTAAAGATGATACTGTCATTCCCGCAAATTGACTTCCATAAGCCTATAATGTGTAAGTACAAATTGCAAAAAACCACGAAAATTTTTTGAATTCCGCGGGCAGTCGTTGATTTCGCCATAATATAAACTAAAATTGAAGTAAAATTGAGATTTTATTTTCTCTGGCTGCCTTTGTTCTATAACAGCCCCCTCTTGACAATGTCATTCAAGTGCCAAGAGAGCCTTGTCGGATGTACCTATGAAGTTTACCATGTACTGTATATTAATAGAAAAAAAAAATCAAAAACCACTGCTGTAAACAATAATATTTATTTCTCTGTAACCGCCATAATAATATGAGTATAGTGACCATTCATACCTATATTACGGATGTTGTTGTATGTCCAATAATTTAATGTTTTGAGCGACAATGGTTTTTTAGACCCGATGAAGTGCTGCATTTAAACTGGCAGTGGTCACACGAGTAGGGTTTCTCACCAGTGTGAGTCCTGGTGTGCACTATAAACGACTGCGTGGTCCAACACTTGTAATCGCAGTCGTTGCAGCTGTACGGCTTCTCTTCAGTGTGAGTCTTCATATGGAACTTCAAACAACTTTTGCTTTTACCTCTATATTCACAATGGTTACACGCATAAGGTTTTTCCCTGGTGTGAGTTCTGAGGTGATCAACTAAACTTTGATAGTGACAAAGTTTACGATGGCAATAAATACATTCGATTTTTTTTTTGCCAAAGTGAAGTGTCATATGTTTTTTTAACGTAGCTTTTAAAATAAATTCACATTTGCAAATGTCGCATTGGAAGGATTTCACTCCGGTGTGAATTTTCAAATGGTCCTTCAGCTCATCACTTCTCATAAATTTTCTTTCACATAAATGGCAGACGTGGGGTTTCTCACCAGTGTGACTTTTCAAATGCCTATTCAAACTGCTACTGCTGCTAAAGTTATGATTACAGACCTTGCAGTGGTACGGCTTCTCACCGGTGTGAGTTCTCGTGTGGCTTTTAATACCGTTGGTGCTCGAGCTCTTGAAATCGCAGAACTGGCACGAATAAGGTTTCTCACCAGTGTGAGTCCGTGTATGCTCGATTAAATATTGTTTGGTGGCACATTTAAAGTCACATAATTCACAGGCAAATGGCTTCAATTTGTCGTGTACTATTTTGATGTGCTTGTTTAAACCTGATCTTGAAATAAACTTATACTGACAGATATTGCACGAGAATGGTTTCTCTCCAGTGTGACTTTTCAAATGGAGTTTAAGGCCAGAACTTTGTACACTTTTATAGTTGCATAGTTTACAAAAATAACGTTTCTCTCCTTTGTGTACTGCTATGTGGATATTCAAAGTACCTTTGGTTGTACATTTGTAGTCACACAGTTGACATGAGTACGGTTTCTCACCAGTGTGAGTCCTCATATGTATTTTAATGTAAGACGATGCAGCTGTCTTATAGTCACAGTATTTACAAGAATAAGGTTCATCACCGGTATGAGTTCTCATGTGAACTTTTAGATAGCTACTTCTAAAGAACTTTGAATGGCACAGACTGCATTCAAACTTTTTTTCAGCTTTGTGAACACTCTGATGAAGATACACGCCTGACAAAGAAGAAAATTTGCGTTGACAAATCTTACACTCGTACGGCTTTTCTCCGGTGTGAACCCTCAAATGTACATTCAACGTGGATTTTCTTGCACTTGTATAGTCACAATGTGCACAAGAAAAAGGTTTCTCACCCATGTGCGTTCCCATAATATGTCTTTTTAGAATACCCTTTGTTCTGAATTTTGCGTTGCAAATGTTACAACTGTGTTTCCTCTCCCCAGCATGACACCTTTTGTGGCAATTTAAACCGCTACTGCTGCTTGTTTTGAAAGGGCACAGATTACACAAATAAGGTCGCTCGCCAGTGTGAGTTCTGATGTGAGCCACCAGACCAGGCTTGTGTGCAAACTTTTTCATGCAAATATGACAAGAATAGTTTTTAACGCCGGTGTGTATTTTCATATGAGATATCATAGATGCTTTCACGGTGCACTTGTATTCGCAATGCTCACACGAGAAGGGTTTCTCACCGGTGTGAACCCTCAAATGTACATTCAACGTGGATTTTCTTGCACATGTATAGTCACAATGTGCACAAGAAAAAGGTTTCTCACCCGTGTGCGTTCCCATATGTCTTTTTAGATTACCCTTTGTTCTGAATTTTGCATTGCAAATGTTACAACTGTGTTTCCTCTCCCCAGCATGACACCTTTTGTGGCAATTTAAACCGCTACTGCTGCCTGTTTTGAAAGGGCACAGATCACACAAATAAGGTCGCTCGCCAGTGTGAGTTCTGATGTGAGCCACCAGACCAGGCTTGTGTGCAAACTTTTTTGGACAAATATGACAAGAATAGTTTTTAACGCCGGTGTGTATTTTCATATGAGATATCATTGATGCTTTCACGGTGCACTTGTATTCGCAATGCTCACACGAGAAGGGTTTCTCACCGGTGTGAGCTCTCAAATGTACGACCAACTGATACTTAGTTTTAGCATGATAGTTACATAAATCACAAATGAATGAATTTTGGTGATTTTTCACATTTTGTTTCTTCACACTTGATTCACATTTGCTTTTATGTTGTCTACCAAGTTGATTGTCTATTAATGGTCGGAAACTATTTGAAGTTTTTGTTTTCTTGTTACTACTTATAAATATTCCATGCACTTTGCTGGGGGCTTTCTTTGAGCCATTCGGTCCTCTCATACCAAGATTACCTTCATCACATCTCTCCAATGGAACAATTAATTCTTTTAATTTCACACCTGCAGGTATTTTCAAGTTAGTTCTATTTATATTCAATTCCTTTGATTCCTCACAGTCATGATTTTCCTGCGCAGGAAATTTGTTATCATTCAATGAGAATGACACAATATCATCATTCTTGTTATTTTCTAAGAATGATACATCAACGTGTGTCATTTCATGATTATAAAATTCTCGTTTAAGAAAATCTTCTGCATCTAAAATTTCATCGCACTCAATTTCCACATATTGTTTTGTCGATTCCTGTTTAAATTCCATAATTTCATAGTTTGCAAGAGTGCAGTCTGTTCTATCTATTTCTATTTCAACGCCACTGGCAACTACTTTAATATCATCCATTTCTGCACTTCTGTCCATGTTGCCTTACTTGTGATATCTGCAATTCAAATAAATTAAATCACTTAAAAATTAATAAATTGGCTGTATATCACTACTTAACGTGAAATCAACGGGTCTGCCCGCGAAATTCAAAATTTTCGTGGTTTTTTGCAATTTGTACGCTAATTAGACATGATAGGCTTATGGCAATCAATTTGCGAGAATGGCAGTATCTTCTTTACATGATTATATCAAAATCTTTGCATAAAAATGTGTATCCTAGGAAAGGACATCATCGCGATTTCATACATTTTTGGTCCAAATATAAAAGTGCCGGCCAAGAAATAATAATGCTGTATTCTGTTAAAACTTGTCCCTCTGAGTATTTATTATTATGGCACCAAAGCTGTAGGGTCATTATCCTTGGTTTTATTTGAGTTCAAAAATTCAATAACTCCATACATTTTAAGTGAATTTAACTAACAAGAACAAATGATTTGTTCTACCATACCTTGTCATTTGAACATTTTTAGTAATATGCAGTGAGTATTGACCTATTTCTGACAAGATAACATAATATATCCTGCATAATCGGCTGGGAAGCCGAGACTTTTTCCTAGAAAATGGCAATAACAATGGCCGCGCAGGTAAACACGCACGCGAACAATGGAATTCCATTGTTCGCCCCTCTCTTTCCCGCTCACCCCCGCCATCGCGCCATGCTGTTACTTTATAGTTTATTGCTTAAGAGCGCGTACAAACTGATTATAGCAGGAAGAGATTTGATTTTTATAGTAGTAGATCAAGTCTTAACGACCTGAAATAAAACACACGAATTTTACATCTTATTGTCGAGAAACTGTACTATTATAAACATAAAAGGATAAACTTTTGTCGATAAAAAAAAATCTTGAAGTTGCATCCAATTTTTTACAATTTTCAATTTATTTCCAATGTTATACGCCCTAGAGCGCCAAGATTTAGGATTATAATTCCAATAAATATTACGAAGTGCATTTACTATTGATTCCTTTTTAAATTATGTATTTTAAAAGTTATTACTGTAAATTATAAATGGCGTTTATTACGTTCTTATTTCGCGTAATACGCGATGCTGTTTTGTACCAAAATGATGTTTTGCGCATGACAATCAGTCACAATCGCTCCATTGAGACGTGAAGACTGTATTTCTGTGCTCCAGGCCGAAAAAATAGTTCTCTGTATGTTTAATATATAAATTATGAATTATAAATGATTGTATGCGTATCGATAAATTATTTGGAGGTGTTAATAATATAATTGTAAGTATGGCCAAAAAAAACAATGAGTTTCAAGTTTATTAAAGCATAAACCTTTCTTTCAAATATCGACTTTCACTCTTTATTTTAAAGCACATAATTAACTAGCACTGTATTCCTTCAAGCAGTGACGGCAGGAGGAAGTATATGCAAAAAAAGACGATCCCGATGAATTATGAGATGAGGGAATAGAGAGTGCAACATTTTAAATATTTTGATACTTTAGTTTGCAAATATATATAATATATATTTGCAAACTAAAGCATATAATATATATAATATAGCATCATAAACGACTTATTAATGATAGTATGTTATCTATTTCAAAGGAAATAAATTTCAAGTTATAATGTGCAATAATAATATGTCAAAATATGAAAAATGATAACATTTCAAATTCATTACACATACACTTTATTTGTGAGTAATGAATTCTGTGAAAGAGACTCCGCATAAATATTTTTGCTGGCTTATTTTTTGGGTTCCTTGCCCAAAAGGTAAAAGCGGGACCTATTAACAACGTTCATCTGTCCGTTTGCCTGTCACCAGGCTATATCTCTTGAACCGTGATTGTTAAAATTGTTAAAACTAGGAGGATCTCAAGTCGTCGCAATCATATTTTTTTAGGGTTCTATACCAAAATGATAAAAATGGAACCCTATTAGTGAGACTTTCTCCGTCCGTCCGTCCGTCTGTCACACTCGATTATTTCAGTAAGCTATCGAAGCTATCGACTTGAAATTTGGAATAGTTTTAAGTAATAGTGACCCAACGTCATTGCAATCATAAAAATTTGAAAATCATTTTTATTTTTATTTAAAAGGGGGGGTAAATCGGATTGTTGTAATTTCAAAATAAGATAACAATATTGAGTGGGGTATCATATGAAAGGGCGTCACTTGTGTATTCTAATACCTATTTTTATTTATTTTTGTGCCCGATAGTTTTTTATTTGTTAGGCAAACTGTTGAAAAAATATCGTCCCCCCCCCCCCCCTTATCTCCGAAGTTTATCGTTCAAAAAATCTAAAATAATTATCATCAATAGAAGTAAACGTATATTTTTACAGAAAAAATAAAATCATCTTTCTAACTTTTATACATTTTTTTGAACCACCAAAAACAAAGTTAGGTTTGTGGTTAGCCAACAAAAGTAAATTAGGAAAAAAAAGATGTAAATTGATAATTTTAATAACTAAAGTGATAATTTTAATGTTTTACTTCTTTCATAGTATGGAACAGATGTGCAAAGAAACGACGATCTTATAGACAATCGTCCAATTTCGAATTGGAGTACATACTGCCACACTTTGTAGTGGCATTAGAAGTCGGTTTTATGAAAACAATTTTTCATTTTTTATTTTATTAAAATAGATAAATAGAAATTTCATAAAGAAAAAACTCCTTACGCTTCGTTAAAAAGATCGCAACTGGCTGTACCCAGCCAAAAATACCCATCAGACTAGCGCCATTGCTCCGCTGTATTGGGCCAGGAAGGTCCCAAATTGCGGACTGAGATTGAGAATTCGTTTTTATAGTAAGGAGCCCTCAGTGCTCGAGCCCGCACGTACTTGACCAATTTTATTTATTCATTATTTAAAAATTCATCCAATTTGTTATAATTTTGAATGCATGAAGCATTAAACAGGGTCATCGTGTTTTTAATAGTAGGGAATCCCAAGTAAGGTCGACCTTCACCGAGCTGTTTATTGGATGAAAACTATTTTATATCCAATTTAATACGTCAATAAATATATCGCAAGTGGGTTGCCTAAAAAATTTCAGTCCAGGATATGATTAATTAAGAAATAAAAAAAACCATTGTAACATGGACTCCTATTTGTTACAGTTTAGTTGACATCTTAGTTCAAATTAGATTGGATTAGCGATTCAGGTCGCAAATTGCAATTGTGCTTATTTACCTATGATTTTATTATCCGTTAACTTTCTTTTGCCAAAAAATATAGAGCAGAAACACTTTCCTCAGCCAGGAAAGTATTTCTGGCAAAAAGCACTATTTATAACATCCAATCTAATTTGAACTACGATGTCAACTAAACTGTAACAAATAGGAGTCCATGTTACAATGTTTTTTTTTAATTCTTAATCAATCCTATCCTGGACTGAAATTTTTTAAGCAACCTGCATCGTGTTTTAATTAATAATTTGCATAATCGTGTTTTAGGAATTAAATTGCATATAAAATAGTTTTCATCCAATAAACAGCTCGGTGAAGGTCGTTGTATAGCGGGATCCTAGACTATAATTTTTTCACTTTTCATGCATTTTTTTTAAATTTATATTTACAAATAAATTGTCCTAACCAGTCAACTCTTTTTGTCAAAGATTTGTTGACTTCAGATAATAATGACTGCTAATTTTTGCATGGGATAATTACTGTCGTATCGTTAAATATGAAAATAATAGATGGGTATTTTCATACTCTATGGGTATTTTATGGGTACGATACGTTTGCAAAGAGGACGTCAATATATAATTAACGTTAGACGTTAATTGTATATTGACGTCCCAAGAAGACCTAAAAGGCTTCTCTGAGGAATACTGTAGCTATTAGATTCATGATCGGATTCAAACATCCCAATGTCTTTTTTAATTTTTGTCATGTTTGAATCCGATCATGAATCTATCATGATCGGATTCAAGCATCCCAATGTCTTTTTTAATTTGTGTCATTTTTTAAAATACATACCAAAAAATAAAGTTTAATCGATTGTTTTATTCGCATTAAAAATGATTGAAAAAAGGTATTTAAATTTTTGTATAAAATGCCAAGAATCATTTTTCCAACAACTAGGTGATCTGCAATGCACCCGAATTTATCTGATTATCTTACCTATAGTGATCGCGGTTTTGTTGAGTTTTGTTGACAGTATTTGACAGTACACGACTTTTTTTTTGCTTTCCGCCCCCTCTTAATGCTTAGTTAGTACCGAAAGCAACGCTGCCGTGTACGTACGTGTGATGCCCACTAGTTCTTGTGCTTTGATTTGTTTTGTTTTTGTTATCTTCGTTGTTAAGTTTGAGTTTGTTAAGTATCATTGTTGTGAGTCATGGCAGAGTTGTGTATCTCGTGCCGTGCATCGACAGAGAATCGGCGAAGATATGATTGGGTTTCCAGAGAAATGCAACATCTTGATATCGCCCAAATAGTGATAGAAGATATAGTAGCTCGACAGGTAAGAACAGGTCTATGTTATTTACTTATATGATTTTTGCGACAGCCTTTCCAAATACAATCCGTCCGTTCTATATAGAGGTGACCAATTAAACGAAAAGCACTTAAAAAGTCCGCTTTTTAATATAAGCGTATGAGCACGTTTTTTATGTTTTCATGTTTAAAAGTTGCCCTAAAACACTATTTAGCGAATTTAGCGAAAGCCGTTTTTTCCACCTCTAGTTCTATCGTTATTGTTATTTACTTTTCAGTTGGAGCCTACTGCGTTCATTTGTCGACCATGTTGGCAAAGAACGGAACGAACGCACCAGCGACTTATTCGGGAGGCTGAACAGCAAGCTGATCAAGACCGTGATCTATTGGAAGTTCCAAATCCAAGACCAATTTCGCTGATTTTGCCAGGTCTTCTTCGTGCTCCAAACACCGCAAATAGTTGCATTTTCCAACATTGTACGAATGAATCTCGCCGTCGTGTTCCGGAGAACATAATTTTTCGCATGGTCTGCCGCTACAGCTATTTCGTGCCAGAAAGCGCGCGTGTCTGTAATGAACACGTGGAGCAAAATCTGTGGCATTTACTTCCTGTTCAAGACAACTCTTCTGAGGAATTTACCGCAGCTCAAATAATGACTATCGTGTCGATGTTACAAAGACATATTACGGAGGAAATACTTGATTTTGAGCAGTATGAAAATATAGCACCGGCCGAGTTTCATACTTGGACAGGACTAACTCAATATCAGTTTACTGAATTATTAGACAGTTTACCAAGTCTGAGAACTAAAAAGAATAAAAGAACCGTACTGGCGGCAGTATTAGTCAAGTTAAGAACAGGTGATTCGAACGCGCGGCTTGCTAATATTTTTAAATGTAGCGAAACAGCGTTTCATACGTGGTTAAAAATCGGACGCAACGCTCTGTTAGAAGATTTTGTGCCCTTAAATGTTGGGTTTGACCATATGTCCCGTGAGGATGTAGCACGCAGAAACCTTTTTCTACCCAACAATCTGTTTGGGAACCCATCGAGCTCAGAAAATGAAAGGAAAGCGATCACGATTTGTGATGGCACGTACATATATCTGCAAAAAAGTGGAAATTATTTTTTCCAACGCAAGTCTTACAGCCATCACAAATACAGAAACCTCCTCAAACCGTTCCTCTTGGTTTCTTGTGATGGAAACATTATCGAAGTCATCGGACCATATGCTGCCACCACGTCTGACGCAGATATAATGAATGACATGCTTAATAATGCTGACAGTGCCTTCCACTGGTTTTATAGGAGTGGAGATGTTTTTATTCTGGACCGTGGTTTTCGAGACTCAGCAAGAAATCTGGAATCTTGCGGATACGTACAACACATGCCTGAAACAAAGTATCCAAATGAGACACAGCTAACCACGGATCAGGCCAATAAGTCCAGGCTGATAACAATGTGTCGTTGGGTGGTTGAAGTGGTCAACGGCAGGTTCAAAAGAGATTTTCGCCTGTTGCGAAATGTATATAATAACAGAGCTCTTTCCAGCATGTTCGACTATTTCAAGATAGCAGCGGCGATCATAAATCGTTTTCATGTTTTGATTGAAGATCATCCAAATGCTGCTGCGATTTTAGAGATTATCCACCAAAGAATTAATATGCCAAATAGATTGGCAGATCTTGTAATACGCCGTAACTACAATCGCAGACGTGCTCAGTTTACTTTAATGACTGCAGATATGCCAGAGTTCGTAGCATTTCCAAGAATGGATGAGAACGAATTATTTTTATTCGCTCTGGGCATTTACCAACTAAAACAGGCCAAAAGCTATTACGGTGAGCACGTCCTTGACAATGGAGCATTCACAATTGAGCTCAGCAGTGAGTTATCAAATGAAGACTTGGCGGAATTGCAGGGCAATGATTTATGGATGATAAGAGGCCGACTGCAATCGCGGCATGTTAGCGCAAGACAGTATTATGTCTACATTGTAATCGATAGGTCGTTATCAGGCCGACAAGCAATCGCTCACTATTATTGTTCGTGCATCATAGGAAAGCGAACAATAGGATGTTGCTCCCATATTATGTGCATCATATGGTACATGAGCCATGCACGACATTTGCCAGCAATAACCCCTCCAGCTTATGGATTGGAGAACATTATTGTTGTACCAGACGACGATGATTTTATAGTATTTAATTAAACAAAATAACCCCTGTATATACATTTCATTTATAATACTCAAAAACACAAAACAAGATCAAAATGTCCAAAATAGGTCAAGAACCGATATATTTTACTAAACGATGTTCTAAATGTCTAGATAAGGTAGAAAAAATCATTTGTTTTTGTTTATTAAATTCACTGAAAATGTATGAAGATGTTGTATTTTTTAACTCCAATAAAACCAAGGACAATGACCCTACAGCTTTGGTGTCATAATAATAAATACTCAGGGGGACAAGTTCTAACGGAATACAGCATATTTTTTTTTTGGCCGGCACTTTCATATTTGGACCAAAAAAGATGATGTCATTAGTCCGAGTATCGAGTTTTATGTGAGTAACTCGCAAATCTCGGACTAATTTCTTTAACTCGACACTTTCGAGCAGAGATTTTTATATAAACACGTGAAGAAGATATTGGGATTATCGCAATTTGACGGCCATAAGCCTATTATGTCTTATTAGCTTAAAAATCGCGAAAAACCTCGAAAAATTTGAATTTCGCGGGCACACCCGTGGTGTGCTCCTTAAGCTACTAAAATAAAACCTATCGCAACCCACAATCGCCTAATAAAAGGTTTGTGTGGGTGGCGGTCGTATAAAGTGGGACGGGAAGTCAACGGCAAGACTTCTGCTAACGGATAGTATAAAAAATTTGCCAAGTAGGTACTTTAAAGTTGAAATAAAAAAATCTAATAACACTAAATCACTAACTACGGAATACGAATAGTCAACCGCTTGAAATAAACGTGGAACAGCCGTAGAAGACTTGTATCTTCTCCTTCTCTCATCTCAGGATAAAAAGACGGTTCAAGTCCTGACTTCATAGCAAAGAATATAAATACTCTCTACCGAGAGCTTCAGAGATACGAAACGCGCTGGTTAGTGGTTCTTCGCAGTTGACACATTTCTGAATTTATTAGAATTTGAATAGAATATAGATTTCGATAATGTCTTTCCGCACCTTTATCCTCTTCTTCTTTAGAACTAAACTTGGAAAAGATAGTACAGCACTCTGCAGCCCGATTGACAGTGTGATTTGGTGTGAATAGGTACTGTGAATTCATTGTGATTGACAGTAGAAAATCAGAAATTTATTCCTTTTTACCCCGCCGTTCCTATTTACCCCGTTTTACGGTACAGATAATGTACAGATAGACTACAGGAGAAAAAGAAACCATAGATTAGTTACTATATAGTAACTAATAATGTTCTGTCACTGTGCAAGAAAATCCGCGCGCTGCCCACCAAGTGCACACCCCCACCAAGTTGAGTGCTAAACAAGGACTGATATATAGTCATAACGTCACATATTTACCTAGTGCTAGAGAGAGATGCACTATGCTTATGACGAATATTGGAACGATAATCTCATTCAAGCGGAAGGCTCGAACACCTATAAATCTTTATTTTATTTATGCCCATAGAACCATGCTTCATCCATGCTTTGTTTTCAAGCAAAGTTACAACCTTGTTACAGTTTTGTGGTCTGTGGTTACAACTTATTAGTCTATGGTGGTAACCTTACAACGTGCTTACAACTTTGAACTTACAACCACAGACCACGAAACTAGAGCTTGTTGTAAGCTCTAGTTTCGTAGTGGTAAGCATAGATTATACACGGTGGTAAGTAAGAAACCTAGTCTATGGTAAGAAAATTTTAATAAAAGCTGACCAAGCTTTTATTAAAATTTTCTTATTTTTACCTCGAACACATAGTGTCGAAAGTGCAGAACCTCTACTTTCTAGCCACAAAGGACGCTGGTTTGCTGACAGTAGAAGGAACCGCATAGGTAGGTACAATAGAGACTTGGGTAGGTAATGTTTATGTTTGGAATTCTGACTTTTCGAAGTTTGTGTATTTTACATTACACGTATTACATTGTTATTACGGTTCATTGAATTATTGCAATCATTGCAATAAATCGTGGGAACGCATGGCGACGCGTAGAAGGTTCCAAATTGTATTTCGGTCATCACGCTCTTCGGAATTTTGAAATTCGAAATCCAAAGTACCTGCGACGGAAGTCGATGTGGTGTTTTGAGGATTGAGTAAGATGATAAGTCAATGCAAACCACTCACTTAGATCCACACACTTGTTTCTGATGCAAACTAGTTCATAGAAGAGCAATACTTTGTGTATTTCAAAACTTTCATGGTTTTTTGCAATTTGTATGCTAATTACACATCAGAGGTTTATGGCAGTCAATTTGCTGGAATGGCAGTATCTTCTTTACATGATTAAGGTAACTGTACACTATTCCGGTATAGTACATTATGCCGTGACATTTTGATTTTCGCCGAAAAATAAGAAAACAATCAGTAAAATCGTAATTTTATAGAATGCTACATAAACTATAGTTTATGTTCAACCAAAAAAACATGATTTACTTAGATAATCAATAGTTCTAAAAACCATACCGAGCTTCTGAACGCATCAAGTCGCTATCTTAGTAGTTTCATACGTTTCTGTTCTTAGTGCGCGTAAGGCAACAGTGGAATTTTCATAAGGATATGATGTGATGCCGGTAAATTAAATTTATCGAAATTTATGAAATTATTGCTTAGCAGTTATCAATAGTATGTTTTATATTAAATTCGAGGTATTATAAAGTATATTTTTAAAGAATTTGTGAATTTTCTCACTACCGTAATTATGTTCCCAGTTCTGAGCCCGTGAATCTAATTGCGTGCGTATCACGCAATAAAGAAAAATCCTTTCGAAATGTTTCCGTCTTTTTTTTCTCACTCGGGTTAAATTCATGTATATATTTAATGTAAATAAGTTTAGTAATGACTGCAGATTACTGTGACCTAATTGCGGTATATGAGTTTATATATGTTATCTTCTATAATCGAGTCTGAAATGATTACACTTTATGCCATACTTTCGAATTAATAGATTAGTACGTCAACATAATTACTTGAATATTATTTTCTAAATCATATAATAACCAATTATATCCATATGTAGCATATAAAAACTACATTAGCTTGTAGTTCACTTTATTTTTTTATTAAAAATATGATATAGAGACCATTTTTTTGTCTACCGCAATAAGGTGCACGTATTTTCTACTTATGTCCCTTATTCTGGTATACCCGAAATATAGCATTCGGAGAGAAAATGAAACGTTTTCTGACTTATCTTTGACTAATAAGTAATAAACTAAGTTTAGAAGGGGGCCATGCAATATATTTTTAGGGTTCCGTACCCAAAAGGTAAAAACGGGACCCTATTGTTAAGACTTCGCTGTCTGTCCGTCCGTCCGTCCGTCTGTCACCAGGGTGTATCTCTTGAACTATGATAGATATGGCGTTTAATGATAATAGACACTTGAAATTTTCACAGATGATGTATTTTTTCTGTTGCCACTATAACAACAAATACAAAAAAATTAATGGGGCTCCCATGCAATTAAGTAATTTTTTTCCTTGTTTTTGCTCGATATTGATAACGGTAACAGGTTAAAAATTTCACAGAATATATAATTTTATATTTACTGTAGAAAGTAATAGTAAAATAATAAAAAAATAAAGTGGGTTATTAAATTGACACAAATTAACAAAAGGCCAGTTTTAACCACACTACCGGCATAGACGTAAGCCCAAGCAATTTAGCTTTCCGGTACGATGCCGTGTAGGAACCGTTGGGGGTTACTTATCAGTTCCAAGTTAGTACGTTTGAATTCACGACTGTAATCACACTTACCATCAGGTGAGATGGCAGTCAAGTACTTACTTGTAATGCGTTATAAAAATAAAATAAAAATATAACGGAATTATGGACAAAGATTACCGGAATTATGTCATGAGGCAAATTTTTAGTACGGAATTAGAGACAAACACGAGGTTCCGCAAAATAACGATTATTTATATAATTTAAAGGCTACGGCGCAAAATAATATTCCACATTCATCTGATAAAACTTGTCTACAAAATAAAACAGTTTTCAGTTCTAGCACATTCGTACTTTTTCTTAAAATCACCCTCAAAGTTGAAAATGCCTTAATATACCGTAATATGGTACAGTTACCCTATATCAAAATCTTTGCATAAAAATGTGTATCCTAGGAAATTAGTTCGAGTATCTAGTTTTATGTGAGTAACACAAATCTCAGACTAATTTAATGAACTCGGCACTTTCAAGCAGAGATTTTCATATAAACACATAAATGATATTGGGATTCCCGTAATTTGACTGCCATAAGCCTATTATGTCTTATTAGCTTAAAAATCGCGAAAAACCACAAAAATTTTGAATTTCGCGGGCACACCCATGGTGTGCTCCTTAAGGCTCAACACAAGGGTCAGCCCCACCGATAATAAACCTCAGAACCGCAACAGAACGATTTATGTAAACCTTCGTACAAGCAAACAGTAACGCCATCTGTCAAAACTCTGCAGGTGGCTGTTAAGCACACTACAGGGTGGTGTTTATTTATACAGCACTTTAGAGTTTAGACAGTGAAAGATCAATTTTTAGTGACACTAAATATTGTTTATTTCATTTACAGATCAGAAATAAGGCAACATGGAAGGAAGTACAGAAATGGATGATATTAAAGTAGTTGCTGGGAAGATAGAAATAGATAAAATAGATTCCAAGCTTGCGGACGATGAAATTATGGAACCAACAAGTCATTATGTTGAGATTCGGTGTGATGAAATTTTAGACGCAAAAGATTTACTTAAACAAGAAATGTCTAATGACAAAATGACAAGTTTTAATTTAGACGATGAGTCATTCCTAAGACTTAAGAACGATGAAACTGCATCATTCTCACAAAATCATTCCGAAGTGCTGAAAAATTATGCAGAAGACCATAAGGACTTAACAAAATTGAATGAACTTTATAGAAAAAACTTGGTATTACCTGGAGGTGGGAAATTAAAAGAATTAATAATTCCATTAAAGAGATGCGATGATGTAACAGTGGGTATGAGAAGAGTAAATAGCTACAAAGTGAATGGAATATGCAAAAAGAGTTACAGGACATCAAAAACTTCAAATGGCTTTCGTCCATCGATAGACAATCAACTTGGGAGGAAACATAAAAGGAAATTTAAATCAAGCGCGAAGAAAAAAAACGTATTAAAACACCAAAAACCATTAATTTGTGATTTTTGTGATTATCATGCTAAAACTAAGCATCAGTTGGTCGTACATTTGAGAGCTCACACCGGTGAGAATCCCTTCTCGTGTCAGCATTGCGAATACAAGTGCACCGTGAAAGCATCTATGATATCTCATATGAAAATACACACTGGCGTTAAAAACTATTCTTGTCATATTTGTCCAAAAAAGTTTGCACACAAGCCTGGTTTGGTGGCTCACATCAGAACTCACACTGGCGAGCAACCTTATTTGTGTGATCTGTGCCCTTTCAAAACAGGCAGCAGTAGCGGTTTAAATCGCCACAAAAGGTGTCATGCTGGGGAGAGGAAACACAGCTGTAACATTTGCAACTCTAAATTCACAACAAAGTCTACTTTAAAGCGACATATGTTAACTCACACCGGAGAAAAACCCTTTTCTTGTGCACATTGTGATTATAAGAGTGCAAAAAAGTATACGTTGTTGGTACATTTGAGGGTCCACACCGGAGAAAAGCCGTACGAGTGTAAGATTTGTCAGCGCAAATTTTCTTCTACGACGAGTGTGAAACTCCATCAGAGTGTTCACAAAGCTGAAAAAAAGTTTGAATGCAGTCTGTGCCATTCGAAGTTCTATAGAAATAGCTCTTTAAATATTCACATGAGGTCTCATACCGGTGAAAAACCGTATTCGTGTCAGTACTGTGGCCTTAAGGCGAGTCAATCTTCTTACATTAATATCCATATGAGGACACACACCGGTGAGAAACCGTACTCATGTCAACTGTGTGACTACAAATGTACAAACAAAGGTGCTTTGAATATCCACATAGCAGTACACAGTGGAGCGAAACGTTATTTTTGTAAACTATGCGACTATAAAAGTCTACAAAGTTCTGGCCTTAAACTCCATTTGAAAAGTCACACCGGAGAGAAACCATTCTCGTGCAATATCTGTCAGTATAAGTTTATTTCAAGATCAGGTTTAAACACTCACATCAAAATAGTGCACGACAAATTGAAGCCATTTTCCTGTGAATTATGCGACTATAAATGTGCGACCAAACAATATTTAATCGAGCATACACGGACTCACACTGGTGAGAAACCTTATTCGTGCCAGTTCTGCGATTTCAAGAGCTCGAGCACCAACGGTATTAAAAGCCACACGAGAACTCACACCGGCGAGAAGCCGTACCACTGCAAGATATGTAACAATAACTTTATATCTAATGCCAATTTGAAGAGGCATTTGAAAAGTCACACTGGTGAGAAATCCCACGTCTGCCATTTATGTGAAAGAAAATTCATAAGAAAAGAAGAACTGAACGACCATTTGAAAATTCACACCGGATTGAAATTGTTCCAATGCGACATTTGCAAACGTGAATATATTTTGAAAGCTACGTTAAAACAACATATAATGAAAGTCCACTTTGTCAGGAAACGTTTCGAGTGTATTTATTGCCATCATAAATTTTATGACAATCGAAGTTTGGTCGACCACATCAGAACTCACACCGGGGAAAAACCGTACGAGTGCAACCGTTGTGAATATAGATGTACCACCAAAAGAGGTTTGAAGTCCCATATGAGGACTCACACTGAAGAGAAGCCGTACAGCTGCAACGACTGCGACTACAAGTGTTGGACCACGCAGGCGTTTATAGTGCACACCAGGACTCACACTGGTGAGAAACCCTACTCGTGTGACCACTGCCAGTTTAAATGCTCGACTTCTTATGGCCTGAAAAGTCATTGTCGCTCTAAGCATTGATTAGTAGGACTTACCAACAATACAAGTAATAATATTGTTACGTGCTGGGTTCGACAATTTGGAGAAAAACATGTGGTGACTCTTGAGAAGACTTTATTCTGCACTTCCAGTATCCAATATCCCTGGTCTTCCAAAAAAATTATGGTGCTATAGCTTTATGACATAGGTTTAAGAATATTAAATATGAAAAATATAAAAAAATTATAAAATAATGCTTACACCCATATTCTTAGTCGTTTCCTCCAACTCACCTCACCTCCACTCAACCTGCCTTGAGCAATATTTGTATTCTTAAATGTTAAAAAACCCCCTCCACTTGAGTATTTACTCATTAGAGTCGAGAGAGAATTGAGAAATGAACTGTCAAACGTAAGGTACGTCGCCATCAACCTTACAGCTGTCAAAACCCGTATTTAATAGATTTTTTAACGAATAAAATGGATTTCGAGCAGTTTATTAATTATGTATATGATGATTAATTTTGTATGTGATACAAATAGTTCCTGTGCCGCCAATGATGCAATTATTTGTAGCCCTCAAGTTTAACGCTTCAGGGATGTTCCAGGTAAAATTCTATTACTTACTTGCCTATCTATGTACGTAGATAAATATAACCCGTTGGCAGAAGCTTTGCTGATTACTTCCCCTCCCATTTCATACCACCGTCACCCGCAATCGTCTGATAACGGACGAGGGTGGCGGTCGTATGATGAAGTGGGAATGAAAGTCATCGGCAAATCTTCTGTGAGCGGGTAGTATGTAGGTACCTATCATTATGTGATGATTTCTATAAATCTATAGCATACTCAACTGATGTTTCTTAAGTATTCTTTCACAGTGATTCTTATGTCTTTGCTAATAAATAAACTATTTTTGTTCATAGATTGACTGTGGAGACCTCTATAAAAATAAAAAAGCCTTTACATAGATTGGATCTGTGATAAAACAAGGAAGGAACACGTAATGGATAACCCTCAGCCCTCTGTGCAAAACCTGCATGAAGGAAGACAAAACACCAGCACACGTACTACTACGATGCACTCGTAGTATCGGATTAACACGAGACCTTCAGCAACACCTCAAGATATCCTGTTCGGATTCTGGAGTGAGCTCGGCTGGCTGTAGTGACCTTGCGAGGACCCGCATCGGCGACTTCACGCGCAACGGATAAAGAGATCAAATCTTGACTTGAGCGGGTGTTATCTCGTGGCTATTTACTGCTAATTTTGCTATCTATTGTGTATCAATCTAGTAAAAATATAATTAGCATAAACTAAAAATAAAATAATAAAAACTCTGCGTAATAAAAACATTTTTGAATGGAACAATTATTTATTTTTTATTTTTATATTCTCTAAAATTAATTAAGCAGCTTTCCTTTCTAGGCAAGCTTTTTCATAACTTTCCTCAGCTTCTTTCACCAGCCACTCCCTCTTGCTTGGCTTCTTTTAATTTACGTAATTCTTCTTCGCGTTCTTGAGCTCTTTTATAAGACTCCTCCCTTAGCGAGAACTTCTCTTGAATTATTAGGGCCACATTTGGGCTCTAAATTTTCTAATAAATGCGTAATATTAAAAACAACGAGACAAAACGACGCGTAGAATTTATGTAAACAACAAGTTTTGGCAGTTAATGTGACATTAATTTGTAGTGGCCAACATTATAACAATAAAATTACCTCAAAACAATGACGTCACGTGTGACGACACACCTCCACTCGACTTGACTTGACAGAGTTTACCTCACTCGAGTGGAGGACAAAACAGATTTGAAGGCCAACTAAGAATACCGATTTCGAGGTTGACACTGAAGGAGCTTTGAGGCTTCCTCGATTGAGTTTGAGTGGAGGGATGTTGAAGGAAACGACTTACACCCATATTCTTAGACGTTTCCTTCAACATCCCTTCACTCAAACTCAATCGAGGAAGCTTCAAAACTCCCTCAGTGTCAACCTCGAAATCGGTATTCTTAATTGGCCTTCAAATCTGTTTTGTCCTCCACTCGAGTGAGGTAAACTCTGTCAAGTCAAGTCGAGTGGAGGTGTGTCGTCACACGTGACGTCATTGTTTTGAGGTAATTTTATTGTTATAATGTTGGCCACTACAAATTAATGTCACATTATCTGCCAAAACTTGTTGTTTACATAAATTCTACGCGTCGTTTTGTCTCATTGTTTCTAATATTACGCAATTATTAGGAAATATTAGAGCCCAAATAATTCAAGAGAAGTTCTCGGTAGGGGAGGAGTCTTATAAAAGAGCTCAAGAACGCGAAGAAGAATAACGTAAATTAAGAGTAGCCAAGAGGGAGTGGCTGGTGAAAGAAGCTGAGGAAAGTTATAAAAAAGCTTGCCTAGAAAGGAAATCTGCTTATTTAATTTTAGAGAATTTAAAAAATAAATGATTGTTCCATTCAAAAATGTTTTTATTACGCTGAGCTTAGTTTATACTATTATTATTTTTACTAGATTGATACAAAATAGATAGCAAAATTAGCAGCCGTTGTTGAAGGTCTCGTGTTAATCCGATACTACGAGTGCACCGTAGTAGTACGTGTGCTGGTGTTTTGTCTTCCTTCATGCAGGTTTTGCACCGAGGGCTGATAAAATTTAATATGGGTTATCCATTACGTGTTCCTTCCTTGTTTTATCACAGATCCAATCTATGTAAGGGCTTTTTTATTTAATGTAGTATTTTGGTGTGGCTTGTGTGAGTTTATTTCCACAGTCCGCATGAAAAGTCAGGCTGAGAAAGCCTGAGTGCTGTGAGTCCACGTTCTCTAGCTGGATTTTTGATAGGCACGTGTGTGCAGTCTACACATCCCACAACACCAGGGAACGCAGCAATCTGGTAGAACTCCATCTTAATTGCATTCATCTCTGCACTCGAAAGAAAGTTTATATATTTTGGCATTATCATAGCCAATTGTTTGGATAACTTTGCCAGTTTTTTAGAAACCGTGCCCTGGCTCAGTTTGTGGAGGTCTCCACAGTCAATCTATGAACAAAAATAGTGTATTTATTAGCAAAGACATAAGAATCATTGTGAAAGAATACTTAAGAAATATCAGTTGAGTATGCTATAGATTTATAGAAATCATCACATAATGATAGGTACCTACATACTACCCGATCACAGAAGATTTGCCGATGACTTTCCTTTATCATACGACCGCCACCCGCGTCCGTTATCAGACGATTGCGGGTGACGGTGGTATGAAATGTGAGGGGAAGTCATCGGCAAAGCTTCTGCTAAAGGGTTATATTTATCAACGTACATAGATAGGCAAGTAAGAAATAGAATTTTACCTGGAACATCCCTGAAGCGTTAAACTTGAGGACTACAAATAATTGCAACATTGGCGGCACAGGGATTCCTCTATTTATATCACATACATAATTAATCATCATATTCATAATTAATAAACTGCTCGAAATCCATTTTATTCATTAAAAAATCTATTAAACACGGGTTTTGGCAGCTGTAAGGTTGATGGCGACGTACCTTACGTTTGACAGTTCATTTCTCAATTCTCTCTCGACTCTAATGAGTGAATACTCAAGTGGAGGAGGTTTTTTAACATTTAAGAATACAAATATTGCTCAAGGCAGGTTGAGTGGAGGTGAGGTGAGTTGGAGGAAACGACTAAGAATATGGGTGTGAGACTATGGGTGTTAGAATATTTTAAATGAAATATGAATATTATAATTTAAGTAAAGTTTAAATTTTTGTAATTTTATAATTTAATAAAAATCAATTTAAGGGCTTTTTATTTTCATTTTATTTATTTAATTAGGTATACACTATGATCTGCATAAGTAACGCCTAAAGCCTAAGCAGTAAGAAGTAGTGACAAAGTTAGGGAGTTGATTTTATTTTTCCTGTAAAATATACATTAATGTCTATTTATCATAATTATTTCAGATTTTTCGATCGATAAACTTCGGAGATAAGGGGGGGGAACGGTATTTTTTTCGACAGTTTGCTCAATAAATAAAAAACTGTCGGGCATAAAAATAAATAAAAATCGGTTTTAGAATACACAAGTAACGCCCTTTCATATGATACCCCACTCAATATTGTTATCTCATTTTGAAAGTCCCGGTTTTTCCCCCTTTTTAAATAAAAATAAAAATAATTTTCAATGTTTTATGATTGCAATGGCGTTGGGTCACTATTACCTAAAACTATTCTAAATTTCAAGTCGATAGCTTCGATAGTTACTGAAATAATCGAGTGTGACAGACGGACGGAATGAGAAAGTCTCACCATAAGGGTTCAATTTTTACCAAATTGGTATGGAACCCTAAAAAGCCTTGTCGGACTGTTAAGTTTATGGCGCCACTGTACCGACATAATATATTTACGCAACCTTCACATAATTACCTTGTTTATTATTTTGTTTCAAATCGTTTAATAGGCCAATGGATCGTACTTGAACTTTTAACCTGTTTCTGGTACTTACATAATCTAGAATTAGATTCTCTAATCTAGAATCCCGGGCACACTGTATAATAAAGAAATATACAGTGTGTCCGGGATCGAACTAGCGATAATTTAAGGGAGTGTTCTATGGCTCATTACAAGCAAAAAAGCTCTTATAAGGGGGGGGCGCATCATCACCCCCTCCCCGGGAGAGCCGTTTCAATTTTGGTTGCGTTTTTTTGGGTATGTGCACACAAAATCAGTAAGTAATAACTTAAATCAGTCTGTTACTTCACATGTTCTCAAATGATCTTATTCGACTGGGTATAATATTGTCCATGGCTAGATACCAAATAATAATGTAAAACGTTAAAATAAATCAATTAAAATTAATTTTTTTGCGGGGCGGGTGTGCGATTGGCTATACACGATACGATGTAATGACTCGCATCTTGAGAATTCGCCTATGGTATTTTCTTGAGTATGTTTTATTATCCACGTCGCAAGATTAATATTATCGTGTGTAGCGTAATTCACGTCAGTCACTGACAGCTGATTAGTAGAGTGCACTGATCCCTATTCTATGGATCCACAGTGAACCTAGGCTGAATTGTATAGAATTTTTAATCCATAGAATAGAGATCAGTGTTTGAGTAGCTCCCGCCCCGCGTCCCGCAGACCATGGGAGAGCCAAGTTTATAGCGGTCTAGCTATAAAACGACCGTTTACACCGCCGTTAGGTACCTGGCTGTACAGGCATAGAATATATTTTCATGGAAACGTAAGCACGTTAGATTATTGCGGGAACTGTTTTTGTAAAACCCAAAGCCGACTCGTTAGATCTTGGTTCCGATACAATCCGTTATTTAGTACTTAGTTACAATTATTAGGGCGCCTTCAAATAAGCCGCAAAGTGAAGCGCCGCTTCTGTCGATAGGTTTGAGAATCGTAGTGTTGTACCTACATAGTTTCACGATGGACTCTGACGAAAAAATACTGCTCGACTTGTACAAAAAAATACATGCGCGCAGCACTTATAGACGCACGTTTCGTCCCGACACCGTGACATCTTCTGAGGATGTCCCGATATCGGGACGAAACGTGCGTCGAAGAAAGTGTTAGAAAATTGTATGTGGTGTTTCATGTGGGCAGTGTTCCTGCTGCATATTGTACCATACAGAATATTTTCAAGTAGCGGATTATAGCGAAACAAAGTAATCTGTCCTGCTACTTATGGCTTTCCGCAAAATAACGCCTTCTTCCATTCAAAATTTCAAATTGACACACTCACACTACAAGAAAAAGTTGCCGCACCACTGATCTCCATAGAGTATATCAGGGGGCACGGCAGTGCCCCCGCCAAAGTCAAAGCGCGAAGCAAAACTGCCGTACCATCTTTACAGGAACCATTTCGCCGCATTTTCGGGCTCCTATTTGAGAACCTCTGGATAAGACCAGAACGCTGAAATTTTCGCTATCCAGTAAGCTATAATCACATACTTAAAACCCAAAATTTCAAGTCTGTAGGTCATATAGTTCCGAAGTTATGCGAAAGCAAAGTTTTGCATTTTCGACACTGACTGACTGACTCACTCATGATCATCAAAATAGAACTAGTACTTCCCATAAACTCAGAGAGCTGAAATTTGGTACAGAGTTAGGGTTTAATGGCCACATAAAGGGAAAACTATAAAAACTAGGATAATCGAAGATCTGGAGTACCTGGTGATCACTGCATTAATAACTTTGTAATTCCATATAAATTATATGAGATTACAAAGTTATTTATGCAGTTATCTAGAAAAACGGACAGAAATATTTTGTAATATTTTGAAGTTTCTACAAAAAGAAGTGAAATCCCACCAAAAACATTCTGTAAAAAACTAGCCAAAGTCAAAATGGAGCTGCTTGTTTATCTCTAAAAAGTACTGAAATCTAGACAAAGTCGTGCCAAGTCTAAGGTTCCTTACTGCGATTTCTTTATTATTATAGTTAATGTTGTGTGACTTGGCCGTTGAAGACCAAGAACCGCTACTCATTGACGATGAATTCTGGCGACAGATTGGTGCAATGGTGTCATGGAGCACCTGGTTTGAACCCTTGTGTACCCTTCAACGGCCAAGTCACGCAACATTAACTAACAGAAGGTTAGCGGCGCTAGTGTCGTCTAGTATACATTGGCTCCGTATTTATAAGTTATTTAAAGCGTAACAAGTAGTAAAATCAATAGAAAATAGTGTTTGACAAGCTAATACCAGTGTAGTGGAGAAGTACAATTGTTAGCAAGAACAATTATAAATAATTATACAAAATATAGTGCTTTTAAAAGTGGCGACATACCAGTTGGTTCTGTGAGTTGTCAACAACAAAAACGTATTATTACAGAATTCAAACACTTTACCGAGTTGTGCATCACCATCTTCAGTGTTATATTGTGCATTCTGTGTTATATTGCGCTCTGATAAAGACATTAATGTAATTAAAGTGTAATTATTTACTTCAAAGTGATAAAAGGACAAAGTGATTAATTTATCAATCTATAGGAGGGTATCAAAATAATAACAGACACTAACTACTGAAGTGGATCGCAAGGTCTTTCTTCATATCAACAATTACACATCTAACGTCAGAGACTCCGTGGTGTATTCGCGACACGTTCGCTTGAAAGTAGAGGTTCCTTGGTTCGAATCTTACTGCCGACCGACCGAAATCTTTTTCAATTTTTAATTTATTTGAATTGTATGCCAGCTGAGATTTCGACGGACATATCAATAAAATTACTCGTCAGTCATCATGGTAGGCACCTGTGAAGCGTGCCGAGAGCACATAAGTGTCACGGTAAAACGCATAAAATGCAGCCTATGTAACTGCTTGTACCACTCTGACTGTGTCGGATTTAGCGGGGATTCGACGTCTTCAAGAACTCAGTGGAAGTGCCCTAACTGCGTAGCAGCTGCTAGGAAAGGCGGCGACAATTCTAATACCCCGGTACGCACGGAGAAATCTAGTAAACTGCCGCGCGCGACCGGCGCCGACTCCGCCGAAACTACGATGCCTGATGCTAGTGACCTAAGAGTACCGGTTGATAACTCTATATTATTCAGTCGCTTTGAAGGTATTTTGGACTCTAAGCTGAATACAATTAAAAACGAAATTGTGGAACAATTGAAATCATCTATCTTCTCAGAATTAAAAAGTGAAATTGTCGCTTTAGCGTCAGAGTACTCACAACTGCAAGCTTCTCATAGTCAATTACAATTGGAAAATGATCAACTCAAAAAGGATTTATGCACGCTGCAAGAACGTGTCACCGTGTCTGAGGACCAGCTGTTGGATATCCGCTCCCAGTTTGGTAGACAACAGCAGCAGGGTAGAATCAATAATCTCGAAATTGTAGGACTCCCCGAGGCTAAGAGTGAATCGCTCGTCGATCTTACCTTAAAAATTGCCCAGTACGCCGGGGTCGAACTGCGACCAGAAGACATTGAATTCGCGCATCGCGTTCAGCCTCAAAAGATTGTAGCGGGAAGACCTAAACCCATTGTTGTGAAGATGAAAGATCGGATGTGCAAAGACAGAATACTATCAGGTTTAAAGAGAAACAAGGGCATTTGTACGAAAGATATAGGCATCAGTGGAACAGAAAAAAAATTCTTTGTGAATGAGCATCTAACACCAGAGAACAAACAGCTTCTCAAAAAAACTAAATCTTTTGCCCAAGAAAAAGCATACAAATTTGTTTGGGTTAGAAATTGTAGCATTTTTTTGCGAAAAAACGTAGAATCTCCAGCACTAAGTATACGAACGGAAAAGGATTTACCCAGATTGAAGTGAATTTTGGCCAAATAAAGCATTTGGCCATGGTTCACTTTAGCTTGGCAAAATCGGCAAAATCAGCACTCACACTTAACAAACACACTCAACACACTACAACTCATACTCAACAATCTTCCTCATCACGCACACACACACATTATAACATCATCTTAAAAATAAGGGGTCTCTTTTTTCTATCTTGGTCTATGAATCAAGGAATCAAGGTCATTGTCCATTATAAACCACGCACATTCATGAGATTAAATTCTTCTAACTATGTTCTGGTACCTCACTCATATTTACAGGTGCTAACTCCATAAGAGTCTTATATCAGAATGTGCGTGGTTTACGCACTAAAACAGGTGAAATTCGGCATAATATACTAAGCCAAGACTTCGACTTACTTTTAATCACAGAGTCATGGTTAACGAGCGGTATCTACGATCGCGAAATCTGCGATGACAGATACGATGTCTTACGTTGTGATCGTAACTTTGAAACTTCCACAAAGAAGCTAGGTGGTGGAGTATTGCTATGTGCTTCTAAAAAGCTGCAAATTCAGCATCAGCATGATTGGACCTGCCCTGGTGTTGAGTCTCTGTGGGCGACCATACCGTCAGAGACGCTTCACTCCCAAGGAAGGCGAAACGTTCACATTGGCTTAATTTATGCTCCACCAGACAATCGACTGCCTGCTCGTATTGAATCGATCACTACACGTCTCGCTGAAATCATTGCCTTACACCCAAATGACTTTATCCTACTAGCTGGGGACTTTAACCTCCCTAATATCACTTGGTCTGACGCTGGACCCACAATTCACAAAAGGGGCGCAGTAGAACTTCAAAACGCATTCCTAAATCTTAATGATGTATGCAGTCTAGCTGGCCTAAAACAGCAGAATATTATAAAAAATATTAAAGAAAATACTTTGGACCTCATATTTAGTAACATCGACTTTGATGTTCACCGCTGTTGTGTACCCATCGTCTCTGAAGATGTATACCATCCTTGTCTTGAGTTCGATCTTTGTAGCTCGCTGGTCAGCAATATACATCATAAACCTATTAAGCGTCCTAACTTCTTTAAAGGAGACTATACAAAAATTAATGAATTTCTGTCTACGGTTATCTGGGACGAGGTTCTAACTGCTGACTCCATCAATGATGTATTACAAATTTTTTACTCTTTCTTAAAAGAAAGTATTGACAATTATATCCCTGTTAAATTTAAGTCTAAATCCAACTTCCCGGCATGGTACTCAAAATCTTTGACCCACATAGTAAAAGAAAAGCGTCAAAAGCACAGAAAGTGGAAAGAAACTAATAATCCTCGAGACTATGATGAATTCGCGTTACTAAGATCTAGGCAAAAACTAATCCAAAAGAAATGTTTTACGTCTTATACAGAGCGCATGCAAAACTATATTCGTAAGGATCCTAAACTACTTTTTTCCTACATGAAATCATTAAGATCTAACAAAGACGGGTATCCGACAAAACTCACTCTAGGTCAATCTACTTACTCTGATGAAGTTTCAGCATGCAACGGCTTCAGTGAATTCTTTGAGAGTGTATTTGTAAAACCAGCGAATTCGTACGATGAACCAAGTCCTTCAACTATAGTGCATAATGAAACCATCAGTAAAATTGTTATAGACGAAGAGGAAGTTCGTAAATTGTTAAAAACATTAAAAACAAATAAGGGAGCAGGTAGTGACGGCATACCGTCAATTTTCCTAAATAAATGTGCTTCCACTCTGGCAAAACCGCTTTCTATAATCTTTAATCTGTCTCTTAATGTCTTTTGCACCTTTCCAGATAAATGGAAAGAAGCGTTAATTGTGCCTATTCATAAGAGTGGATCAAAAACTCAAATTGAAAACTACCGTCCAATATCGATTCTTAATGGGATGAGCAAACTATTCGAGACAGTTATCTACAGACGAATAAGTCCATTTATCTCAAGATCGATTCCGCACGAGCAGCATGGTTTTGTAAAAAATCGCTCCACTGTGACTAATTTGGCCGTATTCACAGATTACGTGCTCAAGAGGATGGATGAAGGAAATCAGGTCGATGTGATCTATACAGATTTTGCTAAAGCATTTGACCGAGTGGATCACGTTATTTTGCTCCAAAAACTAAACTCGCTAGGAATAAGTGGGAACTTACACCGATGGTTCACTTCTTACATCAAGAACCGTATGCAGGCAGTTGTGACAGGTAGCGCTAGAAGTAACTTCATAACAATACAATCAGGCGTACCACAGGGCTCTATCTTAGGCCCTCTTTTGTATAATGCCTACCTATATGACATAGGAATCTGTTTTTCTCACGCCCAACATTTAATGTTCGCAGATGACAAAAAAGTATTCCTAGGCATACGCAGCAATGACGATTGCCTTAAATTGCAAGAAGATCTTAATTCCTTAACGACATATTATATTAAAAATAGGATTATCGTCAATGCTAAAAAATGCCACCACATAACCTTAACTCGTAAATTAAAACCAATAGAATTTGAGTACAAGATTAATGGTGAGTGTATATTAAAAGTGAATACGGTAAGAGACTTAGGCATCAAAGTTGATAGCAAACTTTCCATGAATGATCATATTGATATTGTAGCAGACAAAGCATATAGACAACTGGGTTTTATAAAGCGAGTAACTCGTAATTTTAAAAATATAGAGTGTATAAAATCACTCTATTATACTTTTGTTCGTAGTGTGCTCGAATATGCCTGTAACATCTGGTCGCCCCACTACATCATACATTCTCAAAGGATAGAATCAGTTCAGAGACAATTTCTAAAATATCTTGCATTTAAAGATTTTAAAAAATTCTCTTGCTATGAGGAAGCTTGCAAGCACTATAAAATCGACACCCTAGAGAAGCGACGGAGCACGAGCGACATGTTGCTGCTGCAAGCTATCCTTACTGGGAAAATTGACTGCCCCGCTCTGCTGGCGAGTTTTTCACTCAATGCCTCTTCCTTTAGACCTCGTCAGAGACGCCTCTTGGTACTACCTAAAGTTAATACAAATTATGCACAAAATTCTGTACTATTACGTCTAGCTAAAACCTACAATAAGGTGTATTATAACCTAGATCTATTTCACCTAACCAAAACGCAACTAAAAAGAGATATTCAAAAATTACAAAAGTAGTAAAGAAGTATAAACCCCAGACTTGAAAACACAGAAACACACACACACACACACACACAGACACACACACGCACGCACACACGCACACACAGACACACACGCGCACGTACACACACACACACACACACATCTTTCGTTACGTTGTTATGTTGTAAAATCTTTTTGTAATTCATGTTGTATTTTAGTACTTAGTTATTGGCTTGTCAAATGTTACTAATCAACCTTTTTCACTATGTTATTCTTATAATTATGTTTGTGTAATCTTTTTGGCCTTATTATTTAACTAACTTATAATTGTAAACAATTTTACTGTAACGCTGTTGATTACTTTTCAAATAAATAAATAAATAAATAAATAAATAAATAATAATAAAGAAATCGCAGTAAGGAACCTTAGACTTGGCACGACTTTGTCTAGATTTCAGTACTTTTTAGAGATAAACAAGCAGCTCCATTTTGACTTTGGCTAGTTTTTTACAGAATGTTTTTGGTGGGATAGAATATACTCTGGATAGCTGACTGTCAACGTAAAAATGAAGACACTTGATTTTCGCCATTTTGGCGCTGATTGTTGCGTAGCCTGGCGCGAGCGTCTATGGAACTAAAATCAAAATGACATTCAAAACCACGGTCCACTTCCAACAAATGTCAATTTAGTACCGTGGACGCTTGGGGGAGGCGCTTCGAATCGGCGCAAATAATGAAATGTCAAACTTATGGAATCATTAATCCAGAGATACATCACATCAGTGTGCCGCACTCACGAAGCTGTCGTTGTTAGGAAGGGCTCTATCTAGACGGAGCGTCAGCGACGACCTTTTATAAATCTATACAAACGTTATAAGTATCGCATGTTTTTGAGGTTTATTATTTTCGATAGTTTGCCCCATCAATCAAAAAGTATCAGACATAAAATGGTTATCCTACTTCAAAATTTTATCCTCCCTATTTTCCCTCCTTTTTGAATAAAAATTAAACATGGGTATAATTTTCAATTTTTAGGGTTCCATACCAAAATGGTAAAACTTGCTCCGTCTTCGCCCATCCGTCACACTCAAAGTAACTTTTAAAGGCAACAACAGGAATAGTTGGGTATAGGTACACGTCCTTACAATAACAAAATAAAAATAAAAAAACCGGCCAAGTGCGAGTCGGACTCGCGCACCGAGGGTTCCATACCATAAAAGAAGTAAAACATTGAATGAATCACTTTTGTTCATGAATTTACGAGTATATAATTTACATGTAGGTACTTTTGTTGGCAAACCGCAAACGTAACTTTGTTTTTGTCGGATTATTGTTATTATCAAAAAAAGTATATTAGTCAGCGAGTTGATTTTGTTTTTCCTGTAAAATATACGTTAACTTCTATTGATCATAATTATTTCAGATTTTTCGATTGGTAAACTTCGGAGATAAGGGGGGGGAACGGTATTTTTTTCGACAGTTTGCCCAATAAATCAAAAACTATCAGGCATAAAAATAAATAAAAAATAGTTTTGGAATACACAAGTAACGCCCTTTTATATGATACCCCATTCAATATTGTTATCTCATTTTGAAATTTTATCGACCCGGTTTTCCCCCCTTTTTAAATAAAAATAAAAACAATTTTCAAATTTTTACGATTGTTATGACGTCGCGTCACTATTTCTTATAACTATTCTAAATTTCAAGTTGATAGCTTGAATAGTTACTGAAATAATCGAGTGTGACAGACGGACGGACGGACGGACGGACGGACGGAGAAAGTCTCACCATAAGGGTTCCATTTTTACCATTTTGGTATGGCACCCTTTGGAAAAAGGTTTTCATTTTTATTTATTAAAAAGGAGGGAAAACCACGATGTTATATGCGAATATTTGACTTCGCCGCCGTGTGTGAACGGGTTCTAAATATGATTACCTACAATTGACGTATGATGTACGTGTAAACTTGCAGCTTCGTTGATTTATTTATTTACACAAAAAGTTAAGAAGGTATGTTACGAACATAAAATATTGTTAGTTTTCCACTTGGATCGAACGTGGAAAGATGTAGTATAGAGATAACCTACTACGAGCATTTATTTAATTGTGATTTATTTTTGGAATTGTTTTTCTATTAGTTTTTAAAGGTCTTACAAGTATCTAATTTGTTACTGTGCTAACTTTTAAAGTGCTTAAGTAAGTAATAAATTTTTATTTAACAATAGGTTCTTACTATGCTTTACCTATAAATTAGTAGATGATATAATTAATATATCATTTTGGAGACCGAGCTTTGCTCGGTATTTTCTCTATTTGCCAATATTAGTTTTTTTTTATGCTATACAAGTTAGTACTTGACTGCGATCTCACCTGATGGTAAGTTATGATGCAGTCGAAGATGTTAGCGTACTAGCTTGGAAGGGGTAAGTGACCTCACCCCAACGGTTTCTACACATAATCGTACCGGAACGCTTAATCGCTTTGCGGTACGTCTTTGCTGGTAGGGTGGTAACTAGCCACGGCCAAAGCCTCCCACCAGACCAGACTCTGAGCCAATGTAGAAATTATAAAATTCCAAAGTGGCCCGTGGCGGGAATCGAACCCGCGACCTCCGAATGACTCGAATCCGAGCGTGCGTCCCCTGCGCCACGGAGGTCGTCAAAAGGCAGCAGGAGTCATATTTTTTTTGGTAAATTCGACATTTTCTAAAAATGAATCCTAACTAGACCCTATTTAAATGTTGAATGTGTTATTTTCGTTACGGAATTTCTGGATTCGGTCTCCACGCTCAAGGCTAAAATCTCTAATAAATAAATAAATAGATACGTAATAACGTACGTAAAATTCTTTTGCCGTTTTAATACATACTGGTATACGGAACCCTTCGTGCGTGAGTCCGACTCGCACTTGGCCGATGTTTAATTTAACCTTGTTTCACAGCTAAAGAGGAAGGATGCACAAGTTGGTATACATCTTCGCTCTGTTGCTGGTCGCGAGTACAAACCAGCAGGAGAGGAAACTCGGGAAGCTCCAGGAGGTCTTCGCATGGAAACAACTGACCTACGATATTAATGGAATACAGTGTCAGTATACAAAACTTAAGAATGCACCGGCCTACGATTTCTCCATACATTTGTAATACCAAAATCATTTGTAATTCGTGCATATTTCGATCATGTTGTGGTGTTATTCGGGTTCATAATTCATATAGTAATAAGCTATGCTCCTAGCTATATTTGGTTCGGAAATACTTCTCTAAAACGTAATATAAATCAATTTCCATTTGCCTATTTTTGCGTCAAAAAGGACATGTTTTCTGATTATTTGTTTTGTAATAAAAACAACACTATCTCACGTCGCATTGGTTCAGGAGCACAGTTTTTACTGTCCAGCTAAAGAAAAACACCAGTTAAGGAGCACACCACGGGTGTGCCCGCGAAATTCAAAATTTTCGTGGTTTTTCGCGATTTTTAAGCTAATAAGACATAATAATAGGCTAATAGGCTTATGGCCGTCAAATCGCGATAATCCCAAAATCTGCTTCACGTGTTTATATAAAAATCTCTGCTCGAAAGTGTCGAGTTAAAGAAATTAGTACAAGATTTGCGAGTTACTCACATAAAACTCGATACTCGGACTAATTCGCTAGGGTACACATTTTTATGCAAAGATTTTGATATAATCATGTAAAGATGATACTGCCATTTTCGCAAATTGATTGCCATAAGCCTATCATGTCTAATTAGCGTACAAATTGCAAAAAACCACGAAAATTTTGAATTTCGCGGGCAGACCCGTTGATTTCACGTTAATAAATAAAGTTACAAGTTTTCATACATAGGTAATTTTTGGTATTACGGAACTTGACCGAAGTCAGGAGCATAGTTTCTTACTATATGAACCCGAATAACACCACAACATGATCGAAATATGCACGAATTACAAATGATTTGGTATTTTAAATGTATGAAGACATTGTAGTTCATGGGTCTCTTAATGAGCTAAACCAATGACGAAATACGCTACGCTAAGAGGACGGAAAAGATGTGACGTATGTTGAAGCCAAAAAATTTTCAAATATGGCGTCGCGCGTCGTACATTCCGGTATCGCTGACAGCACATACTGCTGTCGGTCGCTTACATTAGCGCTATTTTACACCTCCCTGGCGCAGGGGACGCACGGTCGGATTCGAGTGGGAGGTCGCGGGTTCGATTCCCGCCACGAGCCACTTTAGAATTTTATTATTTCTAAATTGGCAGGTCTGGTCTTGTGGAAGGCTAAGACCGTGGCTAGTTACCACCCTACCAGCACAGAAGCACCGCCAAGCGATTTAACGTTCCGGTGCGATGCTGTGTAGAAGCCGGTGTGATGAGTTCACTTACCCCTTCCACATTAGTACGATAAAATCTTCGGCTGCATCATCACTTACTATCAGGTGAGATCGCAGTTAAGGACTAACTTGTAGAGTGTAAAAAAATCCCAGACAGAATTAAAATTACCTTCCTTTTTTAAATTTCTTTAAAAAGTAATAATATTCGTAGAGTTTTACTTCCTAAAAAATAGTCCTAAAAGCCTATTAAATACTTCTCGGTGAAGCAAAATATTTATATATTATTCGAGACAAGCACAATAATCATGAATTTTCAGCTAACATACGGAACCCTCGATTCGCGATTTCGACACGCACTTGGCCGGTATTAATCACGGAAAATGCATTGCTCTATACGAGGTGTTGGTTAATTCGTATAGTGTGCCCGCAGCTAACCTTTTAACTTGATCCTAGAAACACATTAACGTGATAAGAAGTCCCGATTATTTTATTTTAATTTCAATACAAAAAATATTATTTCATTTAGAAAAATATTTAGCAACCCTAACTGTGATATCGATAGACATCATATCATTTTCATTGTTCCCAGTTCATTGATATTGAACCAGCTGTTTTTAGGGATGTCACTTAAAATTTATGGTACATTTTTGAACTCCCTATAGTTCCCTCAGGATATGAGCTACACTTCTTGTTATATTTTTTCGTGCATCTATACATCGTTCCCTACTTTAGGCTTTCGGCTAATTAGGGCAATTAATCTACACGTTGTAAAGTACATATTTAAAAAGATCTAAATACAATCGAACAAAGTTTATTCTATAAATATAATTACCTCTCTGTGATACATACAAGTTGGTTATTTTCTTAGAAGAAACAAAAATCGTGAGATAAATAACCTTCGAGTTGGAAAAACATTGAATATTGTCTAACAAGAAATCTCATGTTTGCCATAATTGCAAATAGTACCACGTTCATTATATATGCATACTAAGCATAAACATTTCGAAATCTATAAAAACGAATAACGTCATGACTAAAAGCCATTAAGTACTCGGAAAATACGGACGGAAGTGGACTTTCGCGCTTAACTTTGCGGCGATAGTCGCTAGTGTAGCGTGAGTTTATGATCAGCAGCAGCTGTAGACATGGTACGCCATAGCTCCAATATAAATTAATAATACATTTTTTAAATAATTAAGATAATAATTTATTTGTTTGTGGCAACTATGGCCGCCTATACATTTTACATTAAAATCTAAAAAAATCTTTGTATTTGCTTTAAAAAAGTCAAAATTTACAATATATTACTTATCCCACATGCAATTTCAAATACATCCTATATACTGGAGAGTGATATCTTTGTCCTAACGCCCTTAGAATGTTTCTACTTAGTACTTACCCACACTCATCGCATCATTTAAGTAAAAAAAAATCGAGTACAAACGCCATCTTCCAAAATTCTATAATTGGCTGCTAAGTGAACTACAGCGTGGTCTTACTGTTGTTGGCAAAACAAGCATTTTTGGCACCGATAAACTGGCGCCATTTTTTCGCGTCGTCCGCCCTGGCAGATTCAGGCTTTTCCTCTCCGGTTGATACGAATACTCGATCGTTATATAACTACCAAGCACATAAAACTGTGGTGAGTTAGGTCATTTAAGATGAACTAAAACACTAAAATAACTTTATATTAATAGCTTATTCGAGGATGTAACAAATAGGTATCATTGCATTGGATTGTTAAGGAGCACACCACGGGTGTGCCCGCGAAATTCAAATTTTTCGTGATTTTTCGCGATTTTTAAGCTAATAAGACATAATAGGCTTATGGCCGTCAAATTGCGATAATCTCAATATCTTCTTCACGCGTTTATATATAAATCTCTGGTCGAAAGTGTCAAGTTAAAGAAATTAGTCCGAGATTTGCGAGTTACTCACATAAAACTCGATACTCGGACTAATTTCCTAGGATACACATTTTTATGCAATGATTTTGATATAATCATGTAAAGATGATACTGCCATTCTCGCAAATTGATTGCCCACATAAACCACGAACATTTTGAATTTCGCGGGCACACCCGTTGATTTCACGTTAAAGTAAAACAAAGTAAAAAATTCTGTCCTCTGATTGGCTGGGAAAAATTTGAATTACGAATCACGGGGCAGAATTGGTTGCTGATTTTGGTACTTATTGTTTTCATTCCAAATTTTCATGGTTGTTTGCAATTTGTTCGCTAATTACACATCAGAGGTTTACTTATGGCAGTTTTAATTTGCGGGAATGGCAGTATCTTCTTAACATGATTGTATCAGTCTTTGCATAAAAATGTGTATCCTAGAAAATTGGTCCGAGTATCGAGTTTTATGTGAGCAACTCGCAAATCTCGGACTAATTTCTTTAACTTGACACTTTCAAGCAGAGACTTTTATATAAACACGTGAAGATGATATTGGGATTCCCGCAATTTGAGTGCCATAAGCCTATTATGTCTTATTAGCTTAAAAATCGCGAAAAATCACAAAAATTTTGAATTTCTCGCGCACACCCGTGGTGTGCTTCTTAAACAACCAGTAAGTACCTAATCCATAGGAAACTGCAGTCATTGTTTTTTGATGTTTTTCTTTTGCGTGTTAACTTGATCCTAGAAAAATCCGGCTCTAGATTAAAAATCCGGCTTCAGGGCGGTACCTAAAATTGTATCCTTTATAGAAAATGTGAAAATGGAGTTTTATTCAATACCTACTTGATTTCTATCGAATTTTTGACGAATCTGACGACTTTTTTTATTGCAGTGCTTCAAGACCGGTACTCCGACGACATTGCGGAGTTCCGAGCTAAAAGACAAACGGATAGACTGATCTTCAGTGACGACACCTCCAGCGATAACCAGAATTGGAATGATGGTAAGGCCACTGACCTCTGCCTGTGATCAAGACGGCTGTACGATGTCTCCCATACATTCGTAATACCAAAATCGTTTTAGTAGGGGATCCCAAGTAAGGTCGACCTTCACCGAGCTGTTTATTCGATGAAAACTATTTTATATCCAATTAAATATGTCAATAAATATATCGCAAGTGGGTTGCCTAAAAAATTTCAGTCCAGGATATGATTAATTAAGAATTTAAAAAAAATCCATTGTAACATGAACTCCTATTTGTTAGAGTTCCGTTGACATCTTAGTTCAAATTAGATTGGATGATCGATTCAGGTCGCAAATTGCAATTGTGCTTATTTACCTACGATTTTAGTATCCGTTAACTTTCTTTTGCCAAAAAATATGGAGCAGAAATACTTTCCTCAGCCAGGAAAGTATTTCTGGCAAAAAACACTATTTATAACATCCAATCTAATTTGAACTACGATGTCAACTAAACAGTAACAAATAGGAGTCCATGTTAAAATGTTTTTTCTTTAATTCTTAATTGATCATACCCTGGACTGAATTTTTTTAGGCAACCCACTTGCGATATATTTATTGACATATTAAATTGGATATAAAATAGTTTTCATCCAATAAACAGCTCGGTGAAGGTCGTTGTATAGCGGGATCCTAGACTATTTGTTATATTCGTGCATATTTCGATCATGTTGTGGTGTTATTCGGGTTCATATAGTTGTAATCTATGATCCTGGCCATACTAATTGTAATTGGTTCGGAAATACTTCTCTACAACGAAAGAGCTATGCTGGGAGTAAAATCTTTGCGTGATTGAATCGGAAATGAGGATAATATTCGCAGAACTAGTGACCAACATAGCTCAACGTGTCACCAAACTGAAGTGGCAATGGCCGGACACATAGCTCGCGGGACCTTGGTCACGTTGGGGGCCCAAGGTGCTGGAATGGCCACGCACCGGGAAGCGCAGAGTCGCCAGACCCCCCACCAGGTGTTCAGACGACATAAAGAAAGTCGCGGGGAGTTCCTGGCGCCAGGCGGCAGAAGATCGTGGCGTTTGGCGGTCATTCCAGGAGGCCTATGTCCAGCAATGGAGGTCTGGTGTTGACTACGGCCGTGGCTAGTCACCAAACGATTCAACGTTCCGACCAGTTGTCATAAAAGGCAAGGCCAGACGCCAGTTGTCGACATAAAAGGCAAGGCTTATGCTGAGTGGAGGCCCATTTGGAATTGCACATTGTTCTTCCTGTTCTTTCTTTCTCTCCTGTTCATACGTACCTAATGTGCATTACCAATAAACTTTCATTTCATTTCATTTTTGTGTAGAAACCGTTAGTTTACTTAGGTACCCCTTTCAAGTTAAGATGTTATCGTACACATCTTCATCAGTCATCACTTACCATCAGATGAGGTCGCAGTCAAGTACTAATAAGTAATAACCTGCAAAGTGTAAAAACAAAATGTTTTAGGTCCCAAAGGCAGGCCCGTGTGGCAAGCGACCACCCAAAGCCCTTCTGCGAATCCAGACGGTAAGTACCTACACAAACTAAACCTAATAAAACCTCGCACAGAAATGTTCACATTATTATGTTGACAAGGGATAAGGTAGTCTGTCGCATCCAGCGCCAAAGGCCCCTAAGGTTATTATTTTCGACTATTTTTATTTTTGCGAAAATGTTCTTTTTTTGTTTAGGCATGAAAGCGTAATAGACAAGCTTACATTCATTTCCATTCTAATATTATACTCGTACCTAGCTTAAGAGTTTGTTTGCTTGTTCGTAAAACGGTGCAATGAAAAATATTGTAAAAACGGCAAAATTTGTTCCTCGCGGTCCGCGCTGTTGCCACTTGCCGAAGTTTCATTACAGAGTAGGAACAAGTAGAGTATCTTTGTAAAACATTTTGACATTTCTCAAACTATCGAGTAAAAAAAAAGTCGTACAACAAAAGTAGTTAGTTTTAATGCAAACAAATACAGACCGAGAGCGATTTGGTATTTTTTACATAACCCTGTATAATGTATATGTAACTGCCGGTGCTTCGCAGAGGAAGCGGGGCGGTTCTTCATCCAGTACAACAACCTGCCCATGGGCGCGGAGCGGGTGAGCGACAGACTCTTCATAACCGTGCCCAGGCGGCGGTACGGTATGTATGCTAAATGCTTCCACTGTAACGCATCTCATCTTACAAAGACTCCATACGTCGATTAATGAGAAGCCAGACTTAGCCAACTTATGCTTTCACAGGCATTCCATCTACGCTCAACTACGTTTCTCTATCCGAGAACAGGAATACCCGCTCCCCTCCTCTGCGGCCCTACCCGGACATCTTCCGCGCTCGGAGCCTGACCTCCGTGTACAGGACCCGCGCGGACGAGTGCGGCAGGCTGTGGACGGTCGACACTGGCCTGCTGGAGATACCCGGTGAGTTGTGAGCTCGGACTGCCGAGCGAGCCGGACATCTTCCGCGCTCGGAGCCTGACCTCCGTGTACAGGACCCGCGCGGACGAGTGCGGCAGGCTGTGGACGGTCGACACTGGCCTGCTGGAGATACCCGGTGAGTTGTGAGCTCGGACTGCCGAGCGAGCCGGACATCTTCCGCGCTCGGAGCCTGACCTCCGTGTACAGGACCCGCGCGGACGAGTGCGGCAGGCTGTGGACGGTCGACACTGGCCTGCTGGAGATACCCGGTGAGTTGTGAGCTCGGACTGCCGAGCGAGCCGGACATCTTCCGCGCTCGGAGCCTGACCTCCGTGTACAGGACCCGCGCGGACGAGTGCGGCAGGCTGTGGACGGTCGACACTGGCCTGCTGGAGATACCCGGTGAGTTGTGAGCTCGGACTGCCGAGCGAGCCGGACATCTTCCGCGCTCGGAGCCTGACCTCCGTGTACAGGACCCGCGCGGACGAGTGCGGCAGGCTGTGGACGGTCGACACTGGCCTGCTGGAGATACCCGGTGAGTTGTGAGCTCGGACTGCCGAGCGAGCCGGACATCTTCCGCGCTCGCAGCCTGACCTCCGTGTACAGGACCCGCGCGGACGAGTGCGGCAGGCTGTGGACGGTCGACACTGGCCTGCTGGAGATACCCGGTGAGTTGTGAGCTCGGACTGCCGAGCGAGCCGGACATATTCCGCGCTCGGAGCCTGACCTCCGTGCACAGGACCCGCGCGGACGAGTGCGGCAGGCTGTGGACGGTCGACACTGGCCTGCTGGAGATACCCGGTGAGTTGTGAGCTCGGACTGCCGAGCGAGCCGGACATCTTCCGCGCTCGGAGCCTGACCTCCGTGTACAGGACCCGCGCGGACGAGTGCGGCAGGCTGTGGACGGTCGACACTGGCCTGCTGGAGATACCCGGTGAGTTGTGAGCTCGGACTGCCGAGCGAGCCGGACATCTTCCGCGCTCGGAGCCTGACCTCCGTGTACAGGACCCGCGCGGACGAGTGCGGCAGGCTGTGGACGGTCGACACTGGCCTGCTGGAGATACCCGGTGAGTTGTGAGCTCGGACTGCCGAGCGAGCCGGAAATCTTCCGCGCTCGGAGCCTGACCTCCGTGTACAGGACCCGCGCGGACGAGTGCGGCAGGCTGTGGACGGTCGACACTGGCCTGCTGGAGATACCCGGTGAGTTGTGAGCTCGGACTGCCGAGCGAGCCGGACATATTCCGCGCTCGGAGCCTGACCTCCGTGTACAGGACCCGCGCGGACGAGTGCGGCAGGCTGTGGACGGTCGACACTGGCCTGCTGGAGATACCCGGTGAGTTGTGAGCTCGGACTGCCGAGCGAGCCGGACATATTCCGCGCTCGGAGCCTGACCTCCGTGTACAGGACCCGCGCGGACGAGTGCGGCAGGCTGTGGACGGTCGACACTGGCCTGCTGGAGATACCCGGTGAGTTGTGAGCTCGGACTGCCGAGCGAGCCTGACATCTTCCGCGCTTGGAGCCTGACCTCCGTGTACAGGACCCGCGCGGACGAGTGCGGCAGGCTGTGGACGGTCGACACTGGCCTGCTGGAGATACCCGGTGAGTTGTGAGCTCGGACTGCCGAGCGAGCCGGACATATTCCGCGCTCGGAGCCTGACCTCCGTGTACAGGACCCGCGCGGACGAGTGCGGCAGGCTGTGGACGGTCGAAACTGGCCTGCTGGAGATACCCGGTGAGTTGTGAGCTCGGACTGCCGAGCGAGCCGGACATATTCCGCGCTCGGAGCCTGACCTCCGTGTACAGGACCCGCGCGGACGAGTGCGGCAGGCTGTGGACGGTCGACACTGGCCTGCTGGAGATACCCGGTGAGTTGTGAGCTCGGACTGCCGAGCGAGCCGGAAATCTTCCGCGCTCGGAGCCTGACCTCCGTGTACAGGACCCGCGCGGACGAGTGCGGCAGGCTGTGGACGGTCGACACTGGCCTGCTGGAGATACCCGGTGAGTTGTGAGCTCGGACTGCCGAGCGAGCCGGACATCTTCCGCGCTCGGAGCCTGACCTCCGTGTACAGGACCCGCGCGGACGAGTGCGGCAGGCTGTGGACGGTCGACACTGGCCTGCTGGAGATACCCGGTGAGTTGTGAGCTCGGACTGCCGAGCGAGCCTGACATCTTCCGCGCTTGGAGCCTGACCTCCGTGCACAGGACCCGCGCGGACGAGTGCGGCAGGCTGTGGACGGTCGACACTGGCCTGCTGGAGATACCCGGTGACTTGTGAGCTCGGACTGCCGAGCGAGCCGGACATCTTCCGCGCTCGGAGCCTGACCTCCCAAGTTGAAACAATAATGGTGAAATTGTTGTTTGCCAAACTGTTTGAAAATTGTTGGTCAAACAAATTTCATTCAAATTGGTTAGATCATGGCTATCAAGAACATAAGGATGTTTATGGCATCTGACGCCACATGCTCTAATATACAAGGTGTATTTTATTGAACGTTGTATTTCCTTTAGGTAGCCCTCACCAGATACAGCCTCCGGCGATCGTCATCTTCGACCTGGCATCCGACAGACAGATCCTGAGATATCCCTTCACGAGCGCAGACATACCAGCTGCGAACACACCGACAGGTGACGTCCTGAACTTCTAAGAACTCTCTATAAACGCCCAGCTCTGTAGTTTAGTACTAAGATCTTGTAAGCTTTGAAGTCAAATTCGGAAAGTTACGGGAGTTCGCGCACGTTGGCAATAAGGACAAGGCAGCTTGGTATTGCGGATCTGTGGGTGATTCTGCCACGGTTGCAATAGCACAATGCTAGTGCCATCAGAATGAGGAAAATCAGCACAGGGGAGTCAAAAAGGCAGATCGAGAAGACGCCAAGAGCATATACAAAGAGACGCCCTTCTGCAATTCGGCCTCCAAAACCGTGAGATTATGAGGCCCGAATTATTGTTTTGGTGGAACTTGTAAACGAATGGTTAGTATAGTATATGAATATAGGTCAGTTTTAGCCAAGCCAATGTTCCCTCAAAAACATGAGGTTGTTCAAGAGGCGGATAAAGAAACTCCATAAGAGATGTCGTCCCTTTTTACAATTACCCTGTACCCTGCTGCAAATGTCCAGGGGCTAAGGTGACTGCTTAACATACCTGATGTTATGCATGCCGCCGCCTGCTCTTTTGCATGCGTTCACTGTGGTTATGTGTTGTTCGAGGATTTAGAGTAAAAACTTGATCGCATGGAGGGCCATGCGACTTTACTCCGCACTTCCAGTCTTTTTTTTTAATTGAAGATAGGCTTGCGCTTGACGACAATGATGCCTGATGGAAAGCAATGATGAGGTCTAGGTTGGAGCGCGCTTGCCTAGAAAATGCCTATTCACTCTTCTCTTGAAGGCACCCAGATTATACGCGGCTGGAAACACGGAGAGTGGAAGGGCGTTCCATACCTTAGCGGTTCGTATCAGAAACGTGAAAAAGGTTTCGTACGAGTCTTCCCTTGGTTCGCTTTCTCTTCACTCTTGATCACTTATTTCGCTTGTTTACTTCGTTCGTCCATATATAGATCAGACTGACTCACGCCGACACGCTAGCTCGCTTATACACCCAGTCACGTATCTATACCCAGTACTTTCAAGAATATTCCACTAATTGTTTACATCCCCGGATTCTTAGAAAGAAGTTACCTTTTTGAAGAAGAAAGCTTTTGTTTGGAGGTCAGTAACCCCGTTGTTTACGACTTACAACACACCGCCGCGCCGGTGTGAACGATTATGAGCATTATTCCGCTTGTCTTAGGGTCCATTCGTAACACTATTAAAAAAGTCACATACCCATGCATTTTCCAGGGTTGGCGTCAATAACAGTGGACACGGCGCGCGGGTGCGGCAGCGCGTTCGCGTATGTCCCCGACCTCACCACGTACGGTCTGATCGTGTACTCGCTGAGGGACAACCGCAGCTGGCGCGTCACGCACAACTACTTCCACTTCAACCCGCTCGCTGGCAACTTGAGGATTTCTGGTAAACTAACTTAGCAACTAACACCTTGCCCAAATGGGACGATCGCCATTCCAGCACTTTGGGTCCCCAACGTCCGTCGGTTCTACGAGCTATAAAATAATGATTAACATCCTATACTGTACCATATAATTATTAATCTTGATAAGCTTTTCCAAAATAACTATTGTAAAATTGTGTGTCCAGGTCAAAGTTTCCAATGGAGCGACGGCATTTTCAGCGTCACGCTGACGCCGCCAGGAGCCGACGGCTGCCGCACCGCGTACTTCCACCCCATGGCCAGCACGCAGGAGTTCTCCGTCTCCACGTGCGTGCTGCAGAACAGCACCGCCAGCAGCGCCAGCGACTACTACAGGATGTATTCCGTATGCCATATCCCCCTTTTCCATTAGAGTATAATTTAATTCAGACGCAATCACTGTACAAGAAGCATATGCAAGAAGGTTAAATAATAATATTAAGGTTGAGTGGGATGCCTAGATAATTTTAGGATAGGATGGTTTCGTAATAATGTTTTATTTAATAAACCGCATCTTCAAGTGTTTGCTCCTTTTCCTGATTGAATGAATCTCCATCATTCTGTTTCTTTCAGTACGTCGGTGATCGCGGCGCGAACTCCCAGTCAACGATGCACGGCTACCACGAGAAGAGCAACGTCGTCTTCTACGCGGAGATCGGCCGCGACGCCGTGTCTTGCTGGAACAGCGGGACCATGCTCAACCCGGCCGACATCGCGATACTGGCCAGAGACGGGCAGCGGCTGAGCTATCCCTCAGGTGACAATGACCCACCGTGCGCGGCTACCGCGAGAAGAGCGACGTCGTCTTCTACGCGGAGATCGGCCGCGACGCCGTGTCGTGCTGGAACAGCGGGACCATGCTCAACCCGGCCGACATCGCGATACTGGCCAGAGACGGGCAGCGGCTGAGCTATCCCTCAGGTGACAATGACCCACCGTGCGCGGCTACCGCGAGAAGAGCGACGTCGTCTTCTACGCGGAGATCGGCCGCGACGCCGTGTCGTGCTGGAACAGCGGGACCATGCTCAACCCGGCCGACATCGCGATACTGGCCAGAGACGGGCAGCGGCTGAGCTATCCCTCAGGTGACAATGACCCACCGTGCGCGGCTACCGCGAGAAGAGCGACGTCGTCTTCTACGCGGAGATCGGCCGCGACGCCGTGTCGTGCTGGAACAGCGGGACCATGCTCAACCCGGCCGACATCGCGATACTGGCCAGAGACGGGCAGCGGCTGAGCTATCCCTCAGGTGACAATGACCCACCGTGCGCGGCTACCGCGAGAAGAGCGACGTCGTCTTCTACGCGGAGATCGGCCGCGACGCCGTGTCGTGCTGGAACAGCGGGACCATGCTCAACCCGGCCGACATCGCGATACTGGCCAGAGACGGGCAGCGGCTGAGCTATCCCTCAGGTGACAATGACCCACCGTGCGCGGCTACCGCGAGAAGAGCGACGTCGTCTTCTACGCGGAGATCGGCCGCGACGCCGTGTCGTGCTGGAACAGCGGGACCATGCTCAACCCGGCCGACATCGCGATACTGGCCAGAGACGGGCAGCGGCTGAGCTATCCCTCAGGTGACAATGACCCACCGTGCGCGGCTACCGCGAGAAGAGCGACGTCGTCTTCTACGCGGAGATCGGCCGCGACGCCGTGTCGTGCTGGAACAGCGGGACCATGCTCAACCCGGCCGACATCGCGATACTGGCCAGAGACGGGCAGCGGCTGAGCTATCCCTCAGGTGACAATGACCCACCGTGCGCGGCTACCGCGAGAAGAGCGACGTCGTCTTCTACGCGGAGATCGGCCGCGACGCCGTGTCGTGCTGGAACAGCGGGACCATGCTCAACCCGGCCGACATCGCGATACTGGCCAGAGACGGGCAGCGGCTGAGCTATCCCTCAGGTGACAATGACCCACCGTGCGCGGCTACCGCGAGAAGAGCGACGTCGTCTTCTACGCGGAGATCGGCCGCGACGCCGTGTCGTGCTGGAACAGCGGGACCATGCTCAACCCGGCCGACATCGCGATACTGGCCAGAGACGGGCAGCGGCTGAGCTATCCCTCAGGTGACAATGACCCACCGTGCGCGGCTACCGCGAGAAGAGCGACGTCGTCTTCTACGCGGAGATCGGCCGCGACGCCGTGTCGTGCTGGAACAGCGGGACCATGCTCAACCCGGCCGACATCGCGATACTGGCCAGAGACGGGCAGCGGCTGAGCTATCCCTCAGGTGACAATGACCCACCGTGCGCGGCTACCGCGAGAAGAGCGACGTCGTCTTCTACGCGGACATCGGCTGCGACGCCGTGTCGTGCTGGAACAGCGGGACCATGCTCAACCCGGCCGACATCGCGATACTGGCCAGAGACGGGCAGCGGCTGAGCTATCCCTCAGGTGACAATGACCCACCGTGCGCGGCTACCGCGAGAAGAGCGACGTCGTCTTCTACGCGGAGATCGGCCGCGACGCCGTGTCGTGCTGGAACAGCGGGACCATGCTCAACCCGGCCGACATCGCGATACTGGCCAGAGACGGGCAGCGGCTGAGCTATCCCTCAGGTGACAATGACCCACCGTGCGCGGCTACCGCGAGAAGAGCGACGTCGTCTTCTACGCGGAGATCGGCCGCGACGCCGTGTCGTGCTGGAACAGCGGGACCATGCTCAACCCGGCCGACATCGCGATACTGGCCAGAGACGGGCAGCGGCTGAGCTATCCCTCAGGTGACAATGACCCACCGTGCGCGGCTACCGCGAGAAGAGCGACGTCGTCTTCTACGCGGAGATCGGCCGCGACGCCGTGTCGTGCTGGAACAGCGGGACCATGCTCAACCCGGCCGACATCGCGATACTGGCCAGAGACGGGCAGCGGCTGAGCTATCCCTCAGGTGACAATGACCCACCGTGTGCGCGGCTACCGCGAGAAGAGCGACGTCGTCTTCTACGCGGAGATCGGCCGCGACGCCGTGTCGTGCTGGAACAGCGGGACCATGCTCAACCCGGCCGACATCGCGATACTGGCCAGAGACGGGCAGCGGCTGAGCTATCCCTCAGGTGACAATGACCCACCGTGCGCGGCTACCGCGAGAAGAGCGACGTCGTCTTCTACGCGGAGATCGGCCGCGACGCCGTGTCGTGCTGGAACAGCGGGACCATGCTCAACCCGGCCGACATCGCGATACTGGCCAGAGACGGGCAGCGGCTGAGCTATCCCTCAGGTGACAATGACCCACCGTGCGCGGCTACCGCGAGAAGAGCGACGTCGTCTTCTACGCGGACATCGGCTGCGACGCCGTGTCGTGCTGGAACAGCGGGACCATGCTCAACCCGGCCGACATCGCGATACTGGCTAGAGACGGGCAGCGGCTGAGCTATCCCTCAGGTGACAATGACCCACCGTGCGCGGCTACCGCGAGAAGAGCGACGTCGTCTTCTACGCGGAGATCGGCCGCGACGCCGTGTCGTGCTGGAACAGCGGGACCATGCTCAACCCGGCCGACATCGCGATACTGGCCAGAGACGGGCAGCGGCTGAGCTATCCCTCAGGTGACAATGACCCACCGTGCGCGGCTACCGCGAGAAGAGCGACGTCGTCTTCTACGCGGAGATCGGCCGCGACGCCGTGTCGTGCTGGAACAGCGGGACCATGCTCAACCCGGCCGACATCGCGATACTGGCCAGAGACGGGCAGCGGCTGAGCTATCCCTCAGGTGACAATGACCCACCGTGCGCGGCTACCGCGAGAAGAGCGACGTCGTCTTCTACGCGGAGATCGGCCGCGACGCCGTGTCGTGCTGGAACAGCGGGACCATGCTCAACCCGGCCGACATCGCGATACTGGCCAGAGACGGGCAGCGGCTGAGCTATCCCTCAGGTGACAATGACCCACCGTGCGCGGCTACCGCGAGAAGAGCGACGTCGTCTTCTACGCGGAGATCGGCCGCGACGCCGTGTCGTGCTGGAACAGCGGGACCATGCTCAACCCGGCCGACATCGCGATACTGGCCAGAGACGGGCAGCGGCTGAGCTATCCCTCAGGTGACAATGACCCACCGTGCGCGGCTACCGCGAGAAGAGCGACGTCGTCTTCTACGCGGAGATCGGCCGCGACGCCGTGTCGTGCTGGAACAGCGGGACCATGCTCAACCCGGCCGACATCGCGATACTGGCCAGAGACGGGCAGCGGCTGAGCTATCCCTCAGGTGACAATGACCCACCGTGCGCGGCTACCGCGAGAAGAGCGACGTCGTCTTCTACGCGGAGATCGGCCGCGACGCCGTGTCGTGCTGGAACAGCGGGACCATGCTCAACCCGGCCGACATCGCGATACTGGCCAGAGACGGGCAGCGGCTGAGCTATCCCTCAGGTGACAATGACCCACCGTGCGCGGCTACCGCGAGAAGAGCGACGTCGTCTTCTACGCGGAGATCGGCCGCGACGCCGTGTCGTGCTGGAACAGCGGGACCATGCTCAACCCGGCCGACATCGCGATACTGGCCAGAGACGGGCAGCGGCTGAGCTATCCCTCAGGTGACAATGACCCACCGTGCGCGGCTACCGCGAGAAGAGCGACGTCGTCTTCTACGCGGAGATCGGCCGCGACGCCGTGTCGTGCTGTAAGGGTTCCTTTTTTTTTGAGGTACGGAACTCTAAAAAGAACTATGCCAAAATCTTGTTGCAGATCTCCACGTGACTGGTGACGAAGTGTGGGTGATGTCCAACACGCTCCCACGGTTCGGGTACTCTCGGCTCGACACCGACGAATACAACTTTTATGTATACAGGTGAGCAGCGATAGCCCATATTACAGCTCTAGGCATTTTTTTGCACACTATACGAATTAATCACCCCGTTTTGAAGACGAAGTGACCTGCTGCTTGTCTTGAAAGAAAGAAAAAAATAAAACAAGTTTATTCAGGACCAAAGAGAAAAGAAAGAAAAAAAAGATTACAGAAAAAAAATAAAAAACATGCTAAAAAAAACAAAAATAAAACTAAATAGGTACAGTCCGACAAGGCTCTCTTGGCACTTGAAAGATGGCGCTGTTGCACAACAAAGGCAGCCATAAAATAAAATCTCCTCAATTTTACTTCAATTTTGGTTTAAAATAGTTAATCGTAAGCAAAAACAACATAACATACGATAGTGATATACTGACAGAGCGAACTATCAAACAGTAGCACAAGATAGCGGCGTTAGTTCAGACTTTGGCCACGCGCCAAAATAGCCTTGTCGCACTGTAAATGCGGTAGTGGTCCCAAAATGGCATCCACTCAGCGATCACCAAGCATGTGACCTGTGGGAAGGCCAGCACGCAAGGTTTGGTCTTCATGTCTGTCGCCGTGTCGTCGTCTTCAAAACGGGGTGTCTTCTCGTCCAATATCCCTAAGTGCTGTGGCTAGTTACCACCGTACCAGCAACTCACCACCAAGCGATTGAGCGTTCCGGTGCGATGCTGTGTAGAAACCGTTGGGGTGACTTTACTTACTCCTTCCAAGTTAGTACGTTAACATCTTCAGATGCATCATCACTTACAATCAGGTGAGATCGCAGTCAAGTACTAACTTGTATAGTGTTAAAAAAATAATCCCAGACAGATTTAAAATTCCCTTCCTTTTAAATTTTGAAAAGTAACAATATTCGTAGAGTTTTACTTCCGAAAATAATCCGTTATAGTCTATATAAAAATAAAGTTTGGATTTTAATCAGCATGGTACGGTATTCCAATCTCATACAACCATGGGCATTATTCTTTGAATTTGGCTAATGACACGACTGCCTAAAAAAGGAGTGTAAAGTTTTTAGGGTCCATGTATGTATGTATGTGAGTTTCTTTATTCCACCATAACTTCTGAACGGCTGAACAGATTTGGACATATGGGGTATCGCTAGAATCCTTACATCATTCCGAGTAACACAGGCTATATTTTTTGGAAAAATTAATTTTATCACAGGGCAGTCGTGTTTTTTAATATATAAATTGCATATTTACTTGTTTTACCCATTTTTCAGGGGCAATGTCAATGAGCTGATCGAGGGAACAGTCTGTGCGTCACCGTTTTAAAAATTAGGAACAAATAAATATAAGTGCTAATAATTATATTGAATTGTTTTTTTTATTTTCATTAAAAAAATATGCAATCATGAAACATTTTTTATTTATTATTGGACGTATAGATAGTTCAATCCACGACGTCTCGCCCCACTCTATAAAAATCGCTTTTGTTTTAATCGATTAGTATAGAGTTTGACACAGTGGGGCGCGCCGTCGTGGATCTTAATGAAATATCTATACTTTTCTTAATAGGATCCTGTTACTTCAGTCCCACGGCAGGCTGCGTCCGTAAAGAACTACACGTCAGTAGTAGTGCAATCATAATTCAGTAGCAGTGCAATCATAAGTCAGTAGTAGTGAAATCATAAATCAGTAGAAATGCAATCATAAGTCAGTAGCAGTGCAATCAAAACTCAGTAGCAGTGCATCATGTCAGTAGCAGTACCATCATATCAGTAGTAGTGCAATCATAAGTCAGTAGCAGTGCAATCAAAACTCAGTAGCAGTGCCATCATATCAGTAGCAGTACCATCATATCAGTAGTAGTGCAATCATAAGTCAGTAGCAGTGCAGTCATAAGTCAGTAGCAGTGCAATCGTAAGTCAGCAGTAGTGCAATCACAAGTCAGTAGCAGTGTAATCAAAACTCAGTAACAGTGCCATCATATCAGTAGCACTGGAATCATAAGTCAGTAGTAGTGTAATCATTAGTCAGCAGTAGTCGAGCCCCCGGCGCGCCACGCCCAGCGCGCGCAGCCGCTGGTCCGGGTCGGAGCCCCAGTCGTAATCTCGGTCGTAGCGTGACGTCACCAGCGTGTTGATCAGCCAGCGCATCTGCTCCGACTTCTTCGTGCAGGTTTGCAGTCGCCTGAAAATGTTACAAGCGAATCTTTAGCGCTCCCATAAATTAAAAATCTTCAACAGTAAAGTAACAGCAAGAATAAGAGTGCCATAATAACACTCTCCTTGCTTCTTGCCAAGTGCGTCCGGGTAGGTACCACCGCGGGTAGGCACCGGGTAGGTACCATTACATACATCACATGCTAGCCCGAAAGTAAGCGATAGCTTGTGTTATGGCCTTATTGGTGCTAGATAACTGATAAATATACATACATATTAATATATGTATGTAATATATTGAAAAACACCCAGACACTGGAAAACATTGATGCTCATCGCACAAACATTTAGGAAGTATTTTGTATCTCAGTGCCTATCAAAAAATTATAGGCACTGGCGTATGTTTTTTATCCATTGAAGGTTTGCTATGAAATAAAAATAACGTTTTCAAAGCAAAATTTCAATGGATGAAAAACCTATGGCAGTGGCTATCATTTTTGATAGGCAGCGAGATACAGAATACGGGCCCAGTAGTGGGAATCGAACCCACAACCACGTAAGAAAAATTGTATAATATAATGTCCTTTTGAAAAGAGCATGTGCCGAGCTTCTTGCCAGTTCTTCTCGGTGTAAACCTGCTTTCCGAACCTGGCGGTAGAGTTTTGACCTTTCATAAGAGCCTATTAATTATTTAGGCCTATGTGAAAGATAAACATTTTTATTTTCATTGGCTGGGAACTGTAGATAGCGACGTCACAATAGATTGGGCCATCAACGTGACACCAGGGACCATGGACACTTGAAGCTGCGACAGGCCATCTTCACTTACACGTGATCGACCATGCTACAAGTAGCCGTCTCGACGTACTAATTTCAGAAGGCCGCCGCGCATCAGCTAGTTTGCACGCCTTAGTTCTTGTACGGTCTATTTATTGCGCTGCGTGCGCCTGACAAAAAGGCAACCTTAGTACGTCGAAAGAGATACAGTTACGCAATAGAAAGAGACCACAAGTTTAGATGCATAGCGGGGCGGAGCCAGGCGCTATTGTGAACTGAATTGTACTTCTTCATGTCAGCGCTAGAGTCACTATTTGTTTAAAATTTAAATCATCATGACGAGTGAGCCTTCTGTACCCTTCGGTACTATTGTATTCCGTGACTGCAATAGAAATAGAAATATTCTTTATTTCATATAGGCCTAGCATACAAAGGCTCTTATGACACGTCGTTTTGTTTTACATGGTCACTTTAATGGTGATAACCATTCACAACTTAAAACTAAGTTTACGTTAGTAAGAATAAGAAGATAAACTTACTCCTGTAACTTGCTATCTATCTGTTTTTCGTTCGGCTTGTCGTTGGGAGTTTCCCTCAATTTGCCAATTACTTGATGCCATTTTCTCTGAACTTCTAGAAGTTCGTTCTCAGTCTTTTCCAGCACACCTTCTAGAATATGCATTTGCTTCTCGTTTTCACTGTACTTAGTCATAGCTTCTATGATCTTTCTAAAAAAAACAAATATGGTGAAACACTTGATTGCAAAAAAAGTTCTATATTTATTCTAACCTATGGCTATAAATAAATATAAAGAAGGTTTTAAATAAAGTTCTATATTTATTCTAACCTATGGCTATAAATAAATATAGAAGGTTTTACAAAAAGTTCTATATTTATTCTAACCTATGGCTATAAATAAATATAAAGAAGGTTTTAAAAAAAGTTCTATATTTATTCTAACCTATGGCTATAAATAAATATAGAAGGTTTTACAAAAAGTTCTATATTTATTCTAACCTATGGCTATAAATAAATATAAAGAAGGTTTTAAAAAAAGTTCTATATTTATTCTAACCTATGGCTATATATAAATATAGAAGGTTTTAAAAAAGTTCTATATTTATTAAAACCTTCTATATTTGCACAACTGCCCAAAAAAGGAGTGTTTTCAGGGTTCATGTATGTATGTACGTGAATTTCTTTATTCCAACCATTGATTTATAAACTAAGGATTTGGGGTCAGCACTAAAAATTGTCAGAACCGAATGACATACAAAACGGGAAAAGACATACAATCGAAATTCAGTCTCGTTTTTGAAAATTAGGCTGTATAGTCATGGTTTAAGACATAAATTACAATGTATAAGTTTGTTTATAAAAATACTCATGTTTACATATTATGTTTACATAGGTTTATATAGGTTCACGTTTATATAGGTTTTCTCAGGAAACTTTTTTCGTAAATTTTGTATTACACCCGTCATCCATAGATTTATAAGCCTATGATTCCAACATAACTTTTGAACCGCTGAATAGATATGAACATATGGGGTATCGTTAGAATCCTTACATCATTCCAAGTAACATAGGCTATATTTTATTGGCAAAAGTCATTTTAACACAGGGCAGTCGTGTTTTTAGGGTTCCATACCAATTTGGTAAAAATGGAACCCTTATGGTGAGACTTTCTCCGTCCGTCCGTCTATCACACTCGATTATTTCAGTAACTATCAAAGCTATCGACTTGAAATTTGGAATAGTTTTAAGTAATAGTGACCCAACGCCATTGCAATCGTAAAACATTGAAAATGTTTTTATTTTTATTTAAAAAGGGGGGAAAACCGGGGCTTCGAATACTCAAATTGAGATAACAATATTGAGTGGGGTATCATATGAAAGGGCGTTACTGGTGTATTCTAAAACCGATTTTCATTTATTTTTATGCCTGGTAGTTTTTGATTTATTGAGCAAACTGTCGAAAAAAATACCGTTCCCCCCCCCCCCGAAGTTTCTCCGAAGTTTATCGATCGAAAAATCTGAAATAATTATGATCAATAGACATTAATGTATATTTTAAAGGAAAAATAAAATCAACTCCCTAACTTTTATACTTTTTCTGATAATCACAATAAACCACCAAAAACAAAGTTAGGTTTGCGGCTCACCAACAAAAGTACCTACATGTAAATTATACTCGTAAATTCATGAACCAAAGTGATTCTTTTAATGTTTTACTCCTTTTATAGTATGGAACCCTCGGTGCGCGAGTCTGACTCGCACTTGGCCGGTTTTATTTAATTTTTATATTATTTACTTGTTAAAGTTGGTTGGATTCCTTACCTCTTTTTCTCAACAAATTCAGGGTCCAGGTTGTGGTCGGGGGTAGCCAGGAGTTTCTGCACAGTGTGAGATTGTGTGACAGCCTTAACTACAAACTGCTCAATGATTTTGGCCTCCACCGCGTCTCCGTAGTCAAGAATCGCTTGCTCTATGTTAGAATTGCATGTTTGTGATGGATCTGAAATAATTTAAAGTCTTGTTATATATTTACTTACAATATATATTTTTTTTTGTGCTGTACAAGTTAGTACTTGACTGCGATCTCACCTGATGGTAAGTGATGATGCAGTCGAAGATGTTAGCGTACTAACTTGGAAGGGGTAATTTATGTCACCCCAACGGTTTCTACACAGCATCGTACCGGAACGCTAATTCGCTTGGTGGTACGTCTTTGCTGGTAGGGTGGTAACTAGCCACGGCCAAAGCCTCCTGCCAAACCAGACCTAAGCCAAATTAGAAATTATAAAATTCCAAAGTGGCCCGTGGCGGGAATCGAATCCGCGACCTCCTACTCGAATCCAAACGTGCGTAAAATATATATGGTTTAATTAAAATAAAATAAAAATATAAGAAGGGATTTGGAGCTATCGGGAACCAATATGAAGTAAATGAGTATTGTTTAAGCAGTGATAGCTCAATGGTTCTGACCTCTGCCTCTCAAAAGGAGGTCGCGGGTTTGAATTCTGTGCACGCACCTCTGACTTTTCCGAGTTATGTGAGTTTTTAGGAAACTAAATATCACTTGCTTAGCGGTGAAGGAAAACATTGTGAGGAAACCTGCATGCCTGAGAGTTCACAAAAATGTTCTCGAAGGTGTGTGAAGCCCGCCAACCCACACTTGGCCAGCGTGGTGGGCTATGGCCAAACCCCTTTCAGTCTGAGAGGAGACCTGTGCCCAGCAGTGGGACATAAAAACTAAAAAGGGGATGAGATGAGAGTATTGTTGACCAAAATTTTTACGAAAAATATGTAATTGCATAAACGTCAAACATTAGGCTAATGTAAATAACTTGCGAGCATAATGTTGATGATTCTACATGTTTTTCACAAAAACTTTGGTCAAAAGTTCTCATTGGTTCCCGCTAGCTCAAAGTCTGGGAAACTGCAGAAAACCATCTGTCGGGAACCAATATGGGAATTTATGAGCAAAGTTTTTATGAAAAACAAGTAGATGCATAAACATTATTCTCGCAAAACTCATTGTTATAAGCCTACGATGTATAATAAGCCTACTATTTGCCGAAAAAGTAAATAGAATTTGAATTCTCGCCCCCGAATGTTCGAGACACAAACCTTTGAAGGCATTCGCAGATTTTGCCTCCAGTAATTTGAATTTCGAAGTAAAGAGCCTCACATCGCGAATTTTTTTAGCAACCACATCCTCGAAGGGTTCTTCGCGTCTTACCGACGCCAATCTCTCGGAATCCTGCCGGCAATGGTCCCCGAACTTTGTAGCCACATCGCGCAACGCTCTGTACGCTGACATTTTGTTTAATTATAAATCACATAAGGCTAAAAATCTTTTGCTCATTTAAGGCTACGCAGGAGCATACGCAAGTTTCTGAATTTCTGACTGAACGCTTGTTTTTATTATAATTTTCACATCAACAAAACGAAACAAGTCAAGTTAACGGTCGTCAATTCCACAGACCAGGAACGTCAATTCATTTTCAAATTTCAAAAGAACATTTCAAAACATCACAGATCATAATTACTGTAGAGAAATACAGATAGATTTAATTCATCCTTCAAAAAAAAGCTAGACAGCCCATAAACTTAGGAAACACTAAATAGTTATAGGGCGACTCCATAGTTTTGCATCTCTATGAGGCAGCCATTGTTCTGTGATGGTTAGGTACCTATGTCATGGTTATGTCCATATCACAGATTAAAGATACTGCATAGTGCATACAATACTGTTGTATTTAGTAGTCTGTGCTGTGGAAGTGACAGTCACAGAGTAGGTAGGTACCTAGGTAATATCTACCTACCTACTTTTTTGTGAATTGTGACGGTTAGTGACGGTTCCTGGTCTGTGACACTGACACTTGACAGTACTAAAAAAACACGTACCTACACCTAGTGATACCCCCCCGCCCCCACCCCAGTATGTAAATTTGAGATATAAAAAGTAAAAAAATACCAATTGACATATCTTCAATAGCACTTTCCAAAATTATTTGGTACTATATGGGGTGGGGGGGTCGTAGTGATTATATTATACTCTTTGTAAAAAAAAATTAAAATTAAAAAAAATATATATATTTTTAAATCATGTAGGTAATTATTTTAATTTTTAATAATTATTCATTTGATCACTGTATGTAGTATTATTCTTCAAAAATATCTTATTAATTATCGTCAAAGTGTACAAAACGATTTGAACATATAAGTAACTTGAAGAATCATTCAATCGGAAGTTGACGAACATGGATCAGCGAACAGAAAACGACGTTCAGGGACTTGCGGGAACTGCGTCCGTGCATGAACCATCAGGCGAACAGGAGCTTCTCGATACGGCCTGCCACGAACATGGCTGCAACAGCGCGGCACTGGAACCGGTAAGGGTTTTGAAATCGGAATTCGGTCGCCTTGAATATTTCTTTGCAATCAACGAGTGTGCACGCGAAATTCAAAATTTTCGTGGTTTTTTGCAATTTGTTCGCTAATTAGACATAATAGGCTTATGGCAGTCAATTTGCAGGAATAGCAGTATCATCTTCACATGTTTATATCAAAATTCTTGCATAAGAATGTCTTTCCTAGGAAATTAGTTCGAGTATCAAGTTTGAAGTGAGTAACTCTCAAATCTCGGACTAATTTCTTTAACTCTACACTTTTAAGCAGATATTTTTATATAAAAACGTGAAGACTACTTGGATTCCCGCAATTTGACTGCCATAAGCCTATTATGTCTTATTAGCTTAAAAATCGTGAAAAACCACAAAAAAATTGAATTTCGTGGGCACAGCCGTGGCATGCTCCTTATTTCAGATTAACACTGCGGCAATAACTGACTTCACATTCGATGTAGCTGACAAGTCAGTGCAGACTTTGTACTGCCCAATGGCGAAATACGACAAAATACCCTGGGCAGACAGGTTGGTCGTCCTCAGGGCCAGACTGGCTGCAACCTGCTCAATTTTTCCAGTCTAGCCAGTTTAAACAGTTATCCCGCCCTTTGTCAGTTCTACGTGGTTATACTTTAACTTAGTTGTTGTTTACCATTTTGTTTTCAGATGGAACCTTCGCAAGCTGGAGCCTTTTTCCCAGCAGACATATTGAATACAGACGTCAACAGCAGCACTGCGTGGACAGGAGATGATGACATTCCCTTGCTTCATTTACAAACAGAACAAAATCACGCAAAAAAGCTTCCACAAAAAAACTGTACAAAAGCCAGTAACTCAAAAACACTCATGGAAACTCGGAAAGGAGTAAAACTCCTTAATTGTATGCTTTGTCACTATAAAACTTCTCGAGCACAAAACCTCAATAGCCACATGAATATTCACTCGAGGGAAAAAAGTTTTGATTGTAATTATTGTGACTACAAATCTTCGTTTCATGGACCTCTTAAAGTTCATATTATGAGGAATCACACTGGAGAGAAACCTTATTCGTGTGACAAATGTGACTATAGATGTTCTGCGTCAGGTGATCTGAAACGTCACATACTGATACATACCGGTGAAAAACCTTACCAATGTGAGCATTGTGACTATAAATGTAATCGAGCGTATCATCTCAAATGCCACATGGTCACGCACACAGGAGAAAAAGCTTTTTGCTGCAAATATTGTGACTATAAATTTACACAAGCCTGTGGCCTCAAGCGTCACATGTTGACTCACACTGGAGAGACGCCTTATTCTTGTAAGCTTTGTGACTATAAATGTTCACAGTCCGGAAGCTTAAAATCCCACATGACGATTCACACAGGAGTAAAATCTTTTTCGTGTAAGCATTGTGACTATAAATGTTCTCGGTCCAGTGGACTAAGAAGCCACATGAAAATTCACACACAGCCTTACTTTTGTGACCTCTGTGACTACGCATGCTCAACAGACAGATCTCTAAAAAACCACATAAGTACTCACACTGGCGAGAAACCTTACCCTTGTGAGTATTGTGACTATAAATGTTCAGATTCCAGTTCTCTAAAAAGACACATGAAAACTCACACCGAAGGGAAGCCTTTATTTTGTGTGACTTGTGACTATAGATGTTCAACTACCAGTTCTCTAAAAAGACACATAGGGACACATACTAAAGAAAAACCCTATCATTGTAAGCATTGTGACTTTAAAAGTAAAGATACCAGTAATCTAAAAAGACACATGGAAACTCATACAAGAGAGAGACTTTTCTGTTGTAAGCACTGTCAGTACAAAGCTATAAGACACAGTAATCTTAAACGGCACATGATGTCACATACTGGAGAGAAACCTTTTCATTGTAAGCTCTGTGACTACAAATGTACAGCAGCCGATTATCTAAAAACACACATGAGGAAACATACTGGAGAAAAACCATTTCATTGCAAGCTTTGCGAACACAAATGTGCATCAGCCGGTTATCTAAAAAAGCACATGAGGACTCATACTGGAGAGAAACATTTTCAATGTAAGCTTTGTGATTACAAATGTAAAGCAGCCAGTTATCTCAGAAAGCACATGAAGACACATAGTGGAGAAAAATCATTCTCATGTGATAACTGTGAATATAAAACTTCCCGAAAATATTGTTTGGTGAATCACATGAAAATACATAGTGATTATTAAAAATTCTTATAGTTTTGTTAAATAAGGGCGATGGGTACCATCCGGGCGCGAAAATTAAAATTTTATTTAGTTTTTCGCTCATAGTGGGCTGATTATACATCGACGGCTAATGGCAATGAGTTTTGCGGGCACAACATTTATGCAGTTTTTAATAAAAATTCTGCTCAACAATACTCATTTACTTCATATTGCTTCCCGATAGCTCGAAATCTGGGAAATTGCAAAAAATTATCTTTCGGGATCCAATATGAGATGAGTGGGAACTTTCAAGCAAAGTATTTATTAAAAACATGTAGATGCATAAAATGTAGGCCCACAAAATGCATTGCCATAAATCTACAATGTGAAGTTAGTCTAATATTTGCGAAAAACTAAATAATAAATTTAAATTTCGCGGGCTGGTAAATGATAATTATTTCAGATTTTTGTATTGGTAAACTTCGAAGGTAAGGAGGTGAAGAACGGTATTTTTTTCTATATTTTGCCCAATAAATTAAAAACTATGAGTCAAAAAAATATTATAAAAATGGTTTTGGAATGCTCGGAAGTCTTAATGCTTCTTTCATAATATCATACCACAATATTTTTATATCATTTTGAAATTTCGAGCAACCTTTCGATTTAAAATAATAATAAAAACGAGTAACCCTTATAAGATCACTTTGGGTGTCTGTCACGACCCTATAATTCAGTAACTATCGAAGCTATCGACTTGAAATTTAGAATAGTTTTAGGTAATAGTGACCCAACGCCATTGCAATCATAAAACATTGAAAATTTGTTTTTATTTTTATTTAAAAAGGGGGGAAAACCGGGGCTTCGAATTTTCAAAATGAAATAAAAATATTGAATGGGGTATCATATTACTTACTTTACTTGTGTAATCTAGAACCGATTTTTATTTATTTTTATGCTCGATAGTTTTTGATTTATTAAGCAAACTGTCGAAAAAAATACCGTTCCCCCCCTTATCTCCGAAATTTATCAATCGAAAAATCTGAAATATTTATGATTAATAGACATTAATGTATATTTTACAGGAAAAATAAAATCAACTCCCTAACTATTATTCTTGTTTTGATAATAACAATAAACCACCAAAAACAAAGTTACGCCAACAAAAGTACCTACATGTAAATTGTTTTTTTTTCTTATAATGGATAGGCTTGCGCTTGACTACAATCATATCTGATGAACAGAAATGATGAGGTCTAGGATGAAGCGCGCTTGCCTAGACAATGCCTATTAACTCTTCTCTTGAAGGCACCCAGGTTGTACTTGGCTGGGAACACAGAAGCTGGAAGGGTGTTCCACACCATAGAGGTACGTATAAGAAACGTGGAAGAAAATCGTTTCGTTCGAGCTTGTTGGACGTTAACCACATAAGGATGTCACTTCTCCCGGCGTCTTGCGGTTCTATGGTTGAAAGGTGAAGGAGGTACTAGACTGTGGAGTTCTTGAGCACACTCTCCAAAGTATATCCTGTATAAAACCGCTAAACAGGCAACCTTGCGTCGGTGTTCTAAAATTAGCAATTTTGCCCTAGCGATTCCTTGCCGATTATTCTCCGTGCGCGGCGGTCAACAGAGTCCAATGCATCTAGCTGATATTTTGCAGATCCATCCCAGAGGTGACTGCAGTACTCCATGCCGGAACGAACCTGAGCTTCATACATAGTGTCAAAAGCTGTTCGGGCGTGAAGTACCGCTTAACCTTGCTCAGGATGCCCAGTTTTTTGGCAGCTGGTTTCGCCTTGGCTTCGATGCTTTCGATGTTAGCTTTTGACGACCTCCGTGGCGCAGGGGACGCACGCTCGGATTCGAGTGGGAGGTCGCGGGTTCGATTCCAGCCACGGGCCACTTTGGAATTTTATAATTCCTAAATTGGCTCAGGTCTGGTCTGGTGGGAGGCTTTGGCCGTGGCTAGTTACCACCCTACCATCAAAGACGTACCGCCAAGCGATTTAGCGTTCCGGTACGATGCTGTTTAGAAACTGTTGGGGTGACTTAACTTACCCCTTCCAAGTTAGTACGCTAACATCTTCGACTGCATCATCACTTACCATCAGGTGAGATCGCAGTCGAGTACTAACTTGTATAGCATAAAAAAAATGCATTTCCCAAAATTGAGATTGGGGGAGATACTAATACCCAAGAGATCGATATGTGATCGCCGATCGGAACGGGTACACTTTGAAAAGTGGAAGCCAAGGTGAAGGGGCTCTTTTTTGCGGTGAATAGACACGCTTGCGTTTTGTACCTACTCGTAAATTCATGAACAAAAGTGATTCTTTTAATGTTTTACTTTTTGATAGTATGGAACCCTCGGTGCGCGAGTCCGACTCGCACTTGGCCGGTTTTTTAACATTAGGTTCGGAACCCTAAAAACAACCAACCAACCAATCTCCCACATGATAAACAAGTCTGCAAGATCTATAACTTCTGGATTTGACGAATGTTGATAATTTGTAACTTTCGTTTGTACTTTTGCATGCCATTTTGGCAGGATAAGGTTAAAAAAAAGATTCTAGGTTTATGAACTCATATAATTATTGTAAATATAATATTCTTCTTTTCTTAAAAAAAAATATTTTCTATAAATAATTATTTAATAGTTTATCTAACAAGGCACATTTTATGTTGAAGAACAGAGCAAGAGGAGGGTCATATTATTTCAAATCCCATCAAAAACATAAATGTGAAATGAGAGCCAAGTTCAATATTATAATTGTTGACTTCAACGACAAAAGAAGTGAGATCTTAATGGGTGCCAAGTTCAATGGTCAATTCTGAATAACTCTGAAAGGACTCTATCACTCTACCACTCTGTTACGCTAGGAATAATAATGTTCTGTGGACTCTCTCTTCTATTCTTACAGAGTGTTCGTGTAAATTAATCTAGTCATATATTACTGAGTTTAGGTTTAAAGGCTATTTTTAAAGGGCATTTGTACGCCGACGTAATTTTTGGCCACAATGAGAACTAACAACTGATATCTCAGGGTGGTGAGTATAGTACAGTTCTACCAAACATCCATGTCATGTGTCATATCTGAAGTTGTGGCTAAATTTTAACAAAATTATTTCTTTAGTCATACCCACAACAACAGTGTGGCTAGCCTCACCCTCCACAACATCTATATCATTAAACGAGCCATATTTCTCGAATTTATACCATTTCATTGGTTTAGTATCCGCATAGAACACGTCGAATTTGTTTTTCAAGTACGGAACATAGTATATATGGAAAAGCTGTCCTCTGATGCCAACGAATATCATATCTCCGTAGACTTTCATTGCTTCTATAGCATGTGTCTCTCTAGTGGGGTTGAGTTGAAACCACTTTTTCCACTCTGGTCTGATGTTTAGTCTTAAATTCTCCCATAAAAATATCCTTTGTAGATGCACATCTAACATTAGATCCGGTGTGATTTCCAAACCACGTGTACAAACAGTATTTGAATCATCAATAGCAATTATGTCAATGCTCGAACCACTATCAATTACGGCGTATAACAACCCATTTGTCCATCCCAAACCATAGACTAAAGTTTTGAATTGAAATACTAGTCTACGCCCAGAATTAAGATTTAATAAATCACAAGCGTAAACACGATAAAACCCTTCTCTAAAATACATTATGTTATTGGCCACAACAAATTCCGCAACTAAATAAAAAACTACACCCGCTGACTGCCTTGTGAACGTTGAATTCTGAGGTAAAACTTTAGGGATAACCCTAAGATAATCATGATCCCTCTCTAAGTGAATCAAAACTATTGCATTATCATCTTCATAACATTTCCTGTAACGCCCATATATACATTTTCGTTGTATCGACGGTTTTAACGTTTGGAGATCGTAGTACTGTATACCTCGTCTACCTGAGTTGATAGCGATTACACTGTGTCCCAAAAGCTGAAATCCGTAAATGCCTGGCGGCCCTTGAGATAAGGGTTGCAGAAAATCGTCGATAGTCACAGTGGTGAATTTGACTTGAGTTTCAGAAGTGTCCGACAGTCGAGGCCACAGCGACAGTGTTCTGTAATAAATTCAAACAATCTGTTACGAAAATTTGTATGAAGTTTCTTTCACAGTGAAGCAAGTTCGGATTCTTTGACTGCTATTTCAACTTTTAGGGTTCCATACTAAAATGGTAAATATGGAACCCTTAAGGTGAGACTTTCTCTTTCCTGTCCCGAACTCGCTTCGCTCGCTCTTGTATTCGAAGTTATTTTTGACAATAAACTTCTGTGAATGGGCCTTCAGACTTGTGATAGCTTGAGGTTAAGACTCTTTAGCATTCCCTCTTTCTCTTTCACCCTCTTAAAAGCTTGGCTTCTAATGAAGGTGATCGATTTAAATCCTCACCCTAGAAGGTACCTATTAATTTGGAGTTTTTTTAAAGGAATGTTCAAGTATCTTACCTGTATAAACTACTCCAGGGAAGGCCCTCTTCACGTTTGCGAAACGCAGATTCGTAGACATCTTTAAAATCTGTTTCACACTTCTGCTTCCAAAAGGCTTCATCACAAATATCGTCAATGATATTCTTCCATCTTCTGCACGCTCGGCGACATATTGATAACTGTTTTCCACTTAAACACAAGAAAATATTCAGAAGTACTTCTGTAGGAAAATTCTCTACAAGGGAAGGTTGGTCTGCGTTTTCTGTCCCTTTGATGGCTAGCTGAGACTCCATAAGGCTTGGTAGATCAGTATCCTCTGTCCCTTTGATGGCTAGCTCAGATTCCATAAGGCCTGGTATATCGGTGTCTTTAGTCCCTTTGATGGCTAGCTGAGACTCCATAAGGTCTGATAAATCGGTGTCTTCAGTCCCTTTGATGGCCAGCTGAGACTCCATAAGGCCTGGTAGATCAGTATCCTCTGTCTCTTTGATGGCTAGCTCAGACTCCATAAGGCCTGGTAGATCAGTATCCTCTGTCCCTTTGATGGCTAGCTCAGACTCCATAAGGCCTGGTAAATCGGTGTCTTCAGTCCCCTTGATGGCTAGCTGAGACTCCATAAGGCCTGATAAATCGGTGTCTTCAGTCCCTTTGATGGCCAGCTGAGACTCCATAAGGCCTGGTAGATCAGTATCCTCTGTCTCTTTGATGGCTAGCTCAGACTCCATAAGGCCTGGTAGATCAGTATCCTCTGTCCCTTTGATGGCTAGCTCAGACTCCATAAGGCCTGGTAAATCGGTGTCTTCAGTCCCCTTGATGGCTAGCTGAGACTCCATAAGGCCTGATAAATCGGTGTCTTCAGTCCCTTTGATGGCTAGCTGAGGCTCCAAAAGGCCTGGTAGATCAGTGTCTTCTGTCCCTTTGATGGTTAGCTGAGACTCCATAAGACCTTTTAGATCTGTGTCTTCTGTCCCTTTAATGGTTGGCAGAGACTCCATAAGGCCTTTTAGATCTGTTTCTTCTGTCCCTTTGATGGTTAGCTGAGACTCCATAAGGCCTTTTAGATGTGTGTCTTCTGTCCCTTTAATGGTTGGCTGAGACTCCATAAGGCCTTTTAGATCTGTGTCTTCTGTCCCTTTGATGGCTAGCTGAGACTCCAAGTCTATATGGGCAGATAGATCAGTGGCTTTTGTCCCTGCTTTCAATTCAATTCAATTCAATGCTCTTTTCATGGCTTTCAGTTGTGCTAAGCGGGAACAGATTGCTTCGCCAGTGTCGCGTATTTAGAAGAGGCACAAAGCAGATTGTACGGTGAAAATTGTTGCAATCTATATCTTTGAGTTATTTTCAATTTTTTTTAACCTAAAACAAGAGGGACAACACATTACACGAGTGTTAATAAATGACATCACAAATAATATAATACATCAATCAATAGAAACATTATAATGGCTGATGCCTGGCACCCGAAATCGGGAGCCAGGCATCAGCCATGTCTCAGAGATGGCATCAACGACGGGTTTATGAGAGAGACTAATTCATGTTTTTTCGGACGTACGCTTTTACTGTTCCACTGAAGTAGGGTCATTTGGCCCATATTTCAGTATCTTAAACACTTGAGTTAGTATTTCGGCAACGTTGGACGGTAGGGGCATGTGGCCACAAGGAGCAACAAGGCTCTGAAGGAGTGCTGAAACTTGTTCCAGCAAGGTTAAATTTGGGGTGGAAGAGGGATTATTATTGAGGAGTTGATTATATGTTATTGATAAGTGCACAACCATTAGGAAGGGAAGTAGGAGGATCACCAATAATAATTTGGTGAGTTTTCCTATCAAAACCCTTCGTTAGTGGGGCTTGAGGACGGGGAGAGCGAGTTAGTCTTACAATATAAAGTCTTTATTGGAGTTTGAGAGGAGGGACGAGAAGGAGTTCTTGGGACATAGGCCGGAGGAGAATTTAGTTCCTTTGCCATCTCAGCATAGCCCCATCAAGAGGATGGGAATTGTGACGCTGCTTCCAAGTACGAGATATTTTTGTTGTGACATTACAACTTTTATGGATTGTTGTCTGGAGAATTCAGAGCATGATTTGTCATTAACAAAGTGTTTGCCATTGCAATGCACACATACAGCTAGGTCTTTAGTAGACTCGCAGGAGTCACCAATATGAGCTTGAACACACCTGTAACATCTCGGCTTTGACCTGCAGATGGCCTTAGTATGGCCAAAGCGGCAGCAGTTCATGCACATTATGGTTGGGAGCTTATAGGTTTCCACTGGCAGAGAGGAATGATAAGAGAATACCGTAGTAGGGAGTTGACCCTTAAATGTTAGGACCACAGATTGGGTTGGGATCCAGGTGGTAATGCTATCGTCCACTGATTTTCTGTTTAATCTGCGAGCTTGAGGACCTCTCCACATCCAGGGGGAAGCTCCATTGACTTCACAAGTTCATCTATCGACCAGTCTACGGGAACTCCCTTGATCAATCCTATTCTGGTCACATTGTAGATAGGGATGGAGGCTTTGTATTTGTACATGGATAATATGGGGTTGGTCAGGAAGTTATTGGCTGCTGAGGCAGACACAAACTCCACCGTAATCTTATTGCGGCCAACATTTCGCACACCATCATGAAGAATTGACTTTATTTTTGTGCAAAAACTGTCCAAACGTTATAGCACGAATTGATGCTCCGGAAGACGGGTCTTCGACTTCCCGAGAGACTTGGACAATGAATGGACTCTTGTCATCGATGGAGTAAGGATTTGAGGCCTTCAGAGAAGGATGGGTGAATAAAAACGTTTTGGAGGGATGGATTCGCTTGTGATGGGACTGTTATGGTCTTCCTGGAGGAGGAGGGAACTTGTTCATCCTCTATTTGACGTTATCGGGAGGGGGGGTGGAATTCCCGGATCCGGGGGAACAGGAGGTTCAGGTGGGTCAAAATCCATTTTTCCTTATTTACTTACCAGCACCAACGTTAGTATTAAATATTAAATAACAACTTTAGCTGGAAAGAAGCACAAAAATGTCTTAAAACACCGAAATCCTACTAACACGTGCGTTAACCAAACTTGTCGACGGCGAAAAAAAACGTCCCTCCTTAATTATTGTGTTATTAATAATAAGTGATAATAAGTCTGTCATTTCCGACAAACTAAATGTTTTTCAGGTGCAAATGCAATTGCTCAAAAAGTAAAATTTTTTCTTGAATAGGTACATAGGTATGTACCGATAAAGAACATTGGTGCCGTCCCATACATCACGTTCGGCAAGAAAAATTACACCGACTGTAAATGAAAAAAATCATTTTCGATTCTGCTTGAATGCACAAACTCCCTGGTGTTGTTTTTTTTTCAAAATAAGGCAGGAAAAAAAAGATAATTAGTTTTAAACTTTTTTAGGTTATGATAAGTAGATACGTCTCGAAAACTACGAAACATTGTCTTAAACGCAGGTTTTTCTCTTACTTTCAAGCCTTCAAGAAAGAACACGTTAGTTATATTATTTATTATTGCAGCGTACAATCATAATAGGGTGCAAAGCTTCATACTTTCAGCTTCATTTTATAACAAGTTATGCAACGGTGTATTGCAATGCTAAACGCGGTGATAGCCGTGATTGAGACATATGCCTCTCATACAAAGTTTTTAGATGCGAATTCAGGGCTAAACGGTGAAAAACAAAAACATCGTGAGGAAACCTGAAAGCCTGAAAGTTCATCAAAATGTTCGCAATATATGCGAATCTTACCAATTTGTATTTAACCAGCGTGGTGAACTATGCTCATACCCCTCTCATTTTCATGGGGGACACGTGCCCAGCAATGCACCATAAAAACAGGATGAGTTGATTAATTATCTTGGTATGCATTTGAGATGTGCTAGTTGAGCACATCACAAATACATACCACGTTAGTAGGTAATAAAACAAAAGATCCAAATTATTATCTCTTTTATTGTCTATTATCTATTTTACTTATCTCTCGTTTTTATAAGAGAAGACGAAGAAGATTATAACTCGTTAGGTATAATCTTCTTCGTCTTCTCTTATAAAAACGTCATCTAAAAATTCAGCTGGAGCTGAAATATTTTGCTGATGCCTGGCCCAGCCCATGTACCACACCAGCGTCATAACATGAGCACAACACCCAACTGTGCGTCGACCAACCAGGCATGAACAGCAATATTCATTGATCCCTGTCCGGCCAGGAATGCTGTTATCTATTAGTACGTAAACATAATATTGTCTTCTTGATACGTGGCGTGACTTTATTTTACCCCTTATTAAAGTTGTTTCACTACTTTCACCTCTGAGATCATATTCAGAAAATGCACTGATGTTTTCACGGCAAACTTCAATTCTATACCCACCATGGAAACGTATGTGTTCTCCGTAATAAGAACGAGCTTGCCTTATTTGATACGTTCCCAGGGCAAACAAGATTAGGTCCCTGTATTCAAGGGTTGGAAAATATATTAAATTATTCCTGTCTGCTGTGATGCTTTGGAAATGAGAGGTTCTCCTGTTCATATTTGTGGCCTCAACCATATTTGCTAGGCTATTTTGTAGATTCATTTTCTCTCTAATAATTTGTAATATTTCAGTTGCATATGGATTGTCTCGAAAGCGACCACCAAACCTATTAATTATTGCAGCCGCTATCTCAAAGTTTTGCATCATGTGTGGTAGAGACCGATGAAAATATTCTTGTCGCAAAAGTTTGAATTTGTTTTTAAACCTGCCGTTTATAGCCTCTACCACCCATCGACAAAGAGTTATACAGCGGCTTCTATTAGCTTGAGTTGTAGTAAGTTGGTGCTCGCCTTCTAAAAGTGAATCTGGCATGTAAGTTTTATAACCACATCCCTCTAATAAGGGTATACTGTCTCTAAAACCTCTGTCCAAAATAAACACGTCATTTTCGCTGAAATATGATCTCAAAGGAGAAGTATCTGAACGAAATAAAGTGGACATTATGTCTGCATCAGAAGTTGTGGCTTTGTAAGGGCCAAAACAATCAACAATATATCCATCTGGGGCTATCAACAAGAAAGGTTTGAGCAAGTTTCTATATTTGTGCAGAGAGTAGGTTTGTTTTTGGAACATGTAATTTGAACTTTTATGAATGTAAATATACGTGCCATCGCATATTACGATAGCATTACCGTCACTTCCAAAAAGTCCATTTGGTATGGTTAAATTGTGATTCAATAATTCTTGTCTCTGTAAGCTCACGATCCCAAGATTTTGGGGTACAAAATCTTGCACAAGAATCTCTCTCACTTTGTCCATTAAAATCTCTAAAGTACGACGAGGCACTTGTATTAAGGTGGAAATTCTGACGTTAGAATCACCTGTTCTCATTTTCAGTAATAGTATTGCTAAGCCTAGGATTCCTTTACGCAATTCCCTTATTCTGGGTACTTCTTCGAGAAGACAATTAAAATATTCTTTGGACAGTCCTATCCAGTACTCAAAAACTAGGTCATCCATCTCTTGAATATTTTCAAAGTCTAAAGTTGGAGTTGTGTTAACAAATGAGAAAACATGCTGTATCTGTTCAGCATTAAATGTATTAATACTGTTTTCAGACTCGAATAGTGTATCCCATGTATTGCTCATTAAATGTACATCACACACTCGAGCTCGTTTTGGCAAATAATAATTATGATTGCTCAGAACAATTGCACGCAACTTGTCCGATATGCTACGAAGTGTGGTGGCAGTGCACCTGAAAAAGATGCAATGTTTGTCATTGTTGGCTGCTCGTCTATAATTTGGTAAAATTATTGGCACATTTTCTTGGCGATTATTATCAGAATTATTGTCAGAATTATTGTCAGAAAACTGAATAGATGCTGATGGCTGGGCCTCCTCTTGAGATTCCTCAGTAGGATCAGGGTGGGATCTATTAAGATCATGAAGGTCCATTCTCAAAACTTCTCTTCGTGCTCGTAACCAGCAAGGATGACATACACTATCAGATTCTGTGATCTGAAATTAATAAATCTGTTAGATTTAGAAATATTAAACTAATCTACTAATACAATTAATACAACAAAGATGACTGAGCTAAAAGAGTTTAACCTACGTTTGTTATAAAGGACTGAGAGTGCTCTTTGTTGTTTTAGGAAATTGCGTTGCACTAGGTATAGATTTTCAAAACAAATAAATATTATATATTAAATTACCTGTCGTGGTGCTAATCTGGCTTGTAAAATGTTTGAAATTGATTGCTGCAGATGTGAAGGATTATCTCTTAATATTCTGTCACTTTGCATACGCAAAATCGAACGGCCACATGAAAGGCACACCCTAGAATGGCCTAGGCGACTGGGTCCAGCTTGTTGACCATCATTACTTGCAACTGCTTGCTGCTGGTGATTATTATCATTCACACCGGCCATGGCAAGGTCTCTACACGCTTCACAAACATAATCATCTTGTGTAATCTGTGAAGTAATTGAAATACTTATGAAATATCGAGGCTTTTATTTATTATGTTCTTAGGGAAATCAAAATAATAAAATATATGATTCATTGTAAAAATCATTAACAACCTCAAGTATGTGAAAGTGTAGTACCTAATACTTTCATAAATATTTTACTTACGATCTGAGGATACGCCCAGTGACATAGTAAAGTGGTAACTCTCGTATCAAATTCTAAGGCTCGATATCGACGCAGTGTATTGACGCATATGTTACAGTTGATACATAGAATTCTGGTGGATCTGCTACGATCTCCCATCTTAGGGAGATCGAGTATAAACCAGGTTATAACTTAATCTAAAAGATAAAACAAGATCGGCGTTCCAAAAAGAAAAAAGCATAAGATTACATGGAAACTGAATTTCCAAAGTCCGGGCACAAACTAGGCACAAAGGAAAATGAGTTCAAGCAGAAAAAACGGTAAAATCTTCGACAAAACAACAAGGAGCAGAGAGCAACCGAGAGTTTGTCATTTTTGTCAGCTCCTGTCTGACAAAGTGCTAGGAGCATAGGAGAATAAAACGAACTTATAAATAATAATATCAACCGAGTTTCTTAAAATATTTTATTTTTTAACCCGACCTCTAAAAGAATTGATGATAACTTCAAAAAAAATAGTTATTTATGGGAAAAATCTTGCAATATATGTAACATCTAGACGCTAAAACATTATTAATGTAAAATTCTGCCATTGTTCTTCTCAAAAACAAAAAGATAGACAGCCGTGCTCCATACATACGTTTGTGCCTAGTAGCGAGCCGCTTATATACTACACACAAACTAACTAGTATACAGAAAAAAACAATATAGACATAATAATGAACTTTCATTCATAATTGATTTTCCATTTCACCTCCACCATGACAATTCCACACAAGGACCAAAACCTCTCTCTTTCCCACAGTATCTATAGATGTGAAAAGTATGAATGGGCAGTTGAGTAACGTAGTAGTTTTAGGGATGTGCTAAAACCGCTTATTTAAAACCGTAACCTAATCGCAATTTAAATAGTGTTGTACTTTATTGTAAACTACCGATTCTTTTCGGTTTTCGATATTACCGATTTTTCATCCATTGATAATTCCTTAAAAAAATCTAAAAAAATAAAACAAAAAGAAATTATTTTACGAAATTTATTCAATATTTTAAAATCTTTAATCTTTAATAATTACAATAATTATGTACCTACGCTTAAAATTAAGTTTTGCTTTGCTGCAGTGTTGGCCACATCTCTGCTCTTCTCTCATCTCTGACTTGTGCAGCATACTTGGCCTGAAAAGTTAATTTTATAGAATTAACTATTACAAAAATAAAAAATACGTACATCAATTGCCCAAAGTCAAAGAAAATTACATACAAAGTTATAAGGTAGCAAAAACAGATGGACAGACAGACGGAGAGACAGACAGTAGAGTCATATTGTATTAGACAGAACAAAATTGTTTTAAATTTTGGGACACCTGTATAATACATATTTTGTCCTCTAAGTACTTATAGATTAAAATGTCAAAGCTCGGTATGGTATTAAATCTTTACTTACCTTCATTTTGTCATATGAATTTGGTTTCAAATACTTGTCCGTCAGTTGAGTATTCCTTGCAGCGCCGCATATTCCCTCTAACACATACAACTTCTCACAGGTCTCCCACTGAGCCCCTAGACTTCAAATCGTTTTTCTGAAAATGGTTGCAAAAACATTTGAATCAATGTGGAAGTACATACATATCATACATCTTGCTAATAATAACATAATAATAGATATTGAGGCCTTATTGCCACTGCGACAGTAATCTTCCCTTGCATATGATATTAAGTTTAGCAGCAACATTAGCAGAGCCTTGATCACATACAATTAATCTCCGAAAAAATCCTGTATTATACTGCTTCAATGATTTCTATGCTATGTTTATATTTTGATCTATTTTTATTAGGAGTGGTTTGTCCCTGTACAGAAGACTCAATATTGGAAGTCATAGAGATGTGTTAGGACTTTGTTTTGGGATGTATTTAGCCCTCTAACTGGCTGACTAATTAATCATTATGAAAATACTCACTGCTCGTGGAAATAAACTGACTTTTCATCCTCATCCCGACGGCTGTTGGACGCGATCGAGGCTATGTGGTTTCACTGGGTCCGGCCTCAACGCTTGGGAATATTGAGTAATATTCACATTTGGTTCTGATTGTTCATGACTCATGAGACACTTCGGAGGCACGGAGTCATTATGTCGATTTCCAAATCCCAGGAACAGAACACTAATTCCTCATCGTGCAATAAATTCGCAATAACAACATTCGTTCAAACATGAAATACAATATTATTATTTTGAGGGACAAACAATATTTCTCAATGTGTCACACTCATCTTTACATTAAGACAAACATTAGAAAAGGTATCCTGAACAAAGAACAGCTTGATTTTGAAAAAATTAAAATAATTTTTGGATCGTGATCTACTTCTGCAAATAGGATGTTGCCAGATTGTTTTTTTTTCCCTATTTAAGACTTTTAAAAATTGGTCAAGTGCGAGTCCGGCTCGCGCACTGAGGGTTCCGTACTATCAAGACCAATTCGCAATCTAAATTAAACATCCCTGCCTACCAAATTCAAAAACGAGACTACGAGTTTTAATTTATAATGAGGATATTGTATTAACTGATCCATATTTTCACACAATGTCCATAGACTTGAATGGTGGTTTTGTCTGGCGGGAAGCTTCGGCCGTGGCTAGCTACCACCCTACCAACAAAGACATGCTGCCAAGCGATTTAGCGTTCCGGTGCGATGCTGTGTAGAAACCGTTTGGGGTGACTTTACTTACCCCTTCCAAGTTAGTACGTTAATACCTTCGGCTGCATCATCACTTACCATGAACCATCAGGTGAGATCGCAGTCAAGTACTAACTTGTATATGAGAATAAAAAAATTGCCAAGTGGTGTACTAACCGCGCGTAATATAAAATATTTACCGTGCAACGTGGTGCAACTGAGTTCGAACCTTACTTTCCTATCTTAGTTTTTTCTTTTCCTATTTTTAAACTTCAATTTTATTAATTTTTAACTACCGATCTATTTTTAAAATGAGTATATTATTAAAATATTCTGTGAACATTTAAAGCATCTACCTTGTACTGTTATTAATATGGAGCAAAGACAAGACATTTGTTGTATGGAAGCCCCCTTAAATACTTATTTATTCTAGTTTTCAGTATTTGTTTTTATAGCGGCAACAGAAATACATTATCTGTGAAAATTTCTGTAGCTATCATGGTTCCAGAGATACAGCCTGGTGACAGACGGATGGACGGACGGACGGACAGCGAAGTCTAAGTAATAGGGTTCCTTTTTTACCCTTCGGGTACGGAACCCTAAAAATCATACTGAAATCTGCTAAGTGCTAAAATGAAACTAAAACTATAGTACCTAAAACAATAACTATGATTATAGTTATACTCATTTCTATAAAACTCGACAGTAGACACGTTCAAAAATTAATACCTAATGAATGATCTTTAGAATTACCGTATTTTCATATAAATATTAAGACGTATAACTTAAAAAAATGTATTTTGATTGATTTATTTTCTAAGTATGCAGCTGTTAATAAACTTTTAAATTATTATTTTCCTATGTAAAAACCTAGCCGCAGATTTTTTCCCATTTTAGGGCGAAATTCCTTAACCTGGCTACACAATTTGCGCGGCCATCTTGTATAATTTTAGTACATATGTAATAGGATTTGTAAATGTGTGCGTACATTTGTGATAGTGTTAAGGAGTGAGATAGCATTTGTATCACGATACAAAAAACATGAGACAAAACATATGTACTTGCAATGTACATAAGCACATTATTTTGCCTTAGCTTGGTCGGCCCGAAACAAACCACAGAAACAAACCACCATAGACAACTATGAGCACAGATTCTGTGCTCATAGTTGTCATAGACCACAGAACATTATTACTCCTAGCGGTAGGTATACGTATGACATGTTTGACTAGTATGGACACACAGAGAAAAGAAGACCATATTATAAAGCATTGATCTATAGAAGTACCTAATTCCCTGGTCTGTGTATGGACAAACATTGGACAAACCACAAAAACACAGATCACCATCACTATAATATTAGCACATGATTAGCACAAAAACACAAAAACACAGACCATGCCTAAGGCCTAACATCTTGCCATCTCAACTAAATATTGCCTTTGGTAGAAATGGTAGAAAAAAAATATAGTTTGCTTTTTTTATGATTTACCAAAACGAACATGTACACAAACTTTGAAACTTATTACTATATATATAGCTACTCGTGCTGATTCACTCACTCACTGACTGATTGATCACCTCTCCTGAACATTTTTGTATGAAAAATTTTTTTTTAAATGACTATTTCGTATAGAAGGAAAAAATTCATTCGGAGGAAAAATACGGAGAGAGCTGATGATTGAGGCTTTCGGAGACGGGTGAAGAGTGCGGGAAGGGTATCGTAGATAGGTGGGGGGGGGGGGGTGCTCGACCACATGTCATTTGAAACGTCATGCAATTGGAAAGTATAAAAGATGGAAGAATGGTTTCTTCAAGAAGTGATCAGGACCCGAAGGTCTATTTGATGGATAGAAAAAAAAAAATCTAAATGGCGGAATTTATTTTTCCATAGAAAATGTATGGAGAATGTTGAAGAGACTAACAGTTGGTAATTATGCAAGGTTGTGATGCGGTTTTTCGGAGAGTTACTAGAGGAAAATATGGAGAGAGCTGATGATTGAGGATTTCGGAGACGGGTGAAGAGCACAGCCAGGGTATCGAAGATAGGTGGGGGGTGCTCGACCAAATGTAACTCGAAACGTCATCCAATTGGCAGTTAGCTGAAAAAAAAATCAAAATGGCGGATTCAAGATGGCCGCCATACAAATTTCGTGTTTTTATATCTCGGAAAGTATCAAAGATATAAGAGAGTGATTTCTTTGCAAGACGTAATTAAAATATCAAGGTCTACGGGATGAGTGAAAAAAAATCAAAGTGGTTGAATTTATTTTTCCATGGAAAATGTGATTGCTACAATAAACCCAAAGGCCTATGAAAAACTATGAAAAGTATGAGAAGAGATGATGGTCTACGATTTGGATGATGATTGAGGAGATGAGGTTCAGTGTGTTTTTTATTCAAACAGCCCCTAACTATCTTTAAATCCATGACCGTGCTCCGAGGTAATTCTTTTAGCCCATTGCCAATCGGATTCCAATTGGCGATGGAGATGACGGCGATTCTTTTATAGGTGAGAAGACAGCCCGCGGGCCACATGTGGCCCGCGCTCCCACGCGCCCTACTAGTTTTATTATATCTCCAGTTAATATAATTATTAATTTATGTAATAGTAGATTGTTACACAAGGGACGTAAGTAAGATATTACAGAACAAGATCCAATTTGGCGCCAGTGCGAGCGCAGCTCGCATAGGGCGCTAATGGATCGCGTGCACCCGAGATATTTAGTCACACGAGCGAGCGCAGCGAGCGAGGGTGAATATAGTTCGAGGGTGTAATAGCTACTTGCAACCGAGGTAAGCATTCTACTTTATATCATTCTTGCGAGGTAAATAAAACATTGGTAGTGCAAAATGAAATTTTAATTAGAATAAATAACAAATTTAGAGAAAAAAAATAAAAGAAAATAAAAAAAAATAAATAAAAAATAATAAAAAAATAAAAAAAATAACAAAAAAAATAATAAATAAAAATAAAAAAATAATAAAAAATAATTAAAAAAATAAAAAAAATAATAAAAAAAATATTAAAAAAAATAAAAAAAATAAAATAAAAAAATAAATAAATAAAATATTAAAAAAAAAACAAGCATAGTGCGACGTAATGTTGCCCTTGAACTGTAATGTGAACATTACAATTCAAGCATGTTGCCTTGAATTGCAAACACCAACTTACAAGGAGACTTTCCACCATAGTAATCCATATTTACTGAGCAAGTATGATATAAACGATATAAAAAATAATTATTGCCTTGTACCTACATAAAATAATTCATTACAACTGAGTAAAGTATGTGTAGGGATAGTTTGTATTAAAAATATTATGCGTTCTTTCAGAGGTTGTCATTATGATTCGAAAATTAAATTAAAGCTTACGCACTGACATCTTTCTTTTGCAATAGTCGATTTTTTGATTGAGTTGTTTGATTTTTTATAGTTGATCTTTGTTTTTAATGTTTGCTTTTTGATCTTTAATCTTTGATTTTTGATTTTAGATCTTTGATCTTTGATCTTTGATTTTTGATTTTTGATTTTTGATCTTTGATTTTTGTTTTTCGATTTTTGATTTATGATTTTAGAATTTAGGTTTTTGTTTTATGATTTTTCAGCTTTCTCACGCAACGAATTTCAATTTAGCACGGCAATGCTGCTTGCATAATGTAATAATAACCTAACCTAACATAACAATAACCCATTATTGTACTTTTTTTGTAGGGGAATTCTCATGAATACCCAGTCGCCCGGGGGAGCGGCTGGGTTATGCCGGACTCTTACCGGCTAAGCCCCACGGTGTTTCCTCCTCGCACCGTATGACGGGAACACGGGAACGCTTGCGCAAACCTCCGCGAACCCGCCGGTGCCCGGTCGCTTGCGCAGCCCCTCCACGAGGTGGAGCATGGAGCTTCCCTCCAACAGCAAGGCCCGCCAGAAACACCTAAGCCGGCCTTACCTCCTCGGCGCCCATCCGTAAGGCGACGGACCCCCCCGGGACCGCCACCCAGGGGCCGTGGGCACGGGTAAACCGATACCTGAGAAGCTTGCTCCTGCACTTCGCAGGCATCGACCTCCCATACCCCGCGGTGGATCTGATCTTTGGCTCCGCCGCAAACCACCAAACGGCCGCAGAGGACAGGGAGAACGGCAACGACACACCGACACTCCTCTTCCCCTGCGGCCCCGCCGCCGACGCATCTAACGGTGCGTCACCGTTTGGTCGCGGGAGATAGGGCGAACGGCAACGACACACCGACACGCCTCTCCTCCCGCGACCCCTCCTTGCTGCAGGAGACAGAAAACTCTGTCCCCCGCACCCCTCTTGGTGTAATAATAACCTAACCTAACCTAACAATAACCCAACCTAATCTAACCTAGCCCCTAGCTACCCTAAATTTTTATATGTAGATATATTAATTCTTAAAATAAGTAGTATTTTGATTTAATTACATTTTTTAGTTTCGTTCTATAATGTATTGTTTATCATTTTTAAAACCACATTTATAATGAAAATAAATGTTGTCGTCATAGGAATTTGTCCTGTGTTTCGTTTTATCACCTTAAATTAGAATGGGACGCAGTACCTGCAAAGCCCTCTCGCTCGGACCGTTACAAGTATAACTTTATATGGACGTTCTGTGGACACAGACATGCAACATAGATCAATGCTCTATGCCCGTAGATACTCTACTATACTAAGTACTCTGTGGATACAACGTTCACGACCATTTCACGACTTCACGTCACGTAGGTAGTAGGTACATTAAATATAGGGCCCAGGGTACTCACGTGTTATTTAATTTATTTTCATATGTTCTCGACTCTCGTAAAAGTGTTCTGTGTATCTATGTATCGCATTTTCAAAAAAAAACTAAGTCTAAAATCTTGAAGGACTGCGAAACCGACAAGAGCAAGATCATCATGGAGCACCAGTGGGACAACCGGACAGAATTAGGCGTGGGTCGGGAACTCGTCGGCTGCGGAGCGCAGTCGCTAGTCAAACTGGAGCCCGCGGCCGGGGCGACGCCCTGCGCTAACGTGTACGACGTGCTGTTCGACGTGGTGGAGCACGAGGTCGGCGCTGCCGCAGACTGCGACGCGGCGCGAGTCAAAGTGAGTTCACCTGTCAGCTTGTAACTGCTTCACCGGTTTCTTGTGAAGTGAACAGCTGTGCAAGGTTGCTGTTGCTCCCACCTAGTCGCCGACGTCTTACCTCCGCAGCCTCGGCCGCTCCGGCTCGCCCGGGTGCTTGTGCTTAGCTACAGCGGGCGGGGGCTGCTTTCCCTTCGCGCCTCCGGCTTAAAAAACACTAGGAGTAGGACAAATGGCTCTGCATGTTGTCGGGGTTAGGTGGTTCAGTTTTATGACGTCCCTTCTTTTTAATTATTTGACTGGCCACTTTGTAATCCAACTTATAAGTTTTCATAAATAAGTGTATGCTTAATGGAGAAAAACTCTACAGTATTGTAGGAGTTAACCTTAGATACTAAACTACGGAGGGGTGCTCATATTGAGACTGGCAGATAAACTTAGTTCAGCTGCCTATGCTGTGAGAAAAATCAGACAGTTCACAGTTTAATTTACTAGCGGTTCCCCATATTTGAACACGGTAAATCCAAATAGGTTTTAGGATTGAACAGTACACCATTGTTTTATTATTCAATGACAGATTGGACTGTTTACCCAGCATCCAGAGCAGGTTTCTAAAACGATTGTTGAGTTTGTCTCGTTTGTTTCTAATGTGGTCCTATGCGTCGGTCCGCATGGAATCCTACATATTTAACACAAGTAGCTTCGGGTAATGTGCTTCACCTAACTTTACTGCAGGGCAATTGCCTCGGTTCAATGTGAAGGCAAATGGCAGCTTGCCTGACTCGCATGATAGCTACATGACAAAATGCAGCATCGTCAAAACAGGTCCACTTATCACGTCATCGAGAAAATACAGGTAGGCGTCTCGACGTACTAATGTCAGATGGCCGCCACGCGCCGACTACTTTGCTCGCGTTAGTTCGGGTACGGTCTATTTCACGCGCTGCGTGCGCCCGATGACGAGGTAGCCCTAGTACGTCGAACGCGATAAAGTTATGCGATAGAAAGAAAAGTTCTTTTTGGAGGCGTGGCCAGCCGCTATTGCGAACTGAATTACTCTTTTTCGTGTCAGCGCTAAGGTCGCTATTTTTTTAAATCATCTTGCTGAGTGAGCCTTCTGTACCTAGTACTATTATGTATTCCATGGCATCGTCAGCAAATGTTGCAACAACAACATGAGGTGAGATGGTGATGGTGAGGTGATAGTTTAAAATTTAATAATAAAATAATAAGAAGTATTTTTACAATGTTTACTTGTACTAATATTATTATTAGGCCTACTGTACTTAGCTTTGCTAATGTTGCTTGCCGGGGTAGTCAGCTGCCGGGATGTACACGCTGATGCAACTGTGTTCACCTCCGCGCTGTGTAGCATCTTAAGCTGCTCACTGGATAACTCTGCTGACCGACATATGTCCAGTGCCTTCTCCAGAGTGAGATCTTTAATTTCCAGAAGTTTTTGTTGCACACGTGACTGTTTTACGCCAATAACCAGTCTGTCGCGAAGCATTCTATCCTTTTGTTCACCGTAATTACAACTGTCTGCAAGTTTTCTTAAATCCGAGTAAAATGTGTCAAAATTTTCGCCATCTTGTTGTACCCTTTTGTTAAAATTAAAACTCGATATTACGTCATTACTTTTAGGTTTAAAATATTCGTCAAAGAGTCTTATAACTTCTTCCAGCTTGGGTTTATCGTTGTTTTTAAGTACGTTTAAATATAATTCCAGGGCCGATGCTCCAATACAGTTTAACAGTAATGCGGCTTTTCTTGTTTCGGTGAGTTTTTCGAATCCTGCTGCGAGAATGAAAATTCTGAAAGAATCCTTAAATCTTTGCCACTGCTGCCAGCACGAGTCCAAGTCGTCAATGTTTAAACTTCGTGGCATTTTAAACTCAACTCCACACAAATCGCCTTACATGGTGGTAGAATCGCCGTCCGCCATTGTCTTGTCGGTGATTTTCGTTGTAATAACCAAATCCGTTTTAATCCACTTTGTTCTTCATCCTACCGGCTGCGCCATGTATTATAGTTGTAATTAAACACTTGATATTCAGAGGTATACTGTTTTATTTGTATTAAATTTTAATATTATATTTTTACAACACAGGGATGCACTTAGTAATTATGTTCAATTCAATTCAATGCTCTTTTCATGGCTTTCAGTTGTGCCAAGCGGGCACAGATTGCTTCGCCAGTGTCGCGTATTTAGAAGAGGCACAAAGGAGATTGTACGGTGAAAATTGTTGTAAACTAAGTATTGAATGTCTGTAGTTGTTATTTTCAATCTTTTTTTTTTTTTTTTTTTTTCTTAGTTTTAACCTAAAACAAGAGGGACAACACATTACACGAGTGTTAATAAATGACAACACAAATAATATAATACATCAATAGAGACATTATAATAAATTATAGCTTAATTTTATTATATTTTATATATTTACATAAAAATTTACAATATGGACTAAACACAAACATTAGTAAACATTCAACACTTATAGGACGAGGGATTTTGGGGGGAAGAACATCATATAGAGGATGAAGGAGTTTAGGACAGTTGAAAAGTATATGGGATGGTGTGCCTTCATCTAAACCACATTCGCAGATGGAGTTATCCCTAATCCGAAGCTTGGCTAGATGTACAGGTGTGCACGAGTGACCAAGGCGTAGGCGAGAGATGGTAGAGGTGACCCAGCGATCTATGTATTTATTGCGACAGAACCAAGGTTTTCTAGGAATGGAAGGCTGAATGGAAGCGTAATATTTACCCTTGATGGACTTTGTATTATCCCATGAGGTGTTCCAGGCTTTTTCTAAGAAGGTTTTAGCAAGGGCACAAAGGTCAGGTGATGAATTTTGAAAGTGATCTAGAGAACCTGTTTCAACAGCTGATTTGGCGCAGGTGTCAGCCGACTCGTTTCCTGTGATCCCAGAATGACTAGGGACCCATACCAGCAATAAGGATAAACCTTTTTGATTGCATGAGAGTAAAGCTTCTCTGATTCTTAAAATAATAGGGAATCTTGACCTGCTCCGAAAAGGGTTCTCCTTAATTGCTAAAAGACAGCTTAGAGAGTCGGTAAAAATCACAGTCTGTTGTAAGTTATGGGCAAGGGCAAACTGGATGGCTTCGAATATAGCAATGGCTTCACCCGTAAAAACTGAAGCCTCAGGAGGACATTTGTATTTTAAAATTATCTTATATTTGGGGATCCAGCAGGCAGCACCTACACAACTGTCAGGAGATGGCTTTGATGCATCAGTGTAGATGAGAAGATGATTGGGCCAATTTTGATGAATATGGCTAAGAAGTTTGGTATTAGCATCTGAGGATCCTTTAGTCAGGCCCAGATTTGTGATAATGGGAGGATTAAGAATAAGGGCTTTATAGGGGGTAGAGAAAAGAGGGTTGCGGGGGAAAGTTGAAAGAGGATGGGGAAGACTGGAATATTTAGAAAAACTGTCTAACAAGTAAGAGGAAGAATTACGAGAATGAGGAAATCTGGATAACTGGGCGAGACGAGGCCAAAGGGGATGAGAAGATAGTTGTAGCATCTTGCTAACAAACCGGTCACAAAGGAATTGGCGACGGATAGGTAGGGGGGGATCAACACATTCCACCTGCAGGGCATTCGTGGGGGAGGACTTCATTGCGCCTAGGATAATCCTAAGGCACCGGTATTGAATTTTATTAAGTTTCTCAGAAGCTGATTTATTAAAAGGGTCCAAAACAAACATACAATAATCCATATGGCTTCGTACTAAGGCATTATAAAGCAATTTTAGAGAATACGGGTGAGCACCCCACCAAACACCTGCAATAGCACGAAGCACATTAATGCCCTTTTCACATTTATTGACAATGTGCTCAGAGTGGGCGATTCCATTCAGGCGGCCGTCTAAATAAATACCCAAAAATTTGGCTTTGTCTGCAAAGTGGATGAGTTGATCTTCGAATATAAGGTGGGGAATGGGAATGGATCTTTTCCGAGTGAACATCACAGCCTGGCTTTTGTCCACTGACAGGGACAAGCCATGCTCAAGAAGCCACTGGCCTAGGTAATACAAAGCAGAATTTATATGACAGGATATTTCCTCTACACTGCTGGAGCCGTAATAGAGGACAATATCATCAGCATACTGGAGGATGTTGCAAAAGTTATTAACAGACAGTTCGAGATCATGGGTATATATGCTATATAGCAGAGGACTGAGAACGGAGCCTTGAGGGAGACCTTTCCAGATAAGTCTGGGGGGAAGAGTGGATGACTGGTGTTTGACCAGTATTGACCTGCCAAATAGCAGGTTACATATGAGATGAATTAACCTCGGAGGAATACTCAGCTTTTGCAGTTTTTGCCTGAGCACCGGAAGTAAGACATTGTCATATGCAGAAGCAATATCGAGAAAAACGCCCACTAGGTACTCTCCTTTTGAAAAGGCTATTCGAATGTCTGTTGTCAGAATGCTGAGGCTGTCAGTCGTGCTCAAACCCTTCCTAAACCCAAATTGGGAGGAGGAGAGAACATTTCTGCTTTCCATTAACCATTCCAAGCGGTTTTTGATGAGATGTTCAGTTATTTTTGCAAGAGTGGATGATAACGCGATAGGTCTATATGAATTTGGGTCTTGGGGATTTTTGTTGGGTTTCAAGACGGGAATGACAATTTGGGATTTCCATGAAGTTGGGACATTACCAGATTCTAAACATTTGTTAATTAAGTTAAGGAAATAAGATTTGGCTTTGTCATTTAGATTTGATAAAAAGGAATAAGGAATGCCATCTTCTCCAGGGGTTGAATCTTTTAAACCATTAAGAGCCACAAGGAGTTCAGGCAAAGAGAAGGGAGCATCCATTTCATCAATGGAAGGGGCTGGTGATAAATTAGGGAATAAGTCTACATTGGGAACATAAGGAGGGGCGAGTTTGTCGGCAAAGTTGTTTAGCCAATCTGAAGGATTGTTGGACGTAAGGTCAGAATGAGCAAGAGAGCGACGGAATCTTCTGATATTCGACCAGACAATTGAGGGAGGAGAGCGAGGGCTTAAGGATTCACAAAACTGTGTCCAACTGGACTTTTTTTTCCTTGATACCAACCTTTTAAATTTGGCATCAAGTTTTTGGTAGTTAAGAAAATTTTCCTGTGACATACAGTTTGAGTATGATTCTTCTGCAGAAGTTCTCTGGCCAAACATATCGCTGCATTCATCATCCCACCAGGGAGAGGAAATCAGCAGGTTTTTAGGAGTGTATTTTTGGGGGATATGGGAGTCAGCACTAGATTTGAGGGAGTCAACGAATAGGTCGTAATAGGTCAAAATATTGGCATTGTTTTCTAAATCTGGGAGAGAATCAACCATGAAATCAACAGATTGGGCATAGGCTGTCCAATCTGCCTTTTTAAGTTTATATTTTAAAAGAGGATCATGTCTGGGAGGGGGAAGGGATCTATTGTTTAGTGATAGGACTATAGGGAAGTGATCACTGCCATGTGTAGAGGGAAGGGTTTTCCAAGAGATTTGTGAAGCAAGGTTAGGAGAGCAAAGGGTGAGATCCACAGCAGATTTAGGGTTTTGACTGGGAAAGACCCGGCGTGTCGGGGATCCATCATTAAGGATGCAAAGTCCAATATCATCCAGCATATCAATCAGTAGAGGGGCCAAACCATCACAGTTGTGGCACCCCCACATAGTGTGGTGAGTGTTGAAGTCACCCATGACGATGATTGGGCTAGGGACTGAGGATAGAATAGACTGTAACTCAGGAAGGAGTGAGGAAGAGGGGTGAGGAATATATAAAGACACATAGGAGATGTTCGAGGAGCGGATAGCAACAGCATTAATCTGTTGACTACGGGGAGGGAGAGGGATTTGGGAAAAACAAAGGGAGTGCCGTACAAGGACGGCACTACCAGCATACCCGTCATTCCTGTCATCCCTAAGGCAGGAGAAGCCAGGCACCCGAAAGCGGGAGCCAGGCATTAGCCATGTCTCAGAGATGGCAACAATGACGGGTTTATGCAGGTTTATGAGAGAAACTAATTCATGTTTTTTCGGACGAAGGCTTTTACTGTTCCACTGAAGTAGGGTCATTTGGCCCATATTTCAGTATCTTAAACACTTGAGTTAGTATTTCGGCAACGTTGGACGGTAGGGGCATGTCGCTACAAGGAGCAACAAGGCTCAGAAGGAGTGCTGAAACTTGTTCCAGCATGGTTACATTTGGGGTGGGAGAGGGATTATTGTTAAGTGCACAACCATTAGGAAGGGAAGTAGGAGGATCACCAATAATATTTTGGTGGGTTCTCCCATCATAACCCTTCGTTAGTGGGGCTTGAGGACGAGGAGTGCGAGTTACAGTCTTACGATATGAGGTCTTTATTGGAGTTTGAGAGGAGGGACGAGATGGAGTTCTTGAGGAATAGGCCGGAGGAGAATGTAGTTCCCTTGCCATCTCCGCATAGGACCGTCGAGAGGATGGGAATTGTGACGCTGCTTCCATGTATGAGATATTTTCTTGGGACATTACAACCTTTATGGACTGTTGTCTGGTGAATTCAGGGCATGTTTTATCATTTGCAAAGTGTTTGCCATTGCAATGCACACATATAGCTAGGTCTTTAGTAGACTCGCAGGAGTCACCAATATGAGCTTGAGCACACTTGTAACATCTCGGCTTCGACCTGCAGATGGCTTTAGTATGGCCATAGCGGCAGCAATTCAGGCACATTATGGTTGGGAGCTTATAGGTTTCCACTGGCAGCGAGGAATGATAAGAAAATACCCTAGTAGGGAGGAATTGACCCTTAAATGTTAGGACCACAGATTGGGTTGGAATCCAAGTGGTAATGCCATTATCCACTGATTTTCTGTTTAATCTGCGGGCTTTGAGGACCTCTCCACATCCAGGGGGAAGCTCCATCGACTCCACGAGTTCATCCATAGACCAGTCTACGGGAACTCCCTTGACCAATCCCATTCTAGTCATATTGTAGGTAGGGATGGAGGCTTTGTATTTGTACATGGATAATATGGGGTTGGTCAGGAAGTTATTGGCTGCTGAGGCAGACACAAACTCCACCGTAATCTTATTGCGGCCAACATTTCGCACACCGTCATGAATAATTGATTCAATTTTGTTTTTGTGTAAAAACTGTCCAAACGATATAGCCCGAATTGAAGCTCCGGAAGACGGGTCTTCGACTTCGCGAGAGACTTGGACTATGAATGGACCCCTGTCATCGATGGAGTAGGACTTGAGGCCTTCAGAAAAGGATGGGTGAGTATAAACGTTTTGGAGAGATGGATTTGCTTGCGAAGGGACCGTTATGGTCTTCTTGGAGGAGGAGGAGGGAACTTGTTCATCCTCTAATTGACGTTTTCGGGAGGAGGTTGGAATTCTCGGATCCGGGGGATCAGGAGGTTCAGGTGGGTCAAAATCCATTTTTCCTTATTTACTTACCAGCACCAACGTTAGTATTAAATATTAAATAACAACTTTAGCTGGAAAGAAGCACAAAAATGTATTGAAACACCGAAATCTCACTAACACGTGCGTCAACCAAACTTGTCGACGGCGAAAAAACGTAATTATGTTCAATAGACCATTGGTTGTCCCTCTCTGACATCTGTCAACGCAGACTATAATAAATACCACAGACTACTTACATTACAATACAGGCATATCACATGTAAAGATGTTGTATAATACAGGACCCAAGACAGAACCTTGTGGTACTCCAGCAGCACAGCTGCAGAAGTTTGGCCTCGCATCTTGTTGATTTACTAGAAAGAGTCTATCTTTTAAATACGATGCTAGTATGCGGTATAGAGTGCGGTAGTAGTTGCTTTATTTTGCATTAGAGTCCCTTGTGCCATACTTTATCAAAAGCCTGTTGGATGTCCAGGAAGGCTGCAGAACAGTACTTCTTTTCTAAGCATTCTGTACTGTATGCTGTTGGCGAAAGCCAAATTGGTGGGGATAATTACGCATTCTTCCAGACTTGATTTTAATCTAAATAAATAATAAAATAGCCCTTTATTCAGATCAACTCAATACAAAATACATATCTTACTTATTATTAACACTAATTGTACATCAATATTTCTCTTTTTTTTAAACTCTGTAGATCTGATTGCCAGTTGGCAAAGGCTTCCTCCAGTCTTTTCCATTCATGTCTTTGTTGAGCCACTCTATTCCACATCTCTCCTGCTACTTGTCGGATGTCGTCATCCCACCTTTTCAGCTGTCTACCTCTTTTTCTTTTGCCTACTCTAGGCAATTAAAAAAGTAAATGGTGACACAATGGTATCATTGTGTCACCATTTACTTTTTTAATTTCTTCACGAATTTTTACCAACTTTTTTCTTCTTTTGTATCTCTTGCGTTGACTAGGTGTTTTCTTTCTTCTAGAAGTTTTATAGTGCTTGATGTAAGCCATTTTTTTTGGTTCAGTTATTGTATTTACAGCGAGTTGTATCTCAGTTTTAATGGTGTTTTCTATCCAGTCGTACTTTTCCTGTGTTCCTAAACGCTTTATGTTTTAATACAATTTGTAAGGTGCTTTTGATAGAAAAAACGACACTGTGATGATTTTAATCTGCTTAAGAATATTCTTTCCCAAAGTTTAGATAAGACCAGAGTAAGTCTAATGGGATGGTAAGTTTCTTCTCAAAAGTTTCTTCATTTGCTCCCAGATGTAGGCACCTGGGAGCAAATGACAAGAACCCTAATACCTTTAAACGAGCAATACCTGTATATACATTTATTTCTATATAATTCTAATCTTGGAAACAGCTCGAACAATTTACATGAAATTTAGTATAAAGGGGATTTTGGGGGCGATAAATCGATCTAGCTAGGATTCATTTGTAGAAAATGTCCAAGTTACCAAAAAAAAGACTCCTACTGCCATCTATTGCTGGATAGATATACTGCCGAGCAAAGCTTGGTCACCCAGATATAACTATTTTTACACCTCTGTCTTTCATAGTAGTGTAGACCATATCACCTCCATTGTTTGGCAGATTATGTAGTACAGTCTTTCTTTTCAGACTGAGGCTTTGGAAGCCAGTGCCATTTTGCCAGCCGATGTACTGAACACAGACGTCAGCCAACCAGCCGTAGACAGCAGCACTGCGTGGACAAGCGATGATGACATTCCCTTGCTTCATTTACAAACAGAACACAACACAAAACAGGTTTCTTGCAATATTTGCAACTATCAGTGTGTGTATAGAAGAGATTTAAAGAGGCATATGCGGACCCACACACAAAATAAACCTTTATCTTGTAACAATTGTGACTATGTATGTTCATCAGTTAGTCATTTAAAATCACACATTAAGACTCATACTGCACATAAATCTTTTCAATGTGAGCAGTGTGACTCTAAATTTTCACAAGCCGGTCATCTAAAAACCCACATAATGACTCATACTGGAGAGAAACCTTTTCATTGTGAGCATTGTGACTACAAATCCTCTCGAGCAAGTAATTTAAAAGTACATATGAGGACGCATACTGGTGAGAAGCCTTTTCATTGTGAGCAATGTGACTACAAATGCTCACAAGCAAGTTATTTAAGACAGCATATGATGACTCATACTGGACATAAACCTTTTCACTGCAAACATTGTGACTATAAAGGTTCAACAGTCAGAAGTCTAAAATCCCACATGAGCATTCATACTGGAGAGAAACCTTTTCATTGTGAATATTGTGACCATAAATGTTCAACAGCCGGTGATCTAAAAATACACATAAGGACTCATACCGGAGAGAAACCTTTTCACTGTAAACATTGTGACCATAAATGTTCAAAAGCCGGTGATCTAAAAAAACACATAAGGACTCATACTGGAGAGAAACCTTTTCATTGTGAGCAATGTGACTACAAATCCTCTCGAGCAAGTAGTTTAAGACAGCATTTGAGGACTCATACTGGAGAGAAACCTTTTCACTGTAAACATTGTGACTATAAAGGTTCAACAGTCAGTAGTTTAAAATCCCACATGAGTTTACACACTGGAGAGAAACCTTTGCACTGTAAATACTGTGGCTATAAATGTTCACAAGCCAGTCGTTTAAAATCCCACTTAATGACACATACTGGAGAGAAACCTTTTCATTGTGAGCTATGTGACTACAAATCCTCTCAAGCAAGTAGTTTAAAACTACATATGATGACTCATACTGGAGAGAGACCTTTTAGTTGTGAGCACTGTGACTACAAATGTTCAACATCTGGTAATCTGAAAATTCACATGAGATCACACACAGGTGAGAAACCCTTTCACTGTAAACATTGTGACTACAAAAGTTCAACAGTCAGAAGTCTAAAATCCCACATGAACATTCATTCTGGAGAGAAACCTTTTCATTGTAAATATTGTGTCTATAAATGTTCACAAGCCGGTGATCTAACAATCCACATGAGGACTCATACTGGGGAGAAACCTTTTCACTGTAAATATTGTGTCTATAAATGTTCACTAGCCAGTTATCTGAAAATCCACATGAGGACTCATACTGGGGAGAAACCCTTTCACTGTAAACATTGTGACTATAAATGTTCAACAGCCAGCTATCTAACAACCCACATGAGGTCTCACACTGGAGAAAAACCTTTTCATTGTGAGCATTGTGACTACAAATGCACAAAAGCTAAATATCTTAGACAGCATATGAAGATTCATACTGGGGAGAAATGCTTTAGTTGTGAGCGCTGTGACTACAAATGTTCATCAGCCAGTAGTCTAAAAATCCACAACATGAGAACTCATACTGGAGAGAAACCTTTTCACTGTAAACTTTGTGACTATAAAGGTTCAACAATCAGATGTCTAATATCCCACATGAGCATTCATACTGGAGAGAAACCTTTTCATTGTAAATATTGTGACTATAAATGTACACAAGCCAGTTGTCTGAAAATCCACATGAGAATTCATACTGGGGAGAAACCTTATCACTGCGAACATTGCAACTATAAATGTTCATCAGCCAGTAGTCTTACAAAACACATGAGGACTCATACTGGGGAGAAACCTTATCACTGCAAACATTGCAACTTTAAATGTTCATCAGCCAGTGGTCTTACAAAACACATGAGGACTCATACTGGATAGAAACCTTTTCATTGTAAACATTGTGACTTTAAATGTTCAACAGCCAGCTATCTAAAACTCCACATCAAAACTCACACTGGAGAGAAACCTTTTCAATTTACATTGTGAGCGTTGTGACTACAAATGCAGAAAAGCTAAATATCTAAGACAGCATATGATGACTCATACTCATAGAAATGCTTTGCATAGAAAAATTTAGTTGTTTGAGCTGTGACCACAAATGTTCATCAGCCAGTAGTCTAAAACTCCACAACATGAGCTCACACACTTGAGGGACACCTTCTCACTGTAAACTTTGCAACTATAAATGTACAACAGCAGTGATCTAAAACCCACATAATGACTCACACGGCAGAGAAATGTGTTCACCTGAGATGAACCCGCTACCCGGCAGTTTGTGGGCTTCTCAGTGCAGGGCTGTTAGAAGGCTCATAAACATAGAGTTGAGTTGACTGGAGGGTAGTTCAGGTTTTTTTAGATTAATGCTAGTCATACAATGGGGCTAGCATTTTGGGACAATTCCTTCTGACGGTGGTAGTATACTGCTAATAAACAAATTATAGATATATTAATAACATTGTAGTTGTATATTATGTACATTTTTAATTTAGATTTAGTCTAATTAGGTATATAGCCAGTTTTAGCTAGGCTACGCCGTGACAGGGCATTTGACTGTCTCTATCTATGCTATATGGTCAGGTATGCAAATTAAATAAATAAATAGTTTTTAATCTCGGTTAGTTTTATAATTCTATTTTTATTCAACCATGCGGTCAAATAAATTACACATAATATTGGTATCTCAAATATCCCATTGACATTTTGCAAGATCATGTAACCTCTTGTAACCTACGTTATGCTAATGTGAAATAAATATATATGTATTTTGAGTATGCGTTTAACTGTAGATAATCCCTAAATCCCGATATTAATAAATCGACCGGAATCGAATCCTCTAATTATGACTTGTGTGTGAATACCAGTAGTGAATCTAAAGAACCACACTGACTCATAAACCTGTGGAGAAAAAACTTTTAGTTGTAAGCATCAATGACGAAATACGTTACGCTAAGAGGTCAGGAAAGATGTGACGTATGTTGAAGCCAAAAAATTTTTCAAATGGCGTCCCACGTCGCGCTTCATATATTTCGAAACCGCTGTTGGTCGCACAGGTACATAAGCGCCATTTTACAGTTTTGAGAACTTAAAAATCCGGCTTCAGTGCGGAACCTAAAAATATTTTTTTTTTTACGCTATACAAGTTAGTACTTGACTGCGATCTCACCTGATGGTAAGTGATGATGCAGCCGAAGATGTTAGCGTACTAACTTGGAAGGGGTAAGTTAAGTCACCCCAACGGTTAGAAACCGTACACCGCATCGTACCGGACGCTAAATCGCTTGGCGGTACGTCTTTGCTGGTAGGGTGGTAACTAGCCACGGCCAAAGCCTCCCACCAGACCAGACCTGAGCCAATTTAGAAATTATAAAATTCCAAAGTGGCCCGTGGCGGGAATCGAACCCGCGACCTCCCACTCGAATCCGGGTGTGCGTCCCCTGCGCCACGAAGGTCGTCAAATATATGCGTGATGTCACTTATTTAGTGCAGGGGCCCTCCCACCATCTCTCACTCGAGCTCCACACTGCTCACGAAGTTGGCCGAAGTAGAATAAAGCGAACAGTGTGGAGGGTTACTTCGTCCAACTTCGCCCAACTCCCGCCCGAGTCAAAGGACGTCAGACGTGCGAGTCGTAGTTGTATCGCCACGCCATCACGCAGTGTGGAGGGGACATTATAGCAGTAATGCTTGCAGTATTGTTTAGACATTTTCATACTACTTATGTTTGTATGAAAATGTCAAAACAATACTACTGCAGCATTTTAAATATGTTTAATCAGAGAGTGCAATGAGCAGAATGGCTGGACCGTTGGAGGCTGGGGGTAAATGTCCAGAAGACAAGCCATCATTCTGTTCGGAGGAAAATGGAAGATGCCGACAAGCCTCATTTTGCACTGCGAAGAAATCGCCTGGACTCCTGGAGAGACAAGGCGAACTACCTGGGGGTCGTGATCGATAGACGTCTCTCGATGAAGGAACACGTCCGAGCGATCGCGGGCCAGGTACGTGCAGCAACCGCTTCAATAACGCCAGCATTTAATCCAAGACTCCTACTGCGAGCGAAGGTCGGGGTCTATAAGACCTAAAACTCCAAGCTGATTTACGCAGCCCCGGCCTGGTTCGCGCTGGCTTCGGAAGCAACAAAGGCCATGCTGAGGGCCCGACAATCAGTCGCCCTCAGAAGACTGGCGAGAGCGCCGCGGTTCGTCCGGAACAGCACTCTGGCCCGTGACCTGAAGATCGAGAGCGTCGACGACTTCGTGGCGCGACTCGCCGACAGGATGTTCGGCACCGCAGACGCCTCCCATCACCCTCACATCAGAAGCGTCGCGCCACACCACACGCGACCGTCAGATGGACGCGTCTTCCCGCGTGACCTGGTCACGCGTCCGACCGACTGACTGACGGACTACCACAGAAGCCACGGAGTAGTTCGCCACTCCTGACCGCTGCTCGCTTCACTGGGCCTCCCGTCTCTTCGGAGCGGTTCTCACTCGGGCAGTACCGCGACGGATTCAGCGGCCGCTCTGTCGCACAAATTTGCATCCCTATTCCCATCATATGATGTTATTCAGACACATTGGAGTCCATCCTCAACGTATCTTTAGACGATTTCTAGTAGAGTCAGGCTCAGGCCGCCCTCCCTATCCGTTTAGGGGGCCTAGGAGTGAGGCGCGTGCGGGAATTGAGCCTGCCGTCCTTCCTTGCGTCGGCGCATGGTACTGCAAGAATGGTCGCTAGCATTTTATCTGTTAATGGTGATCCAGTACCTCCAGGCTTCACACGTCCAGCACCAGTGGGACATCGTTTCCTCAGAGGCCACATTAAAACAGCTTATGGACCATGCAGCGGGTGCTCATCTAGCAAGGCTACGGGCTGTGTTGAAGTCGGAGTCTGGTGCGTGGTAACACGCATTACCATCACCAAACCTGGGCACTCTCCTCGACAGCGATTCTCTTCGTGAGGCTGTGGCTTACCGATTAGGCTGCAATATTTGTGAACCCCATCGATGCATCTGTGGTTCCATTGTGGAAGCCAACGCTCATCATGCTCTGAGTTGCTGTCGTTGCGCGGGCAGGTTCCCACGTCATCACGCCCTGAACGATATCGTCCGTAGAGCACTCATTTCGGCTACCGTGCCCTGCACGATCGAACCACCTGGTTTAAGCCGCACGGACGGTAAGCGACCAGATATCTTGACCCTTGTCCCTTGGCAAAAAGGGAAATGCCTGCTGTGGGACGCGACTTGCGCCTGTACCTTGGCTCCAAGCCACCTTAGCCGTACGTTACGGTTAGCTGGTGCTGCTGCAGAATCCGCTACCGCGAGGAAGAGGGCCAAATATGCACCACTCTTGGGCCAATATTTATTTGTCCCACTGGCGGTGGAGACTATGGGATTCTGGGGTGGGGAATCAAAAGTTTTTATAAAAAAGGAAAGGGGCTGTGACCCACTTTCTGGTTCCTACCTGGTAGAAAGGTTATCCATCGCCATTCAGCGTGGCAATGCTGCAATTTTGATGGGTACCTTTGGCCCAGGGGCAACCAGGGGTGGTCTTTTTGATTCGGGGTTTATTTTAGTAGGTATTTAAGGATTTGTTTTAAATTTAGATTTATTTAGATTTTAATGTTTCATTTACTCTGTGAAATATAATTTTAATATTGATTTTAATTTTGGCAGGCAGATTCTCACGCCACGAATTTCAATCTAGCGCGGGAATGCTGCCTGTACAACGATATAAGTAAATCTTTGTGCCTGCATAATGGGTACCCTAGCCCTTAGCTACCCTAAATTTTTATATCCTACTAGCAGTGCCCGCGGACTCCGTTCCGCGTTAAAAATATTTATGTCCCGGCCCGTTTGTCTCGTGTTACCCATAGTCCCTTCCCCCTCAGCGCCTGAACGCGACGCAATAAAAATGTTAGTTTGTAGTACATGCTATGTATCAGAGATGGCGCTGTATGTGAAAAAAAAATTCCCGCTTTTCTGTTGAAATGTTTCCTGAATTTTCTTTGCTATAAACCTCACGGAGCCCGAGACCTTTCCAACGAATGCAAAACCGTGGAAATCGGTTCGTGCGTTCTGGAGTTATAGCGTCAGGAAGGAAAACCCGACTTATTTTTATATAGTAGATGTAGATATTAAAATAATTCTATAACATGTCTTAGTTTCGGTTTATAATATATTGTTCATTAATTTTAAAACCACATTTATTGAAATATAAATAAATGTCGTCATAGGAATTGTCCTGTGTTCCGTTTTATCACCTTAAATTAGAAAGGGGTGCAGTACCTGCAGAGCTCTCTCGCTTGGACCGTTACAATGATAATATACAACGTCTAAAGAATAACTATATTGATGTTCTGTGGACACAGTCATGTTATATTATGGACTCTGTGGTCCATGTTTTTTTTAGTAATAAACAATAGTGTTAGTTGTCTATGGTAAAAATGGTCTGTGAAAATCATGGGGATGAAAGAGTCATACAAATTCTGATACTAACATTTTTAAATAAACTAGCGACCTCTAACTTCGGTGGGGATACAACTTTACGGATGTTTATAAAATGTGACACTAGGTGGCAGCAGGGTCGTCATTTAATGCTTGCAAAAAGACAAAATTATATTGAAAAAATTAAAATAATAAACTAACTAATTAGTAATTCATACTATTTTTTTAATTAATTTAAATTAAGATATAACAAAAAATTATGTTTTTGGTTAAATGGCAACACTGAACGTCCGTCGTCAACGTCTAGGCCCTTGTCAATTGTCAAGTTTCAAAAAACTTTTCTAACGGCAATCGGCATACTACTGTGATTTCTGTTGGTTATTTCCTGTGCTAAGTGGTGTTTTCTGAGTGATTTCTATATAAAACGACGACTTGGACTATTTATGGACTCGATTCGATTTCAGTTTAAAACGATTTTACCCGGCTTGCAAATTGGTTTCCGATTCCTGCTACATACGATATACTTGGCGTTCTCTTTTGGCTTTATGACAAAATGCCCAAAAAAACCGAACTGAAATGTTATTTTGGGTGTCCTGTTGATGGTAAGATTGTTTTTTAGCTTGTCCTTCCTTTTAGAGCTACCCGGTTAACCATCTGTTTATCATATAGAAATATTGAAAAACTAAGTTAAAGGTTGTACGGCTAACGAAAACCTTATGTTAGTTGCAATTCAGTGATTATAGTTATGTTAAACTTCTGCGTGACGCCTAAAATTATATTCTATTCTTCATATTTTCAGGTCCATTGCATAGATTTCCAAAGTGGGAGTACCCACATGAGGAGAGATTCAAATCTTGGAAAAGTGTTTTATATAAATAAAAAACTAAAATATAAAACTAAATAAATACTTTGTGTTTTATTGTTACTATTTTGCAATTTTCCATTGAAGAAAATTGATGTGAATGGAACGGGGCTGTTTCACAACCTTCTGATAAGTGTTGGATAGCTAATTCAAACCTTTTGTCCTAAGTTAAGGCTATCCAACGCTTATTCAGAAGGCTGTAAAATAAGCCCAATTTGCCTCTAAGAAAAGCCATAGGTCGGAATGACTGAAAAGCGCCATCTATCGGCATTCTCTGGTACAAATTTGTAATGACAATATCAACGCCATCTTCAGGCGGTGGGGCAAGACTGCTAATTAAATCTGAACGTGGCTTATCTATACCAGGTATAAGTGTATAATCTATGGTGAAAATAACAAAATAATCGAAAACAACACGTTCACGACTTCTCGTGTTGTTTAATTTAAAATTTAAATGTTCTCGACTCTCGTAGAGAACTGTATGTAGGTACCTATCGCATTTTCAAAAAAAATAAGTCTAAAATCTTAAAGTACTGAGAAACCGACAAGAGCAAGATCATCATGGAGCACCAGTGGGATAACCGGACAGAATCAGACGTGGGTCGGGAACTCGTCGGCTGCGGACTGCGGAGCGCAGTCGCTAGTCAAACAGGAGCCCGCGGCCGGGGCGGCGCCCTGCGTGAACGTGTACGACGCGCTGTTCGACGTGGTGGAGCACGAGGTCGGCGCTGCCGCAGACTTCGACGCGGCGCGAGTCAAAGTGAGTTCACCTGTCAGCTTGTAACTGCTTCACCGGTTTCTTGTGGAGTGAACAGCTGTGCAAGGTTGCTGTTGCTCCCACCTAGTCGCGGAGGTCTTACCTCCGCAGCCTCGGCCGCTCCGGCTCGCCCGGGTGCTTGTGCTTAGCTACAGCGGGCGGGGTCTGCTCTCCCTTCGCGCCTCCGGCTTAAAAAACACTAGGGGTAGGACAAATAAGTCTGCATGGTGTCGGGATTAGGTGGTTCAGTTTTATGACGTCCCTTCTTTTTAATTATTTGACTGGCCACTTTGTAATCCAACTTATAAGTTTTCATAAATAAGTGTATGCTTAATGGAGAAAAACTCTACAGTATTGTAGGAGTTAACCTTAGATACTAAACTACAGAGGGGTGCTCATATTGAGACTGGCAGATAAACTTAGTTCAGCTGCCTGTGCTGTGAGAAAAATCAGACAGTTCACAGTTTAATTTACTAGCGGTTCCCCATATTTGAACACGGTAAATCCAAATAGGTTTTAGGATTGAGCAGTACACCATTGTTTTATTATTCAATGACAGATTGGACTGTTTACCCAGCATCCAGAGCAGGTTTCTAAAACGATTGTTGAGTTTGTGTCGTTTGTTTCTTATGTGGTCCTATGCGTCAGTCCGCATGGAATCCTACATATTCAACACAAGTAGCTTCGGGTAATGTGCTTCACCTAACTTTACTGCAGGGCAATTGCCTCAGTTCAATGTGAAGGCCTTGTTGTCATTTTTGTGAGCTAGGTTTAATTCGCCACTTGTTTAGCCATATATCAGTTGCTTCTAATTGTATTTCACGCGCTGCGTGCGCCCGATGACGAGGTAGCCCTAGTACATAGACAGAAAAGTTCTTTTTGGAGGCGTGGCCAGGCGCTATTGCGAACTGAATTACTCTTTTTTGTATCAGCACTAAGGTCGCTATTTTTTTTAATCATCTTTCCGAGTGAGCGTTCTGTACCTAGTACTAATGTATTATGTGGCATCGTCAGCAAATGTTGCAACAACAATTGAGGTGAGATGTAAAGATGTTGTATAACACAGGACCCAAGACAGAACCTTGTGGTACTCCAGCAGCACAGCTGCAGAAGTTTGGCCTCGCATCTTGTTGATTTACTAGAAAGAGTCTATCTTTTAAATACGATGCTAGTATGCGGTATAGAGTGCGGTAGTAGTTGCTTTATTTTGCATTAGAGTCCCTTGTGCCATACTTTATCAAAAGCCTGTTGGATGTCCAGGAAGGCTGCAGAACAGTACTTCTTTTCTAAGCATTCTGTACTGTATAGGAGACTCTGTTTGTTTCACCGTTGAATGCTGTTGGCGGCGAAAGCCAAATTGGTGTTCAGGGATAATTACGCATTCTTCCAGACTTGATTTTAATCTAAATAAATAATAAAATAGCCCTTTATTCAGATCAACTTAATACAAAATACATATCTAACTTATTATTAACACTAATTGTACATCAATATTTCTCTTTTTTTTAAACTCTGTAGATCTGATTGCCAGTTGGCAAAGGCTTCCTCCAGTCTTTTCCATTCATGTCTTTGTTGAGCCACTCTATTCCACATCTCTCCTGCTACTTGTCGGATGTCGTCATCCCACCTTTTCAGCTGTCTACCTCTTTTTCTTTTGCCTACTCTAGGATACCATTGTGTCACCATTTACTTTTTTAATTTCTTCACTAATTTTTACCAACTTTTTTCTTCTTTTGTATCTCTTGCGTTGACTAGGTGTTTTCTTTCTTCTAGAAGTTTTATAGTGCTTGATGTAAGCCATTTTTTTTGGTTCAGTTATTGTATTTACAGCGAGTTGTATCTCAGTTTTAATGGTGTTTTCTATCCAGTCGTACTTTTCCTGTGTTCCTAAACGCTTTATGTTTTAATACAATTTGTAAGGTGCTTTTGATAGAAAAAACGACACTGTGATGATTTTAATCTGCTTAAGAATATTCTTTCCCAAAGTTTAGATAAGACCAGAGTAAGTCTAATGGGATGGTAAGTTTCTTCTCAAAAGTTTCTTCATTTGCTCCCAGATGTAGGCACCTGGGAGCAAATGACAAGAACCCTAATACCTTTAAACGAGCAATACCTGTATATACATTTATTTCTATATAATTCTAATCTTGGAAACAGCTCGAACAATTTACATGAAATTTAGTATAAAGGGGATTTTGGGGGCGATAAATCGATCTAGCTAGGATTCATTTGTAGAAAATGTCCAAGTTACCAAAAAAAAAGACTCCTACTGCCATCTATTGCTGGATAGATATACTGCCGAGCAAAGCTTGGTCACCCAGATATAACTATTTTTACACCTCTGTCTTTCATAGTAGTGTAGACCATATCACCTCCATTGTTTGGCAGATTATGTAGTACAGTCTTTCTTTTCAGACTGAGGCTTTGGAAGCCAGTGCCACTTTGCCAGCCGATGTACTGAACACAGGCGTCAGCCAACCAGCCGTAGACAGCAGCACTGCGTGGACAAGCGATGATGACATTCCCTTGCTTCATTTACAAACAGAACACAACACAAAACAGGTTTCTTGCAATATTTGCAACTATCAGTGTGTGTATAGTAGAGATTTAAAGAGGCATATGCGGACCCACACACAAAATAAACCTTTATCTTGTAACAATTGTGACTATGTATGTTCATCAGTTAGTCATTTAAAATCACACATGAAGACTCATACTGCACATAAATCTTTTCAATGTGAGCAGTGTGACTCTAAATTTTCACAAGCCGGTCATCTAAAAACCCACATAATGACTCATACTGGAGAGAAACCTTTTCATTGTGAGCATTGTGACTACAAATCCTCTCGAGCAAGTAATTTAAAAGTACATATGAGGACGCATACTGGTGAGAAGCCTTTTCATTGTGAGCATTGTGACTACAAATGCTCACAAGCAAGTTATTTAAGACAGCATATGATGACTCATACTGGACATAAACCTTTTCACTGCAAACATTGTGACTATAAAGGTTCAACAGTCAGAAGTCTAAAATCCCACATGAGCATTCATACTGGAGAGAAACCTTTTCATTGTGAATATTGTGACCATAAATGTTCAACAGCCGGTGATCTAAAAATACACATAAGGACTCATACCGGAGAGAAACCTTTTCACTGTAAACATTGTGACCATAAATGTTCAAAAGCCGGTGATCTAAAAAAACACATAAGGACTCATACTGGAGAGAAACCTTTTCATTGTGAGCAATGTGACTACAAATCCTCTCAAGCAAGTAGTTTAAGACAGCATTTGAGGACTCATACTGGAGAGAAACCTTTTCACTGTAAACATTGTGACTATAAAGGTTCAACAGTCAGTAGTTTAAAATCCCACATGAGTTTACACACTGGAGAGAAACCTTTGCACTGTAAATACTGTGGCTATAAATGTTCACAAGCCAGTCGTTTAAAATCCCACTTAATGACACATACTGGAGAGAAACCTTTTCATTGTGAGCTATGTGACTACAAATCCTCTCAAGCAAGTAGTTTAAAACTACATATGATGACTCATACTGGAGAGAGACCTTTTAGTTGTGAGCACTGTGACTACAAATGTTCAACATCTGGTAATCTGAAAATTCACATGAGATCACACACAGGTGAGAAACCCTTTCACTGTAAACATTGTGACTACAAAAGTTCAACAGTCAGAAGTCTAAAATCCCACATGAACATTCATTCTGGAGAGAAACCTTTTCATTGTAAATATTGTGTCTATAAATGTTCACAAGCCAGTTATCTGAAAATCCACATGAGGACTCATACTGGGGAGAAACCCTTTCACTGTAAACATTGTGACTATAAATGTTCAACAGCCAGCTATCTAACAACCCACATGAGGTCTCACACTGGAGAAAAACCTTTTCATTGTGAGCATTGTGACTACAAATGCACAAAAGCTAAATATCTTAGACAGCATATGAAGATTCATACTGGGGAGAAATGCTTTAGTTGTGAGCGCTGTGACTACAAATGTTCATCAGCCAGTAGTCTAAAAATCCACAACATGAGAACTCATACTGGAGAGAAACCTTTTCACTGTAAACTTTGTGACTATAAAGGTTCAACAATCAGATGTCTAATATCCCACATGAGCATTCATACTGGAGAGAAACCTTTTCATTGTAAATATTGTGACTATAAATGTACACAAGCCAGTTGTCTGAAAATCCACATGAGAATTCATACTGGGGAGAAACCTTATCACTGCGAACATTGCAACTATAAATGTTCATCAGCCAGTAGTCTTACAAAACACATGAGGACTCATACTGGGGAGAAACCTTATCACTGCAAACATTGCAACTTTAAATGTTCATCAGCCAGTGGTCTTACAAAACACATGAGGACTCATACTGGATAGAAACCTTTTCATTGTAAACATTGTGACTTTAAATGTTCAACAGCCAGCTATCTAAAACTCCACATCAAAACTCACACTGGAGAGAAACCTTTTCAATTTACATTGTGAGCGTTGTGACTACAAATGCAGAAAAGCTAAATATCTAAGACAGCATATGATGACTCATACTCATAGAAATGCTTTGCATAGAAAAATTTAGTTGTTTGAGCTGTGACCACAAATGTTCATCAGCCAGTAGTCTAAAACTCCACAACATGAGCTCACACACTTGAGGGACACCTTCTCACTGTAAACTTTGCAACTATAAATGTACAACAGCAGTGATCTAAAACCCACATAATGACTCACACGGCAGAGAAATGTGTTCACCTGAGATGAACCCGCTACCCGGCAGTTTGTGGGCTTCTCAGTGCAGGGCTGTTAGAAGGCTCGTAAACATAGAGTTGAGTTGACTGGAGGGTAGTTCAGGTTTTTTTAGATTAATGCTAGTCATACAATGGGGCTAGCATTTTGGGACAATTCCTTCTGACGGTGGTAGTATACTGCTAATAAACAAATTATAGATATATTAATAACATTGTAGTTGTATATTATGTACATTTTTAATTTAGATTTAGTCTAATTAGGTATATAGCCAGTTTTAGCTAGGCTACGCCGTGACAGGGCATTTGGCTGTCTCTATCTATGCTATATGGTCAGGTATGCAAATTAAATAAATAAATAGTTTTTAATCTCGGTTAGTTTTATAATTCTATTTTTATTCAACCATGCGGTCAAATAAATTACACATAATATTGGTATCTCAAATATCCCATTGACATTTTGCAAGATCATGTAACCTACGTTATGCTAATGTGAAATAAATATATAATTATGTATTTTGAGTATGCGTTTAACTGTAGATAATCCCTAAATCCCGAGATTAATAAATCGACCGGAATCGAATCCTCTAATTATGACTTGTGTGTGAATACCAGTAGTGAATCTAAAGAACCACACTGACTCATAAACCTGTGGAGAAAAAACTTTTAGTTGTAAGCATCAATGACGAAATACGTTACGCTAAGAGGTCAGGAAAGATGTGACGTATGTTGAAGCCAAAAAATTTTTCAAATGGCGTCCCACGTCGCGCTTCATATATTTCGAAACCGCTGTTGGTCGCACAGGTACATAAGCGCCATTTTACAGTTTTGAGAACTTAAAAATCCGGCTTCAGTGCGGAACCTAAAAATATTTTTTTTTTTACGCTATACAAGTTAGTACTTGACTGACATCTCACCTGATGGTAAGTGATGATGCAGCCGAAGATGTTAGCGTACTAACTTGGAAGGGGTAAGTTAAGTCACCCCAACGGTTAGAAACCGTACACCGCATCGTACCGGACACTAAATCGCTTGGCGGTACGTCTTTGCTGGTAGGGTGGTAACTAGCCACGGCCAAAGCCTCCCACCAGACCAGACCTGAGCCAATTTAGAAATTATAAAATTCCAAAGTGGCCCGTGGCGGGAATCGAACCCGCGACCTCCCACTCGAATCCGGGCGTGCGTCCCCTGCGCCACGAAGGTCGTCAAATATATGCGTGATGTCACTTAGTGCAGGGGCCCTCCCACCATCTCTCACTCGAGCTCCACACTGCTCGCGAAGTTGGCCGAAGTAGAATAAAGCGAACAGTGTGGAGGGTTACTTCGTCCAACTTCGCCCAACTCCCGCCCGAGTCAAAGGACGTCAGACGTGCGAGTCGTAGTTGTATCGCCACGCCATCACGCAGTGTGGAGGGGACATTATAGCAGTAATGCTTGCAGTATTGTTTAGACATTTTCATACTACTGTTTGTATGAAAATGTCAAAACAATACTACTGCAGCATTTTAAATATGTTTAATCAGAGAGTGCAATGAGCAGAATGGCTGGACCGTTGGAGGCTGGGGGTAAATGTCTAGAAGACAAGCCATCATTCTGTTCGGAGGAAAATGGAAGATGCCGACAAGCCTCACTTTGCACTGCGAAGAAATCGCCTGGACTCCTGGAGAGACAAGGCGAACTACCTGGGGGTCGTGATCGATAGACGTCTCTCGATGAAGGAACACGTCCGAGCGATCGCGGGCCAGGTACGTGCAGCAACCGCTTCAATAACGCCAGCATTTAATCCAAGACTCCTACTGCGAGCGAAGGTCGGGGTCTACAAGACCTAAAACTCCAAGCTGATTTACGCAGCCCCGGCCTGGTTCGCGCTGGCTTCGGAAGCAACAAAGGCCATGTTGAGGGCCCGACAATCAGTCGCCCTCAGAAGACTGGCGAGGGAGTAATAGTGTTCTGTGCTGGCGAGAGCGCCGCGGTTCGTCCGGAACAGCACTCTGGCCCGTGACCTGAAGATCGAGAGCGTAAAACGTAGTGATTATATATACTCTTTGGAGAGCGTCGACGACTTCGTGGCGCGACTCGCCGACAGGATGTTCGGCACCGCAGACGCCTCCTATTGGAAGTATAGTCTATGGCAACAATCTGTGACATAGTTTATAATGTTAGTAAGTTGTCTGTGGTTGTAAAGTGGGAAGCTGGTACTTCTGTGGTGGCGCTGTGCGAAATGGTGTGATAAAATGGCGTCTTGTGTTATAAGCTAAAATCCCTATTAAATGTCGTTCTGATTTATCAATATGAGTTTTATTATTTCAAAAGTAGAATTGAAATACCTCCCATCACCCTCACATCAGAAGCGTCGCGCCACACCACACGCGACCGTCAGATGGACGCGTCTTCCCGCGTGACCTGGTCACGCGTCCGACCGACTGACTGACGGACTACCACAGAAGCCACGGAGTAGTTCGCCACTCCTGACCGCTGCTCGCTTCACTGGGCCTCCCGTCTCTTCGGAGCGGTTCTCACTCGGGCAGTACCGCGACGGATTCAGCGGCCGCTCTGTCGCACAAATTTGCATCCCTATTCCCATCATATGATGTTATTCAGACACATTGGAGTCCATCCTCAACGTATCTTTAGACGATTTCTAGTAGAGTCAGGCTCAGGCCGCCCTCCCTATCCGTTTAGGGGGCCTAGGAGTGAGGCGCGTGCGGGATTTGAGCCTGCCGTCCTTCCTTGCGTCGGCACATGGTACTGCGAGACTGGTCGCTAGCATTTTATCTGTTAATGGTGATCCAGTACGTCCAGGCTTCACACGTCCAGCACCAGTGGGACATCGTTTCCTCAGAGGCCACATTAAAACAGCTTATGGACCATGCAGCGGGTGCTCATCTAGCAAGGCTACGGGCTGTGTTGAAGTCGGAGTCTGGTGCGTGGTTACACGCATTACCATCACCAAACCTGGGCACTCTCCTCGACAGCGATTCTCTTCGTGAGGCTGTGGCTTACCGATTAGGCTGCAATATTTGTGAACCCCATCGATGCATCTGTGGTTCCATTGTGGAAGCCAACGCTCATCATGCTCTGAGTTGCTGTCGTTGCGCGGGCAGGTTCCCACGTCATCACGCCCTGAACGATATCGTCCGTAGAGCACTCATTTCGGCTACCGTGCCCTGCACGATCGAACCACCTGGTTTAAGCCGCACGGACGGTAAGCGACCAGATATCTTGACCCTTGTCCCTTGGCAAAAAGGGAAATGCCTGCTGTGGGACGCGACTTGCGCCTGTACCTTGGCTCCAAGCCACCTTAGCCGTACGTTACGGTTAGCTGGTGCTACTGCAGAATCCGCTGCCGCGAGGAAGAGGGCCAAATATGCACCACTCTTGGGCCAATATTTATTTGTCCCACTGGCGGTGGAGACTATGGGATTCTGGGGTGGGGAATCAAAAGTTTTTATAAAAAAGGAAAGGGGCTGTGACCCACTTTCTGGTTCCTACCAGGTAGAAAGGTTATCCATCGCCATTCAGCGTGGCAATGCTGCAATTTTGATGGGTACCTTTGGCCCAGGGGCAACCAGGGGTGGTCTTTTTGATTCGGGGTTTATTTTAGTAGGTATTTAAGGATTTGTTTTAAATTTAGATTTATTTAGATTTTAATGTTTCATTTACTCTGTGAAATATAATTTTAATATTGATTTTAATTTTGGCAGGCAGATTCTCACGCCACGAATTTCAATCTAGCGCGGGAATGCTGCCTGTACAACGATATAAGTAAATCTTTGTGCCTGCATAATGGGTACCCTAGCCCTTAGCTACCCTAAATTTTTATATCCTACTAGCAGTGCCCGCGGACTCCGTTCCGCGTTAAAAATATTTTTGTCCCGGCCCGTTTGTCTTGTGTTACCCACAGTCCCTTCCCCCTCAGCGCCTGAACGCGACGCAATAAAAATGTTAGTTTGTAGCACATGCTATGTATCAGAGATGGCGCTGTATGTGAAAAAAAAATTTCCCGCTTTTCTGTTGAAATTTTTCCTGAATTTTCTTTGCTATAAACCTCACGGAGCCCGAGACCTTTCCAACGAATACAAAACCGTGGAAATCGGTTCGTGCGTTCTGGAGTTATAGCGTCAGGAAGGAAAACCCGACTTATTTTTATATAGTAGATGTAGATATTAAAATAATTCTATAACATTTCGGTTTATATATTGTTCATTAATTTTAAAACCACATTTATTGAAATATAAATAAATGTCGTCATAGGAATTGTCCTGTGTTCCGTTTTATCACCTTAAATTAGAAAGGGATGCAGTACCTGCAGAGCTCTCTCGCTCGGACCGTTACAATGATAATATACAACGTCTAAAGAGTAACTATATTGATGTTCTGTGGACACAGTCATGTTATATTATGGACTCTGTGGTCCATGTTTTTTTTAGTAATAAACAATAGTGTTAGTTGTCTATGGTAAAAATGGTCTGTGAAAATAACAAAATAATCGAAAACAACACGTTCACGACTTCTCGTGTTGTTTAATTTAAAATTTAAATGTTCTCGACTCTCGTAGAGAACTGTATGTTACCTACCTATCGCATTTTCAAAAAAAATAAGTCTAAAATCTTAAAGTACTGAGAAACCGACAAGAGCTAGATCATCATGGAGCACCAGTGGGATAACCGGACAGAATTAGACGTGGGTCGGGATCTCGTCGGCTGCGGAGCGCAGTCGCTAGTCAAACAGGAGCCCGCGGCCGGGGCGGCGCCCTGCGTGAACGTGTACGACGCGCTGTTCGACGTGGTGGAGCACGAGGTCGGCGCTGCCGCAGACTTCGACGCGGCGCGAGTCAAAGTGAGTTCACCTGTCAGCTTGTAACTGCTTCACCGGTTTCTTGTGGAGTGAACAGCTGTGCAAGGTTGCTGTTGCTCCCACCTAGTCGCCGACGTCTTACCTCCGCAGCCTCGGCCGCTCCGGCTCGCCCGGGTGCTTGTGCTTAGCTACAGCGGGCGGGGTCTGCTCTCCGTTCGCGCCTCCGGCTTAAAAAACACTAGGGGTAGGACAAATAAGTCTGCATGGTGTTGGGGTTAGGTGGTTCGGTTTTATGACGTCCCTTTTTAATTATTTCTCAGTAATAATAGTGATATATCAAGGAAGACGATACTTTGAAGTGTATTATGCAAAAACTTTCGTTAAAATATAAGTAAGTGGCAAAAAAAATGTGATATGGGTCATGTGCTAAAGTTGAGCCGTTTCCTCTGCCTCAGTGCTGACTCTGCACATGCTGGGGTCGCAGAGCTTGGGATCAAACACTTGTTCACTGGTGTAGGTCCTGTCTGTAAGTGACTGGCCACTTTGTAATTCAACTTTTAAGTTTACATAAATAAGTGTATGCTTAATGGAGAAAAACTCTTCAGTATTTGTGGGGGTAACCTTAGATACTATACTACTTATAAGTTTTCATAAATAAGTGTATGCTTAATGGAGAAAAACTCTACAGTATTGTAGGAGTTAACCTTAGATACTAAACTACGGAGGGGTGCTCATATTGAGACTGGCAGATAAACTTAGTTCAGCTGCCTGTGCTGTGAGAAAAATCAGACAGTTCACAGTTTAATTTACTAGCGGTTCCCCATATTTGAACACGGTAAATCCAAATAGGTTTTAGGATTGAACAGTACACCATTGTTTTATTATTCAATGACAGATTGGACTGTTTACCCAGCATCCAGAGCAGGTTTCTAAAACGATTGTTGAGTTTGTCTCGTTTGTTTCTTATGTGGTCCTATGCGTCGGTCCGCATGGAATCCTACATATTTAACACAAGTAGCTTCGGGTAATGTGCTTCACCTAACTTTACTGCAGGGCAATTGCCTCAGTTCAATGTGAAGGCCTTGTTGTGATTTTTGTGAGCTAGGTTTAATTCGCCACTTGTTTAGCCATATATCAGTTGCATCTAGTTGTCTCTGCAAATGGCAGCTTGCCTGACTCGCATGATGGCTACATGACAAAATGCAGCATTGTCAAAACAGGTCCACTTATCACGTGATCGAGAAAATACAGGTAGGCGTCTCGACGTACTAATGTCAGATGGCCGCCACGCGCCGACTACTTTGCTCGCGTTAGTTCGGGTACGATCTATTTCACGCGCTGCGTGCGCCCGATGACGAGGTAGCCCTAGTACATAGACAGAAAAGTTCTTTTTGGAGGCGTGGCCAGGCGCTATTGCGAACTGAATTACTCTTTTTTGTATCAGCACTAAGGTCGCTATTTTTTTTAATCATCTTTCCGAGTGAGCGTTCTGTACCTAGTACTAATGTATTATGTGGCATCGTCAGCAAATGTTGCAACAACAATTGAGGTGAGATGTAAAGATGTTGTATAACACAGGACCCAAGACAGAACCTTGTGGTACTCCAGCAGCACAGCTGCAGAAGTTTGGCCTCGCATCTTGTTGATTTACTAGAAAGAGTCTATCTTTTAAATACGATGCTAGTATGCGGTATAGAGTGCGGTAGTAGTTGCTTTATTTTGCATTAGAGTCCCTTGTGCCATACTTTATCAAAAGCCTGTTGGATGTCCAGGAAGGCTGCAGAACAGTACTTCTTTTCTAAGCATTCTGTACTGTATAGGAGACTCTGTTTGTTTCACCGTTGAATGCTGTTGGCGGCGAAAGACAAATTGGTGTTCAGGGATAATTACGCATTCTTCCAGACTTGATTTTAATCTAAATAAATAATAAAATAGCCCTTTATTCAGATCAACTTAATACAAAATACATATCTAACTTATTATTAACACTAATTGTACATCAATATTTCTCTTTTTTTTAAACTCTGTAGATCTGATTGCCAGTTGGCAAAGGCTTCCTCCAGTCTTTTCCATTCATGTCTTTGTTGAGCCACTCTATTCCACATCTCTCCTGCTACTTGTCGGATGTCGTCATCCCACCTTTTCAGCTGTCTACCTCTTTTTCTTTTGCCTACTCTAGGATACCATTGTGTCACCATTTACTTTTTTAATTTCTTCACTAATTTTTACCAACTTTTTTCTTCTTTTGTATCTCTTGCGTTGACTAGGTGTTTTCTTTCTTCTAGAAGTTTTATAGTGCTTGATGTAAGCCATTTTTTTTGGTTCAGTTATTGTATTTACAGCGAGTTGTATCTCAGTTTTAATGGTGTTTTCTATCCAGTCGTACTTTTCCTGTGTTCCTAAACGCTTTATGTTTTAATACAATTTGTAAGGTGCTTTTGATAGAAAAAACGACACTGTGATGATTTTAATCTGCTTAAGAATATTCTTTCCCAAAGTTTAGATAAGACCAGAGTAAGTCTAATGGGATGGTAAGTTTCTTCTCAAAAGTTTCTTCATTTGCTCCCAGATGTAGGCACCTGGGAGCAAATGACAAGAACCCTAATACCTTTAAACGAGCAATACCTGTATATACATTTATTTCTATATAATTCTAATCTTGGAAACAGCTCGAACAATTTACATGAAATTTAGTATAAAGGGGATTTTGGGGGCGATAAATCGATCTAGCTAGGATTCATTTGTAGAAAATGTCCAAGTTACCAAAAAAAAAGACTCCTACTGCCATCTATTGCTGGATAGATATACTGCCGAGCAAAGCTTGGTCACCCAGATATAACTATTTTTACACCTCTGTCTTTCATAGTAGTGTAGACCATATCACCTCCATTGTTTGGCAGATTATGTAGTACAGTCTTTCTTTTCAGACGGAGGCTTCGGAGGCTGGTGCCTCTTTGCCAGCAGATGTACTGAACACAGACGTCAGCCAACCAGCCGTCAACAGCAGCACTGCGTGGACAAGCGATGATGACATTCCCTTGCTTCATTTACAAACAGAACACAACACAAAACAGGTTTCTTGCAATATTTGCAACTATCAGTGTGTGTATAGAAGTGATTTAAAGAGGCATATGCGGACCCACACACAAAATAAACCTTTATCTTGTAAAAATTGTGACTATGTATGTACATTGGGCAGTCATTTAAAATCACACATGAAGACTCATACTGCACAGAAATCTTTTCAATGTGAGCAGTGTGACTCTAAATTTTCACAAGCCGGTCATCTAAAAACCCACATAATGACTCATACTGGAGAGAAACCTTTTCATTGTGAGCATTGTGACTACAAATCCTCTCGAGCAAGTAATTTAAAAGTACATATGAGGACGCATACTGGTGAGAAGCCTTTTCATTGTGAGCATTGTGACTACAAATGCTCACAAGCAAGTTATTTAAGACAGCATATGATGACTCATACTGGACATAAACCTTTTCACTGCAAACATTGTGACTATAAAGGTTCAACAGTCAGAAGTCTAAAATCCCACATGAGCATTCATACTGGAGAGAAACATTTTCATTGTAAATATTGTGACCATAAATGTTCAACAGCCGGTGATCTAAAAAAACACATAAAGACTCATACTGGAGAGAAACCTTTTCACTGTAAACATTGTGACCATAAATGTTCAACAGCCGGTGATCTAAAAAAACACATAAGGACTCATACTGGAGAGAAACCCTTTCACTGTAAATATTGTGACTTAAAATGTTCAACAGCCAGCTATCTAACAATCCACATGAGGACTCACACTGGAGAAAAACCTTTTCATTGTGAGCAATGTGACTACAAATCCTCTCAAGCAAGTAGTTTAAGACAGCATTTGAGGACTCACACTGGAGAGAAACCTTTTCACTGTAAACATTGTGACTATAAAGGTTCAACAGTCAGTAGTTTAAAATCCCACTTAATGACACATACTGGAGAGAAACCTTTTCATTGTGAGCTATGTGACTACAAATCCTCTCAAGCAAGTAGTTTAAAACTACATATGAGGACTCATACTGGAGAGAAACCTTTTCATTGTGAGCATTGTGACTACAAATGTTTTACAGCTAGTAATCTGAAAATTCACATGAGATCACACACAGGTGAGAAACCCTTTCACTGTAAACATTGTGACTACAAAAGTTCAACAGTCAGAAGTCTGAAATCCCACATGAACATTCATACTGGAGAGAAACCTTTTCATTGTAAATATTGTGTCTATAAATGTTCACAAGCCGGTGATCTAACAATCCACATGAGGACTCATACTGGGGAGAAACCTTTTCACTGTAAATATTGTGTCTTTAAATGTTCACTAGCCAGTTATCTAAAAATCCACATGAGGACTCATACTGGGGAGAAACCCTTTCACTGTAAACATTGTGACTTTAAATGTTCAACAGCCAGCTATCTAACAACCCACATGAGGACTCACACTGGAGAAAAACCTTTTCATTGTGAGCATTGTGACTACAAATGCACAAAAGCTAAATATCTTAGACAGCATATGAAGATTCATACTGGGGAGAAATGCTTCAGTTGTGAGCGCTGTGACTACAAATGTTCATCAGCCAGTAGTCTAAAACTCCACAACATGAGAACTCATACTGGAGAGAAAGCTTTTCACTGTAAACTTTGTGACTATAAAGGTTCAACAGTCAGACGTCTAAAATCCCACATGAGCATTCATACTGGAGAGAAACCTTTTCATTGTAAATATTGTATCTATAAATGTTCACAAGCCAGTTATCTGAAAATCCACATGAGGACTCATACTGGGGAGAAACCTTATCACTGCAAACATTGCAACTATAAATGTTCATCAGCCAGTGGTCTTACAAAACACATGAGGACTCATACTGGATAGAAACCTTTTCATTGTAAACATTGTGACTTTAAATGTTCAACAGCCAGCTATCTAAAACTCCACATTAAAACTCACACTGGAGAGAAACCTTTTCAATTTACATAGTGAGCGTTGTGACTACAAATGCAGAAAAGCTAAATATCTAAGACAGCATATGATGACTCATACTCATAGAAATGCTTTAGTTGTGAGCGCTGTGACCACAAATGTTCATCAGCCAGTAGTCTCAAACTGCACAACATGAGCTCACACACTTGAGGGAAACTTTTCACTGTAAACTTTGCAACTATAAATGTACAACAGCAGTGATCTAAAACCCACATAATGACTCACATGGGAGAGAAATGTGTTCACCTGAGATGAACCCGCTACCCGGCAGTTTGTGGGCTTCTCAGTGCAGGGCTGTTAGACTCGTAAACATAGTTTTAAGTTGACTGGAGGGTAGTTTAGGTTTCTTTTAGATTAATGCTGGCCTCATATAATGGGGCTAGCATTTTGGGACAATTCCTTCTGACAGTGGTAGTATACCACCAATAAATAACATTATATTTGTATATAATGTACATTTTTAATTGAGATTTAGTTTATTTAGGTACCTATATAGCCAGTTTTAGTTTTAATCTCGGTTAGTTTTGTAATTCTATTTTTATTTAACCATGCGGTCAAATAAAATATACATAATATTGTTATCTCAAATTGTTATCTCAAATATCCCATTGACCCTTTGCAAGATCATGTACCTACGTTAGGCCAATGTGAAATAAATATATATATTTTGAGTATGCGTTTAACTGTAGATAATCCCTAAACCCCGAGATTAAATAAATAATTGATGTAAGGTAACTGTACCATATTACGGTATATTAAGGGATTTTCAACTTTGAGGGTGATTTTAAGAAAAAGTACGAATGTGCTAGAACTGAAAACTGTTTTATTTTGTAGACAAGTTTTATCAGATGAATTTGGAATATTATTTTGCGCCGTAGCCTTTAAATTATATAAATAATCGTTATTTTGCGGAACCTCGTGTTTGTCTCTAATTCCGTACTAAAAATTTGCCTCATGACATAATTCCAGTAATCTTTGTCCATAGTTCCGTGATATTTTTATTTTATTTTTATAACGCATTACAAGTAAGTACTTGACTGCCATCTCACCTGATGGTAAGTGTGAATACAGTCGTGAATCCAAACGTACTAACTTGGAAGTGATAAGTAACCCCCAACGGTTCCTACACGGCATCGTACCGGAAAGCTAAATTGCTTAGGCTTACGTCTATGCCGGTAGTGTGGTTACCACTGGCCTTTTGTTAATTTGTGTCAATTTAATAACCCCCTTTATTTTTTTTATTTTACTATTTATACTTTCTACAGTAAATATAAAATTATATATTCTGTGAAAATTTTTAGCATCTATCTGTTACCGTTATCAATATCGAGCAAAAACAAGCAAAAAATTACGTTGATTGCATGGGAGCCCCCTTTATTTTTTTTTTGTATTTGTTGTTATAGCGGCAACAGAAAAAATACATCATCTGTGAAAATTTTAAGTGTCTATTATTATTAAACGCCATATCTATCATAGTTGAAGAGATACAGCCTGGTGACAGACGGACGGACGGTCGGACAGACGTATGGACGGACGGACAGCGAAGTCTTAGCAATAGGGTCCCGTTTTTACCATTTGGGTACGGAACCCTAAAAAGATATTGCATGGCCCCCTCCTAAACTTAGTTTTATTACCTATTAGTCAAAGATAAGTCAGAAAACGTTTCATTTTCTCTCCGAATGCTATATTTCGGGTATACCAGAATAAGGTACATAAGTAGAAAATACGTGCACCTTATTGCGGTAGCCAAAAAAATGGTCTCTATTTCATATTATTAATAAAAAAATAAAGTGAACTTCAAGCTAATGTAGTTTTTATATGCTACAGGATATAATTGGTGATTATATGATTTAGAAAATAATATTCAAGTAATTATAATTGATTACGCACCGCGCCTGTGCCAATGAATCAGCGGGCAACTGCCGGGCCCATCAGAGCAGGCCAGCGGATCCCCACAGGCAACGGTGGGGTGGGTCGAAAAGGACCCACCAAAAAATTTTATGGGCGATTTGCACTGGGTTTTATCCCGCGGCACAGAACGACTTACTACTAGGTACTTACCGGCGCAGGAGACAGCAAGCACGTGGTATCCGGGGAGTGAGTTCGTGTATGATGGAATGTGGTGTGTGATGCCTGCGGTGTTAAATGCAAAGGAACACACTCGCCCTTCCTTGAGGGGTCTTTCGCGGCGGCGGCACTAATTCGCGGGTAGCGAGTCCGGCGGCGGCGAGAAGGCACGGGAGCACAAGGAACAGTGTTCCGGACAGTCAAATGGGCCCGCAGCCTTAGAAGGAAGCGGCGAGCCAAGGAGCGCAAAATTAGGGCTCCTAAACTAATACGACACGGCGTTGACCGGCAGACTTCAAGCGGGCCACGCGGATTCCAAAAGTCTCGGCCGTTTCAGACAGCGTTCTGAACCGGACTCTTAGGCGACCGCGGACGGCAAGTGACGGCGTGGCCGGCAAACAGCACGCGGGCCACGCGGCACAAAATGGTACGCGATAAATAGCTCCTCATAAATAATAAGACGGCACTAGGCGGCGTGGCAGGCGATTTCACGCGGGCGACGCGGCAACTAACAGTCGACCGACTCCGTCGGGGTTTTACGAAGAACTCCCAAACGGCGAGCGACCGCCGGGCGACGCGGCGTGGGCGGCGGTTCGCTAAGCGCGGGAGTGGACATTGAGTCCCGTCTCGCGCGACCAGTAGACCTTACGCTAATATACTTAAAGACGATTCGCGCAGCAAATAGGCCCCGCCGCACGAACCCGTTAACGAATGTACATACTCGACTGCCTACGCGGGGGGCTGCCTCGCTGCCCCCGGAGCCGCGCGCCCCATCTCCCTCTCCAGCCGCAGGCGGGAGCGAGAAAGCGGAGTTTGGCCAATTTTAGCCAAAACAATCCCCCCGCCCGTGGGCCCAAGGATTTGGGGTCCACTAACCAATGGGCAAGCGGGATAAGGAAGAGACGGCTCGCTTCAAAACCGAATCTCCGACCATTACCTCGGCAACTCTGGGAACCCCATCGGATCCATGTATCAATTTAAGAATGCGTCCACGACGCCAGCATAAAGGCAACAAATTAGACTCCTTAACTAGGACAAGATCACCAACCTTAGGTGGGTCGGTCTTGTCTGACCACTTAACGCGCTGCTGCAAAAGATGCAAATATTCTAAATACCAACGATGCCAGAAATTTTGGGTCATCTGCTGTAGCAATTCGAAACGAGACAATCGTGAGACCTTCACGTCCCTGAAGGGGTACTCCGGCAGGGCGTTAAGGGGTTCACCAATTAAGAAATGACCGGGGGTTAAAACTTCCAGGTCATTGGGATCGGACGATAAGGGGCAGAGTGGCCGAGAATTGAGGACAGCCTCAATCTTACAAAACACGGTAGCGAGCTCTTCAAAAGTCAAAATGGTTTCACCTATCACGCGTCGGAGATGCGTCTTTGAGACCTTGACGACGGCTTCAAAGATCCCGCCCCAGTGGGGACAAGCTGGCGGGTCAAAGGTCCAAGTTATCCCCATCTTGGACATTGCCGTGCCGATGCCTACCTTATTTTCATTCAAAAATTGGACGACTTCCTTCAAATACCTATCGGCACCCTTATAGTTGGTCCCACAATCCGATCGGATCAGGTGCGGATAACCTCGGCGTGAAACGAAGCGGCCTAGCGTGGCTACAAAGGCTTCGGTGCTGAGGGCACTCACCAGTTCTAAGTGTACGGCCTTGGTAGCCAGGCAAACAAAAACGCAAAGGTAGGCCTTGAGGGAACGAGCATTGCGGAGGCTGGAGCTCTTGACGAAGAACGGCCCCGCAAAATCCGTCCCGACCGCCGAGAAAGGGCGCGAGGCCACGACACGGTCGGTGGGGAGGTCCCCCATAATGGGCTGCATGGTGCTGGCCTTCAGGCGGTAGCACGGAATGCACTTAAAAATGACGCTCCGGATGGAGCGTCGTCCCGATAAAATCCAAAATTCGCGCTGCAATATGGCCGAAAGGGCGTTGCAGCCAGCGTGGGCATTTTTGACGTGGTAATGCGTCACCAACAATTTTACAAAAGCGCTATTGTTCGGAAGCAATAAGGGATGACGTGCCCCATAGGGTAACTCAGAATTCCGGAGGCGTCCACCAACGCGTATCAATCCGGTGTCATCCAGGAAGAGGTTTAAGCGGGCGAGCGAGCCTTTCAAAGGTAAACCTCGCTTCAGTGTCTCAATAGCGGACTCAAAATGCTCCAGTTGAACCAAACGTATCCAAAAGGTCCGGGCCTCCTGTCTCTCCAGGGGCGACAAGACCGGGTTCGACATTTTGTCGCGTGGGTTCCGAGCGTTGTGGGTGAAGCGCTGAATCCAAGCCGTCACCCCAATCAATTTATCAAGGGAACTGTAGCGTTCCTGAAGATAGCTCAGCGGATTGGCTGGCTTATCTTCGACAACTCCGACTCGCAAGCCAGGTAACTCGTCGGGCTCGGCGAACCTACTCTGAGGCCAGGCGGACTCATTCCGAGTCAGCCAGTCAGGGCCCCACCAAAGAGAGTGGTTGACAAGGTCGGAAGCTTCACATCCGCGGGAAGCACAATCTGCAGGGTTCAGGTCCCCTGGCACATGTCTCCAGGTCAACGGGGTTTCCGAATTCTGGATTTGGGAAACCCGGTTGGCAACAAAGACTTCCAAGTTGTGGGGAGCGGCTCGCAACCAACAAAGGACAATTTCGCTGTCCGACCAGGCGTACACGTCCGTCAGGTCAACAATCGATAGGAGGGACGTACGCACATGGTTGAGAAGGCGCACCAAAAGAGCGGCTCCAGACAACTCCAATTTGGGTATCGTCAAGCGTGACCGAATTGGGGCCACTTTACTTTTCGCCAAGACAAGGTGGGTTGCGACCTCGCCGGTGTCACTGACAGTCCGCAAATAGACCACGGCTGCGTACCCCTTTTCGGACGCATCACAAAAGCCGTGGAGACTGGCGTGGCACCTTCCGGGCGGTAGGAAGCAACGAGGCATCGAAATCCGATTAACATTCGGAAGAGAGGCCACAATGGAGAGCCACTCCTGTAGCCTGAGACCCTAACCTCCCTGAGGCAGTCGACAAAAGTATGGTCTGACATACTGTCTGCTGTAGATCCAAAGTCTCAGGGGAGGTGGCTAGGTGGCAGCTAGGGTGGCGGACACCTAGCGCGACGTGCCTTCACCAGCGGGAGCCCACTGACGGGGGTACTCCGGCTGGGGCGCTGCTAGAGAGGGGGAGGGTACCCAACGTGGGGACCATCCGGCATAACCAACCCGGGGTCGCACCATGCGGCTAGCATCCGGGGCGTGGTAGGGAGCGCCTCGACCTAGCACGGGTGGATGGCGCTCCAGTTGCGTCCATACATGGAGGGGAGGCAAAAACCCAGACGGGTCGACGCTCATTTGAGCGGCCGTCAGACACCCGTCATAAAAATGCGAGGGGGGTGTGACCCTCCTCCGGGGGGTGGAACCCCTACCTCCTCTAGGAGGTTGGTGGTCCACCGGAGAACGCCTAACGGGACTGGTCGGGTGGCCAGGACTAGCGCCCCCGCCCATGGGGGGGGTGCGCGATCGAGCGCCCCCGCCCATGGGGGGGGTGCGCGACCCAATGTCCTGGCGACCGGAACCACTCCGGTTAGCGCACAAAAGGGCCGAATGGGCACCGCCGCAATGTGGGCAGGGCCGCTGGCGCGGGCAGTCTCGTACGAGATGCTGGCCCAGGCAAGAGAAGCACCAGTGGCGTGCCGACACATATTCTCTCCGGGCCACAACCGGTTTGGCCAGGAAGTGCGAACACGAGGAGACCTGGTGGCCGGGGTGCCGACAATAGGCACAGGGGGGGAGCTTCGTGGCCACGGCCCCGCTGTACTGTGACACCCGGCGACCTTCTCTGGCGTCGGCTCCACGGCCTCGCCGATTGGGGCCGGTCCCCGCCGAAGGGCCAGTCCTTGCCCCACCCCCTCGGACATGCTCGGACCTCCCAGGGGCCACTCGAGGGCCGGTAACTCCGGAGTTATCGGCCTGGAGGCACTCCTGCTCCAAAAACTTCAGGAGGTCGGAGAAAGGGGGCAGATAGGTTGCACCGTCCCCTCCGAAGCGCTGCTCGAAGCGGAGCTTAAGCTCCGACGGCAGGCGGGAGAGCACTATGTGCAGTAGCAAGAAGGACCACTGGTCGACGGGGAGATCCAATCGACGGAGAGCATTGGTGGCCACAATGCAGGGGTTTAGCAAGGCCTCTCTGAGGCCGGCCACCCCGGTGACGGCGGGCAAGGCGAGTAGCTGGGCTACATGTGCGTCGGCCAACCGGCGCACATTTTCGTAGCGCCTGGCCAGCAATTCCCGGGCCGTGGTGTAGCTCTCCTCCGAGAGGTCGAGGTGCCGCACCACGTCCAGGGCCTCGCCCTGTAGCGAGGACAGTAAGTATGTCAGCTTCTGGGTGGGGGACAGGTCCTTCCTGGCGTGGACCAGACTGTCGAACAACGCCAGGAAGCCCATCCACTCTTGAAGCTGCCCACCGAATTTGGGCAGCTCGATCGTGGGCAGTTTCCCTAGTAATGCCGGCTGTGTGGGCGGTCGGCTGGGGGAGTCTCTAAAAGCGCCACTTCGACGCCTTTCATCAGCGGCGGTCCGGATCCCATGGGCAGCCTCCACCACCGAGTCCATCAGTTCGAAGAACTGGTCATAATCGGCCTGAGCCGTCCTCAGTACCTCCTGTTCGGGACCGAGGGTGAGCAGGTCTTGGAAGGCCTGCTCCACAGAGGCCTGCCGAGTCCGCACCTGGTCCGCTCGGTGTAATAGGGCGGCGGATCTATCTTCGCGGCCTATCAAACCCGCGGCGGACGTCGCCCAGCGAAGCTCAGACTGTATCTGTACAGCTAGCTTTTTAATGTTCGCGGACATTCTAACAAATTAAATGTAAACAAATGGCAAAAATAAAGCAACAATAAATTGAAAAGGCGGCCGGCAAGTCGGCGGGCGGCGCGAGTGCAAGCAATAATAAAATTAAAGCAATAGTAAACAAGTCGTATCGCGGTCGCGGTCGTACCGTAGTCGCAATGAACAAAGCGGCGCGACCGTAGTAGATACGCGTGTTAAATTACGTGGCGAGCGGGCGGTACCGGCACGCAAGCAAAACAATAACAAATGTAACAAACAAATTATGATGTAATTAAACTTATAATTATAATAATCGGAACGCGGCCGAAACGCGGCGTTGACGCAGCGGAACTGGCGGCGATTGCGGAATTTCCGCTAACAGCGCGGCGGACGACACGGCGCGTGGCGGAAAGCGGGATTTATGCCAGCGGCGCAGAAAATGAACGGCGCGGCGGGCAAAACCAGCGCAAAACGCAAAGCGAGGTGTAGACAAACCGCGCTCACTGCTACCAAAAATGAATACGCACCGCGCCTGTGCACAATGAATCAGCGGGCAACTGCCGGGCCCATCAGAGCAGGCCAGCGGATCCCCACAGGCAACGGTGGGGTGGGTCGAAAAGGACCCACCAAAAAATTTTATGGGCGATTTGCACTGGGTTTTATCCCGCGGCACAGAACGACTTACTACTAGGTACTTACCGGCGCAGGAGACAGCAAGCACGTGGTATCCGGGGAGTGAGTTCGTGTATGATGGAATGTGGTGTGTGATGCCTGCGGTGTTAAATGCAAAGGAACACACTCGCCCTTCCTTGAGGGGTCTTTCGCGGCGGCGGCACTAATTCGCGGGTAGCGAGTCCGGCGGCGGCGAGAAGGCACGGGAGCACAAGGAACAGTGTTCCGGACAGTCAAATGGGCCCGCAGCCTTAGAAGGAAGCGGCGAGCCAAGGAGCGCAAAATTAGGGCTCCTAAACTAATACGACACGGCGTTGACCGGCAGACTTCAAGCGGGCCACGCGGATTCCAAAAGTCTCGGCCGTTTCAGACAGCGTTCTGAACCGGACTCTTAGGCGACCGCGGACGGCAAGTGACGGCGTGGCCGGCAAACAGCACGCGGGCCACGCGGCACAAAATGGTACGCGATAAATAGCTCCTCATAAATAATAAGACGGCACTAGGCGGCGTGGCAGGCGATTTCACGCGGGCGACGCGGCAACTAACAGTCGACCGACTCCGTCGGGGTTTTACGAAGAACTCCCAAACGGCGAGCGACCGCCGGGCGACGCGGCGTGGGCGGCGGTTCGCTAAGCGCGGGAGTGGACATTGAGTCCCGTCTCGCGCGACCAGTAGACCTTACGCTAATATACTTAAAGACGATTCGCGCAGCAAATAGGCCCCGCCGCACGAACCCGTTAACGAATGTACATACTCGACTGCCTACGCGGGGGGCTGCCTCGCTGCCCCCGGAGCCGCGCGCCCCATCTCCCTCTCCAGCCGCAGGCGGGAGCGAGAAAGCGGAGTTTGGCCAATTTTAGCCAAAACAATAATAATAATAATAATAATAAACTTCTTTATTCATGGCAACAGAGGCCCAAATTGGTTAGTAACAAAATAACTTAAAAACTATGTTAGTAAAATTCACTTGGATTATTATTTGGAAAATATATATTAATATTTCATTTAACGAGAACCTTCACGGTATGTGCTACGAACGGAGAGTCGAACTTCATCGCCAACATTTTCAGGACACTATTGGAGCTCGAACGCAGTCTTGCCAGGATGGATGAGGTCTTTTTCCGCATTACTGCATAAAAGTCATCAACTCGCTCTTGCGCGAACATGCCTGACGCTGAGCAAAACCGCGGCAAGCCCAACAGTATCCTGAAACCATTGTTATATTGGACCCTCAACGTGTCCATAGCCTTCTGGGTGTAGTTGGTCCACAGGCCACCCGTGTAGAAGGTCTGACAATATGCCTTAAAAAGTGTTATTTTTGCTTCCTTACTACACCGGGCGAACCTGCGGGCCAACATGTTGCACCTTACTGCTAAGGCTCTACGTTCCCTTTCAATGTCTATCTGATCCTTAAGGTCCTCCGTTACATAGTGCCCTAGATATTTAAACTCTGACACTCGTTTAAGTGCCATCCCGTTTAGTGTTATACTCGGCTCGTATTCTACTTATTTACGTGGAACCTTAAAGATCAGATATTCACTTTTGGCCACATTATATATAAGTCCATGCCTGTCCGCGTATTTTTCACAGATGCTGAGCAGCTCTCTGATAGAACCCGCCGTGGGGCCCACAGCAACACCATGTCGTCAGCATAGCTTAAATTATTGACACTGACACCGTCTATCCAGCATCCGACTGGCTGCTTGCTGAGCTCCACGATCAAGTCATTTACGTACAGGTTGAAGAGCTTTGGTGATGTCAATCCTCCCTGCCGCACACCGCACTCCAACCTGTACGCTTCAGAGAGCTCCTTACCCCATCTAACATAGTTTAATTGGTTCGCGTACCAAAAGCGCAATACACTGAGCAACTCCGGTGGCACACCCGTTCTCTCCAACTTTTCCCACAGCACATCATACGACACTAAGTCGAACGCTTTGGAAAGATCGAGAAAACAGGCGTACACCGGCGTTTTCCGACTTGTATAATATTGGACAGTCTGCTTCATGCCTAAAATTGCAGTTTCCGTTGAAAGTCCCGGGCGGAACCCAAACTGCGCATCATGAAACTGAAGCTTCTCACTAAGCTTACTGTCAAGCAGACTGTCCAATACTTTAGCAATTACAGTAGCTAAAGATATTAGCCTATAATTTGCTAAGTCAGAAATATTACCGGTTTTGTTTTTAACAATATAATTATGTTGACGTACTAGTCTATTAATTCGAAAGTATGGCATAAAGTGTAATCATTTCAGACTCGATTATAGAAGTAAACATTTATAAACTCATATACCGCAATTTGGTCACAGTAATCTGCAGTCATTACTAAACTTATTTACATTAAATATATACATGAATTTAACCCAAGTGAGAAAAAAAAGACGGAAACATTTCGAAAGGATTTTTCTTTATTGCGTGATACGCACGCAATTAAATTCACGGGCTCAGAACTGGGAACATAATTACGGTAGTTAGAAAATTCACAAATTCTTTAAAAATATACTTTATAATACCTCGAATTTACTATAAAACATACTATTGATAACTGCTAAGCAATAATTTCATAAATTTCGATAAATTTAACTTACCGGCATCACATCATATCCTTATCAAAGAGTATATAATCACTACGTGATCCTTATGAAAATTCCACTGTTGCCTTACGCTCACTAAGAATAGAAACGTATGAAACTAATAAGATAGCGACTTGATGCGTTCAGAAGCTCGGTATGGTTTTTAGAACTATTGTTTATCTAAGTAAATCATGTTTTTTTGGTTGAACACAAACTATAGTTTATGTAGCATTCTATACAATTACGATTTTACTGATTGTTTTCTTATTTTTCGACGAAAATCAAAATGTCACGGCATAATGTACTATACCGGAATAGTGTACAGTTTTATAATATAAAAGTATAATATATAAAATAAATCGACCGGGATCGACCATCTAATTATTATGACTTGTGTGTGAATTCCAGTCATTGATCTATAATATATTATATATATATATATATATATATTTGCATATGCAGGTGGCAGTTGGTTAAGGAGCACACCACAGGTGTGCCCGCGAAATTCAAATTTTTCGTGGTTTTTCGTGATTTTTAAGCTAATAAGACATAATAGGCTTATGGCCGTCAAATTGCGATAATCCCAATATCTTTTTTACGTGTTTATATAAAAATCTCTGCTCGAAAGTGTCGAGTTAAAGAAATTAGTCCAAGATTTGCGAGTTACTCACATAAAATCGATACTCGGATTAATTTACTAGGATTCACATTTTGACGTGACAACGTCTTATAAATTGGTTTGCCGGGTGAAACTTCAAGAAACTGCGTTACGCTCCGCTCACGTTATGCGCTCACAATGAGAGCGAGTGAGAGGCACGCGTCCCTTCCACTCGGGCATGGTTAGCCCGCCTAAGAGCGAGAGAGACAGACATACGTTGTCACGTAAAACTTTCGCCCGTATACCGACTTTACAGGCAACCAATTTTTTTATGCGAAGATTTTGATATAATCATGTAAAGTTGATACTGCCACTCTCGCAAATTGATTGCCATAAGCCTATCATGTCTAATTAGCGTACAAATTGCAAAAAACCACCAAAATTTTGAATTTCGCGGGCAGACCCGTTGATTTCACGTTCATGCTATTTGATAGGAATGTGTCGAAATAATAGATACTTTGTATAATCTGTAGAATACAATGACTCCACTCTACAGCTGTTACCTCATAGATTCCAGTAGGTAATCTAAAGAACCACACTGACTCATGGAGATTGGAGAAAACCTTTTAGTTGTAAGCATCAATGACGAAATACGTTACGATAAGAGGTCAGGAAAGATGTGACGTATGTTGAAGCCAAAAAATTCTCAAACATGGCGTCCCGCGTCGCGCTTCATACATTATACCTAATAGCTACCGCTACTTATAGATGTTTACCGCTGACCAACCGCTGACACTGACAGCACATACCGCTGTTGGTCGCATACATTAGCGCCATTTTACAGTTTTGAGAACTTAAAAATCCGGCTTCAGTGCGGAGGCTAAAAATATATGCGTGACGTCACTTAGTGCAGGGCAGAGGCCCTACCACCATCTCTCACTCGACCTCCACACTATGTACTCGCGAAGTTGACCGAAGTTGAATGAAGCGAACACTGAACAGTGTGCTTCGTCTAACTTCGCCCAACTCCCGCCGCCAGAAAGGCCTAGCCTCTAGCTACCCTAAATTTTTATACCTATCCTATATTATATTAATTCTATAACATTTCTTAGTTTTGTTTTATAATGTAGGTATTGTTCATTATTTTTATAAATAAAAGTTTAACAAAAATAAAAACCAACTTCAAATAGAAAAAAAATAAAACCAGCCCACTGAAAAGCACAAAATAATTTTCTAATAATTTCCGGGTATACTTAGTTTTTGAAGACGGCGCTAAACCAAAATTTTTAGGACAACAAAATAAGCTCCACTAGAATTTGTAAACTTGTAGTGGTAAGTTTTCAAACTATCCGAACTGATCCGAACTAAACTAAATTTTTGGTTTAGAATAGCACTGTCTTCAAAAACTAAGTATAGGTACCCAGAAATTTTTAGAAAATTATTTTGTGCTTTTCAGGGGGTTGGTTTTATATTTTTCTATTTGAAGTCGGCAAACTAAAATAGTTTATTAGCTGGTATATTGAAGATACCCTATGGGTGGTACCACACGACTTCACGCTGAACGTTCAACGTAGGTAGTGATTAACGCCCGGTTCCTATATCCAAAAAACGATTCGTTTTGCTTACCAGTCGTTATATTTTTAACGAGACGTATCATAAAATCGTTCCAATAAATAACAAAGTTACTGATGGATAGCTACCTACGGATGGGAGGGCTACGACTTACGATTAGTAGGTCAATTGTATGAAGAGGACGAGTTGTAGTGTTCCTATAATAAAAGTGGAACGTCAATGAGCTGTCAATCTTACGAGTCGTTTATAATTTGCTTACCGCCCAATATCGGCCGGTTATACGTCGGTAGAGCATCGGTAGAGTACCTTTTTAAATATTTTGTGCTAGTATTGTTTATTTTCAATAAGGTCAACCAGCAAGAAAACCTCTTCTTTCACCATAGCTTTCTTTTTCTTGAAAAAATCAATTAATTGTAAATTGTAGAAAGTAGAAACCGATAAGTAGGTACTCCAAAGTTCAAAAGTTCAAAAGTAAGGTAGAGAGTATTGTTTTCTGTGGTGATACAATATCTTTAATCTGTGGTTCAAAACTGACACGGGCAATGGGAATTGAAAAATGTTAAATGACAACACGAAGGCGTTTGGTTCACTTCACTGTGACTTCAGCAGCCTGATAAACACAGAATTTATTTTTGTAATTAAAAGATTTCTTTAGTTTATAAAATAAACAAATTATTATATTATAATTTCATATAAGATTTTCATAATCTGATATCCATATGCTCAAAATAACAAAATATAAATTAGTTTTTAATGCAATTGTAGATGTGCTTGTTTGCAATAACGAAACAAACGTATGTTGAGGGAGGGCTTCGGTTAGCGGACGACCGAAAACGGGTCGCAGCAGGTAGACGTCACAAATATTTTTAGGAACGCCAATAACGGTTCGTTACTCAGAACTCAAAAACGAGTCGTACCTTTTGACCAATAACGATTCGTCGATCATAGGAACCGGGCATATATCTTTGATTATATATACTCTTTGACTTCACGTGTTAATTTATAATTTGTGGTCTGTGATTTATAATATTTGTGTTCTGTGGTTTGATTGATGTCGTGATCAGTTCCTGGTCTGTGGTCGTGATCACAGACCAGGAACCGAAAGGTCGTGATTGTCGGTTCCTGGTCTGTGGGCTTCTACGATACATCAATTCCATTTTATAACTAGAGGCTCAGAAGCATAGATAAGTTGGAACCCAGAGCCGTAAAGCCAGTTATTAAAAAAAAAAAAAAACATCATTTGCATTGTGAATTCCATTATTAACATTTAACAATTAATTATTAAATTGAAATCTATTGCCTAGAGCCTGAATGACTGGAAGACCAACAACACAAATATGGAGCACCAGTGGGACAACGGGACTAAATTAGAAGTTCAGGATCTCGTCGGCTGCGGAGCGCAGTCGCTAGTCAAACAGGAGCCCGCGGCTGGGGCGGCGCCCTGCGCGAATGTGTACGACACGCTGTTAGACGTGGTGGAGCACGAGGTCGGCGCTGCCGCAGACTGCGACGCGGCGCGAGTCAAAGTGAGTTCACCTGTCAGCTTGTAACTGCTTCACCGTTTCTTCTGGAGTGAACAGCTGTGCAAGGCTGCTGTTGCTGCCACGTTTACTGTCTCCAAACTATTGTGCTCGTTGCTGTCTTGTAGCCTGCTAACTCTCAACAATAGCAACAGTGTTTTGACACGGGCGCACTTAACAGTCTTGTCCTGGCAGCAGTGGATCTATAACAGCTCTTAAATAGGAACCAGGTAGGATCTGTGACGTCTCCGGCGCTGCGGGAAGTACAGCCCCTTCGCCCTTGCATAGCAAAGCACAGGCCGAGGCTGCGGAGTTGAGCGTGGGCTGCGGTGCACGGGGGCTGCACTACCTCTGCACCTCCGGCGTACAAAACACTCTAGAGATAGGAAAAACAAGACTGCTTGGTGTTGGGGTTCGGTCTATGACTATTTTGACCTGAGTCAATCAATTTGATTTTGTAACCACATGGGCTATACCAACAATGGGCTATATCAACCTCTTTTTTTCCATTACCGGGGGGAATTCTCCATTGAGATATCCAATTATATTAGTAGATTGGATTATGTGGGATTTTACCCACTAAAACCCCCTCGGACATCCTCAACGCTCATGTTGGAAGCCTCCAGGATCTCTTACGAACGCACCGGAAGCTCCCTTGCGCAACGCCCATAGGGCTCATCTCTGGCTGACCCTTAACATTAGCCACAATCAGAGAAGGTCAGGGTCAGGGTCAGGTATATTTCAACCTTAATAAACAAATAAATTCTGTGACCATATTCCTTCTATTTAGTATACTAGATGAAGATATCTATAAATCATAATAATCAAAATAAAATTCTCATTAACTATTGCACTCCATAAAATTTTCCCTTGGTGGTGTTTTCCCCTTTTCCTTCCTCCACAGTCCCACAATAAAAGTCCCCATAATTTAAAAGCTATTAAGTTGATCTGAATAAAGGGCTATTTATTTATTATTATTATTTATTTTAATTTAAAAGCAACTGATAGATAAAAATAACCATGCAATTAAAAGTGGAGGGCAAGGGTGCTGACTTTGACCTGATTTTTTCTGTATACATTATGTAAATTTCATATTTCTCAATTTTACTGGAAGTTTTTGACATGTACTATCTTATACTTACCGTTTTGTTGGTTAAGTCTACATAATTACCTACTCAAAGGACATGGCCGAAACTTGTATGGAGCTGTGCCCTGGAAAAAAATATTCATGGCCATCGACAAACAGTACATCATATTAAAGCTTATAATTATATCCTTACAATCGTTAAGGTTTTATGATCAGAAAACAGTCGAGAGACATAATATATTCAGCATAACAACTTTCAACAAAATGCGCCTAAATATTTTTAATAGCAATGATTTTTTATAAAAAAATGATGCGAATTGGTTATGAACTAATTCTTTTTATAATTTTTCACTGCAATTAATAAATTTTTCACTAACATTAGTTCTAAGGTGTGTGTTTACTAACAATTAATGTATGATCCTAGTTGGTTGAATTAAATGATTTTTAGTTTTTTATTTTGTTTTATTATTTATAACACAAAAATTTTCGCCTCACCACTGCGAGGAAAATTGCTAGAAGAAAACTTTGGATCGGCATTGCGAGTATGTTAGATGAATTGTTTTTAGTAACTGCAATACAGTAATGAATAAAACTATTATTATCATGTGTCACGATTAGAAAAAAAAATTGAGAAACTGTTTTCTACTTTTAAGGCTAAATCAACGACTCTGTCCGTGAATTTAAATTTTTCGTGTTTATTTTGCAATTTGTGCGCTAGTTACACATTATAGGCTTATGGCAGTCAATTCGTGGGAATGGCATTATCATCTTTACAGGTTTGTATCTTTGCATAAAAATGTCTATCCTAGGAAATTAGTTCAAGTATCCAGTTTTAAGAGAGTAACTCGCAAATCTCGGACTAATATAAACACGTGAAGACAATACTGGAATTCCCGCAATTTGACTGCCATAAGCCTATTATGTCTTATTAGCTTAGAAATCGCGAAAAACCACAAAAATATTGAATTTCGAATTTTGAAGTGGTACGCTCTTTAATTTGGATGCCTTCAAAAAAAATCTAAGAACCAACGATAATATAAATACTTAATAAAAAAAATGAATTACTTGATTTTGAATTGACTTTGTTGTAGGCACCTCCATTGTTTGGCAGATTATGTAGTACAGTCTTTCTTTTCAGACGGAGGCTTCGGAGGCTGGAGCCTTTTTGCCAGCAGATGTACTGAACACAGACGTCAGCCAACCAGCCGTACACAGCAGCACTGCGTGGACAAGCGATGATGACATTCCCTTGCTTCATTTACAAACAGAACACAACACAAAACAGGTTTCTTGCAATATTTGCAACTATCAGTGTGTGTATAGAAGTGATTTAAAGAGGCATATGCGAACGCACACACAAAATAAACCTTTATCTTGTAACAATTGTGACTATGTATGTACATTGGGCAGTCATTTAAGACGGCATATTATGAGTCATACTGGAGATAAACCCTTTATCTGTAAAAATTGTGACTATAAAAGTTTAACAGCTGAACAGCTTAAAACCCATATGAGGACTCACACTGGAGAGAAACCTTTTAGTTGTGAGCACTGTGACTACAAATGTTCAACATCTGGTAATCTGAAAATTCACATGAGATCACACACAGGTGAGAAACCTTTTCACTGTGAACATTGTGACTACAAATGTTCATCATTGTGCCATCTAAAAACCCACATGAGAACTCATACTGGAGAGAAACCCTTTCACTGTGAGCATTGCGACTATAAATGTTCATCAGCCAGTAGTCTAAAAACCCACATGAGCATTCATACTGGAGAGAAACCATTTCAATGTAAGTATTGTGGCTATAGAAGTTCACAATCCAGTCATCTAAAAGTCCACGTGAGGACTCATACTGGGGAGAAACCTTTTCACTGTAAACATTGTGACTTTAAATGTTCAACAGTCAGCTATCTAACAATCCACATAAAAACTCACACTGGAGAGAAACCTTTTCACTGCAAACATTGCAACTATAAATGTTCAGCAGCCTGTGATCTTAAAAAACACATAATGACTCATTCGAGAGAGAAACCTTTTCATTGTGAGCATTGTGATTATAAATGCTCACAACCTAGATATTTAAGACATCATATTATGAAGTCTCATACTGGGGAGAAACATTTTAGTTGTGTGAGCTGTGACTACAAATGTTCATCAGCCAGTAGTCTAAAACTCCACAACATGAGCTCACACACTTGAGGGTAACTTTTCACTGTAAACTTTGCAAATGTACACAGCAGTGATCTAAAACCCACATAATGACTCACACGGCAGAGAAATATTGTGTTCACGTGAGATGAACCCGCTACCCGGCAGTTTGTGGGCTTCTCAGTGCAGGGCTTTTAGACTCGTAAACATAGTTTTAAGTTGATTGTATGGTAGTTTAGATTTTTTAGATTAATGCTTGTCTTTACTTGGCCCAAATAATAAGTATCACGATACAATAACCCAGCAATTTGTAGACAATGTCGGTATTTAGTTTCATATGTAAATTTTTAAATTAGATATACAGTCTAATTTTATAGCTAGATTTATTTTTTTATCTCGGTTAGTTTTACTAGTTCTAGTTTTATTCAACCATGCGGTCAAAAAAAATACACAGAATATACAGTGTGTCCGGGATCGAACTAGCAATAATTTAAGGGAGTGTTCTATAGCTCATTACAAGCAAAAAAAAAATCCCCTATAAAGGGGGGCGCCCACTCACCCCCTCCCCGGTAGAGCCATTTCAATTTTGTATGCTTATTAATATGTTTTTTTAGGTATGTGCACACAATATCAGTAATAACTTGAAAGTCTCTTGATCCACATGTTCTTAAATGGTTTCATTCGACTGGGAAGAAGAATCTCCATCGCTAGATACCTAATAATAATGTAAAACGTTAAAATAACACAGCCAAAATTGTCTGAAACTAAAAAAAACATTGCCCAAAAAAATTAAAACGTGAAGTTATTGGTAAATTTTGCAGAAACGGTATCGCTACGATCATATTTTTTTTTGTAGTAAATCGATAGCTTTTGAGTTAAACAACAACAACATTTTGTCTGTAAGTTACTAACTTTTAGAGTTGTTATTGTTTTAACATAACATAATTACGGGTGCGTAAAATCTTTTGTATTGTTCAAGCAATGATAACTCTAAAAGTTAGTAACTTACAGACAAAATGTTGGTGTTGTTGTATTGCTTAAGTTAAAAGCTATCGATTTACTACAAAAAAAATATGGTCTTAGCGATCCCGTTTCTGCAAAATTTACCAATAACTTCACGTTTTAATTTTTTTGGCATTTTTTTTTTAATTCGAGGCATTTTTGGTTAAGTTATTTTAACGTTTTACACTATCATTAGGTATCCAGCGATGGAGAATATTGTATCCAGTCGAATAAGACCATTTAAGAAGATACAAAAGTAACAGACTTTCATGTTATTACTGATTTTGTGTGCACATACCCAAAAAAACACATACAAAATTGAAATGGCTCTACCGGGGAGGGGGTAAGGGGCGCCCCCCTTTGTGGGGGATTTTTTTTTGATTGTAATGAGCTATAGAACACTCCCTTAAATTATCGCTAGTTCGATCCCGGACACACTGTATATTGCTACCACAAATATCGTATTGACCTTTTTTTACAAGAGCATGTTCCTACGTTAGGCCAATGTGAAATAAATATAATATTTATTGTGTATGCGTTTAACTGTAGATAATCCCTAAATCCCGGGATTAAATAAATCGACCGGGATCGAATCCTCTAGTGTGGAGAAAAACCTTTTAGTTGTTTTAGTTGTTGTTGCATTGTGACTATAAATATTCACAATCAGCTAAGAAACAAGTAATCATCGCTATCGTATTTGTAAACAAATTATGCCCGCTGATTGGCTGGCAAAAGTGTAAAAAGCGTATTCGGCCAATCGGCGGCCGTTAACAACCAAATAAAAATGTAAGAAAACCAAGTGCAATCAATGACGAAACACGCTACACTAAGAGGACGGGAACTATGTGACGTTCTCAAACATATATTCAACTAGCAGTGCCCGCGGACTCCGTTCCGCGTCAGAAATATTTTTGTCCCGGCCCGTTTGTCCCGCGTAATACCCACACTCCACAGTCCCATCACCCACAGCGCTGAATGCGACGCAATCATTTAGATACCCACTGCCTATATACTTACCTACCTATCGCCACGCAACGACCGCACCGGGGCAGCGCGACCCGTTGAGACACTATGTACTAAATGGCGCGAACGCACCTTTTATTTCGCTATCTTTGAAAATATTTGTTTAAACTGTATAGAGTAAAGGGCACAAATATTCTACATTAAATTTCCGTTCTAAAAAACATATTTACAAAGATATAAATTAATACCTTAAGGGCTAAATAAGCTTCACAAAAAATATTTCATTTTAACCACAATTTTAACACTAAAAGAAAAGCAGTTATTGTAAGTTACCCGTAGGAGATAGGCATATGCTATCGCGAACTTTTTTACAGATTTTGATACGTTCTTTAACATTGTAGAACATTGTTTTGTTCTATCCTCAATAGTTTCCGCTGCGCACACGATGAAAGCAATTTTTTTACGACTTGGATTTCATTATTCAAGTTTAAGTAAAGATGCGTAATTAATTTTGGAAATTATTATAGCCTATGACATTCCACAATAACTTAGCTTTCTATTGACGACCTCCGTGGTTGAGTGGTTAGCGTGCCGGTTTTCAAGGCGCCGCCATCTCTGACGTTCCGGGTTCGATCACCGGCCGAGGCAATGTAGAAAAATAACTTTTCTACATTGTCTCGGGTCTGGGTGTTGTGGTACCTTCGTTGTTTCTGATTTCCATAACACAAGTGCATAAGCTACTTACTATGGGATCGGAGCAATGTATGTGATCTTGTCCTCTATATATTTATATATTTATTGGTGAAAGAATTTAGAAAATCGGTTCAGAAGATCCAGAAATTACCCCTTACAACGTCACAACGTCACAAACTCACAAACATCGTTACGCTACCTCTTTATAATATTAGTAATAGATATACACTATGAAGCAAACAAAGACACCTATAGGTACCAAATAGACCTGCAGGGCGATCGGCTAAAAATGTATCAATCATTAAAGAACAGTATCAATGTCAAATCGTGATATTCAAGCGTTGTGATTGGTCAATACCGGTGTTTTGACATTGATACAGTTATTTAATGATTGATACATTTTTAGCCGATCGCCCTGCTGGCGTCAGTAGTCAGTAGATCACAGCCCCCGCCACAGATAGCGCAAGCACGTTTCCAAAGAGACTGTTTCCGCCATATTAGATTCTTAATGTACCTATAGTGGGAAATTTAATTTAAAAACATCTAAATGCCTAATTGCGTGATAAAAGTTTCACTTATTCCATACTAAACGGCATTTTCATAGGTAAAGACCTATTTTTAATATTGCAGAGGAGGTGAACACAGACACGTAGATAAAAAACAAATGTGTATTTCGCAGGAGATTCGGTAGTGTAAGAAAATAGCTACTCTAATTTGAAAGAAATAAGTCCCATTTGAGCTTAACAAAAAATATATGGATCGCTCTCTTGATATATAGGTAAAATATATTATCTCTACGGGCACGATACAATATCTATAATCTGTGCCACAAACCAGGGAATGACCACGTAGTGATTATATACTCTTTGGGAATGATTTTAACCCTACCCCAGCCTGCAAATTTATGATATTCGCTATAAGAAAAATACTATAAGATTTTTAAATGATTTTTAATAGCTCAATTCAACTACGTAGCCCTTCCAAATTGCTCACCATTAATTTTAAAATTAAAAATCAATAAAGTCCTTGAAAAAATTCATTTATCCGTATATTCAAATTTCTATATCTTTTGATATATTATACAATATTTTAAATTGCTCAAAGTTCTTAAATACTGCTCAAGTTGCATTTGTAAATTGTAATTGCTCAAGTAGAGTTCACATACAACAAAAGAAATATGAAAAATGACGGTCTGACGGTTCACGGTAGACCGTAAGCTTTTTTTTATATCCCTAAAAGACAAAACGACGTTTGCCAGCCTGCTAGTATTTACCTAATATTCTGATATTCTGCACATTTGGGGGCCGGAGTCTTTCATTACATTTCATGCATAAAGCCACGGACAACATTTTCACGGAGACGGTTTCCGTCATGCATGTCAGTGGGAAATATTGACAGACGGCTGTACTATTTTCTTGTTTGATGCTTTGGTTAAATGAAGGTTTGGGTAAAATGTTCTGATGACCATATCGGCGGATCAGTCCCAAGCGTAGAAACTTCAAGAAGAAGTGGAAATATTATAAAATAAAAGATAATATTTTCACAAATTGTTTATTTCTAAAAACTTGGCTGCACACAAGAATCGCCAGACCACGTAAATTACAATGACGAAATTCGCTACGCTAAGAGGACGGGAGAGATGTGACTGTGATATTAACTGTGATGTGTATGTTAAATGTAAAATCTGTGGTTAAATGTTGTTTTTAGTAACTCTGAATAATTTCACTTACTGAAACCCCCTTCAATCATCACTCACCTTATTTCAAAGTTAAAACAAAAAAATAATGAATAAAAGGAATAAAGCAATAAAAATATATGGTTCATTTAATCACGATTGAAAACATAGACAACTAACACTAGACCAGAAAAAAAATTGAGAAACTTTTTTTTTTACTTTTATTTTGAATGCGTTCTGAAATAGGAATTTCTAAGAAACAAATGAAACAAATTTATTAGCCAAAGAAAAGGTTACAATTTCAAACAATCCCTGACTCCCAAACTAGGCAAAACCCGTGTCTTGGGAGTCAGTGTGAACAAATACGATGGTACAAGCATGGCAAACAAGAGAGTATGACAAGCAAAAATAAAACTACAAACTAGAATCATGCAAAGAAAAGATTAAGAAATATGTGTGTGTAAGAATGTATGAATGTGTAGTGTATGAAAGTGTAAGTGTATGTGTGTATGTTGTATGGACTTATTTCACAAACAAAGATTCTACATCTTGATATTCATATTTAGAAATCCAGTGTATAATTAACTTTTTAAAATTAAAATCGAAATATCGACAGGTATCGAAATATCGACAGTTAAATTCGTCCTTTTCAATGTGATTTTTATTCTGAAACCACGAAATATGTCAAAAATCATAAAATCATGTGAAAATTTGTACTGGTGGTAGAGCTCTTCTTTCAGGGTTCGGTCGGGTAGGTCCCACTGAGATAAAATAAGTACTCTACTAACAATATTCCCCAGCCCAACATAAGATTCATTTAAAAATCTTTGCTTTATCTCAATACAATCCAAAATATCCGAATGGGCAATTGCTATATATTTATTTACGTATAAAAAGACCTATGACAGTCAGTCGGTTAGGATCGATAAGACCTAAGAGTTAAAAATATTTGTGAACCATTATTTTACCTTTTCCATATTGCGGGTGATAAAAAGAAGTGGCACTCCGGGAATGTCGACAGAAGTGAAAACTTTAATCTGTTCATGTCTTAACAGTGCCATCTTAATATAAAGTCACGAAACAGTAAATTACATGACAGTTAATTATTATTTAAAAAAAATTCGGGAGTACATATCTCAGTTTTACATTCGAGTTCCACATAAATTGTAGAGATGGCGCTATACGGTATAACGTAGCGAGTTTCATGATTTTTGTTCACCCTAAAAGTGAAAAATCTTAAACCATACAAAATTTTCTGCTAAGCCTATTTATTTACGGCTGTAAGGGTAGTCCAGTCTAACTTTAGCTCTACGTCTTAGCCCTAGGTTCTTTGTCCATTCCGAGTTTCAAGTCACCTACTTGAACTTATCGCTAAAGGTTCTGATGCCTGTAATTTCTGAACTACAAAAGTGATGATGATAAAATTTGTAGGGAATAATCTTAAAAGAACCTCCTTTCTAACAAAGAAAGAATGAATGAAATCGGACAACGCGTTAATGAATTATAACTAAATACACATTTAGACTTTGATGCCGTCTTCCAGGGAAACCATGATGAATTTCGGGACAAAAAGTATCCTATGTCCTACCTCGGGGTATGAACTATAATCATGTCAAGTTTCATTTAGATCCATCCAGCGGGTTAGCCGTGATGCGCGGTCTTGAAACAGACAGACAGACAGACAAAAATTAAACAAATTACAGTTTTGGCTTCAGTATCGACTAAATAGTGTCCTACAACAAAAATTTTCAAAATATCTTTATTCGACCCTTTACAGTTTTATTATAAGTATAGATGTGACAATTGTATTCATTATTGAGTGATTTTTGTAACTTGAATAATAATATTTTTCAGTTTTAATTATGATTATTTGCTATTATTATTATATCACCAAATTTCCTACCTAGTGTCACCAATCTACCGAACCATATCACCAATATACCTTGGATGTCTTTAAAAATAAATATAAGAAATATTCATAAATATATGAAATTTTAATATTAATAATATGAAATTTTAATTTAATAATAATAAATAATATTTCTTCAAGTCTATTAATTATATACCTTATGTAGTAGAGTATTTAATTGTAATATAAGAAAAATTTTTCTCATAGCCAAATTCATACCAAATAACCTTTACCATTTTTATCACCAATATACCTTACCCTACATGTAAATTTCACAACTAAAGTGATTCTTTTAGGTCCACTTGCGCGAAACGGGGGTTAAATATTTACATTTTTAACCCTGGAGTCAACGTCTTTCATTGGTTAGCTTGGTTAGCGGGTTTTTAACTTTATCTGGGTTAGCGTGTTAACTCCGAGTTAACACACTTACCCGGGTTGGCGCAAGTGGGCCTTAATGTTTTACTTCTTTTATATATTTCTAAGTTCTGCAAAGACGTAGTACATTATTTTGTTCTTAGTTCTCACAGCGCACGCGTGACGCGATGTAAGAAAGTTTTTTGGCAATTTTTTCACACCTTGGGTTACATTATTGAAGTTGTATATGGATATGGATCTCTAACTTTTTTGAAATTTTAATATAGCTTATGTTCACCGGAGATAGTGTAGCTTCCCAACAGTGAAAGAATTTTTCAAATCGGTCAAGTAGTTTCTGAGCCTATACAATGCAAACAAACAATCAATCAATCAAATCTTTCATCTGTATAATATTAGTGTAGATTACTGGCATCAGAATATTTACGAGTCCTTTTAGTTTAGAGTCATTATTTGAGTTTTAAGATAGTTGGCTGTTGAACAATTATAGTCACAATAGTTACACTGAAAAGGTAGGTAAATATTGTGACTGTGCTCCATGAGTTGGGTTGGAAAAGGCCAATGACCATGGATGTATGGAATCAAACCCAAACTTTATTTTTTATAGACTACGGTCTCCGTACTAACTCCTACAATTATTACTTTTTTAATTAATATCCGGATTCTTAAGTTATAGGCAAACGAACAAGTAGTACTTCTTAGTAAAATCAGTGTGACACAAAATGTGCATCGAAAAGAAAGTAACTTTTTGTATGGAAAATTAAATTTCGGATATGAAAAACAAATTCTTAGTGCCAATGGTTCTTAAAAAACACTATTATATTTTCCTAGACTATTTTGGTTTTGGTTCATGAGAAAACTTGATACCACCTTTGGTATTACCTCTTTTTTAATCACAATTAAAAAGTTCCTCCCCAGTATAGGTCATCATTTGGTCATCATAGGCTGTCTTGAATGACTAGCTCAAGAGCATAATTGTAGTTAAAATAAAAAAGGTTACTCTCCAGTATGAGTCCTCATATTATGACGTTTTAAATGACTTACTTTGGTGCATTTGTAGTCACAACGCTCACACTGGAAAGGTTTCTCTCCAGTATGAGTCATTATGTGAGTTTTTAAAGTACTGATTGTTGAACCTTTATAGTCACAATGTTTACAGTGAAAAGGTTTTTCTCCAGTATGAGTCATCATGTGGATTTTCAGACTACCGGCTTGTGAACATTTATAGTCACAATGTTTACAGTGAAAAGGTTTTTCTCCAGTATGTGATCTTATGTGGATTTTTAGACTACCAGCTGTTGAACATTTGTAATCACAGTGCTTACAACAAAAAGGTTTTTCTCCAGTATGTGATCTTATGTGGATTTTTAGACTACCAGCTGTTGAACATTTGTAATCACAGTGCTTACAACAAAAAGGTTTTTCTCCAGTATGAGACCTTATGTGAGTTTTTAGATAGTGGGCTGTTGAACATTTAAAGTTGCAGTATTTACAGTGAAAAGGTTTTTCTCCAATATGAGTCATCATGTGGATTTTCAGACAACCGGCTTGTGAAAATTTATAGTCACAATGTTTACAGTGAAAAGGTTTCTCTCCAGTATGTGATCTTATGTGGATTTTTAGACTACCAGCTGTTGAACATTTGTAATCACAGTGCTTACAATAAAAAGGTTTTTCTCCAGTATGTGATCTTATGTGGATTTTTAAACTACCAGCTGTTGAACATTTGTAATCACAGTGCTTACAACAAAAAGGTTTTTCTCCAGTATGAGTCCTTATGTGAGTTTTTAGATAGTGGGCTGTTGAACATTTAAAGTTGCAGTATTTACAGTGAAAAGGTTTCTCTCCAGTATGAGTCCTCACATGAATTTTTAGATCACTGGCTGTTGGACATTTATAATCACAATGGCTACAATGAAAAAGTTTCTCTCCAGTATGAGTCCTCATGTGCTTTGTTAGATTGCCAGCTAATGTACATTTAAAGTCACAATGCTTGCAGTTGAAAGGTTTTTCTCCAGTATGAATCCTCATATGCCTCTTTAAATCACTTCTATACACACACTGATAGTTGCAAATATTGCAAGAAACCTGTTTTGTGTTGTGTTCTGTTTGTAAATGAAGCAAGGGAATGTCATCATGGCTTGTCCACGCAGTGCTGCTGTGTACGGCTGGTTGGCTGACGTCTGTGTTCAGTACATCGGCTGGCAAAGTGGCACTGGCTTCCAAAGCCTCCGTCTGAAAATAAAGTGAAAGGCATGTGAAAAGCATGAAAGTCAAAGTCAAATCATTTATTTCATATAGGCCTTACTTGTTAGCTCTTATGAATAGTCAGTAAAAATAATTAATTACTTATCAACTAGTAGGTCACGTGGGAGCACGGGCCACCTGTCTTCCCGCCTATTATTAATGCCATACATTTTCTATGGTAAAAAAATTCCATCATATTGGATTTTTTTCTATTCACAGCATAGGCCTTTGGGTCCTGATCAACTCTTGTCAAGAAGTTCTTCCATCTTTTATAACAATTTTTATAACAATTCCGAGATAACGACGAAATTCGTATGGCGGCCATTTTGAATCCGCCATTCAGCCATTCTTGAGTTATAGCGAGACTAACAAACAGCAATTCATTTTTATGTATATGTCACAGCCAAAGCAATTAATCCGGATATTATACATATTATCTGGCCATTATTAATAATATCAACTCAATTTGGTTAAAGTGATAATTGACATAGAATTAATCACATTAACCAGCTATTTTTTATACCATCTTCGAAGACTTGGATAATGTAATAAAACAAGTATGGATAAAGATTATTTACCTGTTTACTAACTTATTTATGAATGTTTTTATGTAATTCCCTTCACAATGTCACTAGCTTTCGTAAATAACTCAAATTAACGAGAAGTAATAAGAAAAATTATTATTAAAAATCATAATTTGTTAGGTTATTTCAGACGACATTTAACGTATTTCTTTGCCAGTTTGCTAATATTTAATGAAAAAATAGTATTAATACAGGGTCTAGGAGCGAGCGAAGCGAGCCCGGGACTTGAGGGCACCCCGACTCGGTTGGGTTAGGTGACGAAGAGGATGGCGGGGCCTGCAAGGCCCCGCAATCCTTCTGAGTGGTTATTTTATTTTATGACCACTCAGAAATAGGAGCCCTTCCCCTTACACTTTTCAAGGCTCGTTCGAAGGAGCCCCGCTTCGCGGGGCTCCTATTTCTGGGTGGTCATAAAAGAAAATAACCATTCAGAAGGAGCCATCCTCTTCGTCACCTAACCCAACCGAGTCGGGGTGCCCTCAAGAACCGAGCTCGCTTCGCTCGCTCCTGGACCCTAAGTTGTTTGTGCAGTGATTTACGAGAGTTAGTAACATTATGAAGTGTATTAATACTATAGTATTAGCAAACTGGCAAAAAATACGTAAAATGTCGTCTGAAATAACCTTAAAAAATGTGATAATTTAAATAATAATTTTTCTTATTATTTCGCGTTAATTTGAGTTATTTACGAAAGCTAGTGACATTGTGAAGTGAATTACATAAAAAACATTCATAACTAAGTTAGTAAACACGTAAATAATGCGACTGTCACCTAATCTGGACCACAGCCGTAGGTGGGAGCAACAGCAGCATTGCACAGCTGTACACTCAAGAAACCGGTGAAGCAGTTACAAGCTGACAGGTGAACTCACTTTGACTCGCGCCGCGTCGCAGTCGGCGGCAGCGCCGACCTCGTGCTCCACCACGTCGAACAGCGCGTCGTACACGTTCGCGCAGGGCGCCGCCCCGCCCGCGGGCTCCTGTTTGACTAGCGACTGCGCTCCGCAGCCGACGAGTTCCTGAACTTCTAATTTAGTTCGGTTGAATGGGTTGTCCCACTGGTGATCCATGTTAGTCTTGTCAGTCTCCCAGTCCTACAGGCTTCAATAGATTTCAAGATTTTAATTTTGAAACTGTTGAATGTTGATGATAAAATTGATATTAAATTATTTAAAAACTATTCGGTCACACTGGTGCTTCCCGTGTTTGTGACCTCCGCCAGGAGTAATAGTGTTCTGTGTTTGTGACTACAACAGTAGCTCTGTGACAGTAGCCACCACAGCCAGTGTGGTAGCCAGTACCTAGGTAGGTAGGTACTATTGTAATTTTTTAAGCATGGTCAGCATCATAGACAAAAAACACTATCGTAAAGCGGCGTCTTCACAATGGGCCAGCATGGCCCACTGCAGGCCATCGCCATTGTGTACAGGGGGAAATGGTATGCAATGGCGGACAATGGTCAACGATGGCGCGCGATCGGATTTTTGGCGCACACTTCAAAGGAATCGTGGCGTTGCGTGGTCACTGGTCTGTGGTGTTCACACAATGGGCGGCCCATTGTGTGAACACCACAGACCATTATGGGCCATTGCTCAGTTCGCGACCGACCGCTGACACGGATAGTGGACTCTTTTGGCGATATTTTTTTGCAAAATATATTCTAAATTGATTCTAAATTACTAGTTAACATTGTATAAATATTTAAAATAATCTCAACGAAGAATTATATTGAAAATAAATAGCCGCGGCCGTAACTACTTCCACGTCCATCGCAAGTGCCTCACCGGGCAGCAATGAGCCGTGCGCCATTGTGTGAACACCAAGTGATCGTGGCTTACAGTTGTGCGTTGCCAAGCATGGCCCATCACAAACCATTCTGTAGAGGTGCCTTAAGATAGGTACAATATCTTTAATCTGTGAAAAACACTAAAATATATAACGTGAAATCAACGGGTCTGCCCGCGAAATTCAAAATTTTCGTGGTTTTTTGCAATTTGTACGCTAATTAGACATGATAGGCTTATAGCAATCAATTTGCGAGAATGGCAGTATCATCTTTACATGATTATATCAAAATCTTTGCATAAAAATGTGTATACTAGGAAATTAATCCGAGTATCTAGTTTTAAAAAAAAAATTAAAAAAAATAATAATAAAATATTTATGTGAGTAACTCGCAAATCTCGGACTAATTTCTTTAACTCGACACTCGGAGTAGAAACTATATTTAAATATGAATTAAATGTAATGATGTACTAATGTAATGATGAAATATGAAAAAAGTATTTTTCGATCTTATCGACATAATAATAAAAAAAATATGAACTCGTAAGTATGGTTAAGGCGAAATCAACGACTCTGCCCGCGAAATTCACAATTTTTATTGTTTTTTTGCAATTTGTTCGCTAATTACGCATTTGTGATAATGGCAGTATCGTCTTTGCATGATTATATCAAAATCTTTGCATAAAAATGTTCAAGGAAATTAGTCCGAGTATCGAGTTTTATGTGAGTAACTCGCAAATCTCGGACTAATTTCTTTAACTCGACACTTTCGAGCAGAGATTTTTATATAAACACGTGAAGAAGATATTGGGATTATCGCAATTTGACGGCCATAAGCCTATTATGTCTTATTAGCAAATCGCGAAAAACCACGAAAAATTTGAATTTCGCGGGCACACCCGTGGTGTGCTCGTTACCTACTTTTACATTTTTTTTTTTTTTTTAATAACTGGCTTTACGAACCTACTTTTACATTTACAGCACCACCATAGACTTCTTACCACTACTAACACTATACATAGACTATCTGCCACTGGCACTGATAAGTATGTACAACCATATACTCTATGGAGATCACTGGCCACTGAAAACACCGGTCACAAACCACATGCAAACCACATTGATCTGTAAACAGACCATGGCGAAATCAACACTCTGCCCGCGAAATTCAAAATTTTCATATGGTTTTTTGCAATTTGTACGCTAATTACACATCAGAGGTTTATGGCCATTGATAATAATAGTCAAGATAGGCCCATCCGAACATTTTACGTAAACCTTCTTCATACAAGCAAAGAGTATACAATCACTACGTTTTATACAAGAAAATGTATCGCCATGTGTCGGAACTTCTGCGAAATACTGCGTAGGCTTACAGCTTACTACTGACGCCGGGGGGGGTTTTGCTCCCATAAACTGGCGACATTTTTTCGCTTGGTCCGCCCCGTTTAGAGTATACGTCAATGATTTCGCGGGCACACCCGTGGTGTGCTGAGTGCTCCTTCACAGTTCACAGTTATCAACCGTCAATCAGCTTAAAACATGTTTCTTCCGTATCAACTCTGATGCGAGGTGTTTTGTGACTAGTCGGCACAGCTGCTAGCCTTAACCCCAAAATTGAATGAAAATATTATAATATACTACCTCTTTCTAAGCATGTTTCAGAAAAAAAATATTTTTCTCCACACTATAAGGTTAATGTGTTAGTGCATTACACTGTGGTTCTTTAGATTACCTACTGGAATTACACACACATTTGAGGATTCGATCCCGGTAGATTTTTCTTATCCAAGGATTTAGGGACTATCTACAGTTAAACACACTCAAAATATATATATGTATATATTTATCTTACATAGGTCTAACAAAATTGTACATGCTCTTGGTCAATACGATATTTGTGATAACAATATTATGTGTAATCTAGACACGCGATAGCGTGCCAAGCCAAGTTCAATAACAGAACTGGCAAGCGCACCATGTGTTATATTACACAAACCACTTGGAGCCATTTTTGACACCCTCATATCTCAAAAACTATTTGACATAAACGTGTCAAATTTGGGCGGCTCATATATTGAAACTTGCGAGATACATTATATGCTCCAAATTTCATAAACACATCTCAAACGGTTATAAACGGTCATCCGAAAATCGTCATTTTTATCACTGACCTACAGATCAAAACTATAATCAAGTTCCGGATGACCTAGAAAGTTCGAATTTGTATGCAGGTAGGTAATTACATGAATACAAAGGAATAAATCAGAAACTGGTAAATTTTTATCATTTTATAATACTTTTTCACTTTATTGATTCAAATAGGAATACTTACCCTATACTCAGTGCTTGTAACCATTCGGTATTTATTTTGTTATAAATAAGTACCTACTAATAATTAATGTACAAAAAGTAATGATAACCCATCAAAAACATAAATGTAAAATGAGAGACATAATGTGGGTTTTAGATCACTGCTGTTGTACATTTATAGTTGCAAAGTTTACAGTGAAAAGGTGTCCCTCAAGTGTGTGAGCTCATGTTGTGCAGTTTTAGACTACTGGCTGATGAACATTTGTGGTCACAGCGCTCACAACTAAAGCGTTTCTCCCCAGTATGAGTCTTCATATGCTGTCTAAGATATCTAGCGAGTGAGCATTTGTAGTCACAATGCTCACAATGAAAAGGTTTCTCTTTAGAATGAGTCATTATGTGTCTTTTAAGGTCATTGGCTGCTGAACATTTATAATCGCAATGTTCGCAGTGAAAAGGTTTCTCTCCAGTGTGAGTTTTTATGTGGCGTTTTAGATAGCTGACTGTTGAACATTTAAAGTCACAATGTTTACAGTGAAAAGGTTTCTCCCCAGTATGAGTCCTCATGTGGATTTTTAGATAACCGGCTTGTGAGCATTTATAGACACAAAACTTACAATGAAAAGGTTTCTCTCCAGTATGAATGCTCGTGTGGGATTTTAGACTACTGACTGTTGAACCTTTATAGTCACAATGCTTACAGTGAAAAGGTTTCTCTCCAGTATGAGTTCTCATGTGGATTTTTAGTTGGCATGATGATGAACATTTAAAGTTACAATGTTTACAGTGAAATGGTTTCTCCCCAGTATGAGTCATCATATGTTGTCTTAAATGACTTGTTCGAGAGCCTTTGTAGTCACATTGGTTACAATGAAAAGGTTTCTCTCCAGTATGAATCCTAATGTGATTTTTTAGATGGCCAGTTGTTGAACCTTTATAGTCACAATGTTTACAGTGAAAGGGTTTCTCTCCGGTATGAGTCTTCATGTGGGTTTTTAGATGACTGGCTTGTGAACTTGTATAGTCACAGTGCTTACAGTGAAAAGGTTTCTCTCCAGTATGAATCCTAGTGTGAACTTTTAAATAACCGAAAGTTGAACACTGAAAGTCACAATGTTTACAGTGAAAAGGTTTCTCTCCGGTATGAGTCCTCATATGGGTTTTTAGATGACTGGCTGATGAACATTTGTAGTCACAATGTTTACAGATAAAGGGTTTTACCCCAGTATGAGTCATCATATGCTGTATTAAATGATGTGATCGAGAGCATTTGTAGTCACAATGCTCACAATGAAAAGGTTTCTCTCCCGTATGAGTCATTATGTGTCTTCCTAAATCTCTGGCTGCTGTACATTTAAAGTCACAATGTTTACAATGAAAAGGTTTTTCTCCTGTATGAGTCATCATGTGCATTTTCAGACTACTGGCTAATGAACATTTATAGTCACAATGTTTACAGTGAAAAGGTTTCTCTCCAGAGTGTGATCTCATGTGAATTTTCAGACTACCGGCTTGTGAACATTTATAGTCACAATGTTTACAGTGAAAAGGTTTCTCTCCAGTATGAATCCTAATGTGATTTTTTAGATGGCCAGTTGTTGAACCTTTATAATCACAATGTTTACAGTGAAAGGGTTTCTCACCTGTGTGAGATCTTGTGTGAGTTTTCAGATTACCAGCTGATGAACATTTGTAGTCACAGCGCTCACAACTAAAAGGTTTTTCCCCAGTATGAGTCATCATATGCCGTCTTAAGTAACTTAAATGAGAGCTTTTATAGTCACAATGTTCACAGTGAAAAGAATTCTCTCCCGAATGAGTCTTCATGTGTGATTTTAAATGACTAACTGATGAACATACATAGTCACAATTGTTACAAGATAAAGGTTTATTTTGTGTGTGCGTCCGCATATGCCTCTTTAAATCACTTCTATGCACACACTGATAGTTGCAAATATTGCAAGAAACCTGTTTTGTGTTGTGTTCTGTTTGTAAATGAAGCAAGGGAATGTCATCATCGCTTGTCCACGCAGTGCTGCTGTGTACGGCTGGTTGGCTGACGTCTGTGTTCAGTACATCTGCTGGCGAAATGGATTCAGCTTCTGAAGTCTCCAACTGAAAAGAAGGACATGTATTATGTATATAATTTGGCAAAAAATGGAGGAGCCTGTTCTATGCTACAGTGAGCGGGGAATTCCCTTCGCACCTCCGGCTTATAAGCAACACTAGGGGTAGGACAAACAAGACTGCAAGGTGTTGGGGTAAGGCGGTTCTGTCCTATAACTATTTTGACCAAAGTCAATCTAGGATGATTTTGTGACTATACAGTTCTCATAAGGAACCGTTTCAACCTAAATTGGTCTAATTTAAAACCAAAATTTGTTTATTTGGCAAGATCATGCCCCGCATTGTATGTGCATACAGTGTGTATGTGTTCAGCTTTATAATATTCATATGGATTTGGGGTCGACGATGTCCCATGCAGTGGTGTGAGGTCAGCAGCAGTATGAGTATCACCACCAGCATTTAAAACAGCTCAGAATCACAGAATACTCAATTGTACAGGTTCAGAAGATTTACTCTGCTCAAGCTGTCACACAACAAAGTGCAATTCAAGTTGCGGCCATTTAAAAAAGTTCTGGTTTCAAGGGAGATCTTTATTTTTATATAAAGAAGGATGATTGCGAACAAATTCTGTTAAATTGTCTTCGAAAAAATCTGTATCTTCAACCCGTGACGCACACCGCACACCGCAGCGTTGAAACGAGATTGACGCCGCGTTGTGCGGCAGTACACCTCCCCACTTCCCCGCGCTCGCCCTTCGCCGCTGACGCAAACTGCGACGGGACGAGAGACCATTCTCGACGTTTTTCATACGACTATGTGTCCGAAGCCGCTTGTTGCGTACCGCAGCGTTGTGCGTCATGTTCGCGAGACCAAGGCAGCAGGCGACAAGACAGCGGTGCCCACAATAGATCGGAGACGGTCAACATGCTAGTAGGTGGGAGCAACAGCAGCCTTGCACAGCTGTTCACTCCAGCAGAAATCGGTGAAGCAGTTACAAGCTGACAGGTGAACTCACTTTGACTCGCGCCGCGTCGCAGTCTGCGGCAGCGCCGACCTCGTGCTCCACCACGTCGAACAGCGCGTCGTGCTCATTCGCGCAGGGCGCCGCCCCGCCCGCGGGCTCCTGTTTGACTAGCGACTGCGCTCCGCAGCCGACGAGTTTCTGTACGTCTAATTTAGTCGGGTTGTCCCACTGCTGCTCCATGTTGGTCTTGTCGGTCTCCCAGTACTTCAGGCTTCAATAGATTTAAAGATTTCAGAAAGCTTCAGCTTATGAAAAGCACGTAAAAAGGTATATTTTCAAAGAGTAGGGGAGCGGAGGCTAATACCGTACAGCGGCCAATTCCGTACCTCATGTTTTTACGGATTGAAGCCACGTATATATGTCTGTCACTGTCGCACTTGTTGGTAGAGCGTTGCCTCGCATTCTCGCAAGATGTTTCATCAGTCCGAGGAGCGAACGTGGTGCTAACGGTCGTGATGTGATTTTGTGCTCGGTGTTACTAATTTCTAGCACGAGAAGATAAGCCGTAAGTACATATTATAAACATATTATTTAGTGGTGATACTCAGTTTCATTTTGGAAGCATATTTAGCAGAATATTATGGCTTATTTATGGTTTCATTACAGATGTTTCTGTGACCACAGACAATAAAAAATTTAAACTCCCTTTCGGGTTATTCCGTACACTGTACGGTATTAGCCGCTATTAATGGTGATCATTATCACCTGATGGTCGTTTTAAATTTCTGAACGAACACTTCTTTCAGAATCGGTTAATTTTTGTCTTTTCTCAACCCTCAACCAGCCTCATTCATTTATATAGACTTGACTTGTTTCAGATGGCTCCTAGAAAGAAATGTACCTGGTCGCCGAGAAAAATGAAAGTCGCGGTAAAAGTGGTACAAGGTGGTGCTAAATTGCGGCAAACTGCTGCTCTTTACAATATTCCAGTGATGACGCTATTTGACTATGTAAAAGAAACAGGCACTTCCCGAATAGTGAACTTCAAGAAAATGGGAAGGAAACCAGTCTTTACTTCCCAGCAAGAAAATGAAATTAAAGAGCACATTTTTCTCCTTTGCAGGAAATTTTATGGATTGACACCAGATTCACTAAAGAGTTCTGTTTTTATGCAGAACGAAACAAAATTAAAAATCCTTTTAATAAAGCTTCTAAGCAATCTGGAAAAGACTGGATGTATGGTTAAAAGAAACCCCGAGATCTCTTTCAGACGCCCTGAAGCCACAATTAACAATAAAAAGTTAATGAAGAAAGAAAATGACAAAATAAAAAAGACAAAAGCAAAAGATTTAAAGAAACAAAATGTATCCAAAAAGGGAATACGAGTAGAATCGCAAAAACGTATTGAAGGGAGAAATAAAAACAGTCCAAGAAACCTAGAAGTTATTCAACTTCTTCTTCGGAAGTTGATGAAAACGTCTTATGTGACGATGATGATGATTGTGATGGCGAATTTTATGATTAAGGTCAATCGGGAATTAATGAATTGTGCGGTATATGTACTGAATTTGGCAAAAACGGTGAGCTATGGTACAGATGTGTGTCATGTGGGAAGTGGGCACATGCTTTGTGTAGTGGTAAAAACTCCGCGGATGATTATTTGTGCTTATATTTTGTGAATGATGTATAATTTTCGCATTAAAAACTTATATAAAGATAAAAATTATAAAAACATTCATTTTTTTTAATTGGTACTTAATTCAACTTTTTTTTTTCAATACTTAAAAGTATGTACGAAATTAGACGAACGGTGTACGAAATTAGCCTCTAGTGTCGGCTAATTTCGTACGTTTTTACTTTTAAACGAAATATTTTTTTAAGGTTATTATCGTAATTATATTTAAATACGCTTTGGACATATGTACCTTTATTAAATTTAGAGTAACTATGTCAACTATTCTTAACAGTGTGCCCAAACGATTTTGAGAAAAATACGTTCAATGTTAGGTGTACAGTACTACCCTCCACTCCCCTACCTACCTATCTATTCTATATAGGTAATCAATAATCACTACCAGTTACCACAGAATATTATACGTTTTATATACTCTGTACCAAAGGATATAAGTAATAGTACCTAGTACCTAGTAGTAGTAGGATATAAGTAATAGTAGTACCTAGTAGTAGTAGGATATAAGTAAAGTAACCTTTAGGTCAATAGTTCAATAAGTAGGTACGTTCTACTCCAACGAGAAGAGTAGTTCTACTCTGTACCTGCCTACACGAAGACGTCAGACGAATTTATCACAGAGACGAATTGTAAAAAATTAAAATAGGTATTCAAAAGAGTAAATGTATTTTGTCATCTGTGGTTCACAGCCACTGATCTCCATAGGGTAGGTATATAGAATATACTCTGGATAGCTGACTGTCAACGTAATAAAAATGGGAAATGCTTTCCAAAAAACCAACTTCAAATGCCACTACAAAGACCAATTCGAAGTCGGGCGATTGTCTATTCGTCGTTTCTTCACATTCACATCATGCTTGACAAAGCCTATAGCCGTCCTATAGCGTTCCCCGGCTCCACACGCTCGCCGAGTCGAGCCGGGCGTGAGCGAGAGGTTAGAACTTACCTCTTACTCGCACTCGCAGCGACTCGCCTCACCTCGGCGAACGTGTGGAGCCGGAGTAGTCTATGCCACTAACAAACTAACAAACAAACTCAACTACTCTGCCCGCGAAATTCAAAATTTTCATGGTTTTTTGCGATTTGTACGCTAATTACACATTAGACGTTTATGGCAATCAATTTGCGGGAATGGCAGTATCATACATGATTATATCAGAATCTTTGCATAAAAATGTGTATCCTAGGAACTTAGTCCGAGTATAGAGTTTTATATGAGATACTCGCAAATCTCGGACTAATTTCTTTAACTCGACACTTTCAAGCAGAGATTTTTATATAATTAATACGTGAAGATCATATTGAGATTCTCGCAATTTGACTGCCATAAGCCTATTGTGTCTTATCCTATACCTTTAAACGAGCAATTCTTGTATATATATATATTTCAATATAATCTGGATCTCGGCAACGGCTTCAACGATTTTCATGAAATTTAGTATACAGGGGGTTTTGGGGGCGATAAATCGATCTAGCTAGGATTCATTTTTAGAAAATGTCGAATTTACCAAAAAAAAAATAATAAAAATATGACTTCTGCTGCCATCTATTAGCCAGTAGTTAAACTACCGAGTGAAGCACTTCTGCTGCGATCTATTATCCAGTAGTTAATCTACCGAGGGAAGCTCGGTCAACCAGATATTTAGCTTTAAAATCGCGAAAAACCACAAAAAAATTTGAATTTCGTGGGCACACCTTGCTCCTTCCTAACCACTGATCTCCATAGACTATATAGAATATACTCTAGATAGCTGACTGTCAAAGTAATAAAAGTTAAAAAAATTAAAAAACCCCCGACACAAAAAATAAAATTTAAAAAGTAACAAATAATATTTTAAACCTATTGTAATAATTATTATCGTCACAAAATATAAAATGAAGTATGTTCAAATATTTTTTAATTCAAGCGTCGTCGCGTCGGGGGACCGTTAAAGTTTATTAAGTATTTTTCAACTATTATCTTATTATTTATTACGGTCCCCCGACGACAACGCTGCTAGAATTAAAAAAAAAAATTTGAACGTACTTAATATTTTATTTTGTGACGACTATGGTCATGATTATAATTACCATACACTTTAAATGTCATTAAAGTTGCACGGTACCTACCAAATTTCAAATCAATCATACAATGATCATACATAAATAAGTTAGTCAGATCCCCTCATCAAAGAGAAAATACCTGATTATCTTCAAACGGCTGAACAGATTTTCATGAAACATGGCTAAGAACACTCGGGATAAAATTCTTTGACTCAAAATAAACTTCATGAAAATCGATCCATACGATACCACAGACAGATGCACAGGACTTAAAACACCCCTTTTGCGTCGGGGGTCAAAAATGAAGACACTTGATTTTCGTCATTTTGACGCTGATTGTTGCGTAACCTGGCGTGAGCGTCTATGGAACTAAAAAATCAAATGAAATTCATAACGACGGTTCAGTTCCAACGTACTTAAGGGTAGCATGGTTGCAGCAAATGACAATTTAGTACCGTGGACGCTCGGGGGGAGGCGCTTCAAATTGGCACAAAAAATGAACTGTCAAACCTTTGACTAGATTAACGAATCCAGAGATATATACCTACCTATTTTACCTATCACATTCTTTCCTTTGATCTGTATTCTGTGCCTTTCGTGCACAAGTTTGATACCTAGGTACCTAATTACCAACCTACTCTATGTTTGATACTTTCCTATTGCTTTCCTAGTTTCGTGGTCTGTGGTGGTCTGTAATTCTTTGATTCACAGAAGTCAGAACATTATTACTCCTAGCAGTCCTACCAGGAGTATATTGTGTTCTGTGAGTCCTACTCCTAACTCCTAGCGCACAGAACACAATATACTCTCCTAGCGGCTTTGATATGGCTTTGATCTTTCAGTGATCTTTCATTCAAAGAGTTTAGAAATAGAATCACTACGTTTTACTTTCATTCTTTCCAATCCAATTTCCATCATCAATTTCAAAAATCAAAATTGAAATATCTATTGAAGCTTGAAAACTGATTAAGACACAAGACCAACATGGAGCAGCAGTGGGACAACCGAATTAAATTAGAAGTTCAGGATCTCGTCGGCTGCGGAGTGCAGTTGCTAGTCAAACAGGAGCCCGCGGCCGGGGCGGCGCCCTGCGCGAATGTGTACGACGCGCTGTTCGACGTGGTGGAGCACGAGGTCGGCGCTGCCGCAGACTTCGACGCGGCGCGAGTCAAAGTGAGGTCACCTGTCAGCTTGTGTAACTGCTTCACCGTTTCCACATCAAGATGAAGCAAGCGTCTGTATAAAATCGGACGCACTCGAAAGCAAAATTTTCGGCTTAACTTTAGCAACTGACCCGTATCGCATTTTTTGCCACTTAAGGTGTTGTAGCCCTACCAGCCCGCGAAATTCAAATTCTATTTAGATTTTCGCAAATATTAGACTAACTACACATTGTAGATTTATGGCAATGCATTTTGTGGTCCTACTTTTTATGCATCTACATGTTTCTAATTGAAACTTTGCTCGAAAGTTCCCACTCGTCTCATATTGGTTCCCGAAAGATAATTTTTTGCAGTTTTCAAGATTTCGAGCTATTGGGTAAAATACCATACATTACCAATATGAAGTAAATGAGTATTGTTGAGCAGAGTTTTTGTTAAAAACATGTAAATGCAAAAATGTTGTACCCACAAAACACATTGCCATTAGCCTTCGATGTATTATTAGCCCACTAAGAGCGAAAAACTAAATAAAATTTGAATTTTTGCGCCCGGATGGTACCCATCACCCTTAACTTATATTTTCATGAAAGTTTGTTATATAAATACACTTCACATTATTGTCTTCTTTGATAAATCACTAAAATTACCGAGAAATAATAACAAAAAGGGATGTCGGCCGTCAGGTGAGGCTTTAAATCGGATAACGGATAGCTCGAGCTTTTAAGAGGGTTAAAAAATTGTTTCTTAAAATAATTTCGAAAATTATTACGCGTCATACGGTTTGGCTTAGGGGGTTAGACTCCCCCTTCCGACCCCCTCCCCCTCAGTCCCTCCCACCCCCTCCGCTAAGATTCAGGTGCTAAAGACCACCCAAATTTTCAAATAGAAATAGCATACATCATAATATAAACTCATTATTAGCATCTAATATTATAAAATCCATTCGGTCCCCACTAAGCTCGAGTAACTACCAAATTCACCCTCTTTTACTATTAGAAATTAGTTATTTGCTTAGTGTTATGTTCCTGATGCTGCACTAAGCTCATGGTACACTGATCTCCATAGAGTATATAGAATATACTCTGGATAGCTGACTGTCAACGTAAAAATGAAGACACTTGATTTTCACCATTTTGGCGCTAATTGTTGCGTAACCTGGTGTGACGGTCTATGGAACTAAAATCAAATGACATTCAAAACGACGGTCCACTCTATGGTCCACTTCCAACACATGTCAAACGTATGGAATCATGAATCCAGAGATACGTATCAGTGCCATGGTAGTAAATATGTGGTGCGTTCATCCCACCCGTGATGCCACATTCTTCTGCTGATTCATCCCCAAGATTCATCTCAACCCCTTTTTACGTCCCACTGCTGGGCACGGGTCTCCTCTCTTCCTAAAACGCACATAACTTGGAAAAGTCAGAGGTGCGTGCCCAGGATTCGAACCCGCGACCTCCTTATGAGAGGCAGAGGTCAGAACCACTGAGCTATCACATCCCCAAGATTGTGTAAGGAAATCGTATTCTATATTGTTATCAATTACCGGCTCATTACTTCCGCTTCGTTCGCTCTTGTATTTCTAAGTTATTTATGACAAAAGACTTTAGCGAACGGGTATAAGGCCATCAGCCTTGTGATAGCGTGAGGTTGACTCTTTAGTGTTCACTCTTTTTCTTTAACCCTCTGAAAAGCTCGGCTTCGAATGAAAGAGACTCGATTCAAAGACTCACCCTTACTTCCAATTATTAAGGTTTGATTCAACACGATAGATCTTTTAGTTTAAAAGTTACATCATTTTGTTTTCACAGGGTCATAGTAGCGTACAAAAAATTTTAAAAAATCCAAAAAATGATTAAATAAAATTTTAGATTTTTTTTAAATACGTTTTCTGTTGCAATTAAGCATAGTTTCCCTCATTTGAATATGTGCACATTAAGAAGACTCACACTGTATATACATAATATTAAGTACATCTTTGTTTTCAGATGGAGGCTTCGGAAGCTGAATCCATTTCGCCAGCAGATGTACTGAACACAGACGTCAGCCAACCAGCCGTCGACAGCAGCACTGCGTGGACAAGCCATGATGACATTCCCTTGCTTCATTTACAAACAGAACACAACACAAAACAGGTTTCTTGCAATATTTGCAACTATCAGTGTGTGTATAGAAGTGATTTAAAGAGGCATATGCAGACACACACACAAAATAAACCTTTATCTTGTAGTAATTGTGACTATGTATGTACATTGGGCAGTCATTTAAAATCACACATGAAGACTCATACTGCACAGAAATCTTTTCAATGTGAGCAGTGTGACTCTAAATTTTCACAAGCCGGTCATCTAAAAACACACATAATGACTCATACTGGGGAGAAACCTTTTCATTGTGAGCATTGTAACTACAAATCCTCTCGAGCAAGTAATTTAAAACTACATATGAGGACGCATACTGGTGAGAAGCCTTTTCATTGTGAGCATTGTGACTACAAATGCTCTCGAGAAAGTTATTTAAAACAGCATATGGTGACTCACACTGGGGAGAAACCTTTTTACTGTGGACATTGTGATTATAAAAGTGCAATTTCCGGCTCTCTAAAAATCCACATGAGGACTCATACTGGAGAGAAACCTTTTCACTGTGAGCATTGTGACTACAAATGCTCTCGAGCAGATCATTTAAAACAGCATATGGTGACTCACACTGGGGAGAAACCTTTTAACTGTGAACATTGTGATTATAAAAGTGCAATTTCCAGCTCTCTAAAAATCCACATGAGGACTCATACTGGAGAGAAACCTTTTCGTTGTAAATATTGTGACTACGAAGGTTCAACAAGTGGTGATCTTAAAACCCACATGACGACTCATACTGGGAAGAAACCCTTTCACTGTAAACATTGTGACAAGAAATTTTCAAGAGGCAGTGGTCTGAAGACCCACAACATGAGATCACACACTGGAGAGAAACCTTTTCACTGTAAACATTGTGACTACAAATCAACAACAACCAGTGATCTTAAAAAACACTTAATGACTCATACTGGAGAGAAACCGTTTCATTGTGAGCAATGTGACTACAAATGCTCACAAGCCAAAAATTTGAGACGGCATATGATGACTCATACTGGGGAGAAACCCTTTCACTGTAAACGTTGTGACTATAAATGTACAACAGCCAACTATCTAAAAATTCACATGAGGACTCATACTGGGGAGAAACCCTTTCACTGTAAACATTGTGACAAGAAATTTTCAAGAGGCAGTGGTCTGAAGATCCACAACATGAGATCACACAATGGAGAGAAACCTTATCACTGTATACATTGTGACTATAAATGTATAACAGCCAACTATCTAAAAATTCACATGAGGACTCATACTGTAGAAAAACCTTTTCATTGTGAACAATGTGACTATAAATGTAAGTAGTGTGTGTTTCGCCGGTTCTGCCCCACTGGCCCACCCTCCAACCCCCCACCCGCTTTCGCTAACTTACCAAACCTAAAAAAGAAAAAAAAAAAAGTTTAGCTCCCCATTTGAATTGTTTGCGGCCACTCCCAGAGTCCACCATTTAAAATATTTTATATCATTTGCACATAATATAGGGATTTGCCATTCTATACTGATTGTTATTAGTGTCATATGGATCTTACCTGTGTCTAGATTTTTTTTGGCTGTTTTGATACTTTCTTCACAATAATATGTGAATCTCATAATATTTCTTTTTAAGTTAATTTAACAGTTTATTAAGATTTGAAAGTTATAGGGTAAAGGGTAAGCTTACAGGGTGGAGAATGTTTAGTAAATTTTTAACAACGTTCATTGCATATATAGCAGCGTATATAGCAACGTAGTGTGCATTGTTTTTCATTTTTTTTATTTTTTACAGTGTATTTCTAAGTTATCGCTAGGTAGTATGTTGATAGATCTAATGGTAAAGGTGGACACGCACGTCTAGTCGATGGTCCGGTGGGAAAGTATGTTGTTGTATACTATGATATTTATGTTTTTTTTTAGTTCGAGGTTGTTGTATCTTTCGTATTAACCCACGCTCAGTGAGCAGTGCGCAGCACAAGAAGTTTTTTTTTCTCTCTAGTTTTGTCTCTCTATCTGTGATCAGTCTTTGGACCATAATCAGATTTGAGGTCTATAATGTTGAGTCTTTTTTGGGTTTAGCACATCCAATAATGCAGGATCCCTTATTTGAAAAAAGTCTTAAACAATGTTGGCCAGTTGTGTCCTTTTTAGGCGAACTGTGCAGTCTCTGGTGTCGAGGAGTTTGACAGCCAGACTGTTTTTATGTTGTTCTAGTCTCTTTTTGTAAGATTCAATTTGTAACTTCTTGTGCTTACAATTTATCAGCACAAGAAGTGAGTAGCAATGATTTGTAGCGAGCGGCAGCCATTAGCGGTACCGTGTGCAGGGTGTTCATAGGCAATTTTGTATGAAAACACTATAATATAAAATATAAGTAGTTGTATGAAAGTAGATGAAATATGGCGATGTAAGTAGTCCGTATGCGGCGGCCGATGTCGCTTAGAGTTTCATAAAGAGCAATCGTCGGTAAATAAATGTAGCGTGCTGTTGGCAGCGATGAATCCGGCAGAATATGATCTGTAAGAAAGTTCCTTTGAACGCACCCGGCAATCGTTGAAGGTGATTAGTAATGAGCCTGTCATTAGCGGCGTCCGAGCCTCGAGCCCACAACGATTGTCCATGAGGTGAGGTGATTAGCGTTCGAGTTATTAAGCGATTAGTAAACGAGGTAGGACTTTTGCTTCAAAAAAGCTATCTCGGAAACTATGAGTGATACGACTCTGGGAGTGGTCGCAAACGATTCAAATGGGGGGCTACTCTTTTTTTTTCTTTTTTAGGTTTGGTAAGTTAGCGAAAGCGGGTGGGGGGGTTGGAGGGTGGGCCAGTGGAACAGAACCGGCGAAACACATACTACTAATGTACAAAAGTCAGTACTCTAAAAATCCATATGAGGATGCATAGTGCATACAGGAGTGAACATTGTGATTATATAAGTGCAATTTCCAGCTCTCTAAAAACCACATGAGGACTCATACTGGAGAGAAACCTTTTCGTTGTTAATATTGCGACTACAAAGGTTCAACAACTTGTGATCTAAAAACCCACATGAGGACTCATACTGGGGAGAAACCCTTTCACTGTAAAAGTGTAAACATTGTGACAAGAAATTTTCAACAGCTAGTGATATAAAAAGACATGACACACTGGTTAGAAATCTTTTCGTTGTGAGCATTGTGACTATAAATGTTTAAGAGCAAGCTATTTTGAATCCCATATGAGGATTCATACTCAGAAAGTGATCGGCTAAAAATGTATCAATCATAAAGGTGGGTCCACGCTAGACGAACCGAGCACGAGCGAAGCACAATCGGAGCTGTTTTGCTTCGTCGTTCGCGGCGTCAAGTGTGGACGTACAACGAACCTACAACGATCACTGTCCTCCAATCCCTTTGTGTTCGTCAAAAAACCGTCAACACGCGGAACGCAGCCGAGCACGAACGAAATGCTCGCAGTGCGCTCGTTCGCGGCTCGCAAGTCGGTCCACACTACACGAATTGTGTTCGGCTCGTGCTCGGTTCGCCTAGCGTAGACCCACCAGGACTGTATCAATGTCAAAACATGGGTGTTGACCAATCACAACACTTAAAAATCACGTTTTGACATTGATGCAGTTCTTTAATGATTGATACTTTTTTAGCCGATCACCCTGCAGTTTCTTTGTAAGCATTATACAAATAATAAATATATCAGCACGACAGATGTAAGCAAACTACGTATAACCTGCATAAATATTGTACGGCGAGTTCCTAATTCGTCTCTGCTAATAATTCTCCTTATGAAGTTCTTTGCTATTGGGCAGTTTTGTTTATATTAACGTAAATTGATACCTGGGGGCCTACCACCGTGACCTAAAGTAATATTATTGTAATATTGTTTTAAAATTTCCATACAGGCATTGTATGAAAATGTCAAAACAATATTACAATAATATTGCTTTAAGTCACGGTGGTAGGCCTCCTGGAGTTGCTTGGGGCCCGTCAAAGAAGGCAGACTTTTTGGTACGGTTGTAGAGAGTTGTCATTAAATTAGTAATGTAATCGATTTATATAAAGAATCTTAAATAATAAATTAATTGTAAAAGAACAGTAGTTTTGTGTTAATGTGAGTCCCTGTTAGTGGTTGGTTTTCAAGATACCACTACATGCACCACGGGCCACTTTGGAATTTTATAATCTCTAAATTGGCTCAGGTTCTGATCTGGTGGGAGGCTTCGGCCGTGGCTAGTTACTATCCTACCAGCAAAGACGTGCCGCCAAGCGATTTAGTGTTCCGGTGCGATGCTGTGTAGAAACCGTTGGGGTGACTTTAATTACCCTTTCCAAGTTAGTACGCTAACATCTTCGGCTGCATCATCACTTACCTACCATCAGGTGAGATTGCAGTCAAGTACTAACTTGTATAGTGTAAAAAAACACTGTAAAAACATGTGTAAAAAAACACATTGGGACAGTTCTTTAATGATAGATACATTTTTACGCGTTCGCCCTTTTTTAGGGTTCCATACCAAAATGGTAAAAATGGAACCCATATGGCTTCCACTTATTGACTTTCTCCGTCCGTCCGTCTGTCACACTCGATTATTTCAGTAACTATCGAAGCTATCGACATGAAATTTGGAATAGTTTTAGGTAATAGTGACCCAACATGATTGCAATCATAAAATTTTGAAAATCAATTTTATTTCTTTTTAAAAGGGGGGTAAACCGGATTGTTGAAATTTCAAAATGAGATAACAATATTGAGTGGAGTATCATATGACAGGGCGTTACTTGTGTATTCTAAACTGATTTTTATTTATTTTTGTGTCCGATAGTTTTTGATTTATTGGGCAAACTGTCGAAAAAATACCGACCCCCTCCCCCCTTATCTCCGAAGTTTATCGTTCGAAAAATCTGAAATAATTATGGCCAATAGGAGTTAAAGTATATATTACAGGAAAAATAAAATCAACTCTCTAACTATTATACTTTTTTAGATAATAACAATAAACCGCCAAAAACAAAGTTAGGTTTGCGGTTCACCAACAAAAGTACCTACATGTCTCCGAAGTTTATCGTTCGAAAAATCTGAAATAATTATGGCCAATAGGAGTTAAAGTATATATTACAGGTAAAATAAAATCAACTCTCTAACTATTATACTTTTTTAGATAATAACAATAAACCGCCAAAAACAAAGTTAGGTTTGCGGTTCACCAACAAAAGTACCTACATGTAAGTTATACTCGTAAATTCATGAACAAAAGTGATTCTTTTAATGTTTTACTTCTTTTATGGTATGGAACCCTCGGTGCGCGAGTCCGACTTGCACTTGGCCGGTTTTTTCCTTTCCTAGGAGGAAAATCTCATTGATGTCTCTTGACATGCCCGGGAGAGGTGGCTGGGTATACCAGCGGCCTACGGACTAAAAACCTCTTACGCTCTCTGGCCATTCTTCCCGGAACCCACTAATCTCCATAGAGTACTCGTATATATAGAATATACTCTGAATAGCTGACTATCAATGTAAAAATGAAGACACTTGATTTTCTCCATTTTGGCGTGGATTGTTGTGTAACCTGGCGTGAGCGTCTATGGAACTAAAATCAAATGACATTCAAAACGACGGTCCACTCCCAACAAATGCCAATTTAGTACCGTGGACGCTCGGGGAGGCGCTTCAAATCGGCACAAAAAATGAACTGTCAAACGAATGGAATCATGAATCCAGAGATTATCCAGAGATACATAGTACATATCCGCTCCGCCCAGTCGGCCATTATTTGGTCCCGGAAGCTTGACTTGACATTTCTTTTTACACATCCTCTTCTATATACATACATAATCAAACCGGAGATCATACAGAATAAGGGCTGATGACCGTATCCTCAGGTTACTTATCGGTTTCAATCCCAAGCACAGAACACATATATTATCTCTATCGCAAGTGTGGAAACTTCCAAAGTAGAGGTAGAAATATTTTGATGTGATAAAATTAAAGACAATAATATTTTCACAATTTCTTTATTTTTAAAAACTTGGCAACATAGACTGCGTAAATTATTACAAGAACCTGCAAACCATTGATTAAACACAATGAAAGATAACTAGATAAGCATTCACCACTCACTGACGTCACGCATACAATTTTAGGCTCCGCCCCGAAGCCGGATTTTTAATTTGTTAAAACAGTAAAATGGCGCTAATGTATGCGATCGACAGCGGTATGTGCTGTCAGCGGTGCCGAAATGTACGACGCGCGGCGCCATATTTGAGACATTTCTGGCTTTAACATACGTCACTTCCGTCCTCTTAGCGTAACGTATTTCGTCATTGCTGCAAACACATTGATTAAGGCGAAATCAACGACTCTGCCCACGAAATTCAAAATTTTCGTGATTTTTTGCAGTTTCTACGCTGGTTACACATTTATAGGCTTATGGCAGTCAATTTGCGGGAATGGCAACATCATCTTTACATGTTTATATCAAAATCTTTGCATAAAAATGCCTATCCAAGGAAATTAGTCCGAGTATAGAGTTTGTGAGTAACTCGCAAATCTTATTTCTTTAACTCGACACTTTCAAGCAGACATTTTTATATAAACACATGAAGAAAAACTGACATTCCCGTACAAGCTATAAGTGTGGCCATAAGCATATTAAGGTGTTGCGGCCCTACCAGCCCGCGAAATTCAAAGGACATGGCCAATTTTTTCATGGGCGTTCGTAATTCAGTGTACACCAATGATTTCTGGTGTTATAAATTCGTGATTATAGGCACATTAAATTAGTATAAATAAGAAACTCACAGAACTTGTCATAACAACAGGATAGACAAAAACGTGTACAGTCCGACAAGGCTCTCTTGGCACTTGAATGACATTGAGAGGAGGGCGCTGTTATAGAACAAAAGCATCTATAAAATAAAATCTCCTCAATTTTACTCGAATTTTAGTTTAAAATAGTTAATAGTATGCAAAAATAACACAAAATACAAAAGCTATACACCGACAGAGACCTGAGCGAACTATCAAACAGTATCACAAGATAGTTAGTACCGATTTTGGCCACGCGCCAAGATAGCCTTGTCGCACTGTAAGAGTATATATTATGATTAAAAAACCTAAGGCGCTTTAAAATGGCGAACAGTTGCGAATTATTACGGTAAACTGACATGGTTTTAGTAATAAATAGGCATTTAAACAAGGTAACTGCCTTGTTCGTCTAGTGGTTAGCATATTCGACTGCAGATCACGCGTTCCGGAGTTCGATTCCCAGTCTTGTTTGATAGTATGCATAAAGCGAGGATATGAGATGCCTTTGCAACCTCTGTATGGCTACTCCGCACTCCGCAGTATATGCACCTCATAATGATCTCCACAAAACAAATCCGAAACGCAATGCAAATCAGAGTCCACTATTAATAGCAAGGTAATCGAGTGGTAGAAGGTATCAGTCCGTAGAGGTAAGCAGGGGTCAAAAATATTAGAAGATCACAGTAGGTACAATCAAAGATTTATATCGTTGGGTACAATGAACGCAAGGCAACGAAGAAACGGCAATGCAATCATAGACTACTAAAATGCAATCAAACATTGACGTTAGACATATAGTCCTTTTCATGAAAGAAGTCCCGCAGACGCGGCGCTGTAATCACATTATTAAACGTAGACAGAGAAAAGCTATCTAATAATAATCTAATTTGAACTAAGATGTCAACGGAACTCTAACAAAGCGGAGTTCATGTTACAATGGATTTTTTTTTAATTCTTAATTAATCATATCCTGGACTGAAATTTTTTAGGCAACCCACTTGCGATATATTTATTGACATATTTAATTGGATATAAAATAGTTTTCATCCAATAAGCAGCTCGGTGAAGGTCATTGTATAGCGGGGTCCTAGACCAAGACTACCGGATGTGATTGTAGTAACAGCGCTCAAACTAAACTGTTTCTCCCAGTATGAGTCATCTTATGCTGTCTTAAATGACCTCGTTGAGAGCATTTGTAGTCACATTGATCACAATGAAACGGTTTCTCTCCCGTATGAGTCCTCATGTGGGTTTTAAGATCACTGGTTGTTCTTGATTTATGGTCACAATGTTTACAGTGAAAGGGTTTCTCTCCGGTGTGTGATCTTATGTGGGTCTTTAGCTGGCCAGTTGTTGCGCCCTTATAGTCACAATATTTACAACAAAAAGGTTTCTCTCCGGTATGAGTCCTCATGTGGGTTTTAAGATCACTGGTTGTTGAACCTTTGTAGTTACAATATTTACAACAAACAGGTTTCTCTCCGGTATGAGTCCTCATGTGGATTTTTAGATAGCTAGAGCTAATACTTTTATAGTCACAAAGTTTACAGTGAAAAGGTTTCTCTCCAGTATGAGTCCTCACATGGTGGTTTAAATGACTGGATTGTGAACTTTTATAGTCACAATATTTACAGTGATAAGGTTTCTCTCCAGTATGCATCCTCATATGGGTTTTTAGAACACCGTCCGTTGAACATTTATAGTCACATTGTTTACAGTGAAAAGGTTTTTCTCCAGTATGAGTCCTCATGTGGATTTTTAGACTGGAGGCTGCAGAACATTTATAGTCACAATGTTTACAGTGAAAGGGTTTCTCCCCAGTGTGAGTCATCATATGTTGTCTTAAATGACTTTCTCGAGAGCATTTGTGGTCACAAAGCTTACAATGAAAAGGTTTCTCTCCAGTATGAGTCCTGATATGTCTTACTAAATCTCTGGATGCTGAACATTTAAAGTCACAATGTTTACAGTGAAAAGATTTCTCTCCAGTATGAGTCACCATGTGACTTTTTAGACTACTGGCAAATGAACATTTATAGACACAATATTTACAGTAAAAAGGTTTCTCTCCAGTATGAGTCACCATGTGACTTTTTAGATAACCGGCTTGTGAGCATTTATAGTCACATAGTTTACAGTGAATAGGTTTCTCTCCAGTATGAATCATCATGTGAATTTTCAGACGACTGGCTGCTGAACATTTATAGTCACAATGTTCACAGTGAACAGAATTTTCTCCAGTATGAGTCTTCCTCATGTGTTTTTTTAGATAACTGACTTTTACACATTTGTAGTCACAGCGCTCACAACTAAAACGTTTCTCCCTAGTATGAGTTATCATATGCCGTCTTAAATGACTTGATCGAGAGGTTTTGAAGTCACAATGCTCACAATGAAAAGGTTTCTCTCCAGTATGAATCCTCATGTGCACTTTTAGATTGCCAGCTGTTGTACATTTATAGTCACAATGCTCGCAGTGAAAAGGTTTCTCACCAGAATGAGTCATTATGTGGGATTTTAGATGGCTGGCTGTTGTACATTTATAGTCACAATGCTCGCAGTGAAAAGGTTTCTCCCCAGTATGAGTCATTATGTGGGATTTTAGACTGCCAGCTGTTGTACATTTATAGTCACAATGCTCGCAGTGAAAAGGTTTCTCCCCAGTATGAGTCATTATGTGGGATTTTAGATGGCTGGCTGTTGAACATTTATAGTCACAATTTTTACAAGATAAAGGTTTATTTTGTGTGTGGGTCCGCATATGCCTCTTTAAATCACTTCTATGCACACACTGATAGTTGCAAATATTGCAAGAAACCTGTTTTGTGTTGTGTTCTGTTTGTAAATGAAGCAAGGGAATGTCATCATCACTTGTCCACGCAGAGTTGCTGTCGACGGCTGGTTGGCTGACTTCTGTGTTCAGCACGTCTGCTGGCAAAGTGACTCCAGCTTCTGAAGCTTCCGTCTGAAAAAACAAAGATGTACATAATCCTATAAGTTTAAACAAGCAAATCTCATATATATCTTAATATATATAAATCTCGTGTCACAATGTTTGTCCTCAATGGACTCCTAAACTACTGAACCGATTTAGTTCAAACTTCGTGAATATCTGTCATTTGGTCCAACTTAAAAGATAGAATAGTTTTTATCCCACGTGGACGAAGTCGCGGGCATCAGCTAGTATTAATTCATATATATATAGCTACTCGTGCTGATTCACTGACTGACTGACTGATTATCACCTCTCCTGAACAATTTTGTATGAAATTTTTTTTTTTCATGGATGGGGTCTTATAGAAGAAAAAAAAACAATCCGAGGAAAAATACGGAGAGAGCTGATGATTGAGGATTTCGAAGACGGGTGAAGAGCACGGGGAGAGTATTAAAGGTAGGTGGGGGGTGCTCGACCAAATGTCATTTGAAATGTCATGCAATTGGCAGATAGCTGAAAAAAAATTCAAAATGGCGGATTCAAGATGGCCGCCATACAAACTTCATCGGTCTCTAACTCGGAAAGTATAAAAGATGGAAGAACGGTTTCTTAACAAGAAGTGATCAGGACCCGAAGGTCTATTTGATGGATACAAAAAAATTCAAAATGGCGGAATTTTATTTTTCCATAGAAAATGTATGGAGAATGTTGAAGAGACTAACAGTTGGTAATTATGCAAGGTTATGATGCGGTTTTTCGGAGAGTTACTAGAGAAAAATACGGAGAAAGCTGATGATTGAGGATTTCGGAGACGGGTGAAGAGCACAGCCAGGGTATCGGAGATAGGTGGGAGGTGCTCGACCAAATGTTACTCGAAACGTCATCCAATTGGCAGTTAGCTGAAAAAAAATTCAAAATGGATTCAGAATGGCTGCTATACAAATTTCGTGTTGTTCTATCTCGGAAAGAATAAAAGAGTGGTTTCTTTGCAAGACGTGATTAGAATCTTAAGGTCTACGGGATGAATGAAAAAAATTCAAAGTGGTTGAATTTATTTTTCCATGCAAAATGTGAATGCTACAATAAACAAGGCCTATGAAAAAATAAGAAAAGTATGAGAAGAGATTATGGTCTACGATTTGGATGATGATTGAGGAGCACGGTCATGGATTTAAAGATAGGTAAGGGCTGTTTGAATAAAAAATACACTGAACCTCATCGATGAGGTTCAGTGTATTTTTTATTCAAACAGCCCTTAACTATCTTTAAATCCATGACCGTGCTCCGAGGTAATTCTTTTAGCCCACTGTCAATCGGATTCCAATTGGCGATGGAGATGACGGCGATTCTTTTATAGGTGAGAAGACAGCCCGCGGGCCACATGTGGCCCGCGCTCCCACGCGCCCTACTAGTATATATATATAGCTACTCGTGCTGATTCACTGACTGATTGACTGACTGACTGACTGATTATCACCTCTCCTAAACAATTTTGTATGAAAAATTTTTTTTCACGGATGGGGTCTTATAGAAGAAAAGAAATCAATCCGAGGAAAAATACGGAGAGAGCTGATGATTGAGGATTTCGAAGACGGGTGAAGAGCACGGGGAGGGTATTAAAGATAGGTGGGCGGTGCTCGACCAAATGACATTCGAAATGTCATGCAATTGGCAGTGAGCTGAAAAAAAGTTCAAAATGCGGATTCAAGATGGCCGCCATACAAACTTCATTGTGTCCACCTCGAAGAGTATAAAAGATGGAAGAACGGTTTCTTGACAAGAAGTGATCAGGACCCAATGGTCTATATGATGGATAGAAAAAAAATCTAAATGGCGGAATTTATTTTTCCATAAAAAATGTATGGGAAATAGCGAAGAGACCACGAGTTGTAAAACATAAAGTGCTGTGATGCGGTTTTTGGAAGACAACTAGAGAAAAATATGGAATGAGGTGATGATTGAGGATTTTAAAGACAGTCAAGGAGCATGGGCAAGGTATTATAGTTAGGTGGGGACTGCTCAAACAAAAAATACTCGGAACTTCACGCAATTGGCAGTGAGCTGAAAAAAAACAAAATGGCGGATTCAAGATAACCGCCATATAAATTTCGTGCTGTTCTATCTCGGAAAGTATAAAAGATAAGAGAGTGATTTCTTAGCAAGAGGTGATCAAGATCTCAAGTTCTACGGGATGCATGGAAAATAATTTACTGTGGCGGAATTTATCTTTCCATGGAAAATGTCTTGATTACTACTACTACTACTACTTTGTACTATGAGAAGAGGCAATGATCTAGGATTTGGATGATGATTGAGGAGCACTGTCATGGTTTTAAAGATAGTAAAGGGCTGTTCGAACAAAAAATACTTATATAAATATTATTTGTTCGATCAGCCCTTAACTATCTTTAAAACCATGACAGTGCTCCTTGGTAATTTTTTTCACCTCACTGCCAATCGGATTCCAATGGGCGATGGAGATGACGGCGATACCTTTATGGGCGGGAAGACTGCACGCGCCCTACTAGTTTCTATATAATCTGAATTTCAGAAATGGCTCAAACAATTTTCATGAAATTTAGTATACAGGGGGTTTTGGGGATACGATCTAGCTAGGGTTTATTTTTAAAGTATGATGTATGCTGTTTCAATGGTTTAAGCCATTTTTTCCTCTTTCACTGTATTAGCTTCCCCCACCACTGAAATAGCAAACTTCATATAACCTCTTTTCCATTTTAGCGACTCCTCCTTTAGGGCTCCTCTACCCTAAAGTCACGGGGCTTTATTACTAACTAACAAACATTTTAGTTGAATTATTATTATTATTATTTGATTATAGGCTAAACAGCTTTCGCTGATGTGCCTATATCGACTGTACTCATTTACTGCTGCTTGCTCAGGTGTTTGTCAACCCGGTTCTTAAATTGGTTGAGGGACTTTGCTGTTATGATATCTTCCAGCAATTTGCTCCAGCGTCTTATCACTCGGTTGACAATGAAGTGCTTGTATGGATTTGTTGTCGCCGGCTGGAATTCTAACCTCATCCCAAAGCCTCTTAGTTTGGGATGGATAAATGTGGCGGAAAGATATAAGAGGTGAGGTTATGAAGTTGTCGCGAGTGCTCATGCAAACATTCACGCAAGTCCTATTCGAACGGGTGTCTCGGTAAAATGCAATCGCTCAACGCCTACTCCAATAAAATAAACTCGCCGGCATATTTAGCGGAACATAAAAAAAAGGTCCATAATTAAAAAAATATGGTTTTATTTTAAAATCTACTTACTACACTTCTTTTGTTATTTAAAGTCTCATTTGTTTTTACTTAAAATGAGATCACATTAAGAACAGATTTTGCGAGTAAAGGCTATTTGTGAAAAATGGTACATTTTTGAACTTTTCATGTAACCTGGAAAAGTGAAATTTAATATTAAAATTACAATTAATTAAATTAGAAAAAATGGTGATTAATATCGCGTATTTCCTCCACGTGCTCTTATTAAAGTTTCTACCCGTCTAGGCATACTGAGAATGATGTTATCGATGGTCTCCTGGGATAGTCTCCGCCATTCCTCAACTACGGCGATTCGCAGTTCTCCCACGTTGGCAGGAGCTGGATTTCTGGACTTAACTTTTCTTTTCAGCAAGTCCCAAACGTGCTCTATTGGGTTCATATCCGGTGATCTCGCCGGCCACTCCATAACAGTGATATTCATATCATTAAGATAAGCTTGAGTTACCCGAGCGGTATGCGGCAGAGCATTATCCTGCATAAAAACAAAATCGTCACCGATATATGGGGCAAACGGTACGACATTTTCTTCTAAAACTTCTCTGATATAGCGGTCTGCAGTCAGACTCCCTCTGTCAATCACTACCAAGTCTGTGCGAGCTCCCAAACAAATGCCCGCCCAAACCATTATTGATCCACCACCGTATGCAACTGTAGTTTCAAAATTTGTCTGAATGTATCGTTCTCCTTTGCGTCTGTATATTCTTTGCCTGCCGTCAATTTGATTTAAGAGAATTCTGCACTCATCACTAAACAATACCTTACTCCATTGGTCCGCGTTCCAAAGTCGATGTTCCTGAGCAAAAGTTAACCTGTTTCTACGATGATTTACCTCGAGCCTTGGAGCCTTGGCGGGCACAAATGAACCCAAACCAGCTTCTTCGAGCCTTCTTCGTACCGTACGCTCACTTACGGTTACACCCCGCACTGCTTCTAACTCATGTCGGGCTTGGACGGCCGTCAAACGGGGGTTCCTACGTACACGAAGCCGAATGAAACGATCATCCCTACTCGAAGTGCGTCTTTTTCTGCCTTGTCCTGCTCTTCTCACATAAGTACCGGTCTCCCTGAACCGTTGGATACTGCGATGGATCGTTGAAACTGGTCGACGAAGATCTCTGGATATCACTCTGTAGGTTTGACCATTTCTTCGCATTTCGAGTGCCCTGAAAATCTCCGTTGGGGCTAAGTCAGGCATAATTCAGTCATCAACTCCAGAAAGATACGCGATTAAAAAAAAACTAACAAAAAACAGTATTTCAATGAAATTTTAAATCAAACTCAGAAGGAAGAAATACTCGAAGTTCGCTCCAGATAAGGTGTATTTGAATAAAATTAAAACAATTGGATAAAATGTGATGTTCAGTTGTTTTCTTAATTTGAAAATATTTCTTTTTAAATTAAATAACGTATAAACCAGCCAGCAACTTTATATGATACTGATATCAAACCTTTTTTTTATGTTCCGCTAAATATGCCGGCGAGTTTATAATTGAACTAAAAACTTTTACAACATTTGTTGTCAGTGACCTAATTCTGAGCCAACCAATTGAGATGGTGAAGAAAAAGTTCGATGAACTGTTTTGACAACCTCCCTGGCACAGGTCGCGGGTTTGATTCCCGCCACTTTGGAATTCTATAATATCTAAATTGGCTCAGGTCTGGTCTGGTGGGAGACTTCGGGCGGGGCTAGTTACCACCGTACCAGCAAAGACGTGCCGCTAAGTGATTTGACGTTATAGTGCGATGCTGTGTAGAAACCGTTGGGGTGACTTTACTTGCCCCTTCCAAGTTAGTACGTTAACATCTTCGGCTGAATCATCACTTACCATCAGGTGAGATTGCGGTCAAGTACTAACTTGCTAGTCTAAAAAAAACTACATCACCATCTTCTGGAGCAGAAGAACAAAATCATTGCCATACACATCAAGTAAGGTAAGTTGTAGGTGTACACCAGATCTTGTTCAATATCTTTGATTTGTTAAGGAGATTGTGTGCCGAGGATAGTGCTCAACTCCTAGCTTAAAACTTGAACGTCATAACATATCGGTGGTGGGCGTGAATAAGTTGATAAGTCGACTTAGACATGAAAACTGATTTCTTGTAATTTAGGCTACTGACAACCTAACCTATGATGTGCATTAACGAATAACTCGATACAACTAATAGTTTTGTTTCACTGAGCTTGTGAATTACTGAACAAGTCTGTTGCCATGTGGTATAATTTAACAAATTTATATATCAAGTTATTCATACAACCTTTTTTGATTAACAAACTGAACAAATAGATATATAAGGTTATTCGCATTACCTATTTTAAAATAAAAATTAATATATCTAGTTATTCAAATCTCATATTTATAAAAAAATGGAACATGTCGAGTTATTAAGTTATTACCGCATTGCCTTTGCAGTAGGTAATCATTTTGGTAAGTCGATATATTAATTACGTGTGTAGTTGACACAGCATGCGGACGACGACTTTTTATGCGACAGAGCTATATAATAGACAAGTGCAACATTAGGATTGTCAATTTGTCTTAAGCAATACCTAACCAATTGTTGCTAACGAGAGCTGTTCAATTCTAGACAACCACAAAGATCATAATAATATTCCTGGTTCCAGCAATACAGAAGCTAGTGTGCATGGTCATAGTACTGATGCTGAGATAGATGATGCTAATGATAATAGCACTAAAGCACAAGACAACAAAGTTCCGCAAATTCAAATATAAGAATAGGGAGATCAAGAAAGGAAAGAGAAAACTAAGTTAAGAAATATTGCAAGGCTATGTGACAGAGAATGGTAAAGTATTTCGTGAAAGAAGTGTCAAAGACTTAAGCACATGTAGTATGAAATGCAATGAATGACTCCCAGAAAATTGGTTGTAAACAAATTGTAAAGATATGTATTTTTATTTGATTAAATAAAAAAATAAAAAAATAAATAAAGATCACAGACAACAATGTTTCGATGAATATTGGATTTTAGGTACTAGAGACAGAAGAGTCATGTATGTAGCAAGCTTAGTTACAATACGTTCAAAACAGACACAAAAGACTGACAATAGGGATTATTCTTGCCTTTATATCTTAGTAACTAATAATGAATATATGCCCATTTGTAAAGAATACTTATGCAAAACTCTTGGAGAAACTAAAAGATTATTTAATATTGTTATGAAAAAGAAAAAAACATTCAAGTGGGATCATTCCCATGTATAAAAGAGGACGATAACCGCGGAAAAATAAAAAAAGTATTGACGACATCACTTCAGATACAAATCATATACTTTTTCCAAGTTTTAAAATTCATTTAAGATTAATAGCATTGTGAATATGCTTGCATGACCCAAATTTGTTATTTAAAAAACCAGCAAAAGACACTTGCCATACGTGTAATCTTTTGAACCTTAAGATATCAATAGCTGAAGAAGAAGAAAAGTTTAATTTAAAATTTGAACTCGCCGATCATCATTAGTCCCAAGCTGAAAAGGCTTATTCCGAAAAGCGGAAAGTTAAAGATGAAGCGAAATGTAGTGCATTGATGCGAGCGTACGCATTCGATCTCCAACTATGTCTTCCTACACCTACCTTAAAACTTCCGTTTCATTTTATGAGACAACTATGGTCTTTTAATCTTACAATTCATAATTTGGCAAATGATGAAGCTACTCGTTGTATGTGGGGTGAGACTATCAGTGTTCAAAGGAGCTAAATAAATATTTTCATTAGCTTCATGTTTGTGGCATTTCCTCTGGAATTTGCCTTCCTGATACTTGTGGAGGACAAAATAAATATGTTTATGTTTTTATGAAATCAACATCCGACATTATAAACGATTAACCACAAATTTCTTATCAGCGGACACAGCCACGTGGAGTGTGATTCAATCATGCTATCATCGAGAGAACCAAAAAGAAAACTCAATTAAAACTGAATCACTTAAATGATTGGATGCAGCTTGTAAGAACTTGCTAAGCTCAGAAACCTTTTAAAATGTTCTGGTCCTTTGGCACAATAAGCAAATAATGCTTAAAACACTTTTAGTGTTTTAAGAGAAATTGTTAATGGAAAAAATAACAAAAAACTTTCAATATTGAAGTTTTATTCAAGACGTTTGTTTACTGATGTAAAGCAGAAATTTGCTATTTATCATTTTGTTGAAAAATGCACTCTATTCCCTCTCTTTCACAGTAAATGTAATTTTGTTACATTTATCTATTATGTGAATAACTTGACAAATCATTGGTGAACGATTGAATAAGTCAATTATTTAATAGAAATATGCATAAAGTAGCTATTTACGATACACCACTCGAGACATATACATAAACTAATACTAATAAAATAGACATAATAAAAATATATGTAAAAATGGATTTAGCGTAGAAAAGTAAAGTTTAAAAATGCTGCCCTGAAAAGTACATAATTTCGACTTGTCAATTTATTCACGCCTGCCACGGATATTTTGGTGTGTACTACATAATGGGTGGCAAGGGACGGCTCAAAACGCAATAAAGGGAGACAAAGAATGTGCTGGGCAGACAACATTAGGAGGACTGCAGTACCACTATGGATGAGGATCGCACAGGATAGAAAGCTATGGAAGTACCTGGAGGAGGCCTATGTGTCTGAAGACGCGCTGACCACTACTGCATCCAAAGGGCAAGATTCATATTATTTAATTTAAACTATTTGTATCTTAGTGTATGTATGTCAGCAATATAGGCTATTTTATTTTATACATACGAGTATGAGTGTATACTTCAGCAGAGCCAACTTTAATGTTCAGTTAAAGCACGGAATGCACAATAGTACCTAAAGGTACAGAAGGCTCACTCTGTACGATGATTTGAAGAAATAGCGACCTTAGCTGCGCTGACACGAAAAAGTGCAATTCAGTTCGCAATAGCGCCTGGCTCCGCCCCGCTTTGCATAAGTTGTGGTCTCTTTCTATCGCGTAACTGTATCTCTTTAGACGTACTAAGGTTGCCTCGTTATCGCACGCACGCAGCAGCGCGCAGACCGTGCAAGAACAAACACGTGCAACCTAGCCGACGCGCGGTGGCCTTCTGAAATCAGTACGTCGAGACGGCTACTTGTAGCTTGGTCGGTCACGTGGTAAGTGAACAAGGCCTGGTTAAGACTTAAGGTTAGTTCAAGCAAAGGACCTAAACGAGTTAACACAGTGCAGTGTTCACTCAAGAAGAAACCGGTGAAGCAGTTACAAGCTGACAGGTGAACTCACTTTGACTCGCGCCGCGTCGCAGTCTGCGGCAGCGCCGACCTCGTGCTCCACCACGTCGAACAGCGCGTCGTACACATTCGCGCAGGGCGTCGCCCCGCCCGCGGGCTCCTGTTTGACTAGCGACTGCGCTCCGCAGCCGACGAGATCCCGACCCACGTCTAATTCTGTCCGGTTATCCCACTGGTGCTCCATGATCTTGTGATCTTGTCAGTTTCCCCGCTCCCAGTCGTTCAGGCTTCAATAGATTTCAATTTTTTGAAACTGTTGGAACTTGGAAGAATCATATACCATACTACTCTATGGGAAGAATCATGAAATGCTGAAATGCATGAAAGCTTCTGCTTGTAAACCATAGACATAAATCCACAGATCACTATATATTAGCATAAATCACCACAGAACATTATTACTTGTAAAACACCGTTCCTTGTCTGTGTAAAACACTAGGTACAGTGCGACAAGGCTATTTTGGCGCGTGGCGCAAGTCTGAACTAACGCCGCTATCTTGTGTTACTGTTTGATAGTTCGCTTTGTCAGTATATCACTATTGTAGGTTATATCGTTTTTGCTTACTATTAACTATTTTAAACTAAAATTGAAGTAAAATTGAGGAGATTTTATTTTATGGCTGCCTTTGTTTTGTAACAGCGCCCTCCTTCAAGTGCCAAGAGAGCCTTGTCGGACTTTATATATATATAAACCACAGACCAGGAACCGAAAGATATAAACGTAGCACAGAACACTACAGGAGTATAATATGTGTTCTGTGGAACACATATTATACTCCTGAAACGTACTTAGGTACCTATAAAGTCTGTCTACTGAAAGTAGACACTGATATCGCCCGGCAAATTCAAAAAGTTTTGTAGGTCATCCCTAAAATTATAGTGCAAATATTGGAATAACTCAGTTGATACTTGCAATTTAATTATTTTTTATATAGGTTTTCACACAAGTCTTTATTGAATTGCTTACCTATTTATTATTTCTACCTCTCATCAGGGGGTTGGGGGTTCGAGTCCCGGGTTCGCGCCTTTTAACTGTTTGGAGTAATGAGCGTCTTAGGACTAAATATTACTTGCGTAGCTATGAAGGATAACATCATGAGGTAACCAACATGCCTGAGCACTATGTTTTCAAAGGTGTAAGAAGCCCACCAATCCACAATAACAAGACATAATGCACTAATTATTACTTGGGAGGATTTAAAACCAAGCATCAAACTGTGTAAGTAAAACAGTTGTTTTACTTACACAAGAAATCGACTACAACATGTAAACAATCTTGTTTTTGTGTAAACGCAGCCTGTTTTTGTTGTTGTTTTTCTGTGAATTTTGATATTAAACAAAACAGTAACTCCCGCACTCCACTTTTAATTGTTTTATTAATTTTTTCACCCGATCACAGAAAATCCGGACAAAATAACATCACAGAAAAATATCAACATAATATCAACAACCGCCATCTTCCTTTTTCCGATTGACATGTCAGGGTTGCCATTTAAAAAGTTTTGAAAAAACCCGAGTCTCTACTTTCATTAGACAGACTTTATATCATAGACATAAATGGTGATTAAATACTCTTTGCTGCTGCCTGCTTGTGGAAATACAATGCGACATGGTGAATTTTGAAGGGATTTTTTAAGGGCGGGAAGACAGCACCCACGCGCCCTTCTAGTTAAAATATAATTTTATTCATTATTTGTAATGTTTTTTCATGTGATTGACTAACTGCGACTTTTGCACACTTTTATATTCACAGTTGTTGCAAAAGAAATATTTCTCTCCCGTGTGAGTGGCTATGTGCCGTTTCAGATTAATAGCTGCTAAACATTTAAAGTCACAACGCTCACAATGGAAAGGTTTATCTCCAGTATGAATCTTCATGTGCCTTTTTAAACCACCTGGCTGTGTACATTTAAAGTCACAACGCTTACAACTATAAGGTTTTTCTCCAGTATGAGTCATTCTGTGATTCTTTAGAATACTGGAATTCGAACACTTAAAGTCACAATGCTCACAATTGAAAGGTTTTTCTCCAGTATGAATCCTCATGTGTCTTCTTAGATAACTGGCTGTTAAACATTTATAGTCACATTGTTTACAGTGAAAAGGTTTCTCCCCAGTATGAGTCATTATGTGGGTTTTTAGATGACTGGTTGCTGAACATTTGTAGTCGCAATGTTTACAGTGATAAGGTTTTTCTCCAGCGTGTGATCTCATATTGTGGAATTTCAAACTACGGGCTGATAAGCATTTGTAATCACAGCTCTCACAACTAAAAGGTTTCTCTTTGCAATGACTCTTCATATGCAGTCTTAAACGACTTGCTTGAGAGCATTTATAGTCACACTGCTCACAATGAAAAGCTTTCTCTCCAGTATGAGTCATTATGTGGGTTTTAAGATGACTGGCTTGTGAACATTTATAGTCACAATGTTTACAGTGAAAAGGTTTCTCTCCAGTATGACTCCTCATATGCAGTGTTAAATAACTTGCTCGAGAGCATTTATAGTCACACTGCTCACATTGAAAAGATTTCTGGGCAGTGCGAGTCTTCATGTGTGATTTTAAATGACTGCCCAATGAACATCCATAGTCACAATTTTTACAAGATAAAGGTTTATTTTGAGTGTGGGTCCGCATATGCAGCTTTAAATCTCTTCTATACACACACTGATAGTTGCAAATATTGCAAGAAACCTGTTTTGTGCTGTGTTCTGTTTGTAAATGAAGCAAGGGAATGTCATCATCGCTTGTCCACGCAGTGCTGCTGTCGACAGCTGCCTTGCCGACGTCTGTGTTCAACAAATCTGCTGGCAAAAAGGCTTTAGCTTCCGAAGGCTCTGTCTGAAAAGAAACACATATCTATAATCTGACAGTTGGCACACCTTGTTCCTCAGTTCCTTATATGCCATTTCACAGTAATGATATCACAATAAAACTATAATACTGATTCAAGTTCAAGTAATTATTATTAGGAAATGTTATACAAAAATAGTGGTAAAAATTTAGAATCGTTTGGCAGGAGTAGGGGGAGAGAAAAGGTGAGGGGGGAGGAGGGAGGTATCCCCTATCCCCCAATACCACTCCCACGAAAAGATATTGATTCTTTCACATTCTTGATAAAAATTAAAAAGATGAAAATATGTAGGTAATTAAGGTGTTGCGGCCCTACCAGCCCGCGAAATTCAAATTTTATTTAGTTTTTCGCAAATATTAGACAAACTACACATTGTAGATTTATGGCAAAGCATTTTGCGGGCCTACTTTTTATGCATCTACATGTTTTTAATAGAAAGTTTGCTCGAAAGTTCCCACTCATCTCATATTGGTTCCCGAAAGATAATTTTTTGCAGTTTCCCAGATTTCGAGCTATCGGGAACCAATATGAAGTAAATGAGTATTGTTGAGCAGAGTTTTTATTAAAAACATGTAGATGCATAAATTTTGTGCTCGCAAAACACATTGCCATTAGCTTTCGATGTATAATTAGCCCACTATGAGCGAAAAACTAAATAAAATTTGAATTTTCGCGCCCGGATGGTACCCATCGCCCTTAAAATAACAATGAAAGTGTTGTTCCATTGCGGATGGAAGTGTGGGAAGAAAATGAGGGGATCTTTCTCCTCCCAAGCTAAAACTTTCAACATATAAAAGACTTTAAGAAAAAAATTTTTTATATGTATTTTGAAGTCAATTTGGCTGCTGTAGTTACTAAAATACATGTTTTGTAAAGGGGATTGACTTGTCAAGAAGAAATAAAAGAGCTAAGTAAACCCCTCATCCATCACCCATTCCCCCTCACCCCCAACTAAGAATATGGATGTCAGAACACCCATATTCATAGTTGTTTCCTCCAAATCACCTCACCTCCACTAATACACGTAATAGATAAAACCATATAAAATTTTATCAGCCCGCTGAGCAAAACCTGCATGAAGGAAGACAAAACACCGCACACGTACTACTACGGTGCACTGAAGTATTGGATTAACACGAGACCTACTTGGGCTCCCCAGCAACACTTCAAGATATCCTGTGCGACCTGCGAGGCCTCTTCGGATTCTGGAGTGACTTTACGCGCAACGGACAAAGAGATCAAATCTTGACTTGTGCGGGGGAAATCTTGTGGCTATCCTAGACGTACGGCATACCTACTGCTAATTGTGCCTGCTGCTAATCTATTTTGTATCAATCTAGTAAAAATAATTGTAGTATAAACTAAGCTCAGCCTATTAAAAACATTTTTGAATGAAACAATCATTAGTTATTAAATTCTCTAAAATTAATTGAGCAGCTTCCCTTTGTAGGCAAGCCTTTTTACTACTTTCCTCAGCTCCTTTCACCAGCCACTCCTCGGCTACTTTCAATTTATGTAATTTTTCTTTGTGATCTTGAGCTTCTTGAGCGTTCTTCTATAAGACCTCCTCCCTTAGGGAGAACTCCTCTTGAATTATTTGGGCTCTAATATTTCTTAATAAATGCGTAATATTAGAAACAATGAGACAAAACAACGCGAAGAATTAATGTAAACAACAAATTTTTGGCAGTTAATGTGACATTAATTTGTAGTGGCCAACATATAACAATAAAATTACCTCAAAACAATGACGTCACGTGTGACGGCACACCTCCACTCGACTTGACAGAGTTTACCTCACTCGAGTGGAGGACAAAACAGATCTGAAGGCCAATTAAGAATACCGATTTTGAGGTTGACACTGAGGGAGTTTTGAAGCTTCCTCAATTGAGTTTGAGTCGAGGGATGTTGAAGGAAACGACTCAGAATATGGGTGTAAGAGTCCTCCATTGAAAATGTCTGCATGTAGCATAATTTTTTCGTCAGTACCAGTGTGATTATATGCGGTGTAAGGTGTTCCATCTCATCCCACAATATATGTCGAAAGTCATTGTAACTTCAAACCAATGCGGCCCGATTTATGACCGCCATATAGTTTAAACTTATGTGTGGTGTTCCATCTCATCCCACTATATATGTCGAAAGTCATTGTAACTTCAAATCAATTACTTTATTTTCTTAAAAACAGTGTGTTACCTAGTAATAATAACGGGTCAGATGCTAAAGACCATGCCAAATTTCTGCCAAATACAACACCATTCGACCCAAATTCCTGCCAAAGGAAGGTTAATCCAATCTAAAATAATATTTATGATTTCAAATTGTGACTAGGACTGTGAAGTACACCCTGCCAAGATGGCGCTGCAGTTGTTGAGGTCAAGCGTACTTCAAGACAGCAGCTAGAACGTGCTAGTAGGTGGGAGCAACAGCAGCCTTGCACAGCTGTACACTCAAGAAACCGGTGAAGCAGTTACAAGCTGACAGGTGAACTCACTTTGACTCGCGCCGCGCCGAAGTCTGCGGCAGCGCCGACCTCGTGCTCCACCACGTCGAACAGCGCGTCGTACACATTCGCGCAGGGCGCCGCCCCGGCCGCGGGCTCCTGTTTGATTAGCGACTGGGCTCCGCGGCCGACGAGTTCCTGCACCACGTCCAATTCTGTCCGGTTCTCCCACTGCTGCTCCATGTTGGTCTTGTAATCTTGTTGGTTTCTCAGTACTTCAGGATATTTAATGTTCTCTGTGACTTCAGGCTTCAATTCAATATATAATAGAATTTTTTTTTGTTAGTGGGTATTTCGAATCGATTACATTCGGATTTTTTTTATGGTAGGCAAAGAGTAGTATTATAATATACTGTACATTGATCTATGATCACAGAACACTATACTCTCTATCTATGATTATAATCACTTGATGGTAGGTAGGTACCTAGTAGCATCCCTATAGTGTTTTATGTCTGTGGCATCCCTAGTTTAGGTTTTATCACAGACCACAAAACTAGATGTTTTATGTCTATGGTAGCACTAGCCACCAGTGTTACCAGTTTTCGACAATATTGTTATCTAGGGTTCCTTAAGTAAATGTTAAAAATGGAACCCTTATGGTGAGACTTTCTCCGTCCGTCCGTCCGTCTGTCACACTCGATTATTTCAGTAACTATTCAAGCTATCAACTTGAAATTTAGAATAGTTATAAGAAATAGTGACGCGACGTCATAACAATCGTAAAAATTTGAAAATTGTTTTTATTTTTATTTAAAAAGAGGGGAAAACCGGGTCGATAAAATTTAAAAATGAGATAACAATATTGAGTGGGGTATCATATGAAAGGGCGTTACTTGTGTATTCTAAAACTAATTTTTATACGACGAATATTTATACGAATATTTAGGCAGACGACATGTCTATGCAATTTTGTTGCATGCGGCGGTCATTGGGACTTAAAGCCGTCCGGAGAGCGGGCATTCGCTAAAATGTTGATTATTGCTCATCCAACTTGGCCAATGAACCGCTGAAGTAAATTCACTTTTGCAAAAAGAAAAAGTAATTCACACTTATATTCACCTTTTGATTATCACGATAAACAAAATTTAAGTTTTAATAAATTTTATCTACGCTCATTGCTTAAAGTTCGAATTATGAAATCAAAATGTGTCACATATTGACCTACTTTATTCACAGACTTCTATAATTATTAAAAAGTTATTCATTATAACATCGCTGTACTATGGAAATATCTCTAGAAAGTTGAATAATTTCTATTACGATACTCGGCTCTGGGTTCCTGTATTTTTATGTGTCGTCATCACAGACCAGGGAATAACTTTCTTTTCTCTGTGGTCGTCATAGCCAAAAGAGAGTGTAGAGCCAATCCTCAATTTTGTTTTTTTATATATGGAGTCCACAGACAACATTTAGTTGGTAGTCATGGTATGGGCCACGATCGACCATAGACAACAATTAATTCACGGAAACAATAATTTTTCCCTGCCTTATAAGACTGATTAAACAGTGTATTCACACAGAATATTGAAAAGAATTATGTTTAATTTTTGATTATTTAATTATCCACTAAAAATATACTTTATCTGACTTGTATAAATATTTTTCTACTCTTTTTTGTTTCATGACTTTTTTAACAGACTATACACAGTTTACAACTGAATTTTGGCGCCATACCTACCTAACTTTTAAAATTTCAATGTGTTATTTTTGTTACTTAGTCAAAACTTAGCGCGGAAAAATGTCTAGCAGTGAAACCTACTAAAGAAAATTTAACTCCACCTGACATTTTAGTAATTGCAACAAAAATGACCTACAATCTTTTACCGACAAAGTGAAGGATTTACGACAAACGTAAGCAAGATTTTATGGTTTTATGATAATTTGAGCGTAGATAAAGTAGTGTATGAAACTCTACATAATTAGGTATTAAAACACTCGTGTGATACTATTAAAAAACTCCCCCTTATGCATCCGTTTCATAATAGAAATTATTCAACTTTCTAGAGATATTTCCATAATACAGCGATGTTATAATGAACTAAAATGCCGGCCCTATAAGCATTCATTTCTATGTTATTATGAGTAAATGTCATCGTAGCCCATTAGGGCTGGCAAAACTCGACGTGTACGCGACCGATGCACAATGCCACGGTGACAACTTGCAGCCCACTGTAAAACATTTGAATTGCGGTACAAATGCAATACTTTGTTATTTCATAACTAATTATATTTCATTGTGTTTATCTTTAATTTTATTAATTTCTAAGGATAAAATTAAAACAGAAATAATATATATTTATTTTCGTAAGTACATATCAGCTTGAGTGCGGTGTCAGGCAGGGTGGATTATCGTCTCCCACTCTATTCAACTTATATATGAACGAGTTGATCGTCGCGCTTACTTGGCACATCGGTTGCCATGTTGATGGCGTCTGTATAAATAACCTGAGTTACGCAGACGACATGGTGCTGCTAAGTGCGTCGATTTGTGGGTTGAGGAAGCTGGTACAGACTTGTGAGGAGTACTCTTGTCGACATGGCTTAAAATATAATGTTGCGAAAAGTCAGTGTATGGTCTTTGAGGCCGGTGGTGGAAAAGGTTCCCAGGATTTTCCACCTGTACTGCTGTCTGGAGTACCACTGGACACTGTGCAGCAGTTTAGATACTTGGGGCATATAATCACCACCGACCTCAGGGACGATGCTGATATTGAGAGGGAGCGGAGGGCCCTGTCGGTAAGAGCCAATATGATAGCCCGCAGGTTTGCACGTTGCTCAACACAAGTTAAAGTCTCGCTCTTCAAAGCATATTTGTACATCCTTATACGTGCAGTTTGTGGGCTAACTACACGAATAAAAGGTACAGTGACCTTCGCGTCCTGTACAATGCTTTCAGAATGCTTTTGGGACTGCCCCGATTCTGCAGCGCCTCGGGCATGTTTGCAGACGCACGCACCAATTGTTTTAACACGACGATGCGCTTGAGGTGCGCGTCCTTGGTGCGCAGAGTGAGGAGCAGCTCCAACGGTTTTCTGAAAATGATCGCGGCCAGACATGATTGTCCCTATGTGTGGCACTGCTCTGATATGCATGCGCCAATTCCTATGCCTGTTAGAAAATACTAACCGTCTGTGCCATGTTTTGCCATATTAGGTATGTTCTATTTTTGTATTTTATTTTATTTTATTGCTTTTACTAATTGATAAATAATTTTATTAATTGATAAATATAAATAATTTTGTAATTCTTTAGTTTTGACATTTTAATATAAAATTTTAATTACTTAGAACATTATCATATTTAAATTTTTATGTTTATTGCGTGTAATTTGATTTTGATTGCTGATAACAGCAATAGATGATGTGCGTGTCAAGGTGTGTGAGACTTTGATACTTTCTAAGCTAACTTATGCTGATGCCCTATATGGTCCGCGGTTACTTGTCCGTACACAGCGACTGGTACAGCGCATTCAGAATGCATGTGCACGCTTTTGTTTTTACATTCCACCCAGGACACATGTTACTCCGTATATTAACGAAGCCAATTTGCTGAATATGAAAGTTAGACGAAACTTACATCTGGCGTCATTACTTTTCGGAGTATTAAAGTCTCAGCAACCTGCCTATCTCTACGAAAAATTGTCATGGTGCAAAGTTACTGATACTAGGTCGAATCGAGTATGGACTCTCCAGATGCCGCGTCACTTTAGAGCTGCTTTTCGCGGCAGTTTTAAGTTCGCGGCCAGTAAATGTTGGAACGATTTACCCCCGCCGCTGCGTGACATTAGGAAATCCAAAATCACTTTTAAGAAAAATCTCAAAAAGTATCTGTTATTAAAACAAATAAATACCGCATAGTCGATTATTATTTCAAGGACTTTACAGGGCTGGTTTTAACTAATATAATATATGTATGTGTTTATGTAAGTATATAATGTTTTACTATTTAATATAAAATTAAAATACCTATATAATATTATTATATTTATATATTTTATATATATATATAATAATTTATTAGTAGTTTAATATGATAATAATTGTTTAATTCTGTTTGTGTTGTTTCTTTTTTTGCTATGTTATGTTCTTTCTGTGTAATCTTCATGTCGCCGTCCACGTCTCAGGTCTCTCTCAGGGCCTCACGGAAGACCAGCGCTTTGCCATAAAAAGCAAGGCTTATGCTGAGTGGAGGCCCATTTGGGAGTGCACATTGTTCTTCCTGTTACTTATTTTTTCTCTCTTGTTAATATGTACCTAATGTGCATTACCAATAAACTTTTTCATTTCATTTCATTTCATTTCATTTCATTAAACAATAGGATATTATAATGGGACACTAATATAAAAATCACTGCAAAAATTATAAATTACGGTTCCTTGCCCATATGATTTTTTTCATTTGTCAAGCACAATCTGAGAAAACCTTATTAATCCTTGTCGAACACATAAGTCCACTTTCATCATTACAGATGGCACCTATCGAGTGCCATATCACGCTAATGTTACGCGTTTCATAATGTATATATAGAGCTGTATTTTTAACAATAATTTTGGTTCAATTTAGTTCAATAAACATCAGTATATTATCAATCTTGGGTTTTTTATCATTAGTAATTGGACCCCCCCTCAGTCAGGGGTTTTACATGGTCCTTCGGAGCCGGAGTACTGCCCTAGTATGACAGTACTCTGATGGGGCGGAGCACCAACGAGCGGTTCTATTGCTCTGGGAGTGATATCATCAGTCGCAGCAAAGTGGCGATTATTCATTTTTGGGTGGAGCCCTGGAGCGCCCCAATAAAAGGACGAAGCTGCCCAGGACCAACGGTGCTCTGATAACGGCAATTATCAAAATACAACGGGTTTTACATCGTTTATATCAATCGTCAGCAGTGAGTGATGTGCTAGTGCGTATATTAGTGAGTGGAAAGTGGTAATCATGATGTAACCAAAGATGTAACACAATTGTGAGTAAATCAACGATTTACCTTAAGTAAATCTATTTCTCCTTTGAAGAACAACCAGAAGAAGATTTCAGACTTAGATCACCTATATTATTGTAAATACTAAAGTTATGTTACTAGATTTATTAATTATGTAAAAACCTAGGATTTATTGTAAAAAATAGGGAGTTATCCAAGAGTTATCATGATTTAGGTCTTTGGAGTTATCATCAGACACAGTCATCGGGGATCATATCTTGTAAACTAAGGGCATATAGGCGTAGCTGTAATTATCTCTTAATGCTCTTATAGGAGTAGTATTATTATGCTTATTATAGGATAAAAATAGGAATTCATCGAAAAACATTTATGTAATTTTATTGTTATGACAGCTGGTGTCATTAGGGACATAAGAGTTTCTAAATTTCAAATTACTTACAACGTCATTTAATTTGTTCTTTTTCGTTCTACACTAGAATTCTAATTTGATTTATTAGGGTTGAACAGTATTTTTATTTTGTAAATAAGAATTTCATCTTTTTAAGTAGTTCTATAGGTTTTATATCATTGATAAATATCATTCGAAATGGGTTCTAAACTTAAGTTACTAGAGGGTTTATATCAGAGATTAGTAAAGACACAAAGAAATTATAGAAGTGCGCCTAAAGATCGAATATCGGGCATTTATCTACAGGTTAGGCTAGAAAACCTAGAAGATCTTTGGGTTCAGTTCAAAAGCACGCATGCTATTGTTTTAGAGGAACTAGATACCAAAGAATTAGAGTCTAGTAACTTCATTAAACAGGATATCTATGAGTTAGCAGCAGAGTTGTACATAGAACACAAAACAGAGTTATTATCGGAACTAGAAACTAACAAGAAATTTATCGATAAAGATTTAGATCAGGAAAATAATATCAGCCAAAAACACAATCAAGTACATCTACCTAAATTAATTATTCCACAATTTTCGGGTAATTATTTAGAATGGGTAACGTTTCGGGATTTATTCCAGTCATTAATAGATAGCAATGAGAATTTAGATGATGTACAAAAAATGCTCTATTTGAAAAGTTACTTAACCGGAGAAGCTGAAAGTTTAGTAAGGCAAATTCCAATTTCACATGCAAATTATACTAGATGTTGGAATTTACTAAAAGATCGATATAATAACAGGAAATATCTATCGAACTGCATTTTAAACAGATTGTTGGGTCAAAAGGTTATGACAAATGAATCAGCTTCAGATTTGAAACAATTGATGGATATAACAAATGATAGTATGTATTCTTTAGGGAATTTAGGTATAGATGTAGCTTCATGGGATATTATTATCATTCATTTAATTTCCGCAAAATTAGACTCTGATACTCGAAGAGCGTGGGAATTAAGGGTTAGTAATGACACAGTGCCAGATCAATTACCAACATTAGCTCAGTTCAACGAGTTTTTAACAAGCAGGTTTAGAGCTTTAGAATACTTGGAATTGAACGGATTTGAAAATATTATTAAAGTTAATGGATTGTGTGGCGAACCTAGGGTAATGCATGCAGCTAATATCCAATGTCAATATTGCTCAGGTAACCACAAGTTAAGTAGCTGTAAGAAATTTCTAGAAATAAATGTGGAAACTCGCAGACAATTCGTCCAAGATAACAGAATCTGTTTTAACTGCCTAGGAAAGTATCATTTGGCTAAAAACTGCCTCAGTACCAATACTTGCAGAATTTGTAGGCGCAGACACAATTCTGCTTTGCATCCTACTTCGGTTCCTAGATCTATCAAAGAAGAGAGCAAGCTCATATCAAAAAATAAATTTAATCTCGTAAATAAGGAAGTAACAGGAGCAAAAGTAAAAGCATCTGATGACATCACTTCATCCACCATTTGTATGCACGTTTGTACAAATGTCGAGGATCCTATCGATGAAAATGATTCTAAAGGCCAACATTGTCGACATTCATTATCTGTAAATAATTGTAAATTTTTAGAAAATAAGTTTTGCCAGCCCTACAATAATTTTAGAAAACATTCTACGTCAAAACATGACAGAACCGAAATTGGAACATGCCAGTATAAAAAAGAAAATAAAAAAAAATGGGAATAAGAACTTAAAAGAAAAGAATAAATTCGAACATCATCCATCACACAATCAAAACGTGGTCTAGATCAATTTATAAAATGGAAAAAATCAAAATGAAAACATCGTAAATTATTTAAGAAAATATCTAACTATAAATTAATGGAATTTATCTAGAATCAAAACGAAGATTTCGAACATCAGCTATCAAACGATCAAGACGTGGTCAAGATCAATTTATAGAATGGAAAAATCAAAATGTAAATTATTTTTGAAAATATCTAACTAATTATGAATTAAGACGATGGTGTTAATCTAGAATCAAAGCAGCGGATTCGAATATCATCTATCAAACAGTGAAGATGTGGTAAAAACCAAAATTATTTCCTAAATTATTTTACAACAATTTATAAAATGGAGAAGAAAATAATCGACCAAAACGAAGATTCGAATATTATCATTGATATTATCTATCAAACAGTCAAGAAGTGGTCAAAACCAATTTATAAAATGAAAAAATGAAAAGAAAAAGTAAATTATTTCACAAACAATTTACAAAATGGAAGAATCAAGAAGAAAATATCAATTATCGTTGATTATTTCACACCAATTTATTAAATGGTAAATAAATACGAAAACATGAATTTTTGGAAAATATCCAAAAAATATCTACATTCGAACATCATCTATCAAACAGGGAACACGTTGTCAAAACCAATTTTATAAAATGAAAAATCAAAATAAATCGTATATTTTTTCATAACAATTTATTCAATAAATAAGAAAATTATCGACCAAAAGGAAGATTCGGACATCATCTAGCAAACAGTCAAGATACACAAAATGGAAACAACTAGAACAAAATGTAAATTATTTCACAACAATTTATTAAATAGAAAATAAAAACGAAAACATAAATTTTTGGAAAATATCAACATTCGAACATTATCTAGCAAACGTCAAGATCAATTTACAAAATGAAAACGAAAATTATTTGGAAAATATCTAATTACAAAGTAAAACAATGGAGTTTACCTAAAATCGAAGCATAATTGCCGCAGCTTGATGGTAATAATATCAACGCTATAACCTAAAGTAACTACAAATTAAAATGATGGATTTTATCTAGAAGGGAAGCAACAACATAATATTACACATCTTGATGGTAATAAAATCAAAGCAGTAATATAACTACAAATTAAAATAATGGAGTTTATCTAGAATCGAAGCAAGAAAATATCTAATTACAAATTAATATGATGGAGATTATCTAGAATCGAAGCAACATATATTCCGCATCTTGTTGGTAATAAAATCAAGCAGTACCTAATCTAAATACAAATTAAAATGATGGAGTTTATCTAGAATTGAAGCTACATGTATTCCGCATCTGGATGGTAATTAATAACAGTAAAAGAAAGGAAACCTATAAGACTGTACGTATTTGAAAAACAAAAATCATGGAAATTAATACTTTGGGAACAAATCTGCAAACAATTGGATAATAACAACGAGATGGATGACATGTATGAGCAAGAACAAAATGGAAAATTAACAATTAACGGATCATTTATTATAGAATTCTTCTTGGATTGTGTATCATAAGGCTGGACGAGTTGCCACGAGTATTCAATGTTTTAACAGCAATGTAATGTATCGCCTCAACTATAGTGAACTATATAAATATCTAATAATAACTAGGATTTATGTATCGTGTTTTGTGTAAAAGTTATAACAAAAATGAAAAGGGTTGAATCTATCAATGTATTTATCTTGTGATTGTTACTTTATCATTAAGAACTTATCACGTATGTATCTTTTTCTATGTGTATTGTGTAGTTGTCATATCAAGAATGTATCTTTCCTATGTGTAGTTGTCATATCACCCACCGAGGACTATCGAATCGGGGTTAGTTATCGTATCGGGTAAGTTATCGTATCGGGTGAGTTATCGTATCGGGATTTATCATAAAATTAAGGACATTATCAATAATGTCCTTGGTGGGCGGTATGTCGAACACATAAGTTCACTTTCATCATTACAGATGGCACCTATCGAGTGCCATATCACGCTAATGTTACGCGTTTCATAATGTATATATAGAGCTGTATTTTTAACAATAATTTTGGTTCAATTTAGTTCAATAAACATCAGTATATTATCAATCTTGGGTTTTTTATCATTAGTAATTGGACCCCCCCTCAGTCAGGGGTTTTACAATCCTCCTGTTTTTTCATAAATTTTACTAACAAAAAAATTGTCATCTATCAAAGTATGCTTTTATTTACAATCAGTAGCCCTATGATGATAAAGTTATGAATTTGTGGCAAACCTATTGAAATAACGTACTCGCGAGACAGCGCCCACGAGTACCACCCGACGCGTCGCGCTCGCCGCTCTGGGGTAATACATTGACGGGAGGGTGTGAATGTCCCTTCTTTACGTTAGTAATATTATATATTCGTTGCTACAGGTACTTAAACCGCCTGTACTTATTATTTAGTCTGTATCCATATATGAAAAGTTCTCTGGTCTCTCTGGTCTGTACTGTTATCTCTGGTCTGTACTGTTATGATGATGACGTTGGTCTGCCGACAGAATCCTGAGTTGGGCCCATTAAAAATATTGGATTCTTCTATTATTATTGATATTTGTTGTGCCAGTCTGGTGTAAGGAAATTTGTGGTGCACCCTCAAGTCTTGGAGAGCACATTAAGCCGTCAGTCCTGGACTCTCTGGCCGTGTTGAAGCTGTCGTGTCGTCGTATTATGAGAGGTAGGAAATAAAAAGTGCACCTATGTTTGGGCACACACTTGTACACTGTAATATATCCTGCACTTATACAAAATTTCGCCGGAGATTGACTGCCCTGGTTGAATCAGTCTAGAGGATGTTATTATTACTTATTATATTATTTTATTTAGTGTTTATGTTTATGTTTATAATTATTACCTCATGTGATTGTCTGAGCGCACTTTTTGATATTCACATTTATTGCAAAATAAATATTTCTCTCCAGTGTGTGGATATGTGAAATTTTAGATCACTAGCTACTGAACATTTATAGTCACATGCACACTTCAAAAAGGATTTCCCTCCAGTATTAGTCCTTTTGTGTTTCTTTAGATTATCAATAGTTAAACACTTATAGTCACAATGTTTACAGTGAAAAGGTTTCTCTCCAGTATGAGTCCTTATGTGTCTTTTTAGATCATTGGCTCTTGAACATTTATAGTCACAATTTTTACAGTGAAATGGTTTTTCTTGAGTGTGAGTCTGTATGTGTTTTTGTAGATTATCAGCACTTGAACATTTATAGTCACAATGTTCACAGTGAAAAGGTTTCCCTCCTGTATGAGTCCTTAAGTGTTTTTTTAGATTATCAGTTGTTGAACATTTATAGTCACAATGCTCACATTGAAAAGGTGTCTCTCCAGTGTGAGTCCTCATGTGTCTCTTTAGATCACTGGCTGTGTAACATTTATAGTCACAATGTTTACAGTGAAAAGGTTTTGCTCCAGTATAAGTTCTTATATGTTTTTTAGATTATCAGTTGTTGAACATTTGTAGTCACATAGCCCACAATGAAAAGGTTTCTCTCCAGTATAAATAAATAAATAATCATTTATTCAGCTTTAAACACATTACAAAGATAAACACAGCTGTTACAGATAAATATTATACAGAGCAAAGAATTGAACAAACTATAAATAAAATTTAATTTAACAATTATAATTTTACTTAAAATGTGTTTTGCTGAAAAGGCTACTGCCTCAGCATGATGCTGCAGTGAATTACCAGCTGCAGCGCTGATTTTCAGACAGCACCCAAGTATGAGTCCTTTTGTGTTTTTTTAGATCACAGGCTGTTGAACATTTATAGTCACAATGCTCACAGTGAAAAGGTTTCTCTCCTGTATGAGTCCTCATATGTCTTGTTAGATCACTGGCTCTTGAACATTTATAGTCACAATACGTACAGTGAAAAGGTTTCTCTCCAGTATGAGTCCTCATATGTGTTTTTAGGACACTAGCTGTTGAACATTTATAGTCACACTGCTCACAATGAAAAGCTTTCTCTCCAGTATGAGTCATTATGTGGGTTTTTAGATGACCAGCTTGTGAACATTTATAGTCACAGTGTATGCAGTGAAAAGGTTTCTCTCGAGTATGAATCCTTATGTGTTTTTTTAGATTATCAGTTGTTGAACATTTATAGTCACAATGCTCACAATGAAAAGGTTTCTCTCCAGTATGAATGTTCATGTGCCTTTTTAAACCACCTGGTTGTGAACATTTAAAGTCACAATGCTTGCAGTTGAAAGGTTTTTCTCCAGTATGAATCCGCATATGCCTCTTTAAATCTCTTCTATACACACACTGATAGTTGCAAATATTGCAAGAAACCTGTTTTGTGTTGTGTTCTGTTTGTAAATGAAACAAGGGAACGTCATTATCGCCTGTCCATACAGTGCTGCTGTCGACGGCTGGTTGGCTGATGTCTGTGTTCCGTACATCTGCTGGCAAAAAGGCTTCAGCCTCCATAGCCTCCGTCTGAAATAAATTCATAAACACAATCTGACAAAAATGGAGTTACCATGGTCCAGTTTTCAGTTCTTTATTTGCTATTTTACAATTATAATAATGCAAAGTTAATTTAACATGTAAATACCCAGAATGGACAAAGCGATATTACTGTTTATACTAGGGTCCATACAGAGTTGATTCAAATTGAAGTAATTTGGACATGTCATACAGAAATAATGTCTGACAAGTACACCTTACTATAAGGTGCTGATGTCATTGAGATCAAGTGTACTTCTAGACAGCAGCTAGAACGTGCTAGTACCTAGGTGGGAGCAACAGCAGCCTTGCACAGCTGTACACTCAAGAAACCGGTGAAGCAGTTACAAGCTGACAGGTGAACTCACTTTGACTCGCGCCGCGTCGCAGTCTGCGGCAGCGCCGACCTCGTGCTCCACCACGTCGAACAGCGCGTCGTGCTCATTCGCGCAGGGCGCCGCCCCGCCCGCGGGCTCCTGTTTGACTAGAGACTGCGCTGCGCAGCCGACGAGTTCCTGCACCACGTCTAATTCTGTCCGGTTCTCCCACTGCTGCTCCATATTGGTCTTGTCGGTTTCCCACAAGTTTCCCAGTCCTTCAAGTTTCATTATATGCTTCTATATACTTAAATTTGGCTTCAATAGGTAATTTCTTTTAAAATTGCGATTTTTATTGATGGAAGCCAAAGAGCATGTTTTATGTCTATGCCAAAGAGGATAGAGTATATCATAGAGTATATCACATCGATCTGGTCTGTGACATGGATCATAGACATAAAATGGATATCTGGAAGCTTGGTCAATGGTCAATGGACATCACTCACAGACCACAAAACTATAGATAGACAGCCGATCTCCATACAAACGTTTGTGCTTAGTAGCGAACCGCTTATACTACACACAAACTAACAATTATAGATAGGTATCTCCAAGCAATTATATAGAAATTAGAAAAAAAACAATATCGATATAATAATGAACTTCATCACTGATCTCCATTGAGTATAGCTGACTGTCAAAGTAAAAATGAAGACATTTGATCGTAGACAGAGAAATAGCTTTTCTCTGTCTACGCATTTGATTATCGCCATTTTGGCGCTGATTGATGCGTAACCTGGCATGAGCGTTCCTGGTCTGTGGCGTGAGCGTCTATGGAACTAAAATCGAATGACATTCGAAACGACGCGACGGTCTACCCTTTCGACGTTGTGGTGTTTTATGTAGAGGTGTGTAACTCCGGACTAAGTGACTAAAAGGAATAAGATCCGCAGCCGGAGCCGAAATTCTTAACGACTCCGAGCTCACACTAACGATTCCAACTCCGCTTAACGTGAAATCAACGGGTCTGCCCGCGAAATTCAAAATTTTCGTGGTTTTTTGCAATTTGTACGCTAATTAGACATGATAGGCTTATGGCAATCAATTTGCGAGAATGGCAGTATCATCTTTACATGATTATATCAAAATCTTTGCATAAAAATGTGTATCCTAGGATATTAGTCCGAGTATCGAGTTTTATGTGAGTAACTCGCAAATCTTGGACTAATTTCTTTAACTCGACACTTTCGAGCAGAGATTTTTATATAAACACGTGAAGAAGATATTGGGATTATCGCAATTTGACGGCCATAAGCCTATTATGTCTTATTAGCTTAAAAATCGCGAAAAACCACGAAAAATTTGAACTTCGCGGGCACACCCGTGGTGTGCTCCTTAATTATTCCCTACTCCTGGACTCGTTTGCGGTTCGAGTTAGTGCGATCTGTTTCGCGGCACGTCGTGTCACGAGTATGACTCCGTTTGTTTTCGGTACCATCGGGCGAACGAGACAGCTACAAGCTGTCTCGTTCGCACTTCTGTATTGCGAGTGGATAATGGATATTAGCCTTTACGAGAACCTAACAAAATTTAAAATCGTTTAACTTTACTCGTACATATTGTGTTATTATAGTTTATTGTTTATTTTTACGAAGAATTTAAAATTACGTACCTAAGTAATTATGCAACTTATATTAAAAGTTAGGTCCATTTTTAGAAAAAATACAAGTTCAAAAACAGACATTATAATTTTAATAACTAATAGGTACTTAAAATAAAGTCCCATCTAAAAACTTTGTCATTTAATTTAAAGATATTATAAGGCAGTTTAACTTAAGTATAAATTTTGTAGAAGTATTTTCAGTGTAGGAATTATTCGGAAGCAATAGTTAAGTAGTTCAGTAAGTGTTTTTAAAGTCGTCTCTCGCGATTCGACACAACGTTCCTCCGAGAGTCTAAAAGGTTCGGTGAATAAAGGTATCGTTAGGACTAATTCAGTCTTTGGACTAAAGGAGCCGCACGGGAGTTGGAATCATTAGGAGGATTCGGAATCAATAGGACTAATTCAGTCTTTGGACTAAAGGAGTCGCACGGGAGCTGGAATCATTAAGAGGAGTCGGAATCGATAAGAGGAATCAGATTCGAAAGTGGATTCGGACTAAGTGAGCTGGATCTTTTAGAGGACTACATAGTACCCACGACTAGTTTTATGCCCACCATAGACATAAAACACTATGCCCACTTTTATGTCTCTCACTCTACTCTGAGTACTACCTACCTATTTTGATCACTGGTCTGTGATTTTGATCATTTTTGATTTTGATTTGAATTTTGATCTGATTGATTTTGATGGCACAAACATAGGTATTCAATATACTCTATGGCACAAACAATAAACTTTGTTTTATAAACTAGATTACATAAGCCTATGGGCACAAATAACAATGAATTAATAATAAATTCAAAAATGAGCTGAACTGAAAATTGATGAACCGCATCGACCCACGCCCATTCTGCATACCCTAGGAATACGCAGGAACATGTCTCATCAATACAAAAGCCCTGTCAATATTGTCGACTTCCCCACTGAAGTCTTGTTTATGATATTCTCGTATTTAAAGGCTAAACAATTACTAAAATGCCGCGAAGTTTGCTGGCGATGGAAGCACACAATTGACGAATGGACCTGGGAACGGTAAATTTATTATTTTTTATATATACGGTAATAGGTAGGTATATTTATTTTTTATATAAGGTAGGTAAATAATATATTGGTTAAAACTTATAAAACTAAAATACAGTGCGACAAGGCTATCTTGGCGCGTGGCCAACATTGTAACTTGTGATATTGTTTTATAGTTCGCTCTGTCGGTATATCGATATTGCATGGTGGGTTTTTTTTAGGGTTCCATACCCAAAGGGTAAAAAAGGAACCCTATTACTGAGACGTCGCTGTCCGTCCGTCTGTCACCAGGCTGTATCTCGTGAACCGTGATAGACTTGAAATTTTCACAGGTGATGTATTTCTGTTGCCGCTATAACAACATTTTAATACTAAAAACTAGAATAAAATAAATATTTAAGGAGGCTCCCATACAACAGACATAATATTTTTGCTCGCTTTTGAATTTGGTTGGCAGGGATGTTTAGTTTACTTTCATACTATTGAGAATGGGGCTTGGTAGGACGGAACCCTCAGTGTGCGAGCCCGACTCTCACTTGACCAATTTTTCTTAGTATTAATTAAAATAAAACTAAAATTGAAGTAAAATTGAGCAGATTTTATATTCTGACTGGCTTTGTTGTTCTATAAAAATGGCCTCCTGACAATGTCATCACTTGTAAAAGTGAAACCTATCAAACCAGATAAAAACCAAACCATGGGTTTCAATGTTCATCTACAGTAATTAATTCACAGCTACTAGATCGACATGAAATGACCTGACATCATTGAAAATATCTTGAAAGTAACTTAAATATCATAAAAAAATTAGACATTTTGGAATTTTATAATTTCTTAATTGGCTTAGGTCAGGTCAGGGAGACTTCGGCCGTGGTTAGTTACTTACCACCCTATCAGCAAAGACGTACTGCCAAACGATTTAGTGTTCCCGTATGATGCTGTGTAGAAAGTAGAAACCGTTGGGGTGACTTTACTTATCCCTTCCAAGTTAGTACGTTAACATCTTCGGCTGCATCATCACTTACCATCAGATGAGATCCCAGTTAAGTACGAACTTGTAATAGTGTAAAAAAAAATCTTTAATCATAGACAATAATTTTTTTTTTCATTTTCTCAAGCTCCTTTTGGAGAAAGCAATGTCAGTTTGATTTTAAGGACATCTATGAAACAGCCCATCGAAAGAGAATACCTGGGCTTTCCTGGCGAGATATGTACAGGTAAATTAAGTGAAATTCTTGAATAGTAGCAGACATTACTTACTAATTATATTTTTTATATTATAGTGTTTTTACACACTTGGGAAGTTATTCCTATAAAGGAGAATGCTGATTTTTGTATGAAAATTGGGCTATACCTTGCGTCTTAACCAAATCATCGGTAAAACATTAGAAATATTCTCAATATTATGTAAAAAAATAGATTAGTAAGATATTAACAAGGAAATTGTAATAATCAGATTTTCTAAGTGGTTAATTTTCTAAGTTTTATGAGTGGCATGGCGGTTTCACATGTTTCGAAACGTTGAATTACTTTTTTTATAATACTTTGAACCCCTTTTCACATTTCACTAACATAAATATATGCAATATTAATATTTGAAAGAAGATTCTTCATGCATACGCGCTTGAGACGCAGAGTGACGCAAATCTAGCCGATTTTCTGGCATTCTCCTTTAAATATGCATCAAAATTTCACTAGCGGCGGGACTCGAACCCACGTCCCCCAGCTATCGCGGCTGGGTGGTCAACCAACTGAGTTACGCAAGTACTGCCCAAGAACGAAAAACAACATGCATCCGAATTTCGTCGTAGTATGGGAACGAACTAGCGATGATTTAAGAGCGTTACTGCGAAGCAGCGGGCTTCGCGTGTCGCGCCATACTATTATTGTATTCGGTGGCGCTGACGCAATTTTGCGCTGAATAATAGTATTACGGAATAATTTATAGTAAAATAAATATAAAACTTAGACACTTTTTAGCGCTGACCCGAAATCCTTAGTTTAAAAACTGTGTTCGAACCTAACGAAAGCTTAAACGCGAAAAGATTTCCAATCGCTTTTAAGCAAAATTAGGCTGTATAAAAATTGGTTTAAGACAAAAATTACAATGTTTCAGATTGTTTGTAAAAATACACATGGAGATGTACCCTCGTTTATATAAGTTTTTTCGTGAAATTTGTATTACACAGAGGGTCCATAGATTTATATGCCAATGGGTGTTTCCATTGATTTTTCCGGTCCGAGCTCTTGCTAATCTAAGCCCCGCTTCACTTCCAGATCCCTCTCACTGTGGCCAAAATTACAAGAAGCCGCCGAAACTCAGGACGAATTCGCCTCCGCGTCCTCCGTGTACGAAGAAATACGCGACTTTCAAGTGTTGAGACACGGAGAAATAGGCCTCCAGACTGGAAGCGGTATAGTCTACTACGACCTTAAAACGCTGAAGCCTTCCACGCGAAGAAAAATCTCAGGGAATTACTTCAATTACGCCGAAAACGACGACGTTATTGTCGTTCTCGGCTTCACGTCACACCTTTACGTTACACGTAAATACGTCATAAGTCGATTTCAACAATACCAGACCTCGTTTCCTTCCGTGAAAATTTTCCTCTTAGACGAGAATGCGGTATATTACGTCACGTTCGACAATGACATATTCGTGTGCGATTTCCGAACAAGCCAATTTGTGTGTAACTTTATGGCCCGGATAGATGGTATCGAATGCCTAGCTGTTAAGGACGGAGTATTGCACGTCCTAACCTACGAAAGGGATGTGTACACAATTGGTGGGACAATTCACAAGTTAAATTTGGATCATGTGCCCAATTTACTGGATTGTATGCATCGCTATAATTTCTTGGACCGTCTACACTGGGGCCTTTTCTTCCAATGGATGGTAATCCTCAAACGACCAATGCCTAGAGATAATATGTTGAGGGATATAATCATTGTAAAGGTGTACGGAGACGTGGTGTTTGTTGGCACGCGTTATGGAGTTCTCCGGATATATTATGCCCCGTATGTTAATAACGAATTCGATCTGTTTCACTCCGAACCTTTGAAGCAGTATAATTTCATGGAGAGGAGGGACTGCCCGGTGTTATCGGAGTCTGCTATTATACAAATAGATGCAATAGAAGGCGAGGATGGCCATATTGTGTTGGTAGGCATGCCCAAGAAGATTGTGCTGTTGAAATTTAGTCATGACCTAAAAGCGAAAAAGCCTGAAATTGTGTTGGATGATGTACAAGACATTCAGATAAATGATTTAGTTTGAGATTCCATGCAAGGGTAAGCTTGCCTTTATTTGTTTTGACCAGAAGGATTTTCTTATTTTACCTTTAGCATTGATGGACGTTTCTTTGAATTTCCTCACTCACGAACGCTTAGGGTGTTTTGATTCATAACGATCGTTATAGTCTAGACAGTGTACCCAACTTAATACAAAACATGCACTGCTTTAATTTCATGGACCGCCTCCATTGGAACCCATGCCTAGAGATATGTTGAGGGATATAATCATTGTAAAGGTGTACGGAGACGTGGTGTTTGTTGGCACGCGTTATGGAGTTCTCCGGATATACTATGCTCCGTATGTTAACAACGAATTCGATCTGTTTCACTCCGAACCTTTGAAGCAGTATAATTTCATGGAGAGGAGGGACTGCCCGGTGTTATCGGAGTCTGCTATTATACAAATAGATGCAATAGAAGGCGAGGATGGCCATATTGTGTTGGTAGGCATGCCCAAGAAGATTGTGCTGTTGAAATTTAGTCATGACCTAAAAGCGAAAAAGCCTGAAATTGTGTTTGATGATGTACAGGACATACAGATAAATGATTCAGTTTGAGATTCGATGCAAGGGTATGCTTGCCAAATCGTGTCATTTTGTGGTCATAATGTTTTGGTAGGCAATAGGCATGCCCAAGAAGATTGCGCTGTTGAAATTTAGTCATGACCTAAAAGCGAAAACGCCTGAAATTGTGTTTGATGATGTACAGGACATACAGATAAATGATTCAGTTTGAGATTCGATGTAAGGGTATGCTTGCCAGATCGTGTCATTTTGTGGTCATAATGTTTTGGTAGGCAATAGGCGTGCCCAAGAAGATTGCGCTGTTGAAATTTAGTCATGACCTAAAAGCGAAAAAGCCTGAAATTGTGTTGGATGATGTACAAGACATTCCGATAATTGATTCAGTTTGAGATTCGATGCAAGGGTATGCTTGCCAAATCGTGTCATTTTGTGGTCATAATGTTTTGGTAGGCAATAGGCATGCCCAAGAAGATTGCGCTGTTGAAATTTAGTCATGACCTAAAAGCGAAAAAGCCTGAAATTAAGAATCATCAGATATCATCATCATCAGTTCAGATAAATGATTTAGTTTGAGATTCAATGCATGGGTGTGCTTGCCAAAGGATAATTACCATGGGTGTATGGAATCCCCAATCAAGCTGAATCAAATCCCAACTTTATTTTACAATAATTATTTTAATTAAAATCCGGTTAAAAGCAAATTAAAATTACAAAGTTATAAGGAAATAAATAAATTTTATGTGTGACATCCATATTCATTGCTCGCTTGTGATGTACAATTTGTCTACTATTTGCAAAGAAACTGAATATAATTTTAATTCGGCGGCCGGACGGCAAATATTCAGAATCTCGCGTTTATACCTTAGTAATGTACCTATATATTTTTAATTAATTTTAAATATGTAAAGACTTGCACTAATAGCTGTTACACTTCTAACGCTTTCTAAAAAGACACTTCTTCACAAATAAATGCTCAAAAATTATACATAGCATTTTTATTTTTATATTTCTTATTGAATTCTTCAGAGATTGTTAGCTAATCCAACATAATTATTATCTATCTACGTTCCAAATAAATAGGTATTTGAGATTTATAAAATAAGTTTTCTACATTTTCTACATTGTCTCGGGTCTTGGTTTTGTGGTACCTACCTTCGTTGTTTCTGATTTCCTTAACACAAGTGCATAAACTATTATATTTTATCACTATACTATATTTATATTTTATCACTATCATTACGTTCTCCATAATTCTTGTCTTCGTAAACATACCTAGCCATAGACTTTTAGAGAATATTTTGATGGAAAGTATCTCGTTTCACTACAATTCGTGTATAATCTGAGCTCATTTTCCGTCCGTAGTTTAATTTTATCGTTAGATAGTTGCCTTATTTATCTTGGATCCGAACGATATTTCTACGCTCAAGCATGCATTTCGAATTTTCGTGGGTGTTATTTACTTTATCGAAAAACTGTATCGATTTCTCGGATCGTCTTTTGTTTCTTGCCATGACTTTCAGTGCATCGTACAAACCATGTGGCTCATTGAAGTTAAACATATCGATATCCTTTTCGAGTTCTTCTTTAAAGAGCTTTAGTATTTTCTTCTTATTCATGATTTTTTTCTTGTTGACATCAAAACTCTTTGATTTCGGTGTTGACTTTACTTTTTTAGGGTTCATGAATGACTTCGCCTTAAATCGAGGCTTTAGAGGCGGTATTTGTTTAAGTTCTGATGGATTTACATCGATTGGTATGTTTTCGTTAACTTCAAAGCTTTCTTTAGCAGGTTTGCTGTCACGTTTCGATACGCAACTCACATTCTCAAATAGCACGTTATTTTTGCTAACCTCTAGCTTTCTAGCTACCGATTCATCTATTTCGAGAGATGTTTTCGAATTATCATTCCCAAAATCAGTTTTAACATTGTAAACATTAAAAGTAGTTTCAAATAGATCCACGAAAAAGTTGTACATGCTTCTGTCATCGTTCTTCTCTATTTCGGAAGCGATGGTCACTGGATCATCGATTATTCTTAATTTCTTTTCTCTCTTCGCTTTTCCGTCTAGGATTTCCTTTGGTATGCCTTCTGCTACACCGCTGTAGGTGTTATTTTCTAAAATATCTCTCACTGTTCTCTTGGGTTGATTGTTTTCTGTTATTTTCATGCAATCGCTTGTCTTGAATTTGCAGGAGCTTTTCATAGATGGTGAATCTGGGATATCTTTTCTTGGTTGTAAAATGATCAGTTGGTTCTTTTCAGTTTTGCACATTTGGTCGTTTAAGACACGTGATTTATACTTAGTTTTTTTCGTCTTCTGTGTTGTCTTCGATTGTGAATCTGTTTTTATCGATTGGTGCTTGTATCCCGTGGTTCTTTTGTCGTTCCCCGGATCTCGTTCGTCAGGATATTGTGTCCCAGTTGTAGATTTGGATAGTACGGAAGATAAAAACTTCTTTTGCCCAGGCCGCGGTCTTAGTGGAGGTTTCTTCTGGATTTGTGTGTCATTTGCGTCTGAAAAAAATCATTGTTATCTGTATGTATGTTACATATAAGGTGTTGGTTTATTCGTATAGTGTGCCCGCAGCTAATCTTTTTTACTTTATCCTAGAAACACATTAATGGAGATAAGAAGACCCAATTATTTTGTTTTATTTTCAATACAAAACTTATTATTTAATTTAGTAAAATTATTTTTACCAACCCTAACTGTGATGTCAACAAAGCGTTATACTTTTCATGTATTTCCAGTTCATTGATATTGAATGAGCTGTTTTTAGGGATGTCACTTAAAACTTATGGTACATTTTTGAACTCCCTATAGTTCCCTCAGGATATGAGCTAGACTTCTTGTGATATTTTTTAGGCATCTATACATCGTCCCCTACTCAAGGCTTTCGGCTAGTTATGGCAAGTAACGAACACGTTGTATTTAGAGTTCCGTAGTAATTAAGGAATCCCTTGTGTTGTAGTTTGTCCTTTCGATGTCCGTCCGTCCGTCCGTCGGTCGAAACGAAGGAAGATCGCCGCAAGTTACCTTGTGTGTTCATAGTAGACAGGGTTTTCTTCTCCACGTAGACCCCCCGCTTCTTCGCCGCTGCCAGCGGGTGGAAACCGTCGCTGCTGAAGCTCTTCTTGTTCTTCATATTCTCACGCTTCTCCGCTCTAGTGCCGACCGCGCCGTTCGAGGATTTCGACTTCGCCACTGTTGTCCAGTCCATGATTGTTTATTACAGTAATGAAATATTCAAATAAAATTAGAGTAAATTTAAGTACATTTTTTGTTGTTGTTTTTTATTTAAATAATGAATAATAAATTTTTGTATGCATTATTGGTTTTGAACCAGAATTTTTAGCTTGAAGTGAATTTTGACAATTTTTTTGAGATTTTTATTACTGTCGTTTTTTTTTCTCACTGATCTCTATTTGTATCTCTGGATCTTCTCTGGATTAATCATTATTCATAAGGAATCCCTTATTTCATTATTATTAATCATTAATCATCATCTGACAGATCCTTTTTTGTGCATAGTATTTTCAAGTTTTTGTGCCGATTTGAAGCGCCACCCCCGAACGTCCACGGTGGACCTTCGTTTTCAATGTAATTTTAAGGTAATTTGATTTTAGTTCCATAGACGCACACGCTAGGTTACGCAACAATCAGCGCCAAAATGGCGAAAATCAAGCATGAAATCAAGTGTCTTTATTTTTACGTTGACAGCCAGCAATCAAGAGATCATTGATCTATAACAATTAGAGATAGAGATCATAGAGATCAGTGTTGTTTCTCGAAATTCCCATGGATGCGTAGCGTATTTCGTCATTTCGTCATTCGTCACTCCCTCGTAGTCAGTAGCCTCGCTGCACCTCCACACGTTCGTCGAAAAGTGATAAGGCTTGAAAAGTTATGATTTAAAAAAAATATTTCATAAACTTGAAGCAAAAAGCTTTTATACCTACGTTTTATCCAATGACTTCTATTGGTTTTATCCGAATTCTTCTCAGCGCCAAGTCCTGGTCCCTGTCAAGTACCTACCAAAGTAGGTCAATATGAATCAGACGAGCCTAAACTCGATGGGGTTATAAGTTCCTTTGGGCACCTTCCGTTTCCATCGTTTGCGTTTTTTGTGCGTTTTTTAGGAAACTAAATACAAGTATCACTTGCTTAGCGGTGAAGGAAAACATCGCGAGGAAACCTGCATGCCTGAGAATTCACAAAAATGTTCTCGAAGGTGTATGTAGCCCGCACTTGGCCGGCGTGGTGGGCCATGGCCAAACCCCTCTCAGTCAGAGGAGACCCGTGCCTAGCAGTGGGACATAAAAAGGGGTTCAGACTTCAGAAAAATATATTTCATACCCCACCGCATTGGAGAATCTCCTTTATAAAAATCGGTTAGAATTTAGAAATGTTTTTTTTTAATTCTCTATGGTTTTATCATTTTATGATTGTTTTATGACAATAAATTTGAAAGACTCAAAAGTATCAAAATCTTAAAATCTATGAGCAAAATCGACTGGAATCGAGTTGGCACTATGGCATTTCGAATCATACTGAAATTATAAGTGCTATTAAAGTTTTGTCTTATAACTATATTTTTTTCTAAATTACCGTGTTAAAGAAATCGTCATAAGAAAGCCAAAACAGAAATAATTTAGATACTAAAATGGAAATTAAAAAGGATAGAGGCGACATCTACAAACGAATTAAACCTACAAATAGTTTACCCAAAAGAGATGGTCACGCAACTTTTATCAAAGATAGAGGTGATTTGCTAACGAAAAATGATAAAGATACAATAAATAAAAGCAAAGAGGTCAGTGAAGATTCTAAAAACGTTAAAGCTGAAGATTTAAACAAACAGTCTAATAGATTTAAAAGTTCTGATAGTAAAAACAAAGATGAGAGTGGCTTGAATATAGCAAAACACAACCTTGCTACAAAAATTGTCAAGCCCAATGATTCAAGAAGTAAGAACTTTGGAAAATCTTATTCGTTTGATACTTCTCTCAAAAACACTAACCAAAATGAGAGTAAAAGAAACAATTCTAAAAATCCTCCCATTTTAGATATATCAGATAAAAGTGATGTTAAATCTGTTAAAAATGAAGTTATCCCCAAAAATACCAGACAACCTGAGGTTCAAAGTAAAAGTATAACTAAAAATGTTCACGCTGCCAAGAAAAATATCGTAAGAAGTGAAAATACAGTATCTGGTGATATTGAAATAGAAAAAGAAGTAGACATGAGGCAAACGCCACAAAAGCGTCCGGTTATAAACACTATAGTAGCCAAAAACGACGCCACAAAAGTGTTCAAAGCCATTACTTTTGCTGAGGAGAAGAAGCAAAAGAAAAAGCTTTTGCAGATCAAAATACCAGTTCCGGTGAAACACGTAAATATTTCGTAACTATAATGAACAAGTAAATAATTTAAAAATTAAAAAACACGACTGCCCGTAAAAAGTAAAACGACTTTTTCCAAAAAAAAAAAAACCGGCCAAGTGCGAGTCGGACTCGCGCACCGACGGTTCCATACCATAAAAGAAGTTAAACATTAGAAGAATCACTTTGGTTCATGAATTTAAGAGTATAATTTACATGTAGGTAGTTTTGTTGGCAAACCGCAAACATAACTTTGTTTTTGCCGGTTTATTGTTATTATCTAAAAATGTATAATAGTTAGAAAGTTGATTTTATTTTTCCTGTAAAATATACGTTAATGCCTATTGAGCGTAATTATTTCAGATTTTTCGATGGGTAAACTTCGGAGATAAGGGGGGGGGGAACGGTATTTTTTTCGACAGTTTGCCCAATAAATCAAAAACTATCAGGCATAAAAATAAATAAAAATTAGTTTTAGTATACACAAGTAACGTCCTTTCATATGATACCCCACTCAATATTATTATCTCATTTTGAAAATTTTTCGACCCGGTTTTCCCCCCTTTTTAAATAAAAATAAAAACAATTTTCAAATTTTTACGATTGTTATGACGTCGCGTCACTATTACCTATAACTATTCTAAATTTCAAGTCGATAGCTTGAATAGTTACTGAAATAATCGAGTGTGACAGACGGACGGACGGACGGACGGAGAAAGTCTCACCATAAGGGTTCCATTTTTACCAAATTGGTATGGAACCCTAAAAATATTGCCTAAGTTACTCGGAATGATGTAGGTAAGGATTCTAACGATACCCCATATTATGTCCAAATCTATTCAGCCGTTCGGAAGTTATGGTGGAATAAAGAAACTTACATACATGAACCCTAAAAACATTACACTCCTTTTTTGGGCAGTCGTGTAAAAAATTCGTAATTATCAATTTGTAGCCCACGGGCCATTAGCCACAAGCACTAAGCGCCGACACACAACATATTCAGCCGTTTTCGCTAAACCTAGGAAACGCCTAAATCGAATGCTTAAGCCGCTAGGTGACAGTTTTCACCAATAACAACTGTCACCTTAGGGCTTAGGTGACTCTTAAAATGTTAAAAACGAGCACACGAGCATTAATCTTTTTAGCAGGACTGATTAATTTGTTTTGCTGCTATCCGCTACTTGAAAGGATTCTGTATGGTGCAATATGCAGGAACACCATCCACATGAAACACCACACACAATTTTCTATCACTTTCTTCGACGCACGTTTCGTCCCGACACCGGGACATCCTCAGGAGATGTTGACTTCACAATGCGAAATCGTAAAGTCACTCTACGTGGATGGTGTTCCTGCATATTGCACCATACAGAATCTTTTCAAGTAGCGGATAATAGCAAAACAAATTAATCAGTCCTGCTAATTATGGATTTCCGCAAAATAACGCCTGCTTCCATTCAATATTAATCTTTTTACTTTTTTGTTATAATGCTTCACACACTAGGTATACTTATAAATTAAAAGTGTATCATAATTAACGCTGCCAACGGGATTCGAACCCGTGACCAACTGACTACCACCTGTCGCGAGTGGACGCTCTTCCAACTGTTATACAAAATTGTCGAGTCTCGTGTTTGTTAGCAAACTCCTTCGAAACGGCAAGACCGATTTTTAAGATTTTCTTTGTCTACATTAACACATAGTACATACCCCTTTATGGCAAACCAACGCTCGCCGGGCCAGCTAGTGAGATATAAAATACCAAATGTTTCACAGAACCCCGATGACTTGACTAAACAAAATACCAACAACAAAAACATTTCACGAGACACCGAAAAGAATAAAAAACCAAAGATTTTACCGAACAACAATGGTAAATTCAACATAAACGACAAAACCACAACAACGAAGGTTAAAAATGATATGTGTTCGAGAAACAGGAAAGAACTAAACTTCAGAAATAAGGAAGACCCAAACGTTCCACAGATTAATAATAATGTTAGTATTATTAACACGAGAAATGAGAAAGATTCAAAAGCTTTACAGACTGATGTTGACGTAAAAAACTCGAGTTACAAGAGAAATGGTGATGTTAACTTGAGAAACAAGAAAGATCCAAAGTTTCTACGGTTGGATGGTCTTAACAACTCGAGAAATATGAAAGACACAAATGTTTCACAGAATGCCAGCAAGAAGAAGAGTAAACGACTGAAAAAACATCCATCACCTATTATTACAGGTATAATACCGTAGACAGAGAAAAGCTATGTAGACAAATTGTTATCTTATGTTTCATTCACACAAGACAAAGAGCAACTTACGCCGATGTCGTGTAAAGAAAAGAAATAGAACGATAAGATCTTTTGTTTCACGTAGCGTGTCACGTTTTTTATGTTTTAGTCACACTAGTCACTACTTTGCTAAACAAAGTTTGACAGCGGATCAACAGTTAGCTATCGTATTACTTTATAATTCAGTTTTTACGATTATGTTATGTCCGATTCAAGTTAAATTAGGTTTTGAACACTTTTATAAACTTACACAATATATTATTACAACGATTCAAAACAAAAAATCATGGTGCGGTGTAGTGTTAAAGGTTAGTTTTTGTCTCTTTTTGCGACACGCTTTACCAGCGTCTATAGCTTTTCTCTGTCTACGTATAATAGGTACATCCTACTAATATTTATATAAACGCGAAAGTTTGTAAAAACTCTTTCACGCCGCAACTACTGAACCGATTTGGCTGAAATTTGTTACATCTTATATATAAAATTCTCTCGCCAATCTTTGTTACCAAACTCCTCCGAAACAGCTCGTCCGATTGTGATGAAATTTTCAGAGTTCACTGGGTCTCAATTCTGAAAGCAGGTCGTAAGCTATTTTTAGGGTTCCATACCATAAAGTAAAAATTTTCAAATTTTTACGTTTGTTATGACGTTGGGTGGGTCCATGGGTCACTATTATCGTTCGAAAAATCGGAAATAATTATGATCAATAGGAATAAACGTATATTTTACAGGAAAAATAAAATTTTGGCTGGGTCAACATTGGCTGGGTCAGCTAGTAATTGGAAATCATTCATGCTCATCACACAAACATTTACTAAATATTTGTGTGATGAGCATGAATGTTTTCCAGTGTCGGGTGTTTTTCAATATACTATATTTACTTATGTACTTATATAAATATGTAAAGTATATTTATCAGTTATTAGTAGTTGGTACCCATAACACAAGCTACCTATCGCTTACTTTGGGCTACTCGTAGATTGAGATGTGTGTAATGTCCTAAAAAAAACTATCTATCTATCTGTAACTATTTTAAGATAACGGATCGCCCATAACAGAAGTAGCAAAATGGGCTCCGAACTGCGTGGACAACCACACGCGGCGCTACTACGAGGCGTGGGTGGACACCACGCTGGCCGCCGTCGCCAGGGACTCCACTAACAACCAGCGCCTCGTCAGAGCCATCCGCAGAGCCGTCGAGCGAGCACCGAGCCCGGAGCTGATCCACGAGAACTATTTGGACGAACGCTACATTGGGAGGATAAAAATTACTCATAGACAATAGCATACAATCCCTGGTTAATCAGTAGACAGTAGAGTTTGTGTAGTAGTAGAATATATTTTTTTGCTACTATACAAACTCGTTGCTAACGGAAGTAGCAAAATGGGCACCGAACTGCGTGGACAACCACACGCGGCGCTACTACGAGGCGTGGGTGGACACCACGCTGGCCGCCGTCGCCAGGGACTCCACTAACAACCAGCGCCTCGTCAGAGCCATCCGCAGAGCCGTCGAGCGAGCACCGAGCCCGGAGCTGATCCACGAGAACTATTTGGACGAACGCTACATTGGGAGGATAAAAATTACTCATAGACAATAGCATACAATCCCTGGTTAATCAGTAGACAGTAGAGTTTGTGTAGTAGTAGAATATATTTTTTTGCTACTATACAAACTCGTTGCTAACGGAAGTAGCAAAATGGGCACCGAACTGCGTGGACAACCACACGCGGCGCTACTACGAGGCGTGGGTGGACACCACGCTGGCCGCCGTCGCCAGGGACTCCACTAACAACCAGCGCCTCGTCAGAGCCATCCGCAGAGCCGTCGAGCGAGCACCGAGCCCGGAGCTGATCCACGAGAACTATTTGGACGAACGCTACATTGGGAGGATAAAAATTAATCATAGAAAATAGCATACAATCCATGGTTAATCAGTAGACAGTAGAGTTAGTGTAGAAGAATATATTATTTTGCTACTATACAAACTCGATGCTAACGGAAGTAGCAAAATGAGCTCCGAACTGCGTGGACAACCACAATCATAGACAATAGCATATAATCCCTGGTTAATCAGTAGACTAGGCAGTAGAGTTTGTGTAGTAGAATATATTTTTCTTCAAAAATTTGTGTTTTTTTTTTTGTGTATTCGGTTTCATACCCTTAATTAAGTGAGACGTAATTAATTTATATGGTCAGCTTTTATACGAAATAAAACATAGTAAAAACGGTATTCCTCATTTATTTAAAATTTCTCTGAGGGATATAGTCACAATTACTTATTATACTTAATACAATTATAATTAACTTAAAAAGCAAAAGTTTATTCTTCCACATAGACCTAACTTACAGGCTTTATAAAATGGTAGCCATATTTGAAAAGCAATTTTGCATCGAAAAGAACTGGCGAAAAATAATACAGGTACTTACTTAACTCAAAATTAAATTAATTGCAAAAAACAAACTTTTAATGTTAACCATTCTAGGCAAGATTGCCATCAATCGAAATATTTAAGTTTTGAAACACGACTCAAGAAGAAAATTTATTTGTATTTTATGAAATGTAACATTGTATTAATTAATTCTTATGTTACATTAACCATAAATAATAATCAAACAAATGACAAATATGATGTGCCATGACAAAACCTTAAAAAAGACAAAAATATTTTTGTCAACGACCAAGTGAGTCGGAAATATTATACACTAACAACTCTTTGAATAACCTAAATGTGTCTTATGTGTCGTGAAATACGATGTACACAACTATTCGAAAACACATGCCATGAAATGCAAAGCCTACTCCAAAGAAATATTTTATTATACACATTACTATTTGAATAACCTAAATGTGTCTTATGTGTCGTGAAATACGATGTACACAACTATTCGAAAACACATGCCTTGAAATGCAAAGCCTACTCCAAAGAAACATTTCTATGAACTACTGAACGAGTCGGAATTCACGTTTCTATTTGACAAACACTAATGTGTCAGAGTCGGAAATGTACGTTTGAAGGAGCAAACCCTTGTGTGAACTACCGAATAAGTCAGAAATATTATACATAATTGACAAACACGAATATTTCGATAGTCGGAAATTCACATTTCTATTTCAGGAATCTTTAAGGAAATTCTATCTATTATTATACACATTATTATTTGAATAACCTAAATGTGTCTTATGTGTCGTGAAATACGATACACATAACCATTCGAAAACCACATGCCATGAAACGCAAAGCCTACTCCAAAGAAATATTTCTATGCACGACTGAACGAGTCGGAATTCACGTTTCTATTTGACAAACACTAATGTGTCAGAGTCGGAAATGTACGTTTGAAGGAGCAAACCCTTGTGTGAACTACCGAATAAGTCAGAAATATTATACATATTTGACAAGCACGAATATTTCGATAGTCGGAAATTAACATTTCTATTTCAGAATCTTAAAGGAAAAAATATATTAATTGTTAACGACGAAGGCATTCGAAAAAATATCAGATTGGGCCTATTCTTGGTCCTTGCCCATGGGATTACCGCCATGTTTAACGTGGACTCAACAATTATTATTATTGATTCGATAGTCGTTTCGGTTAACGGTCTCATAGAGAAATGCTTCAACCAACATATCAAGAAGCTTTCGCTTAGCTGTTGGATTAAGGGCCGCATACAGAAGGCAGTGGTCCTGGAGACGGCACGCATTGTGAGGAAGTTCCTTACTCTGGAACCCTGACCACCGGTGGTTTGAGCCCTTTAAACTCCGTAACCGATGGTAGACTCAGATTTTTGTAATATAATCCTATAAAAATAAATTAAAACAGTAGGTAGTTCATACATATCAACTACTGAATGAGTCTGAAATCTTACACACATAAATATGTGTCGTGAAATACTAGTCTATGAAGACATCATCATTCTACAAATGACTGAACGACATTTCTATTCGACAAACGAATGAGTCGGAAATCATACACATTTAACGACACGTATTCGACAATGTGTCGTGAAATACAAAGTCTAAAAGAGCAAAAATATTTCAATCGAAGACTGATGAGTCGGAAATATTTCTATTTGACAAACACGTATGTGTCCCCAACATGTCCCCAATGACTAAGCCTTTAAAAGTAAAAGGAAAACTTTTTATTAATGACTGAATGTGTCAGTAATATCATACACATTTCATGTAGACAAACACAAATGTGTCAAGAAATACAAAGTCTACAACGGCAAATAGTCTCTCAATCAACGACCGTAGGTCGGAAATATTATTATTTAACAACAAACACGAATGTGTCCTGAATGACAAAGCATTTAAAGGAAAAGATGTATAAACGACTGAGTCGGAAATATCAAACGCATTTCTATTTGACAAACAATGTGTCGTGAAATATGTCGTCAAATTTACAACGGCAAAAATATCTCATACGAGTTACGACTGTGTGAGTCGGAAATATATACATATTTCTATTTGACAAACACAGAAGCAAAATATGTGTCGTGAAATATGATACTCACTTCTATTCGAAAAACAGTATTCATGATTTGCAAAGCCTTAAAACTCTTAAAAGGCAAAAAGTCTTTCTATCAACGCCTAAATGAGTCCGAAATTCGTCTATTTGAAAAACACAAATGTGTCACAGCAAATGTGCCGTGAAACACATACACACTTGTATTTGAGAAACAAAAATGTGTAAGAAATACAACCCTTAAAAGACAATAAGTGTTTTAATCGACGTCTGAATGAGTCGGAAATATCATACACTTTACTATTTGAAAAACACAAATGTGTCACAGCAAATGTGCCGTAAAACACATACACACTTGTATTTGAGATACACAAATATGTAAGAAATACAACCCTTAAAAGACAATAAGTGTTTTAATCGACGTCTGAATGACTCGGAAATATCATACACTTTACTATTTGAAAAACACAAATGTGTCACAGCAAATGTGCCGTAAAACACATACACACTTGTATTTGAGATACACAAATATGTAAGAAATACAACCCTTAAAAGACAATAAGTGTTTTAATCGACGTCTGAATGACTCGGAAATATCATACACATTACTATTTGAAAAATACAAATGTGTGACAGCAAATGTGCCGTGAAACACATACATACATTTATTTGAGAAATATGTAAGAAATACAACCCATAAAAGGCAAAAAGTCTTTCTATCAACGTGTGAAAAAGTCAGAAAAATTATGCGTGAAATACATACACACATTTACATTTGAAAAACACAAATATGTAAGAAATACAACCCATAAAAGGTGTGAATGAGTCAGAAATATCATACACATTACTATTTGAAAAACACAAATGTGTCATGATACAAAAAATGCTTTCTATGAACGACTGAGTTAGTCGGAAATACTATACATAATAATGTTTACACAAACAGAAGCAAATACGCAGTCGGCGCCAAACTGCGAGTCCAATCTGAAAATGAGGCGCGACGCAGTAGCAAAATATGGGTATAGTTGAGAAAGGAGATGTTTCAAATTGGGCTAGGTCTTGTACGTTACTTATCTTAAAAAAAAGATTCCGACGAATTGAGAACCTCCTCCTTTTTTTGAAGTCGGTTAAAAATTAAGAAAAATGTTGTTCACGGAAAAAAAAAATTATAAGATTAAAACGAATAAAAAAATTCAAATTTTCTTTATTTCACATAGGTCTAACGTACGGGCTGTTGTAAAACATCATTATGATATTTGTTGCGTATGGTGATAGCTACAAGTCGACTTAAAGCCAAGTTTACGAGGGTTCCAACGCGCCCTGCACTGAAAAGAAGCCTACAACAAATTCAGCCGGGTTTTGTTTTATCTACTATTACTATCTATACTGTCATTGTACAAAAAAATATATATATTTTATCTTACTATATAAAAATAAGTCGGGTTTTCCTTCCTGACGCTATAAATCCAGAACGCACGAACCGATTTCCACGGTTTTGCATTCGTTGGAAAGGTCTCGGGCTCCGTGAGGTTTATAGCAAAGAAAATTCAGGAAAAAGTTCAACAGAAAAGCGGGAAAATCTTTTTCCACATACAGCGCCATCTCTGATACATAGCATGTACTACAAACCAATATTTTAAGTAGATGGCGCCGGTGCGTGATACATTGTTTGACAGCTAGGTACTCATTCGTAATTCACGCGGGCGGAGCCGCGGGCAACAGCTAGTCATTTATATGATCGATTTTCAATATGGCGTCGCTGGCGTCGTACGATTTGACGTAAACCAAAACACAATCAAATTAAAAAAGCCAGTTTTAAAGAAAATATATAGGTACTTATTATAACTGTTTATTGTAATCTGGGCTTATTACCCAAGTATACCGTACATTGACCTGGCCCAGGGCTCATACATTGATGAAACGTCTCCTTTAGTAAGTCATGTAAAAATTATTTTAAATTTTAACAAACCACCTTCTCGAGCCGTGTTTCAAAAGTTTTCCGGAAATCACTTTTTGTCATTTTGATTTTTTAGTGTTTGTAATTACAAAAGAATATACCACTAAAGTTTTGCATAGGTTTTATACTTAAGAGTTGTTCTGTACAGAACATAATATTATGCAAAAGAAAATAATATAGACAAGTTTTTTTTCTTATTGAATACAAACGTGGTAGAAAAAAAACATTACAGACAACTACGGTATTACACAATAATAAAAGAACAGAATACTGTACACCTTATAACATAACCATAGAGCCATAAACTTTCCTTGTCGAGTGGCCAAAATTGGAACTATAAAGCGACACCCTCGCAGGTAGGTATATTCACTTAACGCGTCGGCTACATTTTGTGAAGTAAAATGTATAAAAAGGTAATTACGTATATAAGATATTGAGATCAAAACATTTTTTGAGAACACTGAAAAACTAATTTTATGACTATAGAGCGTAAAATTCAAACCACAACATGGTCGACAATCGTGAAATTAAATTTACTTCGCGCGATAAATACATTAAATTTAATTTTCTATTTATACCATAGTATATAAGCTTCCTATAGTTTACATCCATGTAGTTTCCGTGGCGTCACCTGAATTACGGTTCCGGCTGAAAATCAGCGCTGTATGTTTTTGTGCTTGCACTGGATATTAGAGTCCGACCGAAACTGGTTTTCCGGCCGAAACCGAAACCGAATATTCGGCCCTGGCTTCAGTTTCGGCCGAAACCGAAACCGAAACCGAAACCGATTCACATCACTTGGCGTGTGTAACGTTATGTGAATAGGCGTCCTGGACAAGAAAAGTTTACGGCTATGACGCAGTTTTTTTCTATTATTCCAATAGATAAAAATAGTAAAGATAGGCTGATCCGAACATTTTACGTAAACCTTCTTCATACAAGCAAACAGTAGCGTCATCTGTCAAAATACCCGCCGTCAAACTACCGCGTGGCCTTTACTGTTGGTTCTAATGACACCGATAAACTGGCGACATGTTTTTGCGCGGTTCGCCCTGTCTTTAGTATACAAGTTAATCCAGAATTGTTTTGAACTTAACCTACTTTAATGTTACGATAACGAATACTGTCATAACTAAAATGTAACATACAAAAATGGAAAAATACTTTTTGAAAAAGAATTGTGTTTCAACACTGAACGAAAATAATACAAAATAAACATTTCTTCTTAACAAATAAATTGTAATTAAAACTAACCAACTTCTTAAAATCGCCTAGAATAGGTGATATATTGTGGGAATAAAAAAAATCTCCCTTGTCCCTTGTTTTCACAATGACGAGAACCTCAGCGAGAAATTTCAGTTTTCTAGTTAGAGGTCGTATAATCAAAAACTGAACGCCCCTCCACTACATTTATCTTTAAACTTGAAAATTAAAATCTTTATTTTTCACATAGGCCAAAATCAAAGGCTCTTAGTACGAGTAAAAGTCAAAACTCAACCGCCAGGTTCGGAAAGCAGGTTTGCACCGAGAAGAACTGGCAAGAAACTCGACACTTGCTCTTTTCAAAAATGTCATTACATAATACAAGTAAGTATTCATAAAGTATGAAAAATAGGGTATTTGACTCCAATTTTTTTATTACTTTATTATAAAGTAGAATTAAAATAACGACGTGCACTGAAAGAACTAATTAAATCAATCAAATAACAAAAAAGTTATAAGCATTTAAAGATTTGTGATTAGACAGAGATAGCAACAGAGACATTGTGACGTCACACCGTACCAATGCCATAGTAGCTTCGTGCGGCTTCATACAAATTTTCGTTTTGCGAGAAAGGGATAGAAGATCCCCCCACTCCAAAGTTTAAACGCCTGTAACTTTGTAAATCTTCGTTGGATTTTAATATTTCTTTCACTGCACGTTATTATTTTTATCCTAGTTTATAATAAAGTAATATTTTTTATCAAATTCAAAAGTAGTGTAAGACCCCATTATAAAGATATCTCGCGAGGAGATGGAGCGTATCCCTATAATTCCAATAATCCTTGTCATTATAAAATTATTCAGTACCTAACCCTGATTTACTAAACGTTTTTGATCGTAAACACACATTTATCTTTTAACTTGAAAATTAAAATCTTTATTTTTCACATAGACCAAAATCAAAGGCTCTTAGTAAAAGTCAAAACTCAACCGCTAGGTTCGGAAAGCAGGTTTGCACCGAGAAGAACTGGCAAGAAACTCGACACTTGCTCTTTTCAAAACATATGTCATTACATAATACAAGTATTTATAAAGTATGAAAAATTATTAACATATCTCGCGAGGAGATGGAAGCAATCCCTATCAATCCAATAATCCTTGTCATTATAAAATTATTCAATGGTATAGTAACCCTGATTTACTAAACGTTTTTGATCATAAACACATGGAGGGTCGTTCATTCGTAGATAAGACGATCTTCAAAAGGATTTGCACTTGGCGTTAATGAGTCAGTAGGTGAATGAATAATTCAGGTCTTATGTTTACACTCCCTTACATTAAGGCGATAATTTTCATACATTATTGATTTTCGTTTCATTTCTATCTGTACCATCCGGGCGCGAAAATTCAAATTTTATTTAGTTTTTCGCTCATAGTGGGCTAATTATACATCGAAGGCTAATGGCAATGAGTTTTGCGGGCACAACGTTTGTGCATCTACATATTTTTTACAAAAACTCAGCTCAACAACACTTATTTACTTCACATTGGTTCCCGATAGCTCGAAATCTGGGAAACTGCAAAAAATTATCTTTCGGGAACCAATATGAGATGAGTGGGAACTTTCGAGCAAAGTTTCTATTAAAAACATGTAGATGCATAAAAAGTAGACCCGCAAAATGCATTGCCATAAATCTACAATGTGAAGTTAGTCTAATATTTGCGAATAACTAAATAAAATTTGAATTTCGCGGGCTGGTAGGGCCGCAACACCTTAAAATGCCACATGGCTCGAGGTGCTGTGTCTAAAGGTGGGTCTAAGCTAGGCGAACCGAGCACGAGCCGAACACAATTCGTGTAGTGTGGACCGACTTACAAGCCTCGAACGAGCGCGCTGCGAGCATTTCGTTCGTGCGCGGCTGCGTTCCGCCTGTTGACGGTGATTCGACGAACACAAAGGGATTGGAGGACGGTTCGTCTAGCGTAGACCCACCTTTACGTTACATACCTGTACCAAATATATATTTTGGCAGTCGCAAAAAAATTAGTGTTAGTTGAGACCTCTGACCTCAGTTATATTAGTACCACAAAATATCTAATATTACTAACGTAAAGAAGTGACAGTCACACCCTCCCGTCAATGTATCACCGCACGCCGAGCGCCGAGAGCCGTGCTATTCTGCAAAAATATTAAAAAGCAGCGACGAGCGTACATCTCTGCATCTATGAATTTGTCAGTTGTATTAAAGTACAATTTTGCATGCCATCTTCTTGGCAGCTGTTTCAGAGATGGACATTTTGTAGAATAGCACTGCAGTGGTACTCGTGGTCACTGACAGCGGGCTGTCACCGCGGCATCGGTCGCGTCGTTACGTACAGCTCGACTGTTGCCAGCCCTACGCGCTACATAGATCATTACTCACGCATACAGATAGAGTGTTTTATAAATGAAAAGTGTATCAAAATTAACGCTGCCAACGGGATTCGAACCCGTGACCACCACCTGTCGCGAGTGGACGCTCTTCCAACTGAGCTATGGTAGCGAAAGTCTCGTTCTAAGTTCGCTCCATTCGTAATATAGGCCTTTGAGTTGGTGAAACCGTAGTTTCCCAATAGATGGCTCCGCGTTCAGCCCATGACCAATGTCTATCGAAATTATCGTGCCAACAGTATTCGCTACCATAGCTCAGTTGGAAGAGCGTCCACTCGCGACAGGTGGTGGTCACGGGTTCGAATCCCGTTGGCAGCGTTAATTTTGATACACTTTTCATTTATAAAATTATACCTAGTGTGTGAAGAAGTATAAAAATGAAGTAAACAGATAGAGTGCGTATAGGGGTGGTGCGTTTGTAGTAGTGTAGGTAGTTAAGTCATGTTACATGTACTGAGTGTCAGCGGCCTGCTAGTATACAGAGATCAGTGCTCGAGGCCCATCGCCTGCAGCAGCTGCGGCGCGTGCACGCGGTAGCTGTCCACGCCGGTCCGCGTGCAGCGCGCCGCGTGCAGCGCGTGCCCGTCGCGCGCCGCCACGTGCGCCGCCGCGCGCGACAGCTGCTCCGCCGAGCACGGCGACGGCCAGCCTGCCAAACGCGAAACCAAATTAGCGATGTGGTCTGTACGAGGATTTTACAACGGGCAAAAATTGGCGCAGGGGACGCACGCTCGAATTCGAGTGGGAGGTCGCGGGTTCGATTCCCGCCACGGGCCTCTTTGAAATTTTATAATTTCTAAATTGGCTCAGGTCTGGTGGGAGGCTTCGGCCGTTAAGGCGTCTCAGAAGAAAATGGCACTTAAGTAGGAATTCACACGATAAACGGCTTCTCAACAAAGCAAAAAAAGAAATAAAAATAATGCTGGATGAAAACGAAAATAAGACACTTCAAGACAAACTATCCAAATTATCCCCATATAAATCAGAAAACTATTCTTTATACAAAATGACTAAACCTCTTAGAAAAACAACGGATCACGTTGCACCTCTAAGAAAGACTGATGGCAACTGGGCTAGAAATTGCTCGCAAAAAGCAGAATTGTTTGGCCAATTTCTACATGGAATTTTTAAACCCAATGACCCTGATGCATCATATCCAGAAAATGAGATCAACAATATTATTGAAAGTGATCAACAAATGTCACTTCCGATGCGCCCAGTAACACCAAAGGAAGTCCATAGGCACATTAATAACCTGAAGTCAAAAAAGGCACCGGGATATGATCTCATTACAGCTGAGGTTTTAAAGCAATTGCCAAGAAAAGGAATTGTCCTGATAACAATATTGTTCAATGCAATACTAAGACTGCAGTATTTCCCATCGCTCTGGAAAGTGTCCATCATAAACATGATACCTAAACCTGGAAAGCCTCCTACAGAAGTGTCTTCATACAGGCCAATAAGCCTACTTCCACTATTGTCTAAAATCTTTGAGAAAATATTGCTCAAACGTATCGGACCAGTATTAGAAGAACAGAATATAATACCAGACCACCAATTTGGCTTTCGATCTCAGCATGGAACGACAGAACAAATTCATAGAATTGCGCACACTGTTCGACAAACTTTGGAAAGAAAGGAATACTGTTCTGCTGTTTTCCTTGATATTCAACAAGCCTTTGATAGAGTGTGGCACAAAGGGCTCCTCTACAAGCTAAAACTTTGTTTACCAAACACGGCTTATATGCTTATTAAGTCGTATCTGTCTGAGAGAATTTTCCAGGTCAAATGTGATGACAGTTTATCATCTCTGTACCCAATAGAAGCAGGAGTACCACAAGGATCTGTGCTGGGACCTACTCTGTATACAATATACACTGCAGACTTGCCCCTGTCTGAACATGTGATAACGGCAACGTACGCCGATGACACTGCTATTCTTGCTTGTGACAAGGACGCCAACAATGCATCTTTTAAACTGCAGCAACATTTAAATAAACTGAACTCCTGGCTCAAACAATGGAGAATCAGAGCTAGTCCAGCAAAATCGAGTCATATAACTTTCACTCTAAAGAAGGGGGATTGCCCACCAGTGACACTGAACGACAAAATCCTGCCGCACCATACGACCGTGAAATATTTGGGAATACATCTGGACCGAAGATTGACCTGGAAAGATCACATAAAAGCTAAAAGAGACCAAGCTAACTGGAAATTCCGGGAATTGTATTGGCTAATAGGAAGGAATTCATCATTGAGCCTTGAAAACAAGCTCATAATATATAAATGCATCATCAAACCTATATGGACGTATGGCATCCAACTCTGGGGTTCTGCAAGTCACTCCAATATAGAAATATTGCAGCGCTTTCAAAATAATGTACTGAAAGTCATATGCAATGCTCCATGGTTCACCAAAACCTCCGAAGTGCACCAATACCTAGCCATGCCAACCGTCAGAGATGAAATAGAGAGGTCAATTGGATCCTACAAAAAGAGACTAGAACAACATAAAAACAGTCTGGCTGTCAAACTCCTCGACACCAGAGACACCAGGCCAACATTGTTTAAGACTTTTTTTCAAATAAGGGATGCTGCATTATTGGATGGGCTAAACCCAAAAAGCCTCAACATTATAGACCTCAAATCTGATTATGGTCAAAAGACTGATCTCAGATAGAGAGACAAAACTAGAGAAAAAAAAAAAAAATTGGCTCAGGTCTGGTGGGAGGCTTCGGCCGTGGCTAGTTACCACCCTATCAGCAAAGACGTGCCGCCAAACGATTTAGCGTTCCGGTGCGATGTTGTGTAGAAACCGTTGGGGTGAGTTTACTTACCCCTTCCAAGTTAGTATGCTAACATCTTCGACTGCATCATCACTTACCATCAGACGAGATCGCAGTCAAATACTAACTTGTATAGCGTAAAAAAAAATACATGAAAGTCGGTCCAATGACGAAAGACGTCGCCTGCGGCTCGGGTGCGAGGCGCTACTGACCGTCGATGTCGAGGGTCGCGGCCATGGCGGGGTGTCCGCGCACGAACTCCGGCAGCATCTTGCGCAGCGCGTCGACGGGCACCACCTCCAGGTTGCCGTAGTCCACGTACAGCACGCGCACGTCGCCTGCGGCTCGGGTGCGAGGCGCTACTGACCGTCGATGTCGAGGGTCGCGGCCATGGCGGGGTGTCCGCGCACGAACTCCGGCAGCATCTTGCGCAGCGCGTCGACGGGCACCACCTCCAGGTTGCCGTAGTCCACGTACAGCACGCGCACGTCGCCTGCGGCTCGGGTGCGAGGCGCTACTGACCGTCGATGTCGAGGGTCGCGGCCATGGCGGGGTGTCCGCGCACGAACTCCGGCAGCATCTTGCGCAGCGCGTCGACGGGCACCACCTCCAGGTTGCCGTAGTCCACGTACAGCACGCGCACGTCGCCTGCGGCTCGGGTGCGAGGCGCTACTGACCGTCGATGTCGAGGGTCGCGGCCATGGCGGGGTGTCCGCGCACGAACTCCGGCAGCATCTTGCGCAGCGCGTCGACGGGCACCACCTCCAGGTTGCCGTAGTCCACGTACAGCACGCTCACGCCGGCGCCGCCCGGCCCGCCCAGCTGCTCGCACACCACCGCGCGGTACCACTGCCCGTCTGGAAAAACACACTCGCTTAGCGCCGGACAACGAAACCGTTTACACGCGTCGGGGACTTGGCGACGCACAGCTCCTCGCACGCGGGCAAGTACGGCTGCTTGCCGAGCTCGCTGTTACATGAGTGTAGCAGCGACGAGCACTCACCCGTCGGGGACTTGGCGACGCACAGCTCCACGCACGCGGGCAAGTACGGCTGCTTGCCGAGCTCGCTGTTACATGAGTGTAGCAGCGACGAGCACTCACCCGTCGGGGACTTGGCGACGCACAGCTCCTCGCACGCGGCAAGTACGGCTGCTTGCCGAGCTCGCTGTTACATGAGTGTAGCAGCGACGAGCACTCACCCGTCGGGGACTTGGCGACGCACAGCTCCTCGCACGCGGGCAAGTACGGCTGCTTGCCGAGCTCGCTGTTACCTGAGTGTAGCAGCGACGAGCACTCACCCGTCGGGGACTTGGCGACGCACAGCTCCTCGCACGCGGGCAAGTACGGCTGCTTGCCGAGCTCGCTGCTACCTGAGTGTAGCAGCGACGAGCACTCACCCGTCGGGGACTTGGCGACGCACAGCTCCTCGCACGCGGGCAAGTACGGCTGCTTGCCGAGCTCGCTGTTACATGAGTGTAGCAGCGACGAGCACTCACCCGTCGGGGACTTGGCGACGCACAGCTCCTCGCACGCGGGCAAGTACGGCTGCTTGCCGAGCTCGCTGTTACATAAGTGTAGCAGCGACGAGCACTCACCCGTCGGGGACTTGGCGACGCACAGCTCCTCGCACGCGGGCAAGTACGGCTGCTTGCCGAGCTCGCTGTTACCTGAGTGTAGCAGCGACGAGCACTCACCCGTCGGGGACTTGGCGACGCACAGCTCCTCGCACGCGGGCAAGTACGGCTGCTTGCCGAGCTCGCTGTTACCTGAGTGTAGCAGCGACGAGCACTCACCCGTCGGGGACTTGGCGACGCACAGCTCCTCGCACGCGGGCAAGTACGGCTGCTTGCCGAGCTCGCTGTTACATGAGTGTAGCAGCGACGAGCACTCACCCGTCGGGGACTTGGCGACGCACAGCTCCTCGCACGCGGGCAAGTACGGCTGCTTGCCGAGCTCGCTGTTACATGAGTGTAGCAGCGACGAGCACTCACCCGTCGGGGACTTGGCGACGCACAGCTCCTCGCACGTGGGCAAGTACGGCTGCTTGCCGAGCTCGCTGTCACATGAGTGTAGCAGCGACGAGCACTCACCCGTCGGGGACTTGGCGACGCACAGCTCCTCGCACGCGGGCAAGTACGGCTGCTTGCCGAGCTCGCTGTTACATGAGTGTAGCAGCGACGAGCACTCACCCGTCGGGGACTTGGCGACGCACAGCTCCTCGCACGCGGGCACGTACGGCTGCTTGCCGAGCTCGCTGTTATTTGAGTGTAGCAGCGACGAGCACTCACCCGTCGGGGACTTGGCGACGCACAGCTCCTCGCACGCGGGCAAGTACGGCTGCTTGCCGAGCTCGCTGTTACATGAGTGTAGCAACGACGAGCACTCACCCGTCGGGGACTTGGCGACGCACAGCTCCTCGCACGCGGGCACGTACGGCTGCTTGCCGAGCTCGCTGTTATTTGAGTGTAGCAGCGACGAGCACTCACCCGTCGGGGACTTGGCGACGCACAGCTCCTCGCACGCGGGCACGTACGGCTGCTTGCCGAGCTCGCTGTTACATGAGTGTAGCAGCGACGAGCACTCACCCGTCGGGGACTTGGCGACGCACAGCTCCTCGCACGCGGGCAAGTACGGCTGCTTGCCGAGCTCGCTGTTACATGAGTGTAGCAGCGACGAGCACTCACCCGTCGGGGACTTGGCGACGCACAGCTCCTCGCACGCGGGCAAGTACGGCTGCTTGCCGAGCTCGCTGTTACATGAGTGTAGCAGCGACGAGCACTCACCCGTCGGGGACTTGGCGACGCACAGCTCCACGCACGCGGGCAAGTACGGCTGCTTGCCGAGCTCGCTGTTACATGAGTGTAGCAGCGACGAGCACTCACCCGTCGGGGACTTGGCGACGCACAGCTCCTCGCACGCGGGCAAGTACGGCTGCTTGCCGAGCTCGCTGTCACATGAGTGTAGCAGCGACGAGCACTCACCCGTCGGGGACTTGGCGATGCACAGCTCCTCGCACGCGGGCAAGTACGGCTGCTTGCCGAGCTCGCTGTTACAGTACTCTTCCATCTGGAAACAAAAAAATAAAATATAAAAAGGTCCGGACTTAAACTTGCCGCCATTTTGTTGATATGAGCAGCCATGTTCAATTTTTTTTCCCTTTTTTTTCACATTATTCGTATTCTGGATTTAATTTTTTAGACAACTCAGCAGTTGTTGTATTATAGGATCTTAGACCTTTACATGACGAGCGCCAGTGAGAGGGAACTCACCCGCTTGGTGAGCGCCTCTAGCCGGGCCACCTGCTCGGCGTATTTGGGGCCAGCCTCGCAGCCGCTGAGCGTGCCGCTGGCGAGCAGGCTGGCGTCCAGGATCTCCAGCTCGCAGCCGCCGCTCGGCAGCGTCGGGTGCTCATGACAGCGCCAGTGAGAGGGAACTCACCCGCTTGGTGAGCGCCTCTAGCCGGGCCACCTGCTCGGCGTACTTGGGGCCAGCCTCGCAGCCGCTGAGCGTGCCGCTGGCGAGCAGGCTGGCGTCCAGGATCTCCAGCTCGCAGCCGCCGCTCGGCAGTGTTAGGTGCTCCATGTCGTTGAGCATAAGGGGTTTCACGTCTGCGAACAACAACTCACAATATTAACTCTTTATTAATTTTATTGTTTTTGCCGGTGTTGGAAGCAGGCAGGTGTTCTGCCAGGGGACCGCTTGTAATCCGAGCGTGTGACGTCAGAACTTGTATTTATAGAACGCTCGTCGATGCCCCGTCTGTGTGTGCTATTGTAGCGCAATACGCCATCTATCGTCAGCTATCGAAGACCGCTACAAGGGCACTACATCTACTACACATCTAATAAGCTCCAGCTTCTTGTTGCGCAGAACATTACGCTACATCTCACCGAGCACGTCGCCGCCGTTGTTCTCCATCTTCTTCCAGTCGGGCGTGCACATCAGCTCCAGCTTCTTGTTGACGGACTCCTTGTTCTTGGCGATGGCGAGGCACACCTCCGCCCCGCTGGGCGCGGACGCGGCGCCGTCGGGCAGCGTCTGCGCAGAACATTATATTTATCTACTGCTGTATGGTAAACTCCTCATAATCCTGTAATGTCGGTACAGCTTACAACATTAACATTTGTATATGTGTGTGTGTCTGCCTGCTGTGTGTGTGTGTGTGTGTGTGTCAGCTACACCACGAGGCACGAGCACTCACCAGGAGCAGCTCAACGCCGTCGTCGCTGAGGGTCTGCAGGTACTCGAGGGCGGCGGCGGTGAGCGCTGCGGTGCCGCGCTGCAGCGTGACCGCGCTGTTGAGGTGCAGCGACGAGCACTCACCAGGAGCAGTTCAACGCCGTCGTCGCTGAGGGTCTGCAGGTACTCGAGGGCGGCGGCGGTGAGCGCTGCGGTGCCGCGCTGCAGCGTGACCGCGCTGTTGAGGTGCAGCGACGAGCACTCACCAGGAGCAGTTCAACGCCGTCGTCGCTGAGGGTCTGCAGGTACTCGAGGGCGGCGGCGGTGAGCGCTGCGGTGCCGCGCTGCAGCGTGACCGCGCTGTTGAGGTGCAGCGACGAGCACTCACCAGGAGCAGCTCAACGCCGTCGTCGCTGAGGGTCTGCAGGTACTCGAGGGCGGCGGCGGTGAGCGCTGCGGTGCCGCGCTGCAGCGTGACCGCGCTGTTGAGGTGCAGCGACGAGCACTCACCAGGAGCAGCTCAACGCCGTCGTCGCTGAGGGTCTGCAGGTACTCGAGGGCGGCGGCGGTGAGCGCTGCGGTGCCGCGCTGCAGCGTGACCGCGCTGTTGAGGTGCAGCGACGAGCACTCACCAGGAGCAGCTCAACGCCGTCGTCGCTGAGGGTCTGCAGGTACTCGAGGGCGGCGGCGGTGAGCGCTGCGGTGCCGCGCTGCAGCGTGACCGCGCTGTTGAGGTGCAGCGACGAGCACTCACCAGGAGCAGTTCAACGCCGTCGTCGCTGAGGGTCTGCAGGTACTCGAGGGCGGCGGCGGTGAGCGCTGCGGTGCCGCGCTGCAGCGTGACCGCGCTGTTGAGGTGCAGCGACGAGCACTCACCAGGAGCAGTTCAACGCCGTCGTCGCTGAGGGTCTGCAGGTACTCGAGGGCGGCGGCGGTGAGCGCTGCGGTGCCGCGCTGCAGCGTGACCGCGCTGTTGAGGTGCAGCGACGAGCACTCACCAGGAGCAGCTCAACGCCGTCGTCGCTGAGGGTCTGCAGGTACTCGAGGGCGGCGGCGGTGAGCGCTGCGGTGCCGCGCTGCAGCGTGACCGCGCTGTTGAGGTGCAGCGACGAGCACTCACCAGGAGCAGTTCAACGCCGTCGTCGCTGAGGGTCTGCAGGTACTCGAGGGCGGCGGCGGTGAGCGCTGCGGTGCCGCGCTGCAGCGTGACCGCGCTGTTGAGGTGCAGCGACGAGCACTCACCAGGAGCAGTTCAACGCCGTCGTCGCTGAGGGTCTGCAGGTACTCGAGGGCGGCGGCGGTGAGCGCTGCGGTGCCGCGCTGCAGCGTGACCGCGCTGTTGAGGTGCAGCGACGAGCACTCACCCGGAGCAGTTCAACGCCGTCGTCGCTGAGGGTCTGCAGGTACTCGAGGGCGGCGGCGGTGAGCGCTGCGGTGCCGCGCTGCAGCGTGACCGCGCTGTTGAGGTGCAGCGACGAGCACTCACCAGGAGCAGTTCAACGCCGTCGTCGCTGAGGGTCTGCAGGTACTCGAGGGCGGCGGCGGTGAGCGCTGCGGTGCCGCGCTGCAGCGTGACCGCGCTGTTGAGGTGCAGCGACGAGCACTCACCAGGAGCAGTTCAACGCCGTCGTCGCTGAGGGTCTGCAGGTACTCGAGGGCGGCGGCGGTGAGCGCTGCGGTGCCGCGCTGCAGCGTGACCGCGCTGTTGAGGTGCAGCGACGAGCACTCACCAGGAGCAGTTCAACGCCGTCGTCGCTGAGGGTCTGCAGGTACTCGAGGGCGGCGGCGGTGAGCGCTGCGGTGCCGCGCTGCAGCGTGACCGCGCTGTTGAGGTGCAGCGACGAGCACTCACCAGGAGCAGTTCAACGCCGTCGTCGCTGAGGGTCTGCAGGTACTCGAGGGCGGCGGCGGTGAGCGCTGCGGTGCCGCGCTGCAGCGTGACCGCGCTGTTGAGGTGCAGCGACGAGCACTCACCAGGAGCAGTTCAACGCCGTCGTCGCTGAGGGTCTGCAGGTACTCGAGGGCGGCGGCGGTGAGCGCTGCGGTGCCGCGCTGCAGCGTGACCGCGCTGTTGAGGTGCAGCGACGAGCACTCACCAGGAGCAGTTCAACGCCGTCGTCGCTGAGGGTCTGCAGGTACTCGAGGGCGGCGGCGGTGAGCGCTGCGGTGCCGCGCTGCAGCGTGACCGCGCTGTTGAGGTGCAGCGACGAGCACTCACCAGGAGCAGTTCAACGCCGTCGTCGCTGAGGGTCTGCAGGTACTCGAGGGCGGCGGCGGTGAGCGCTGCGGTGCCGCGCTGCAGCGTGACCGCGCTGTTGAGGTGCAGCGACGAGCACTCACCAGGAGCAGTTCAACGCCGTCGTCGCTGAGGGTCTGCAGGTACTCGAGGGCGGCGGCGGTGAGCGCTGCGGTGCCGCGCTGCAGTGTGACCGCGCTGTTGAGGTGCAGCGACGAGCACTCACCAGGAGCAGTTCAACGCCGTCGTCGCTGAGGGTCTGCAGGTACTCGAGGGCGGCGGCGGTGAGCGCTGCGGTGCCGCGCTGCAGCGTGACCGCGCTGTTGAGGTGCAGCGACGAGCACTCACCAGGAGCAGTTCAACGCCGTCGTCGCTGAGGGTCTGCAGGTACTCGAGGGCGGCGGCGGTGAGCGCTGCGGTGCCGCGCTGCAGCGTGACCGCGCTGTTGAGGTGCAGCGACGAGCACTCACCAGGAGCAGTTCAACGCCGTCGTCGCTGAGGGTCTGCAGGTACTCGAGGGCGGCGGCGGTGAGCGCTGCGGTGCCGCGCTGCAGCGTGACCGCGCTGTTGAGGTGCAGCGACGAGCACTCACCAGGAGCAGTTCAACGCCGTCGTCGCTGAGGGTCTGCAGGTACTCGAGGGCGGCGGCGGTGAGCGCTGCGGTGCCGCGCTGCAGCGTGACCGCGCTGTTGAGGTGCAGCGACGAGCACTCACCAGGAGCAGTTCAACGCCGTCGTCGCTGAGGGTCTGCAGGTACTCGAGCGCGGCGGCGGTGAGCGCTGCGGTGCCGCGCTGCAGCGTGACCGCGCTGTTGAGGTGCAGCGACGAGCACTCACCAGGAGCAGTTCAACGCCGTCGTCGCTGAGGGTCTGCAGGTACTCGAGGGCGGCGGCGGTGAGCGCTGCGGTGCCGCGCTGCAGCGTGACCGCGCTGTTGAGGTGCAGCGACGAGCACTCACCAGGAGCAGTTCAACGCCGTCGTCGCTGAGGGTCTGCAGGTACTCGAGGGCGGCGGCGGTGAGCGCTGCGGTGCCGCGCTGCAGCGTGACCGCGCTGTTGAGGTGCAGCGACGAGCACTCACCAGGAGCAGTTCAACGCCGTCGTCGCTGAGGGTCTGCAGGTACTCGAGGGCGGCGGCGGTGAGCGCTGCGGTGCCGCGCTGCAGCGTGACCGCGCTGTTGAGGTGCAGCGACGAGCACTCACCAGGAGCAGTTCAACGCCGTCGTCGCTGAGGGTCTGCAGGTACTCGAGCGCGGCGGCGGTGAGCGCTGCGGTGCCGCGCTGCAGCGTGACCGCGCTGTTGAGGTGCAGCGACGAGCACTCACCAGGAGCAGTTCAACGCCGTCGTCGCTGAGGGTCTGCAGGTACTCGAGCGCGGCGGCGGTGAGCGCTGCGGTGCCGCGCTGCAGCGTGACCGCGCTGTTGAGGTGCAGCGACGAGCACTCACCAGGAGCAGTTCAACGCCGTCGTCGCTGAGGGTCTGCAGGTACTCGAGGGCGGCGGCGGTGAGCGCTGCGGTGCCGCGCTGCAGCGTGACCGCGCTGTTGAGGTGCAGCGACGAGCACTCACCAGGAGCAGTTCAACGCCGTCGTCGCTGAGGGTCTGCAGGTACTCGAGGGCGGCGGCGGTGAGCGCTGCGGTGCCGCGCTGCAGCGTGACCGCGCTGTTGAGGTGCAGCGACGAGCACTCACCAGGAGCAGTTCAACGCCGTCGTCGCTGAGGGTCTGCAGGTACTCGAGGGCGGCGGCGGTGAGCGCTGCGGTGCCGCGCTGCAGCGTGACCGCGCTGTTGAGGTGCAGCGACGAGCACTCACCAGGAGCAGTTCAACGCCGTCGTCGCTGAGGGTCTGCAGGTACTCGAGGGCGGCGGCGGTGAGCGCTGCGGTGCCGCGCTGCAGCGTGACCGCGCTGTTGAGGTGCAGCGACGAGCACTCACCAGGAGCAGTTCAACGCCGTCGTCGCTGAGGGTCTGCAGGTACTCGAGGGCGGCGGCGGTGAGCGCTGCGGTGCCGCGCTGCAGCGTGACCGCGCTGTTGAGGTGCAGCGACGAGCACTCACCAGGAGCAGTTCAACGCCGTCGTCGCTGAGGGTCTGCAGGTACTCGAGGGCGGCGGCGGTGAGCGCTGCGGTGCCGCGCTGCAGCGTGACCGCGCTGTTGAGGTGCAGCGACGAGCACTCACCAGGAGCAGTTCAACGCCGTCGTCGCTGAGGGTCTGCAGGTACTCGAGGGCGGCGGCGGTGAGCGCTGCGGTGCCGCGCTGCAGCGTGACCGCGCTGTTGAGGTGCAGCGACGAGCACTCACCAGGAGCAGTTCAACGCCGTCGTCGCTGAGGGTCTGCAGGTACTCGAGGGCGGCGGCGGTGAGCGCTGCGGTGCCGCGCTGCAGCGTGACCGCGCTGTTGAGGTGCAGCGACGAGCACTCACCAGGAGCAGTTCAACGCCGTCGTCGCTGAGGGTCTGCAGGTACTCGAGGGCGGCGGCGGTGAGCGCTGCGGTGCCGCGCTGCAGCGTGACCGCGCTGTTGAGGTGCAGCGACGAGCACTCACCAGGAGCAGTTCAACGCCGTCGTCGCTGAGGGTCTGCAGGTACTCGAGGGCGGCGGCGGTGAGCGCTGCGGTGCCGCGCTGCAGCGTGACCGCCGACACCACCGTCGGCGCGCTGTTGAGGTCCAACTGTTGAGGGCACGCGTAGATCTGTTCCTTGGTGGTCTTTTCTACGTTGCCTGTCGGTAGAAATATAATGCAATTCTATCACTACATTTTTGGAACATTACTGTTGCGGCCAGCAAAAGAGGCATTGATGGACGAACGTGTAAACACATCTTTACACACATAAATAAGTCCCAAAACGTAAAAATTGGGTGAGCCATGGTCTATAAAAAGTCGATTAAAACTCAAGTGTAGAAAAGTTAATGCAAAATCCGAATTAATAATTTTGACAATATTCAATTATTATACTTATTTCAAGTACTAATAGTAGTGTGTACGGGTGTGTAGGTTTTTGCAAACAAGCTGTCATTAACAAGTCCGAGCCTAAGGCGAGGGTTTTTAATGTCACGAGTTTGCAATACCCTACTTTCCACCCTTGTATCACAATGAACTAATCTCAACTACAGTGGTTGTCACTTACCAAACTCAATGTACTCCAGTTGATATTTGTTTAGTTTCTCGCTTGTCCGTTGGCACAACGCCCTGAAATAGATTGTTAATCCTATACCTTTAAACGAGCAATTCTTCATTTCAAATCTGGATTTCGTAAACGGCAAGAACGATTTTCATGAAAGTTAGTATACAGGGGGTTTTGTGGGGCGATAAATCGATCTAGCTAGGATTCATTTTTAGAAAATGTCGAATTTACCAAAAAAATAATAAAAATATGACTACTGCTGCCATCTATTGGCCAGTAGTTCAACTACCGAGCGAAGCTCGGTCACCCAGATATTGTATGGTATAAATAATAACATTCAGAAATATCGTCTAAAAATTTAGTGACCCGTTTTTAGGGTTCCGAAAAAAAAATGCGATTCAGACTCTTGCATCGAGGGTTCCATAATAAAGAAGAACATGGTAAAAATCTATTAAAACATGGGGGGTAATGCAACACCCAAGATTAAGTGTACAAACTCAGCCGTGTTTTTTGTTATCACTATTTCACATTATAACTGAACAAACTACTTAAAATAAGAGCTATTCACCATTACCTCCATGGGTATACATAAATATATATATACTAGCGCACCCGACAGACTTCGTCCTGTCAAAAAGATTTTTATTTGCTACTACCTATTTTATAGTTGGGGGAAATGCTGATATTCTCGTGAACAGAACACACGCACACTGTTTTGATTTACCTGTAACACAAGCCGTCAGTGAACTTCCCGATGACCACTTGACCCTTTTGAGGAGACTCCTTGATGGGGGAAGCTGTAACAACAACATATTTTTAGAGCTCCATGGGGACGGAGACAAAGACACCTTAAATTAGGCCACAATACCTGTCAACAATGACAACCATGAAAGTTCATGGTACTTCCACTACACCTAAATACACGGAGTCCTCGTGGACTCCGTGTCGGCCGGACGCACCATCAGCTCGCCGTGCTGCTGCAGACTGGACGCGTCCACCGGCAGGACTGTCGCGTTGTTCTCACCCGTTATGCTGAACTGCACCACGTCGTGCAGGACGGCGTCGAACTTCCTCGTGGACTCCGTGTCGGCCGGACGCACCATCAGCTCGCCGTGCTGCTGCAGACTGGACGCGTCCACCGGCAGGACTGTCACGTTGTTCTCACCCGTTATGCTGAACTGCACCACGTCGTGCAGGACGGCGTCGAACTTCCTCGTGGACTCCGTGTCGGCCGGACGCACCATCAGCTCGCCGTGCTGCTGCAGACTGGACGCGTTCACCGGCAGGACTGTCGCGTTGTTCTCACCCGTCATGCTGAACTGCACCACGTAGTGCAGGACGGCGTCGAACTTCCTCGTGGACTCCGTGTCGGCCGGACGCACCATCAGCTCGCCGTGCTGCTGCAGACTGGACGCGTCCACCGGCAGGACTGTCGCGTTGTTCTCACCCGTCATGCTGAACTGCACCACGTCGTGCAGGACGGCGTCGAACTTCCTCGTGGACTCCGTGTCGGCCGGACGCACCATCAGCTCGCCGTGCTGCTGCAGACTGGACGCGTCCACCGGCAGGACTGTCGCGTTGTTCTCACCCGTTATGCTGAACTGCACCACGTCGTGCAGGACGGCGTCGAACTTCCTCGTGGACTCCGTGTCGGCCGGACGCACCATCAGCTCGCCGTGCTGCTGCAGACTGGACGCGTCCACCGGCAGGACTGTCGCGTTGTTCTCACCCGTTATGCTGAACTGCACCACGTCGTGCAGGACGGCGTCGAACTTCCTCGTGGACTCCGTGTCGGCCGGACGCACCATCAGCTCGCCGTGCTGCTGCAGACTGGACGCGTCCACCGGCAGGACTGTCGCGTTGTTCTCACCCGTCATGCTGAACTGCACCACGTCGTGCAGGACGGCGTCGAACTTCCTCGTGGACTCCGTGTCGGCCGGACGCACCATCAGCTCGCCGTGCTGCTGCAGACTGGACGCGTCCACCGGCAGGACTGTCGCGTTGTTCTCACCCGTTATGCTGAACTGCACCACGTCGTGCAGGACGGCGTCGAACTTCCTCGTGGACTCCGTGTCGGCCGGACGCACCATCAGCTCGCCGTGCTGCTGCAGACTGGACGCGTCCACCGGCAGGACTGTCGCGTTGTTCTCACCCGTTATGCTGAACTGCACCACGTCGTGCAGGACGGCGTCGAACTTCCTCGTGGACTCCGTGTCGGCCGGACGCACCATCAGCTCGCCGTGCTGCTGCAGACTGGACGCGTCCACCGGCAGGACTGTCGCGTTGTTCTCACCCGTTATGCTGAACTGCACCACGTCGTGCAGGACGGCGTCGAACTTCCTCGTGGACTCTGTGTCGGCCGGACGCACCATCAGCTCGCCGTGCTGCTGCAGACTGGACGCGTCCACCGGCAGGACTGTCGCGTTGTTCTCACCCGTTATGCTGAACTGCACCACGTCGTGCAGGACGGCGTCGAACTTCCTCGTGGACTCCGTGTCGGCCGGACGCACCATCAGCTTGCCGTGCTTCTCCAGACTGGATGCGTCTACGAGCAGGACTGTCGAGTTGTTCTTCAGCGCCGGACGGGGGACTTCCGGGATCACGACAGCTGTCAATAAAAAAACTAATCAGCGATTGAGCAGAAAAGTCGGCAGCAACAGTCTATGAATATTCTCTAGTTTTTGGGTTCCCTGGCACAAATTCTGCGAACACTGCGAACAGGGACAGCGTATAAAAACTATAAAAAATATAATCCCGCGATTTTATCTGCGGTATTCGTGGACTCCGACAGCCCGCTATCGATTACCACCAGCCGTATCGCGCTCGGTAATACATTGACGGAAGGGTGTGGCAGTCACTTCTTTACGTTAGTAATATTATATATTTGGTGGTAATGGACCCTTTGACTGTAGAACCCTAAAAAAGCTGTTCTTACCGACAGGGGCTGGTTTGGGCGGGTGCTCCACGAGCGGCCTCCAGCGCGAGACTTCGCCCTCGCCGACGGCAGCGTCCGTCTCGCTGTCCACAACGTCCACCTTGTAACCTTCCGCGGTTTTGGACTTGAGGGTGACCTTCACGCTCTCGCCGATCTAGAACAGAGATGGCATTATAATCACCTAGACTAGGAGTGACGACCGGTAGAAGCAAGCTTAGTCAGGCCAGGTCCACTTATCATGTGATCGAGAAATTACAGGTAGGCGTCTCGACGTACTAATTTCAGACGGCCGCCACGTTTTTTTTTTTACGCTATACAAGTTAGTACTTGACTGCGATCTCACCTGATGGTAAGCGATGATGCAGTCGAAGATGTTAGCGTACTAACTTGGAAGGGGTAAGTGAACTCACCCCAACGGTTTTATTTTATTTTATTTTATTGGTTCCGCCAACAACACTTGAGCATTACAATATAACAAGATAAATTGATTTATTACAACACATATATATAGCCCGAGCATCAATAACTGGCAGAAACAGAAGCATTATAAATCATTATGAAAGAAGAAAGAAAACAGTATCGGTTTCTACACGACATCGTACCGGAACGCTAAATCGCTTAGCGGCACGTCTTTGCTGGTAGGGTGGTAACTAGCCACGGCCAAAGCCTCCCACCAGACCAGACCTGAGCCAATTTAGAAATTATAAAATTCTAAAGTGGCCCGTGGCGGGAATCGAACCCGCGACCTCCCATCCTCGAATCCGAGCTTGCGTCCCCTGCGCCACGGAGGTCGTCAGACAACGTGCCGGATACTTTGCTCGCGTTAGTTCGGGTACGGTCTATTTCACGCGCTGCGTGCGCCCGATGACGAGGTAGTCCTAGTACGTCAAGTGCGATAAAGCTAGATAGAAAGAGACCACAACATTGCTTTTGTTGCGTGTTCTTTCCGCAGGCGTGGCCAGGCGCTTTTGCGAACTGAATTGCACTTTTTGTGTCAGTATTTTTTTAAATCATCTTGCCGAGTGAGCCTTCTGTACTTTTAAGTATATATAAAATCGAGTGTGACATACGGACGGATGGACGGACGGACGAAAGGACGGAGAAAGTATCACATAAGGGTTCCATTTTAACCATTTTGATATGGAACCCTAATAGAGGTATTCCGAGGCGTAGTATAGGGAGTCTCCTATCTAGTTGAACTGACGATATGGCACGGGTGGTGGGACGCTGAGGACAGGGGACTGGGCCCATAACCTGACGAAATTCAGGTTGAATGATTACAAACATTCGAACTTTGTGATACACACCTTGACGCCAGCCGCGTCCAGCACGCAGCAGAACTCCGCGATGTCTTCGTACTTGGGCGCGAGTTTCTTGCACTTGTCGGTGGCGCCCAGAGCGACAACCTTGCTGGAGTCGACGAGCGCTGCGCTGGTGGCCGAGAGGCATCTGGCTCTATAGTACGCTCCGTCCTCCGGGTTGTAGTACGAGAACAAGTCTCCAGGGTTTGGTCTGAAACAAAAAAAAACATTTAGTACTTAAGGGACAGACAGACAAAGCCTGCCGAGCTGACAATGGCTTTGGCGTCCATTGACAGAAGCTATGAAACTCATCTTGAAACTTAAACACAACACTCACTTGCAGTCCGGCATGGCTTCACTGTCAACGGTGAAGTCTTCGCACAGCAGCTGGAACTGTTCCTGGCTGTCCTCGTGCAGGGACAAACAGACGAAGCCAGCAGAGCTGCTCTTGCACTCTGAGGCTTTGGCGTCCACTGACAGAAGCAAAGTGTCACCGATGGAACGGGTCTCAATTAGGTAACTGTAGACAGAGAACGAGTGATTGGTATTTTAAAGTAGCTACCCAGTAGTATACAATGGTAACGTCTTTGTTCATCAAAATATCTATCTTTAACTGACTTCAAAAAAAGGAGGAGGTTCTCTCTCTCGGAATCTCCTCATCGGATCTCCAATCTACTCATCGGAATCTTTATTATAATTAATGAAGAAGGACTTATGTCAAAGTCACTCAGATATTAAATTTGAAAATCTTTATTTTATGAAAGCATTGCAAGGAAACCTGTGCGTCTGAAATTTCTCAAGAATAAAGGTATGTGAATAAAAAAAAACCTCCACTTGATGATAACATAATATGATGAATGCACTCACCTCTTAGGCAACGTAGGTTTTTCAGGCACAGTTTGTGCTGGGGTGACCTGCGGAACAGTAGCAACAGAAGTTGCTGTGGGATCTCGGTGCATTGGTGATGATCTTTGCAGGAATTCCGAGACCGGTTTGGGTGCAGACTTCTGTACTGGTTTGGGGGTTGGTTCCACTTGCTTTGATGCAGGTGGGGGTGTTTGCACTTGTTTTGTTGCGGGTGTAGGTGTTTGCACTTGTTTTGTTGCCGGTGGGGGTGTTTGCACTTGTTTTGTTGCCGGTGGGGGTATTTGCACTTGTTTCGGAGCCGGTGGGGATGTGTGCACTTTTTTCGGTGAAGGTGGATTAATCTGCACTGGTTTTGTCGCCGGTCCGGTCGCTGATTTTGGATCCACTGCGGATAACAAATATTAATTAGAGCTGTTATTTTATTTTCAAAGGAAAACTTACAACTATTTTTAAAGCTGGTAAGACTAGTAAACCTAATTATCTTAAAGCTAATCAAAACAGATATACAACGTGTAGATTAATTGCCCTCATTAGCCGAAAGCCTTAAGCAGGGAACGATATATAGATGCATGAAAATATATCACAAGAAGTCTAGCTCACATCCTGAGGGAACTATAGGGAGTTCAAAAATTTACTACAAATATTAAGTGACATCCCTAAAAAACAGCTGGTTCAATATCAATGAACTGGGAATAATGGAAATGATATGAGGTTTGTTGATATCGCATTTAGGGTTGCTACTTTTTATTTTTCTAAACGGTTAATATTAATTAATATAAGCCTATTTATAGAACCCTAAAAGTATCAACCTCTGGGCTCCAAGCTGTCCTCATCGTCGGCAGCAGGCGCGTCGTTCTGCCTCGGACGCCTGTTCTGGTTGTTGGAGTACTCTCTGTTGGCTGCGCCGCCGCCGCGGGTCTTGTTTTGAGTGTTATTCAACTGCTGGAAGTTGGTGTTGCCGGCCGGAAGTAGGTTCTGTTACAATAGGCAACCATATGAAATATTCATTTATAAATATCTAAATCAGATATACGGGCTGGGCCCATAACCTGGCGTAATTACATCAAAGCGAGATCAACGAGTCCGCCCGCGATATTCAATTTTTTTTTTTTGCAATTTGTACGCTAATTAGACATAATAGGCTTATGGCAGTCAAACTGCAGAAATGCCAGTATCGTCTTTACATGTAAATATCTTTAACTGGACAATTTCAAGCAAAGATTTTTAGCTTACAAATTGGGAAAACCGCTAAAAATTTCGCGGGCACAGCCGTCGCAGGCCACTTAACGAACTGAATTTTTGTATTATATTGAGACAAACAAAATTAACTATTTAGGTAACCCAAATGCACAATAAACTTTACCTTTTTCGACGGGCGGTCGTGGTTTTCGTTGTTGAAATCCCTCTTAGGAGCGGGGGCGGGCGAGCGCGGGCGGCGGAGCGGGGCGGACGCGGGGTGGGACGCACTGTAGCAAAACACACACATTTTAAAGGAAACGCTGTTTTTTTTTACACCTATACAAGCTAGTACTTGACTGCGATCTTACCTGATGGTAAGTGATGATGCAGCCGAAAATGTTAACGTACTAACTTGGAAGGGGTAAGTAGTCACCCCAACGGTTTCTACACAGCATCGCACCGGAACGCTAAATCACTTGGCGGCACGTCTTTGCTGGTAGGGTAGCCACGGCCGAAGCCTCCCACCAGACAATCTATTTTCTTTGTTGTAGTATAATTATACTGTGTATAAGTTGTTATCTGTAGTCAGGTTTTTTAATTGATCTTGTTTATTACTACATATGTTTTTTGAGGTAATTAATTTACATTCATCTTAATGAAAATTAAATACAAATAAATTGAACATTACTCACGTTGGTTCTGCCTCTTTCTCCCTTACGTCTGCGGCCACTTTCTTATTTTGTCTGTAAAATAAATACAATGTTTGTTATACGGAAAAGCGATATATCTTAAGGTTTAAGACCAACTAAGACAAATTTTCGTTCACTAATCGCATGTTAATAAGCTAGTATCCCTTATGAGGACCACAGGATTGTCCTAACATAATGCATATACGTGTATATCCCTTTGAAGATCCACAGGGTTTCATCACAATACCAGTGTGTATCCCTTTAAAGATCCACAAGGGTTGTTTCAAGTCCCAACCAGTGCTTGCGTGTATCCCCTTATAGACCCACAAGGGTTGTTTCAAGTCCCAATCAGTGCATGTGTGTATCCTTTTAAAGAGCCACAGAGTTTTTTCAAGTCCCAACCAGTGCACCTGTGTATCCCTTTAACGGCCCACAAGGGTTGTTTCAAGTCCCAACCAGTGCTTGTGTGTATCCCCTTATAGACCCACAAGGGTTGTTTCAAGTCCCAATCAGTGCATGTGTGTATCCTTTTAAAGAGCCACAGGGTTTTTTCAAGTCCCAACCAGTGCACCTGTGTATCCCTTTAACGACCCACAGGGTTGTTTCAAGTCCCAACCAGTGCTTGTGTGTATCCCTTTTAAGACCCACAAGGGTTGTTTTAAGTCCCAATCAGTGCATGTGTGTATCCCTTTAAAGACCCACAGGGTTGTTTCAAGTCCCAACCAGTGTATGTGAGTATCCCTTTGAAGGCAGGGTTTACACAGTGTAAGGCGCTCACCTGGCCAGGTTGTGGCACACGGCGCTGTGGCGCAGCTTCCAGTCGCGCTGCTGGCACGCCACGCCGCAGTAGGGCGTCATCCCGCAGCGCGCGCACAGCACGTCGGTCGGCGCGCCGCACGACACGCACTGCGCGACAGGGTTTACACAGTGTACGGTGCTCACCTGGCCAGGTTGTGGCACACGGCGCTGTGGCGCAGCTTCCAGTCGCGCTGCTGGCACGCCACGCCGCAGTAGGGCGTCATCCCGCAGCGCGCGCACAGCACGTCGGTCGGCGCGCCGCACGACACGCACTGCGCGACAGGGTTTACACAGTGTACGGTGCTCACCTGGCCAGGTTGTGGCACACGGCGCTGTGGCGCAGCTTCCAGTCGCGCTGCTGGCACGCCACGCCGCAGTAGGGCGTCATCCCGCAGCGCGCGCACAGCACGTCGGTCGGCGCGCCGCACGACACGCACTGCGCGACAGGGTTTACACAGTGTACGGCGCTCACCTGGCCAGGTTGTGGCACACGGCGCTGTGGCGCAGCTTCCAGTCGCGCTGCTGGCACGCCACGCCGCAGTAGGGCGTCATCCCGCAGCGCGCGCACAGCACGTCGGTCGGCGCGCCGCACGACACGCACTGCGCGACAGGGTTTACACAGTGTACGGTGCTCACCTGGCCAGGTTGTGGCACACGGCGCTGTGGCGCAGCTTCCAGTCGCGCTGCTGGCACGCCACGCCGCAGTAGGGCGTCATCCCGCAGCGCGCGCACAGCACGTCGGTCGGCGCGCCGCACGACACGCACTGCGCGACAGGGTTAACACAGTGTACGGCGCTCACCTGGCCAGGTTGTGGCACACGGCGCTGTGGCGCAGCTTCCAGTCGCGCTGCTGGCACGCCACGCCGCAGTAGGGCGTCATCCCGCAGCGCGCGCACAGCACGTCGGTCGGCGCGCCGCACGACACGCACTGCGCGACAGGGTTAACACAGTGTACGGCGCTCACCTGGCCAGGTTGTGGCACACGGCGCTGTGGCGCAGCTTCCAGTCGCGCTGCTGGCACGCCACGCCGCAGTAGGGCGTCATCCCGCAGCGCGCGCACAGCACGTCGGTCGGCGCGCCGCACGACACGCACTGCGCGACAGGGTTAACACAGTGTACGGCGCTCACCTGGCCAGGTTGTGGCACACGGCGCTGTGGCGCAGCTTCCAGTCGCGCTGCTGGCACGCCACGCCGCAGTAGGGCGTCATCCCGCAGCGCGCGCACAGCACGTCGGTCGGCGCGCCGCACGACACGCACTGCGCGCGCTGCAGCGGCGGAAGCGACTGTGGTCATGTGGCGTTAAAATAGCACGAGTCTTAAGAATGCGGTTACCTACGATGTTTCCATACATTCCTAATACGAAAATCATTTGTTCGTGCATATTTCGATCATGTTGTGGTGTTATTTTATTCGGGTTCATAAAGTAATAATCTATGCTCCTGGCCATATCTGGTTCGGAAATAATTCTCTACGACGCGTCGGGCGTCGTACATGTCAGTATCGCTGACAGCACATACCGCTGTCAGTCGCATAGATTAGCGCCATTTTACAGTTTTGACAAATTAAAAATCAGGCTTCAGGGCGGAGCCTGAAATTGTATGCGTGAAGTAAGTAAGTGCTGACCCTTTAATATGTTTAATCAATGGTTTTTTCCCATAACATTCAACGCAACAATAATATGATGTCTACTTTTTCAAAATGCTCTCTATGGAAAAGGACTATATTTTTAGAGGCGTCAAAAGGTTCACCGTCTCAGTGGAAACGTATCCTATCATGTAAAAACTGAATTTAAGATTGCCTGCTCTTTCTTTCACGTTAAAGTTTATAAATCTTAGTAAATTAATCTCGATTCGCCTACGCTTTCTTTATTATTAAGAAATACAATTATAGTAATAATTACTAATTTATGATAATTAGATTTGAATCTTCCAGATGATTATTATTATTTATTATTAAAAAAAAACTACAAAATCAATAATCATGCTTTATTTATCATAAAAACTAGCATGCAACAATTAAAATAATATGAAAAAAGTAAAATAAAAATAAACCAGGAAAAGTTACAGATTAACTAACAGGCAGTTTTTAAACACAAAACACAGAATTTGTAAAAATTATCATATCACATAATTATTAAAAAAATATTATAATTAGTAAATAAAACAATAAAAATGATTCAATCGATTAATAAATTGGTATCAATTAATTTCTAAAAATGTCTCTTTAAAAACATCACCCGTAAAAAGGAATGGCACTACTCTTTAGAAATAGAGCTATCCCTTTCCAACCTTACCGCTGTGAAAGGGAAAGCACTACTTCTTGACGCGCTTAAATCGAATCGCCATCTGTTCGGTACACTGCGTGTAACCTAACACTGCTCCGTCAGCACTTTACGCCAGCGTCGTCGAAACGCGTGCCCAAAAGACTTTCAATCAGTACGTTCATATCAGCGACACGTTACGGGCGGTTTCGCGACGCGTACTCATTATCAGTATCAATTATCAACATCATTATTATCAAACACATAAATCAATCTATCATTACAGTCCATTTGCTAGTATCAAACAGTATCATTTTAACCCACTCCCCAACATTTTTTGGTCCTTCGAGCCTACCGTCGTTGGGCGGGACAACGAACTGTGTTCGTGGTGCAATCAGTGCCTATCATTTAATATCAGCGAAGACCTCAGCAAGTAAGCAGCAATATCAAGTAAGGTGTTTTATATTATATTTTAAACTTAAATAATATCAACAATGGCAATGTCGGATGACATGATGCGCATGCAAAGCATCAACTTCAAAGCTTTCATGCGTACTATCAGTAATATAAAGTTGGACGAAATATCAGAAAAATGGGAGTTTGAAGATGTTTTAAATCAGTTGAATGACAGGTGGAAGGTCATTGACGTTCAACACTGGAAAATAAACGCGGAACAATTGGAAGAAAATGAAGAATATGAAAACAGCTTCAACTATCACGAAAATATTTACAATAAATTAAAGAAAGAAATTAACTCAAAGCTCTGGTCAGTATGTCACAGAGAAAAATCAACCCCAAAAGTAGACATCCCCATTTTCACAGGCAACTATCATCAGTGGATGTCATTCAAAGACCTATTCACAGAAGCAGTTCTATTAAACCCCGCGCTGTCAAAAGCCCAAAAGATGCAATATCTCAAAAGCAAAGTTAAAGGAGAGGCTGAAAGATTAATACAACATTTGCATATCAGTTCTGATAATTTTGACACATCCTGGGAAATTTTAAATCACCGTTATGATAACAAAAAACTTATTTTCACTTCGCATCTCAATATGCTGATGAACCTTCCAACATCCAGTTATCAATCTCTAGTTCATATCAGAAAAATGCATGACGTAACTTTGGAAACTTTAAATGCTATCAAAAACCTTGGAGTAGATATCAGCTCCTGGGATCCTATCATTGTACACATTTTATCTCAAAAATTAGACGCAGATTCACTCTCAGAATATCTAGACACTTTGAAGAACTCCAGAGAATTACCAATTTTGAAAGATTTTATCAATTACCTTGAAAATAAATTTACTGCATTAGAACAAGGACGCAAACCGCATATACAGCAAAAACAAAATTACTCGCCACAGCACGAGCAAAACGCCAATTTTAGGAGATCAACAGCTAATCATCAGCAAAACACCACATCTAAGCCATTTACGAAGTCATTCCACGTTTCCTCCCCGGTCACCTCCGCAACCACGTGCCCACTTTGCAATCAAATACATGGGCTATTTTATTGTAAGAAATTTTTAAACATGACAAATGAAGAAAAATTAAAAGCAGTTACACAACACCGTTTATGCAAAAACTGCTTGTATCAGCACTTTGGAAACCCATGTGTGTCACAGAAAAAGTGTAAAATTTGCGCTTTGAAACACAATACTCTGTTACATGATGCCTGCACGCGCCAACCCACTTACAATAAAATAAAATGTAATTCAAATGAAACCACTCAAGGAAATAAAAACGGGTCACACGTGTCACAAAACGATATATCTCAAACTTTGTTATCAACCGCAATGGTCAATGTCAAAACATCCTGCGGAAGTTTTGTGAAGATGAGAGCCTTAATTGACCAAGGTTCCCAAATATCGCTGATCACAGAAAATGGCGCGCAACTTTTAGGACTGAAAAGACAAAATTCTCAAGGGGTACTATTTGGAATTGGGGAAAATGAGAATAATTGCAAAGGCAGGCTACACATCACTTGCAGATCAATTTACAATGAATTTACATTCCATACAGAAGTTTATATCATGAACAAATTAATAAAGAACTTACCCAGCGTATCCTTCGAAAAACCTGACTGGGACTATATCAAAAACATAAATCTTGCAGATCCAGAATACTATAATAGCAGACCGGTGGACATACTCTTTGGAGCGGACGTTTTTTCGACAATCATGTTAGGAGGTATCATACGGGGTGAGGTGCAATCTCAACCCCTCGCCCAGCAAACACAACTGGGATGGATTTTATGTGGAAGCGTGAAATCCTATCAATGCAATGTGCTTTTATCCAACATAGAAAACATTCAAAAGTTTTGGGAAGTGGAAGACATCAATGATTCAGCAAATTTATCAGAGCAAGATCAAGATTGTATCAACCACTACATCAAAACAACAAAACGGAGAGAAGATGGAAAATATCAAGTAGAGTTGCCCTTAAAAGAAAATTTTCAAGAATCCTTAGGGAAATCAAAGGAAATAGCCATTGCCCAATTTAGAAACGTGGAGCGAAAAATGAACAAGAATCCAACACTATCAGCTAACTACAAAGCGTTTATCAAGGAATACATAGACTTAGGACACATGACCCTCGCAAAGTCCTCAAGCGAATCAGATGTTTATCTCCCGTTTCACGCCATACAACGTGCTGAATCAGAAACTACCAAATTTCGTGTCGTTTTTAATGCGTCAGCAAAAACATCGTCATCAGTTAGTTTAAATGACGTCATGCATAAGGGACCAAATTTACAACAGGATTTACATGCATTATTAATCAAGTGGAGGCAGTATAAATACGCATACACTGCAGATATCGAAAAAATGTATAGGCAGGTTTTTAACAGTGAAGATCACCAAAAATATCAAAAAATAGTATGGCGAGACTCGGTCAATAAGCCCATCCAAGAATACCAATTAACCACGATAACTTATGGTACCAAGGCAGCACCTTTCTTAGCGATGATGACTCTGAGGCAGCTTGCAGCAGATGAAAGCGAGAACTATCCGGACGTGGTAAAAATTGTGGAACAATCCTTTTATATGGACGACCTAGTTCACGGATCCCATTCGATCAAGGAAGGAAAAAATCAAATATCACAGCTATGCAGTTTATTAAAATCAGGAGGCTTCACATTGAGGAAATGGTCATGTAACGAAAATCAGCTATTGGAACCAATCGTAGAAACTCAAAACAAAGAAAACATCGTATTTTGTTTTAAATCGGAAAGCACAGGCAAAACATTAGGCTTACGCTGGAATTCTGAGGAGGATAAATTCACCTTCGAAAGTAATATGACACCTATAACAAACACGAAAGTAACGAAAAGAGTTTTACTGTCGGAAATTTCCAAATTATTTGATCCGATGGGGTGGGTAGTACCTGTGGCAACCACTTTGAAATTACTTTTTCAAACTGTTTGGAAGGAATGCGCTAAGTGGGATGACATCATATCACAAAAAACATACACAGACTGGATAAAAATTAGAGATGACCTCGAAAATATCAATCATATTCAAATACCAAGATGGATAGGAAGTACTCAAGGCGACATCATCGAATTGCATGGCTTCTGTGACGCGTCGTTGAAATCATACGCTGGTGTTATATTTGTAAGAATTCAACAGGGTTCGAAATATCACACAACTCTCTTAACAGCGAAAAGCAAATTAGTACCAATCAACAAGGCCATATCGTTACCCCGGTTAGAGTTATGCGGGGCTCAGCTATTAGCTAAACTCATGAAGAAGGTCATTGAATGCTATAAAGAGAGCTATAATACTATCAAGGTTTACGGTTGGAGTGACTCGATGGTGGTTCTTGGCTGGCTACAAGGTGAAACTTCTCGCTGGAAACCGTTTGTAGCCAACCGAGTCAAACAAATCAAGGAGATCATAGCGTCAGAAAATTGGAATTACGTCAAAACTAAAGAAAACCCGGCTGATATTGCGAGTCGTGGTGCTAACATATCACAATTAAAAGAGCATATCATTTGGTGGAGTGGGCCAGAGTGGCTACAAACATTGTCTATGGAGGAAAGAAACACGAAAGAAAGTCTTTTTACTACTAATCATGAGATTAAAACCGTTCAATCAAATATCATCCAAAAGGAATCGAACCTGGACATTATTATGCAACTCTTAGAAAAACATAATTCATTCATAAAAATATGTCGTATTTTAGCATGGATACAGCGCGCATTAACGCGTAATAAGACACCGAAACCTACCTATATCACGTTGCAGGAAATGAAGCAATCCAAGTGGAAAATAATAAAATATGTACAACAAAGCGATTTCGCAAACGACTTAGAACATTTACAGAAATTTAAAGAATTAAATTGCAAAAGTAATTTATTAAATTTATCCCCGTTTATTGATCAAGAAGGAATTCTAAGGGTAGGAGGACGCCTGAAAAATTCCAGTTTACCTTTCGACATGAAACACCCGATTATCATACCACATAACCAGGTTAACTCAGATCTTAATTATGGAAGCACATCAGTTAACATATCATGGGGGGCCCAGGTTAACACAAGCAACCTTGAGAAGAAATTATTGGGTGATTGGAGGAAATAGAGCTACCAAGAAAGAATTAAGAAAGTGTATCATTTGTAGGAAAAATAATCCAGAGATTAAATATCAACTTATGGGGGATTTGCCGGGTGCAAGGACGGACCCAGCCCCTCCATTTTATCACACAGGAGTGGATTATACAGGATTTGTAGATGTGAAGGCAAACAAAGGAAGAGGAATTAAGACAACCAAGGGATACATCGTAATTTTTATCTGTATGGTTACGAAAGCAGTTCACTTAGAGATAGTTTCAGATTTAAGTAGCGAAGCATTTTTAGCAGCCTTGCGAAGGATGGCGGCGAGAAAAGCCGCGCCGCGGCATCTATACAGCGATCAGGGAAGTAATTTTAAAAAGGCCAATAGAATACTTCAGGAAGAGTATCAGGAGTTAGAGAAAATATTTAATGACCAGTTTTACAAGGAAATAACAAGTCTCAATATCACGTGGCACATGAATTCGCCTGCCTGGCCAACAGCCGGAGGACTTTGGGAAAGAGCAGTACGTAGCTTAAAACATCATTTAAAAAGAACAATCGGGGAGCAGAAATTAACATTCGAAGAATACTCCACTCTACTAGCACAAATTGAAGCATGTCTAAATTCACGTCCGTTATGTGCCATCTCAGAGGATGTAGAAGACCTCGATTTTCTGACTCCGGCACACTTTTTATCAAGCAGACCTGACTTAACTGTCATTCAAACAGATCACGATGCGAGGACAAGGTGGCATCTTATCAATAAATTACAACAAGATATTTGGAAGAGGTGGAAAACCGAATATTTAAGTCAGTTATCGGCCAGGAGTAAATGGCTCAAAAAACAGGAAAATGTCAAAATAGGAGACGTGGTGATAATAAAAGATGACAATTTACCTGCAGGGAAATGGGCCATGGGTCGTGTTACCGAAGTACATCCGGGTCATGACGGACTCGTTCGAGTAGTGACCTTAAAAACGAAGAACGGATTCATGAAAAGACCAGTGGCCAAATTATCAATATTACCCTTGCAATCAACGGGGGAGGAAACCTCTAGTTATCAAAAGGAAAATGAAAACGAGAAATCAAGCAAGAAGGGAAATTACACCTCAACAAAATTTTGCAATTTCATATCGATGGCAATCACCTTTCTATTATTAATGACTGTCCTTTCACCAGGAAGTGCATTGTACAATTATAACATAACTAAATTCAATAATAATCAATCATTATATTTCGACTCCATCGCTGATTTACAAATAATCCGAGATGAATGGAACATGATAGTATACTATAATATGTCACCCTACTGGGAAGCAATGACGACCGTTAACAAATTCAATAAGTATTTAGAAAAAACATGTGAGAGATTCCAAGAGCAAACAAGATGCAATATGATTCTACAACAGTTACGTCATGACACCAGCGAACTACAGTATTATAACCAGCTTTTGCTGAATCAGCAATTTAACGCTCACGGCAGACAGCGTCGCGGGCTTATCAATGGAATAGGATATGTAGCTAATTCTTTGTTCGGCGTATTGGACGAGCGATTCGCTGAAAAATACACGACAGACATCGAACAGATAAGAAGCAACCAACATCATTTAGCTGCACTTTGGAAAAATCAAACATCGATAGTTGAAGCTGAATATAATTTATTAAAAAGGACCGAGCAATTAATCTCTACCCAACATAAAATGGTCAATAAACATTTAAATTCTTTAGATCAGTCGACAAATTACTTAAAAGATCAATTACAAAACTTATTTATTTTAGAAGATTTCACATTATCGGCGATTTCCGCAATAAACATCATTAACAACTTGAAAAAGACGCAAGATACGTTATTGGAAACATTAACGGATATTTATCATGGAAAACTTAACATTCATTTAATAACTCCCATACAACTGCGATCCGAACTACAGCTAATTTCTAGTCATTTGAAAAAGGATTTAACGCTACCTATTCAAAACGTGTACGAAGAACTGCAAGAAATTTACCATTTATTGAAAGTGAGAGCCAGAATGACCCGATGTTATTTCATATTTGAAATAAAGTTTCCATTAATTAATAGAGACATCTATCAAATTTACAAAATTATACCTATCCCGCAACAAACCGATAATAAAAACATGAGATTTATAAAACCAATATCAGAATACGTTGCCATTAATTTACAAAAGGACTCGTTTATCAAGACGACGTATAGTGGATTACAAGAGTGTTTACATCATGGCGAAATATATTTATGTAAAATACCTAACCCTGTCCAACATTTAGCATCAAATGAAAAATTTTGTATTATAGATAAAAAGTCAAACAACTGTGCCATTACGAGAGAGGAATGTCAGAACCAACTTACCAAACTCAACAACGGCCACAATTACCTGTTTTTCTATTGTAACCCACATCAATGGAGGATAATTTGCAACAATAACTTATCAAGTCTTTCAATAAATCGAGCAGGGGTCATCCATCTCAGCGCATCATGCATGGCCAAGGGAGAAGATTTTACTATATTCCAGCATCAGCCGGCACCTACAAACACCTTACTTATGAATTCCGAAAGCATTCTTCCCGAGATTCCGCCGATAAATTATCTCTTTCACATACCAATATCAAACTCCACTTTTTCGGATCCATCGGATATCAATAACACATTAAATGAAATCGGCCAACAAATAAAAGCAATGAAAGAGAATGCCGAATCAACGGAATACGATCTCTCTGGACATGATATCCATCAATATATCGTCAGCTACGGGACGTTGGCAGCAGCAGCGGCGGCCCTGGGAGCTCTCGTCTGGTGGAGGAGGTGGAGACGCGTGCCAGTGTCTCCCTCCTCCGCCCGCGCCTCGACAACGCGACAGTGTAGTGATAGTGAAGTAGTGTCAGTGCAAGGGCTAAAAAGTGATATTATACAGATGGTGGATATAGGCACTTCGCCTATCCCTAAAAAGTGTGTTAGATTTAAGAGTGTTGAAGACTCAAAATTATAGGGACTTTATGTATCAATTTAATTTTTAAGTAACATAGATTTATTTGTCAAACATTGTAAAATCACTATTTGTAAAATATTGTAACATTCATCAATCAATCAGATCATGCTTTATTGTAAACAGCTATATTATCATTACAAATTTGTATCATCTTCTCCCCTCTCATCTCGCGGTCGGCAGCATGTTCGGTACACTGCGTGTAACCTAACACTGCTCCGTCAGCACTTTACGCCAGCGTCGTCGAAACGCGTGCCCAAAAGACTTTCAATCAGTACGTTCATATCAGCGACACGTTACGGGCGGTTTCGCGACGCGTACTCATTATCAGTATCAATTATCAACATCATTATTATCAAACACATAAATCAATCTATCATTACAGTCCATTTGCTAGTATCAAACAGTATCATTTTAACCCACTCCCCAACACCATCAAACATCAACATAAATTAACGTAACAAATTAAAAAAAATACACCGACATGGCAATTAGCAATCAGTATATAAAAATAAAAATCAAAATAAAGCCACATTATTTAACGTCTACAAACCAAAAATCAAAACAACCCATAGACAAAGTTTCACAAAAGCACAGAGAAACAATAGCAAGTTTCTGTCAATATCAGTGAAAAAGAAATTTCAACTTTTGTCCAGCCAAACTCGGATCGAAATCCTCACCTTTTATTATCGATGCAGATTGGCTGTCTACAAACACAACAAACTCTCCTCTATTATACTCGGAATCTTCCAGAACCTTCCAGAGTTCTGTGTTCAATCCAGGATTCTTGTCTTCCAACAAATCGAAAATTATATCCAAACCATCACCGAAATCTGGAAGAATATTTGTAGGTATTTTTAATATCATTTTCGTTAACGCCTCTTCATTTTCTTCGACGTAACTGTAGCTCCTTGTAGATTTTCTATCAGATTTATATTCATGGTCGTAAAAGAACACTTCGCTTTCACCGCCTTTTAATTTCAATTCCTCATTAAGAAACTCATTCTTTTTGACAGTATGAGTGCTATCAGCAACATCAACAGCTTCATTTTGAGATCTATCGATATTCTTTTTAAATTCTCCATCAACCGTTGTTTTTGTATCTACTCGTCTTTTAATATCGTTATTGTGTTTTGTGGACACTTGGCTCAGTTCCTCTAAGCTTTTCTTGTTTAGCAACGATTTGAGGTGGCCTAATTTGAATTCTGCTACACTATCACCGATTGTTCCATCAAATTTTGGATCGTGGATTACGTGAGCGGATAATTTGTCTATTTGTAAGACCACGTTCAGCTTCCCGGGACTTTTGTCCTTGCTTATTTCCCTCCAATATTTAGTACGTAATCTTGGATTACGCATTTGCAATATGTTTACGACTTCATAGTAATCTTTATCCGTGTTCACAGTCATGCTAACGATGCCGACGGCACCGCGAAACTCTGTTGCTTTCAAATTACCTTTCAATTTTTTATTTATTTCAGGAATGTTATTTTCTATCCACACTCGCGACGCCATGTCTTGACAAATTATGAATATAACACCATCGAATAAATAAATATCGTGGATTTTAGGAATGAATTCGTCATTCCCATTTTTAATTGCATCGTAAACAATAATTTCAATAGTGTTTTTAATTGAGAAAAATGTTGCTTCATCTATGCGTGTTTCTGGATAGTTAGTCGGACCGACGTAAAGTTTAAAATCGTCAGCGATTATTTCCGAATAGTGATTTGCTCTCCTTTTAATCAAGAATGCATTCATTATAAGACGTTCGTGGGCACAATACATATTGTTTGCAATTCTTTCTTTTAACATCTTCGCTGCTTCGTCTTCCATTTCTATATTATCTTCAGTAAGATTTGAGTTTTCAAAGTTCACTTCTGGTTTCGTTCTGTCGATTATTCTAAAACTAAGATTTTCATTTTCATAACTAGCATCGAAATCTGGACTTTTGATTACATCTAAAGACTCTGGATCGACGCCAAATTGTCTCTTTTGTTTTCCGGCGACGTCGGAATAATATTTCCAACTATCTGGTTTCAACTTCGGATATTTCTCTTGAAGGGTATGCAAAATTTCACGAGATTCTATATGAGCGAGTTTTTTCGGCAATCTCATTACTATTCTAGTGTACCTAACTAAACTTCTAATATCTCTAAACGTTAGTTTTAAACCTGTTGAGGTAATGAATTTAGGCAGTACTTCTGTTATGTAATCTTTAGTTTCTAAACTATCACAGATGTATATCACAGCTCCGTTCGACAAATATATGTCTTGGAATTTCGGTATGATCATATTGTTGAAACGCTGCTTTTTCAAATCTTTGCTCAAGTATTCTTTGAACAAATGCTTCAATCGTCTAATATGGGTGCCGTCTAGCCTATCTTGAGGGTATCCTTCTAAAACTATGGCAATTTTTAGTTCGTCTTCTACGTGTAAGTAATTTGTACGTCTATGATAAGCGATACCTCTATTGCTATCTATGTTGAGGTAACTATTTTTATTAATGATTTCATTACTTTCTACGATAGACTCAGTAACGGCAGAAATGTCCGCTAAAGATGTATTAACTTCATTAAACGCAATTTCAGTTTCATTTACTTCATTTTCCTCCTTTGTTTCATTCACAACAACTTTACTAGTATTTTCTGTCACAGTTGATGGGAGATCAATCGACACATCCAAAATATTCGGAACCTCCACAACCTGTTTCCGAACCTTTATAATTTTGTCATCCTCCTCTTTTCTTGCTGTTTTAATACTTTCGGTAGTTTCAGAGAAGTTAACTCCATCTGAGTCTCCATCTTTTTTGTCGCCAACATTTCCACTCTTGTATCTCGGAGTAGCTTCATTGGAACGCAGTTCTTCAAGTAGTTTAACTCTCGATGCGACACTGGATACATCTTCATCCATCTCGGACAGAAAACATTCGTAATATATCTCAGCGTATCCAGTCAATTCGAACTCAATTTGGTTATAATCGATGACATTTTTAAAATTCGGACCACGAAGGATTTCACCGGAGACAATATCCACTACAAACGATGTAATTTCAACATTGTCAACGGTTTTTTGATCGTAAATATTCCACAAATGAGTCTTTAACGTCGGATTGAAGTACTGCAAGAGTTTAAACGCATCGCGAGCGGTGGCCGGCCAACACGTTTTGGGAATCTTCGTAACTGCTAAGCAGTGTCTTTTGACTTTAGCTTTGAGCAGGACAACTTTATCGAACATGCGTTCTTGCAATCCAGGGGTTACACGAACTAACCAATTCCTGCTCTCGATATCCTTGCATATGCAGACTATTGCGCCTCTGTTTAAGTAGTAATCCAAAAACTGCGGTATTTCCTTCATTAGGCCCGCTTTTAATTGCATTTCAATGATAGCATTTAAAGAGCTTTGGAATAGGTCCAACAGTTTGAGCGTCATCTTTGCTTTAGGATACCCAGAGAGTGCTACGACAATTTTCAATTTCTGGTCTACTGTATCCATGTAATCTTCATTCCTCAGCAGTATGAGTCTGGTCGTTTCGTCATCGTCTTCACTGTCGTTGCAAACATCGCTATATTTGTAATCACACGTTATATCACTGTTTGTAACTAAGTTAGCTTGAGTGATTCTCTTGCTGGTGACATCTGACTGTTTCGTCAATGTCTCGCTAAGTTTATAGTAATCAGATTTACTGGTTACTGATTCAGCGTAATCTGTGGTCTTACTGTATCTAGAATACTCGGATCTTTCGTCTGTTTTACTCAAATCTACAGATTCAGTCGCAAGTCTATCGTACTCCTCAGGCGATTCTCCATAGTTTACGAGTGACGATTTGACGTTAGCATTCTTACTGCATCTAGAGTACTCTGATCTTTCGTCTGTTGTACTCAAATCTACAGATTCAGTCGGAGTTCTATCGTACTCCTCAGGCGATCCTTCATAGTTTACGTGTGACTTATCTTGGGAAGTGTCGCTCCTGTCTTCTGAGCAGAGTACGCAAGTGGAGGCGGTGGAACTTCCCGAGGTGCCTGGTTCGTTCCACGCCCTCTGGTCACGGGAGCACGCGTTTAACGCCCTCTGTTGACAAAGTTGTCTACTCAGTGAGTGGTCGCTGCTTCTAAGCGTAAGTGTTGCGGTCCCCCACACACCAGTTTCCGTGTGACAAACTAGATGGCGCTTATCGAAATTGCGGATGCACGACGGATTGATTTCAGACGGCCGACGCGCGTCCGCTACGTTGCACGCGTTAGTTCTAGTGCGATCTATTTCACATTGCGTGTGCCCGATTACGAGGCAACCTTAGTACGGCGAAAAAGATAAAGTTACGCGATAGAAAGAAACCATCTCTTTCTATCGCTGTAGGTGCATAGCGGATGGCGGAGCCAGGCGCTATTGCGAACTGAATATTTGTGTCAGTGCTAAGGTCGCTATTTCTTTCAATCATCTTGCGGAACGAACCTTCTGTACCGTTAAGTACTATTATGTATTCCGTTATGAGGTACTATGTCTACTACGCGTTAACGAAGTTTTAGTCACAAAGTATATTCAAATGTATGTTTCTTAAATAAAAAAATTGTTCAACATCCGTGCAATTCGCGCGAGAGTTTAAAACCTACATGACGTTTTTATAAATTTTTATTCATTCATTAGAACTACAGGGTTTTTAAATATACATCGTAATAATCATCTGGAAGACTTAAGAGGCCTGTGAACTACCATGTCTCCATTAATTTAAAATACCAAATCATTTGTTATTCTTGCATGTTGTGGTGTTATTCGGATTCATATAAATATAATCTATGCTCCTGGCCATATTTGGTTCGGAAGACTTCTTTGAAACGAAATAATAATCAATTTGATCTAAATTTTTATAACTTTGGTCGAGTTCCGTAATACCAAAAATTATGAATGAAAACTTGTAACTTTCTTTATTAACTGGTGTTTTTCTTTAGCTGGACAATAAAAACTGAACTAATGCGACGTGAGATAGTGTTGTTTTTATTACAAAACAAATAAGCAGAAAACATGTCCTCTTTGACATAAAAATAAGCAAAACTAAATTCGTTTACAATTTCGTTGAACAAAAGTATTTCAGAACCAGATATGGCCAGGAGCATAGATTATTACTATATGAACCCGTATAACACCACAACATGATCGAAATTTTCACGAATTACAAATGATTTTGGTATTACGAATGTATGGGAGACACTGTGGGTCAGCAGACTCTTAAGGGCGATGGGTACCATCCGGGCGCGAAAATTAAAATTTTATTTAGTTTTTCGCTCATAGTGGGCTAATTATACATCGAAGGCTAATGGCAATGTATTTTGCGGGCACAACGTTTATGCATCAACATGTTTTTAACAAAAACTCTGCTCAACAATACTCATTTACTTCATATTGGTTCCCGATAGCTCGAAATCTGCGAAACTGCCAAAAATTATCTTTCGGGAACCAATATGAGATGAGTTGGAACTTTGGAGCAGTTTCTATCAAGAACATGTAGATGCATAAAAAGTAGGCCCGCAAAATGCATTGCCATAAATCCACAATGTGTAGTTAGTTTAATATTTGCGAAAAACTAAATAAAATTTTAATTTCGCGGGCTGGTAGGGCCGCAACACCTTAACAAAAGTATTTCGAAACTAGATATGGCCAGGACCATAGATTATTACTATATGAGCCCGCATAACACCACAACATGATCGAAATTTGCATGAATTACAAATGATTTTGGTATTACGAATGTATGGGAGACACTGTGGGTCAGCAGACTCTTAATGACCTGACATAAATGCATGAGTTCTGACATCAATGATCAAACTACATAATCTATTTGTATTGCATGGTGAAACAACATTCATATAAACAATTAAAAATATATGTACTCACCGAATCGCCAGCAGCAGAGTTGAAAGCGTCATCTGATTGGTCGACAGCTCTGCGGAGCAAAAAATTATGTTATTTATGTAACCATATTTATATTTATGTACATTTTATCTATTCAAACGAGCCATTCTTGTATCATATAATATTTTTAAGAGGATCTCGGAAATGGCTCTATTTTGATGAAATTGCGTGATTGGGCATACTTTTTTTTAGTTTACTAATATTTTTTCTTTTTAAAAACTCGATAAAAAAAAAAAAATACCAGCAAAATTTCACAGCGCAATCTCTGAAAAGAGAATGACCAAAGGTGGTATCAAGATTTCTCATGAACCAAAACCAAAATAGTCTAGGAAAATAAAATAGAGGTTATTTAAGAACTATTGGCACTAAGAATTTGTTTTTCATATCCGGAATTTAATTTTCCATACAAAAAGTTACTTTCTTTTCGATGCACATTTTATGTCACACTGATTTTACTAAGAAGTACTACTTGTTTGTTTGCCTATAACTTTAGAGTCCGGATATTAATTAAAAAAGTAATAATTGTAGGAGTTAATGTGGAGACGCTAGTCTATAAAAAATAAAGATTGGGTTTGATTCAGCTTGATACGGGAATCCATACATCCATGGTCATTATCCTTTATGAGAATGACACATGTCCGCGAGGAAGTCACGTGATATATTTTGCGATCAATGTCATTCCCGTACAATATCCTTGAATTTCGTTCCATAAGCGTTTTAAAAGCAATCTAAGAAATGGAATAGATAAGTCTAAGGTATGCTACAAACCTTACCGTTTTTTGTAATAGTTAATAAGAGTTCCAATGCGCTGGCTGTAATTTATAAGTTTTAAACATTTTTAAATGTAACCTCGCTAGTTTTGAATTGATTAATATATAAATATTATTTATATTTCGGTTACAGTGTTTCACACACGAGGAATAATCATAAATTATAAACGTATCAAAATTCTGTTGTATATCTCTCTCTCTTGCTCTCTCTGAAGCAGTGATAGCTGAGTGGTTCTGACCTCTGCCTCTCATAAGGAGGTCGCGGGTTCGAATCCTGGGCACGCACCTCTGACTTTTCCGAGTTATGTGCGTTTTAGGAAACTAAATATCACTTGCTTAACGGTGAAGGAAAACATCGTGAGGAAACCTGCATGCCTGAGAGTTAACAAAAATGTTCTCGAAGGTGTGTGAAGCCCGCCAACCCGCACTTGGCCAGCGTGGTGGGCTATGGTCAAACCCCTCTCAGTCTGAGAGGAGACCCGTGCCCAGCAGTGGGACGTAAACACGGGTTGAGACTGATGGACTTGCTCTCTCTCTCCCTCAGCAAGAAAATACATAAAATCACCTGTCATTAATGACGTTTCGCACGACCACCCTGCCGTCGGGGAGGATGCAGCGGTTGCTGCTGCCGCGTGACGTCAGCGCGCTCTGAAACAAACGACCATCTGTCAGAGACCGAGTGTGGGCCCTTGAGAGTGATAGTGAATTGCTTTGAATTTACTATCCTATTTAGTATTTGTACTCATGGACCCATAAATGGTGATAAAATAAAAATAATATAATATATTAAGGGCGATGGGTACCATCCGGGCGCGAAAATTCAAATTTTATTTAGTTTTTCGCTCATAGTGGGCTAATTATGCATAGAAGGATAATGGCAATGTGTTTTGCGGGCACAGAATTTATGCATCTACTTGTTTTTAATAACAACTCTGCTCAACAATACTCATTTACTTCATATTGGTTCCCGATAGCTCGAAATCTGGGAAATTGCAAAAAATTATCTTTCGGGAACCAATATGAGATGAGTGGGAACTTTCGAGCAAAGTTTCTATTAAAAACATGTAGATGCATAAAAAGTAGGCCCGCAAAATGCATTGCCATAAATCTACAATGTGTAGTTAGTCTAATATTTGCGAAAAACTAAATAAAATTTGAATTTCGCGGGCTGGTAGGGCCGCAACACCTTAAATAATAATATAATATATTAAGTATATTTGACTTCGAATCAAAAAGTCCTAAAAGTTTACAGTGGGCTCCTTCATACCCCCTAAACCCCAGTAAACTAAACTTTGAGTAGTGAAATAATTATCACCATTATAGCGATATTAAAAGTTGAATTGACTCGTCATAAGCGCCTGTAAACTAGGCCTATATGCAATAAAGTATAATATTTTGAGTCTTATTCAAAGCGCAGACTTGTAGGTAAGATTTAGACAGAGGCAGGCCCAATCCACTTATCACGTGATCGACAAACTACAGATAGGCCGGATACTTTGCTCGCGTTATTTCTTGTTTGGTCTATTTCATGCGCTGCGTGCGCCCGATTACGAGGCAGCCTTAGTACGTAAAAAGAGATAAAGTTACGCGACAGAAAGAGAGCACAACTTTAGGTGCTTAGCGGTGGCGGAGCCAGGCGCTTTTGCGAACTGAATTGCACATTTTTTTGTCAGCTCTAGGGTCGCTATTTCTTTAAATAAACTTGCGGAGTGAACCTACCGTACCAATTATTGTATTGCGGAGTGAACTTTCCGTACCATCAGGTACTATTATTTATTTATTTATTTATTTAACACTATTTGTACACCACAAAACATAATACTATAACTAAGAAGTAAAAATTAATTAGTACAATAGGCGGCCTTATCGCTAAGTAGCGATCTCTACCAGGCAACCTACAGATAAGATTATTGTATTCCGTGACAAGAGGAGCACAATAAATCGAAAATGGTCAACATGCTCCTGGAAGCAGAGAAGCCCAGAACAGCAGTGGAGACAGAGAATAAGGAATTGTACTAGGGTAACATAAATGTTAGAGACCCATGCATTAACCTACAACGCTGCAACTCACATTGAAACCCGTGTCCCTGGTGCCTGCCGCTGCCTGGCTGCTGATGAGCAGCAGCTTCTGCTTGCAGCGCAGCCTCTTCTCGTGCATCTTCAGGTACTCCTTGTAGGCTTCCACGCTCAGGGTTGCGCCTATCTCCATGTCCAGCTGGAATACAGGTTGATGCTATTGATACAGCCTATTAACATTCATAGCAGATAATGAGGTGGCTTAGTGGGCTTCACACGCCTTTTAGAACTCTAAATAATTTACCAATACATCAAGACATTATCTCCAATATAAAAAATTCTCATGCCAATTTTTGTCAACCAAAGTCCTCTGTCTTGATTGCAATGAAATTTTATGTGTACGTTCGGTAGGTCTGAGAGCGGGTCCTAAGCTATTTCTTTATATTCCTAATGGCAAAACAACGTTTGCTGGGTCAGCTAGTATGTATAAATATTACCAAAATGCTCTTGGACTTAGTAAGCGAGAAAACTCTATTAATGAGAGTATTTGGCATTTGCTATGGCCCGTCTTGAGATCACACTTAACCAGGTTTGACTGGAGTTAATGATATTGGATATTGATAAAACTTGTACAATACTATTTTAGGTTCAGCTTATAACCTTTTATAAAAGCTTAAAGTTACTCACATCATCATCGTCGTCATCTTGTATGGACAGCTCATTGATTCCATTGGAATAGTCGTCCTGCTTCCTGCAACAAATCAACAACAGTCAGGCCACGCACACTCATCACATCAGGCCACGCACACTCATCACATCAGGCCACGCACACTCATCACATCAGGCCATGCACACTCATCACATCAGGCCACGCACACTCATCACATCAGGCCACGCACACTCATCACATCAGGCCACGCACACTCATCACATCAGGCCAGGGGCCGTACCACCATCTATTATAGCAGTATTACTGTAACATTGTTTTGACATTTTCATACAGTGTCAGTATGAAAAGTTTAAAACAATATAACAATAATACTGCTATAAGAAATGGTGGTACGGCCCCAGGTCCACTTATCACGTGATTGAGAAATTATAGGTAGGTGTCTCGATATACTCATTTCAGAAGGCCGCCACGCACCAGATACTTTGCCGCATTCGTTCGGGTACAGGCTTACTGTGGGGCTAGATTGTGTAGTGTGTCTTGATATTAAATAAATATAACGCTATAATATAAGATCTTATTGTAATTAACGCTAATTCGCTAATAAAGACATTGGTTGATTGATAAAATCAGGCTCCTAAAAAGATGGGAATCGGTTCCTTTCAGCGCAGACAGCCACAACTTGACATAGGCCTCCTGCGATGATTTCCAACTGACACAGTTCTTTGCTACTTGTATCCAGCAACTTCCCGCGACCCATTAATGTCGGTTGCATCCGATGAAGCATGTTGTCGTCCGTCCGATCCGTCCTGAGTCGGTAAGTTCAAAGGCCCATGGTTTGTAAGTATGGATGGCTGGATGTTTTTTACTCTTTCACGCCTAAACTACTGAACTGATTTGGCTGAAATTTAGAACATAGATAGCTTATAACCCGAATTAACACATAAGACTACTCTTTATCTGGATAAACCCATTGTTCCTATGTAATAAGCGAAAACCGAAATACACAGCCACAGCCGTGGGAACAGCTCGGCGCGAGAAGCGATCATTCGCGACAGGCCTCCACAGGCATGGCATGATCCGGTAGGTCTGTGATAGCACAGGCCGTGGGACCCCGGCTTAACCGTGCGCAGAAACTTAGCCGATGCCTTCCCCTCCCACTTTATACTACCGCCATCCACACTCGTCTGTTATCAGGCATCCGCGGGTCGCGACTCGAGATGCCTGATAACAGATGAACTATGAAGTCGGAATTGAATTGATCGGCAAACGGGTAGTATCTATAATAATTAATAATCTACCGTTCATCAATTTTCAAAACAACTACCCCATTTTGAATATTTTGAAAGATTTTGTTTTTGTTGGCTTACTATCGTTAATATAAAACAATAGTTCACATTATTAACAGTAGTTTATTTACGTGTTATCAAGTTGTATCATAATAACAATTCCTAAGGCCACACAAGTTTATTTTATCTAAATGTTAAAACGGTAATGAAACATTCCAACTTACGATTCTTCGTCTTTCGGCAACGACTCGAAGTATTTATTTAACATTCTTTATTATCACGATTCACAGCAATGTATTTATCAAAATGATCAAATTATTAAAAACAATACAAGAAAAACTCAAAAGAAAAGTTCCCTGCGTAAAAACCTTTAAAAACAGTCGAGAAGAAAATTTTAAAGTTGATATTTGACGCTTTTAGCGCTTTATGAGCTTTCTAGCAAGACAAGTCATTAGACCGCGTTACTGGATATCAACATAATGCAGCGCTGTTAGCGATTTCCAGATCAAATAATCGGAACCGTGAATGGCCGATATTTGACAGATAAAATATAATTTGTACCTACGATTTTTGGTAAACACATATCCGAAATCCGATTCTGCCACAGACTATAGCACGAGGTATAAATATAGAACTGAATATGCCCGCCAAAATTCAATTTTAATTGATTTCATTTTTTTTCAAATTATGGTTATTATATTTATGGTTATTATAGTAATAAACCTCTAACACCAGTAACATTGCTCTCATAGGAAGTACGGCTTCTCAAGAACACAAGAAGTGAAATACAAGGAGTGCTCTTACTGAAATGACGGCTTTGTCGTTCCAGTACGAGAGGTCACGTAGTTGTTGGATCTTTTATCTGGTGGTTCCAACTGATGCAAGTCGTGGTTTTGCAAATAACCAGCAAACAATGCTGTCGCCTGATAGCTGACTTGTCGTAACGGTACGACAACGACCTTCTGTGTGTGGTGTTGTTGTTTGAGCGCTTTTCTCGCGTCTGAGACGATTGCATGTAATAATATCAAACAGTAAAGCATTACATATATTTCACGAAGACGCGCCCCACTCTGTCAAAATCACTTACGTTTCATTGGATTCGTATGAAGTTTGACAGAGTGGGGGCGAGTCGTCGTGGACTGAAATGTCTATACTTTCATCCGCGACTCCTTTCGCTTTGTCGTTACGATACGACAATCCACCAGCCTCCTGTGGGTAGTTGTTATTGAAGCACCTCTCTCTTGGTTGTGACTGATGCAAGCAATTGCTTTGCAAGGAAACAGTAAGGCAATACTCACAGGCTGTGTCGTCCGCGACTGCTTTCGCTAGAGTTGTCGTTACGGTACGACATTCCTCCAGCCTCCTGTGCGCAGTTGTTGTTGAAGCGCCTCTCTCTTGTTTGTGACTGATGCGAGTCGTTGCTTTGCAAGGAAACAGTAAGGCAATACTCACAGGCTGTGTCGTCCGCGACTGCTTTCGCTAGAGTTGTCGTTACGGTACGACATTCCTCCAGCCTCCTGTGCGCAGTTGTTGTTGAAGCGCCTCTCTCTTGTTTGTGACTGATGCGAGTCGTTGCTTTGCAAGGAAACAGTAAGGCAATACTCACAGGCTGTGTCGTCCGCGACTGCTTTCGCTAGAGTTGTCGTTACGGTACGACATTCCTCCAGCCTCCTGTGCGCAGTTGTTGTTGAAGCGCCTCTCTCTTGTTTGTGACTGATGCGAGTCGTTGCTTTGCAAGGAAACAGTAAGGCAATACTCACAGGCTGTGTCGTCCGCGACTGCTTTCGCTAGAGTTGTCGTTACGGTACGACATTCCTCCAGCCTCCTGTTGGTAGTTGTTGTTGGAACGCCTCTCACGCGGTTGAGACTGATGCGAGTCGTAGTTTTTCTGCCATAACATTGAAACTGTTTATAAAATGTGAAATTGGAAAAAATTTACTTGGTTGATGATTTTGTAAATAACGCTAAAACACCTACCTTATCCTTATGTGCAATTTTTATGTCTAACTTCAATGGTTCTGCACCATTTAGTTTCATTATTGCTAAGCTTGCTTCACTGTAACAAATAAGATAAAAAAATCAATATCAAGCAATAAATAGCAAAAATATCACGTTTGTTGTATTCCTATGGGAGCCTTAAATATTAAATTTATTTTATTCTACGTTTTAAGTAGTTGTTGTTGTTATAGCGGTAACAGAAATAAATCATCTGTGAAAATTTCACAGTTTTACTACTAAACTAGCTGTTGCCCGCGGCTCCGCCCGCGTGCAGTTCGTTTTTTTTACAAAATGTTTCCCGTGGAATTTCTTAATTTTTCCCAAGATAAATGAGTGGTCCCTGGGTTCGCTGGACCCGTAAAGGAGTCTTCTTCCAAACTCTCCTGTCAACGTGCTATCTTCCTTCACACAATTTACCTATATCTTCTTTTCCTGCTAAGTACGGATTATCTTGTATAGTTATACCTAGTTGCACGATCAAAAGGACGATTTAAACTGTCGATATTTCAACCCCGTTTTAATTGTGCTACGTAGATAAGTAGCTATAGGTTTTTTTAAACATCCCACTGGTGCTCTCAAATTTTTCAGGATGAAAAGTATCTTAAATGTTGACCGGGCATATATATAAAGTATAGGATCATAAAATTTCATTTAAATCCGTTACTTTTCAGACGCCTGCTTTTCCTGTTTTTGTAATGTTTTCTTTCCCGCGGGAACTCGATTGGATTAATAAGTTTTACTATGTATATATTTTGTTAAAGAGGCAACATAAGGTATCAGCATAACAAATAACAAATTTTACTAAATTAAGTTCATTAGTTGTTGTTTACAAAGCTGTTAAATTAATTGCAGTTTTTTAACTATCCCACGGGAACTCTTTATTTTACCGGGATGAAAAGTATCCTATATGTTGACCAGGGACATAAGCTACCACCACACAAAATTTCATTGGAATCGGTCCAGCCGTTCCAAAGATTAGCCCGTACAAACAGACAGACAAACAGAGAAACAAAAAATTTGAAATAAATTTAAATTAGTTCTATTTCACTTCTTACATCCCCCTGACTCCGTTTTTAGCATTTTTTTATTTGTACAGAAATTCGACCTCTACAGATTTATTATATGTATTGATTATCATGGTTCAAGAGATAAGCCTGGTCACAGACCAACTGACAGACGAACAGCGAAGTCTTACAAATTAGTATTAGAGTCCCGTTATTACCCCTTGGGTACGGAATCCTAAAAACAGAGTAACTTCCGTACGAAGTAGAATCTCGAACAGTGGTGTCGGTAACGGTTACAGACAGTGTCGCGTGTTCAATGGTTTTTGCCCATGTCAACCGAGGTGTCGGTACCGGTTACAGTGTCGCGTGTTTAATGGTTTTTGCCCATCTCAAGCAGAGGTGTCGGTAACGGTTACAGTGTCGCGTGTTCAATGGTTTTTGCCCATCTCAAGCAGAGGTGTCGGTAACGGTGACAGTGTCGCGTGTTCAATGGTTTTTGCCCATCTCAAGCAGAGGTGTCGGTAACGGTTACAGTGTCGCGTGTTCAATGGTTTTTGCCCATCTCAAGCAGAGGTGTCGGTAACGGTTACAGTGTCGCGTGTTCAATGGTTTTTGCCCATCTCAAGCAGAGGTGTCGGTAACGGTTACAGTGTCGCGTGTTCAATGGTTTTTGCCCATCTCAAGCAGAGGTGTCGGTAACGGTTACAGTGTCGCGTGTTCAATGGTTTTTGCCCATCTCAAGCAGAGGTGTCGGTAACGGTTACAGTGTCGCGTGTTCAATGGTTTTTGCCCATCTCAAGCAGAGGTGTCGGTAACGGTTACAGTGTCGCGTGTTCAATGGTTTTTGCCCATCTCAAGCAGAGGTGTCGGTAACGGTTACAGTGTCGCGTGTTCAATGGTTTTTGCCCATCTCAAGCAGAGGTGTCGGTAACGGTTACAGTGTCGCGTATTCAATGGTTTTTGCCCATCTCAAGCAGAGGTGTCGGTAACGGTTACAGTGTCGCGTGTTCAATGGTTTTTGCCCATCTCAAGCAGAGGTGTCGGTAACGGTTACAGTGTCGCGTGTTCAATGGTTTTTGCCCATCTCAAGCAGAGGTGTCGGTAACGGTGACAGTGTCGCGTGTTCAATGGTTTTTGCCCATCTCAAGCAGAGGTGTCGGTAACGGTTACAGTGTCGCGTGTTCAATGGTTTTTGCCCATCTCAAGCAGAGGTGTCGGTAACGGTTACAGTGTCGCGTGTTCAATGGTTTTTGCCCATCTCAAGCAGAGGTGTCGGTAACGGTTACAGTGTCGCGTGTTCAATGGTTTTTGCCCATCTCAAGCAGAGGTGTCGGTAACGGTTACAGTGTCGCGTATTCAATGGTTTTTGCCCATCTCAAGCAGAGGTGTCGGTAACGGTTACAGTGTCGCGTGTTTAATGGTTTTTGCCCATCTCAAGCAGAGGTGTCGGTAACGGTAAGTGTGTATATAAACTCGCCGGCATATTTAGCGGAACATAAAAAAAAGGTTTGATATCAGTATCATATAAAGTTACTGGCTGGTTTATACGTTATTTAATTTAAAAAGAAATATTTTCAAATTAAGAAAACAACTGAACATCACATTTTATGCAAATGTTTTAATTTTATTCAAATACACCTTATCTGGAGCGAACTTCGAGTATTTCTTCCTTCTGAGTTTGATTTAAAATTTCATTGAAATACTGTTTTTTGTTAGTTTTTTTTTAATCGCGTATCTTTCTGGAGTTGATGACTGAATTATGCCTGACTTAGCCCCAACGGAGATTGCCAGGGCACTCGAAATGCGAAGAAATGGTCAAACCTACAGAGTGATATCCAGAGATCTTCGTCGACCAGTTTCAACGATCCATCGCAGTATCCAACGGTTCAGGGAGACCGGTACTTATGTGAGAAGAGCAGGACAAGGCAGAAAAAGACGCACTTCGAGTAGGGATGATCGTTTCATTCGGCTTCGTGTACGTAGGAACCCCCGTTTGACGGCCGTCCAAGCCCGACATGAGTTAGAAGCAGTGCGGGGTGTAACCGTAAGTGAGCGTACGGTACGAAGAAGGCTCGAAGAAGCTGGTTTGGGTTCATTTGTGTCCGCCAAGGCTCCAAGGCTCGAGGTAAATCATCGTAGAAACAGGTTAAATTTTGCTCAGGACCATCGACTTTGGAACGCGGACCAATGGAGTAAGGTATTGTTTAGTGATGAGTGCAGAATTCTCTTAAATCAAATTGACGGCAGGCAAAAAATATACAGACGCAAAGGAGAACGATACATTCAGACAAATTTTGAAAATACAGTTGCATACGGTGGTGGATCAATAATGGTTTGGGCGGACATTTGTTTGGGAGCTCGCACAGACTTGGTAGTGATTGACAGAGGGAGTCTGACTGCAGACCGCTATATCAGAGCAGTTTTAGAAGAAAATGTCGTACCGTTTGCCCCATATATCGGTGACGATTTTGTTTTTATGCAGGATAATGCTCTGCCGCATATCGCTCGGGTAACTCAAGCTTATCTTAATGATATGAATATCACTGTTATGGAGTGGCCGGCGAGATCACCGGATATGAACCCAATAGAGCACGTTTGGGACTTGCTGAAAAGAAAAGTTAAGTCCAGAATTCCAGCTCCTGCCAACGTGGGAGAACTGCGAATCGCCGTAGTTGAGGAATGGCGGAGACTATCCCAGGAGACCATCAATAACATCTTTCTCAGTATGCCTAGACGGGTAGAAACTTTAATAAGAGCACGTGGAGGAAATACGCGATATTAATCACCATTTTTCTAATTTAATTAATTGTAATTTTAATATTAAATTTCACTTTTCCAGGTTACATGAAAAGTTCAAAAATGTACCATTTTTCGCAAATACCCTTTACTCGCAAAATCTGTTCTTAATGTGATCTCATTTTAAGTAAAAACAAATGAAACTTTAAATAACAAAAGAAGTGTAGTAAGTAGATTTTAAAATAAAACCATATTTTTTTAATTATGGACCTTTTTTTTATGTTCCGCTAAATATGCCGGCGAGTTTACTTTAATTTAATCAATAAATTTAAAAATAGTGGGATCCTCACCTGGCCGTTTGGTACCAAATGAGAGCATATCTCTTGTCGGGGTCCCTGCTCAGGTGCACCTTGTTGAGGCTGCCGTATTGCTCAAACACTCGACGCAGACCCTCCTCGTTGAGGGGCTTGGGTATGTTCTTGACGTACAGCTTGCAGTGGTCTAGCTGCACTCCGCCCCTGGACAGATTTAAAAGTATAGCAGGTGGCGTTTAAGTTCAACCCTATGCAGTATACAGGGCGGTTGGGAGAAGTTCCATTACAAACACTGAGACAAAAGACAAATACTAATTAATCTGAGTATGGAGTTTAATAATAAGTAACTCACATATTTAATGTACGTTAATTAATTAACAAAAAAAAAACGACTTCAACTCTCATCAATCTACTGCTGAACTAGAAATTATGACTTATATGGTTTTCTCATGGATACCATTATCAGAACTAGACTAAATTGAAATGGGGCCACACAGGAAGCTTCAGCTTTCTAATAAAAAAAAAATGTCAGCTTTCTAATAAAAAAAAAATGTCAGCTTTCTAATTAAAAAAAATCATCAAAATCGATTCAAACAGTCAAATGTTATGAGGTGACAAACTTAAAAAACATACAGTCGAGTTGAGAACAACCCCCTTTTTTGAAGTCGGTTGAAAATACTCTATTCTCCTACCATTTTGTATTTTAAGCCAGTTTTCATACTTTAGTATATTGATGAATGAACCTCATTCAATCCATACCTGACGTCATCGTCTGGGTATTGTGGGTCATACATGTTGTCATTGGCGTCCCCCATGTCCCACTCCTGGGGCTGCTTGTAGCGGCCTCGTGACGTCATTACTGTGAACAGAAAAGAATATTTATATATTTAAAAAGCAATAAGTTGGGGATTTAATTGAATTAGATTTAATATAAAGGGTTATATAAAAAACCACTAAATCGCTCTTGGTCTGTATTTGTTTACATTAAAACTAACAACTTTTGTTCTATGACTTTTACTTGAATATATTTTGAGAAATATCAAATATTCAATATTTTACAGGGATACTCTACTTATTCCTACTCTGTAATGTAACATCGGCAAGCCGCAATGGAGCGGCGTAGCGGCGAATCCACAACAGTGCAATGTCACTTTTTCATAACATTTTTTGTATGAAATAAATTTACACTGAATTTTGAAAAGTCGTAGAACAAAAGTTGTTTGTGTTAATGTAAACAACTACAGGCCGAGAGCGATTTGGTATTTTTTATATAACTCTGTATAGATGCTGATGCCTGACACACACACAACACGTACAGCAACACTCCTAAAACTAAAAAGGGGAAAAAGTAAAAATAAGAAAGCAGGAGATGTTGACTTCACAATGCGAAATTATAGAGTCATCACTACAATTTTGCATTGTAAAGTCGACATCTCCTAAGGATGTCCTGGTGTTGGGTCGAAACTTGCATCGAATAAGTGTTGGAAGAATTGTATGTGGTGTTTCATGTAGGTAGTGTTCCTGCATATTGTACCATACAGAATCTTTTCAAGTAGCGGATTATAGCAAAACAAATTAATCTGTCCAACTAATTATTGATTTCTGCAAACTAATGACTCCTTTTATTCAAAATTCAAAATAAGAAGAGCTGCAGGAATGATAACAGGACATAATCCATTGAACAAGAAAATAAGAATAGTAGAATAGAATAGAATAGAAAATCTTTATTTGTCAACACAACACATATGGAAATACTTAACCTAATTAAACCTAATATAAATGTGGTGGTCCCAGGGTCAGGTCGGAGGATATTATTTATGTTGAAATTAAACACGTCCATCTTCAGCTAAGGTTTGTAATGAAGTCCCCAATGATTTTACATAATCAACTTATTTTGTAAATGAGTAACTCAGCATTATTGTAGTAAAGTTGGCATTACACCGAGGTTTGAGTTGCGATTCATCGAGCTACACTTCACCATGAGTTAAGTTAAGTAAGAAGATTTGGCTAACGAAAAGCACTTTCTCTCCCTAGCTACCCTAATTGAAGCCCAAGACGACCTGAATGGCCTATTTGGGTTCGAGTTCTAGAGGAAGCTGGGCTTGCATGGTACAAAGGGTTGGCAACGCTTGAAAGGACCAACCCAGGAAGCTATTGTGGATGTTGAGTTCACAAAGGGGGAGGGGGTGTACGTGGAATGAAAATCTGAATTAATGTAGGATAATTACCATGGATGTATACATGTAAATCCAAACATTATGTTTTATAAAGTGCAGTCTCCAAAAAATAACTCCTGAACTTATTTTTTTTTTAATTAACATTCGGTTTCCAAGTTATAGTACAATCTTTACAGACGTATAAACATATAATTATTACAATAACGGGATAAATTATTGTTTGCTGGGAGGCCGGAAGATTAAACATTATTACTGTTGTCTCCTGGGCAATCCGTGTCCGGAGCAAATGTACAGCAGGGAGTCATATCAGGGCTCCCACATACAGTGAAAGCAGACTCCAAGAACAAAAGTCTCAGGAATAAGTGATAGCGCTTCTTGGCAGTAAAATTGGGTCAAAATATAGCCCATGGGCTATGTAAAGTTCTCTAGAGCAATAAACAAAAATACATAAATCACATATACGCGGTGTGAGTTGTGACTGAAGGACAAAGCAGTAAGTAGTAAATACATGGCATAAGATTAGTTGTAAGGATATTAAATACAGGGTATTTTAACCTGTTATGTACCTTAACTCTATAATAAATCAGGATTTTTAGATTCATTCACGAATCACGATCTAATCAAAATTCACAAAGGCTTCATAGAGACCAAACGTGTTATTTTTTTTGTTGGAGGAATTTGAATTCGTGCCGGTTTAGACGCACATGTGTTGAGTCAAAATAAAAACCATATTAATACCAAAAGTAATACAATAAACAGTGATTTATTTGAAATGGTTATTGCATTGCATTTTTAACTTACCGATAAAATAAAAACGAATTCCAAACGAGAAAAGACAGACGGCTACCGAAAAAAATAAAACTCACAAACTGATTTCAAAAATCGAAATTCTGATTTCTGTAAAATTCTGTGTCAGATGAAGTGTGTCAACTGTCAAGAGACATTCAACGATGCAAGAGACAACATGGAGACAACCACAGAGTACTTTTACCTTTGATAATATAGATCTATCTAATCAAAGACTTTTACAACAATCAAGATGTCTATGACAACAATTTCTTCGGCCTCTACACTAGGTAGGTATAAAGTTATAGACATAAAACACTAGTAGGACCGAAGTTGAACGGCGAGCAGTGTGGAGGGGTACTTCGTCTAACTTCGCCAACTTCGACCCACTTCGGACTCACTTCGGGCAACTTCCATTTGTTGTCGGTTTTTGCGCCTGAGTCAAAGGACGACAAAGCGTTCTCGCTAAGTTCACCGAGTATTGTGGTGACCTAGGTACCTCGACTTCGGTAAACTTTTCTGAGTACTTCGCGAGCAGTATGAACGGTCGGTTAGACCTTTGATTATCAAAGCCTTGTACTATAAGTGATAGTTGTCTATAGTCCAATATAATACTTTGATTGCGACATTGATGAAATGCAAGAAGGAAAGATTGCATAAATTATAAGGAACGAACGCCTTAAGGTATTTCGGCCGTAAGCCTGCGAAATTCTAAATTTTGTTTTTTGCCAATATTTGAATTTTCGCGCCCGGATGGTACCTATCCCCTTTAATCTATGGACTAGCATAGGACGGAGCATGGATCTCCTCCATGACTTAAAACGATTTAAATAATCTGTGGATGAATAAAAAAAAAAAGTGACATTGACATAGCTGATAAGACAGTTGACACTTGACAGTGACTTATAACCTTAAACTTGTAGTTCGGATTAAGTTTGTGCAGCAGTGGAAGTTTTTACCAGTTTTTACCAAAAAAAAGTGATTTACATCTATCAGAATCATGAAGAATGGATGATTTCGTGAAGAACGTCCCTTCTTACCAATTGGACCAGGAAATACTAGACGGTAGGTGTTCATAAAGTACTTTCACAGTTGAAATTTGAGACAACCCAGTTCTTAGAATCAACAGGTACGTATGACGCAAAAATACTTGTTATTAAAGTTTCGATTGTATTTTTTTTTATGTTTTGCTTCTTGTTACCATGTACCGATGTATATATCATTTGCACGGCAGTTTGTTAAGTTTTAAGGTACATAATTGTAGGCTTTTGTAATAATTAAAAGTTATGAAACCTATGTCCTAAGTTTAGTCATGTATTTGTAACATTTTTTCAACAACTAGGGCTGTGGTCCAGCCGCGTAGCCTGTCGCGTTATTTACCTGTTTACTAACATCTTTGTAGTTATCACCATTCTTATGCAACAAATATCATACCGACGTTTTGCAAGAGCCTGTGTGTTAGGCCTATGTGAAATAAAGATATTTTGAGTTTGAGTTTTTGTGAATGTTTTTTATGTACTTCACTTTGTCACTAACTTTTGTAAATAACTCAAATTACAGGGAAATTAATAAATAATAAGAAAAATTATTATTATTATCACATTTTGTTACGTTATTTCCGACGACATTTTACGTATTTTTTGCCAGTTTGCTAATATTTTTACGAAACATTTGTATGTAATAAATACACTTACTAATAATACACTGTCATTAACTTTCTTAAATCACGTCACAACTTAGAGTCCAGGAGTGAGTGAAGCAGGCTTGGGACTTGGGACACTCCGACAATATAGGATAGGTAACAAGGAGGTTGAACTAACAGAAAGATCATTCTGCATGGTTATTATCTTTTAAGACCACCCAGAAATAGCAGCCCTGCGAAGCTCTGTCGACCGAGCCTTGAAAAGGGTAAGGGTAAAAGTGTATTTACACGACTGCCCAAAAAAAGGAGGGTAATGATTTTAGGGTTCATGTATGTATGTGATGTTTCATTATTCCACCATAACTTCTGACCGGCTGAACAGATTAACATATGGGGTATCGTTAGAATCCTTTGATCCCTCCGAGTAACATAGGCCACCACCAGATTTCGTTATTTTGATATCTCCGAGGAGAGGAGATGTTGAAATTACGAAATCTGATTGGTAACTCAAACACAGCTCCACTCTGCTTCTCTTTGGTGGCAACCGGGCTTTATGGTTTTCTAATATAGTACGGAACCCTCAGTGTGCGATCCCGACTCGCACCTGACCAATTATTAAATTACTTATTTTTATTTAAACCTCTGTCAAATAATGCTTGGAGGGGGTGATAAATAAAGTGTTTTCCTAACTCCTTTACGTCTTTTTGACACTACCATTCCCTTTCTGAAACTGTAGAGTTAGGGCACGTAAAGTTAGAAGTCTTGCTCTACATGAGATCTGATAACTTTTTGACAGTGTGAGCCATATGCTCTCTTCTTGGCAACGTTTTACATGAAAATGTTTTTGGTGGGATTTCTTATTTTTTTTTTTTTTTGAAAGAAAGAACCATAAATCCTAATGGAATTATCTGTGTTACCAAGCACGCGGAATAGGCATGACGGTGGAGGAGGTGGCGGGGCTGCCGACATGCAAGTACACGCAGAGGGTCCACGAGTTGAACCTTGGGGAAGACGACCTCGCCTTCCTGAAGATGCTACGACGACGAATCAAGAACAGGGTGAGCTTTCATCCAATTTTTAGAGTTCTGTTTAAAAAAAGCCCTCCAATTTTTAGAGTTCTGTTTAACAAATGCCCTCCAATTTTTAGAGTTCTGTTTAAAGAAAAAGCCCCAATAAGATCACTTTGTTGTCACGTCTGTTTTTTACACTATGTTTAAGAAAACATTTAAGTTATTTAGTAATTTGTTTTATTAGAACACACAGTAACATTCGTCATAGGTATGCGCATCTACAATCTATGCTTCGTTCACTTTATCTGATACAAAGTAAAAAAAGCATTACCACAAACAAACACATTACCACAGATACAACATACTCTATACAGGTTAGTACTTGACTGCATTCTCACCTGATGGTAAGTGATGATGCAGCTGAAGATGTAAACGTACTAACTTAGAAGGGGGAAGTAAAGTCACCCCAACAGTTTCTACACAGCATCGCACCGGAACGCTAAATCGCTTGGCGGTATGTCTTTGCTGGTAACTAGCCACAGCCTCCCACCAAACCAGACTTGAGCCAATTAAGAAATTATGAAATTCCAAAGCAGCCCATGGCGAGAATTGAACCTGCGACCTCCCACTCGAGTGTGTGAAAGCGCACATCCCCTGCCCCAGGGAGGTCGTCAAAGTTTGTCTGTCACAACCCTTTATTTCAGTAACTTTTCCCATACCTTTAAACGGGCAATTCTTGTATATATTTATATATATAAGACATTGAGGATCTCCAAAATGAAACCACAAGTTGTTTCTCTGAAATAACAAAGAAACGACATTTAAAGTTCACTATATCTCGAGTCCTCAATCACATTCTTTCTATGAGTTTTTATTACGATAAAAAATGCACAAAACAATTTCAGCGTCCCTCGCCATTTTAAATCATCGACACAGATCACTAATCATAGGTACCTATGCGACAGACAGCTGATACGCGAAGCGCGGCAAATTCAAATGAATGAAATGTCACTCATTTCATTACATATATAATCAGAATCTCTGAAACGGCTCGAACGATTTTCATGAAATTTAGTATACAGGGGGTTTTGGGCGATAAATCGATCTAGCTAGGATTCATTTTTAGAAAATGTAATTACCAAAAAAAATATCACACTGCCCGACATCTATTGGCGAGAAGTAGGTAAAACTATAACAGTAAATGTAAATAAAAAAATATGACTCTGCTGCCATCTATTGGTGAATAGTAATACCACCGAGCAAAGCTCGGTCGACCAGATATTTAACTTATTAAATGTGACCCAACATTATTGCAATCATAAAAAATTTAAAATGATTATATTCTTAAAAGGGGGGATAACCGGGGCGTCGTACTTAATTTAAAAATGAAATTAAAATAGAATGGAGTATTATATGAAAGGGCATTACAATTTACAATATGTAGAATCTCAAACAGATTTCACGAGAATCCAAAAAATGATTTTATGTACCTATATATTTTATAGTATTAACTAGCTGTTGCCCGCGGCTCCGCCCGCGTGAATTACGATTTTTTTACATAATATACCTTCCTACTGGAATTCCTTGATTTTTCGCGGGATTCTGGTGTGATGTTGTACAGAAACCTGTTCTTACTTTGCACGGGTTATCCTGTGGTGATTTTGAAAACTCCTTTTTCTTAATAATAATATAAAGTTTCATTAATAGGTACGTAGTTGAAAGATCAAAAGGACGATTTTAACTGTCGATATTTCGACCCAGTGGCACAGGTCGTGGTCACTACGTGACCACGACTTGTACCAATGTATCGAAATATCGACAGTTAAAATCGTCCTTTACATTGTGATTTTTATTCTGAAACCACGAAATATGTCAAAAATTATTAAACCATGTGAAAAGTTGTAGGTACTGGTAGAACTCTTCTTTCAGAGTTCGGCCGAGTAGGTACCACTGGGATAAATTACTCTACTGACAATATTCCCCAGCCCAACATAATATAAGTGTCTTTTAAAAATCTTTGCTTCATCTCAATACAATCCAAAACATCAGAATGGGCAATGGCTATATATTTCCTTACGTATAAAAAGACCTTAGATGACAGTCAGTCGGTTAGGATTGATAAGACCTAAGAGTTAAAAATATTTGTGAACCATTATCTTACCCTTTCCATATTGCGGATGATAAAGTTTAAATCTGTTCATATCTTAACAGTGCCATCTTAATATAAAGTCAGGAAACAGAAAATAACATGACACTTAATTTTTATTAAAAAAAATTCGGTAGTACCTATCTCAGAGTTTTACATTCAAGTTCCACATAAATTGTAGAGATGGCGCTATACGGTATAACGTAGCAATAACGCCAGTTACATGATTTTTGTTCACCCTAAAAGTGAAAAATTTTAAACCATACAAAATCTCCTGCTAAGCCTATTTATTTACGGCTGTAAGGGTACTCCAGTCTTACTTGAGCCCTACGTCCTAGCCCTAGGTTCTTTGTGCATTCCGAGTTTCAAGTCACCTACCTACTTGAACTTAAAGGTTCTGATGTCTGTGATTTCTGAACTACAAAAGTGATGATGATAAGATTTGTATGGAATAATCTTTAAAGAACCTCCTTTCTAACAAAAAAAGAATGAATGGAATCGGACAACGCGTTAATGAATTATAACTAAAAAACGTTTGGACTTTGATGCCGTCTTCCAGGGAAACCATGATGAATTTCGGGACAAAAAGTATCCTATGTCCTACCTCGGGGAATGAACTATAATCATGTCAAGTTTCATTTAAATCCATCCAGCGGATTAGCCGTGATGCCCGGTCGTGAAACAGACAGACAGACAGACAGACAGACAGACAGACAGACAAAAATTAAACAAATTACAGTTTTGGCTTCAGTATCGACTAAATAGTGTCCTCCAACAAAAATTTTCAAAATATCTTCAATGTACAGAATTCGACCCTTTACAGTTTTATTATAAGTATTGATTTGTAGTGAAAAGTGTAAAAAGCTAAAGAACCGGGTTTTCCGAAAACCGGGTTTTTAAAAATGAGAACCGATAAAAGAACCGATTGTCAATACTCAATTTAGAACGGTTTTGCATTCCAGTATCGATGCGCGAGTTTGACTCGCACTTGGCCGGTTTTATTTATGTTCCACCACGCTCGTAGGTACCTAGGTAGGTAGGTATGGTACAAAGAAACTCGCTGAGCTGCGTCATGTTACAAGCGGATCATGTTACTGTGGCGAGCGAGTGGTGCCGTGAGAAACACGGTAGCCAGCTAGCTAGCACGCTTGCAGATAATGCTCTCTTATTGTATTACTGCTGGGCGGTGGGCCCGTTAACTTGTGGGGTTGTACGCTTCTACAATATGATCCCAAAGTCTGTCTACCTTTGCACCGGTTTAAAGATACTGTCAAAAAACATCTAATAAATCAGGGTTACTACACCATTGAAGAATTTGATAACGCTCTCTTATTGTATTAGGTACTAGCTGGGCCCGCAAACTTGTGGGGTTGAGTGTACGCTTCTACAATATGATCCCAAAGTCTGTCTTGGACTTACCTTTGCACCGGTTTAAAGATACTGTAAAAAAACATCTAATAAATCAGGGTTACTACAGCATTGAGGATTTTTAAATAACAAAGATTCTTGGGACAATAGTGATATGCTTCCATCTCCTCACGAGATATCTTAAAAATATTGTACTAATAATTGTATATTGAGACATTTTTGAAAAGAGCAAGTACCGAGTTTCTTGCCAGTTCTTCTCGGTGCAAACCTGCTTTTCGAACCTGGCGGTAGAGTCTTCACATTTCATGAGAGCCTATATCTGTACAATGTGAGGACGAGAATTATGGGACGTATCACGTATGTGGAAGCCAAAAAATTCTCAAATATGGCGTCGCGCGTCGTACACTTCGGTATCGCTGACAGCACATACCGCTGTCGGTCGCTTACATTAGCGTCATTTTACAGTTTTGACAAAATAAAAATCCGGCTTCAGGGCGGAGCCTAAAAATGTATGTGTGACGTCAGTAAGGCTGATCCTTTAATATGTTTCACAAATAAAATACAAGTGGTACAGTACTTTTTTGGGCGGTAACGACGCCATATTTGAGAAACTATTGGCTTCAACATACGTCACATATTTCTGGTCCTCTTAGCGTAGGGTACTTCGTTATTAGAAATTTTATATATCAGAAAGAGAAAGATATACGTAATCGTACGTAATCTGCATTTAGCAGTCATGCATACCAATGATATTGTTATTAAAACTGTAGACGAGGTGTCGTGTTACGTGGTTAGCCACATGATTCAAACGTGAAATAACTATAATATCACTACTAACAGACGCCCGCGGTTTTGTACGCGTCAATTTTTTTCTACATGTAAACTGATCTACAAACAAAAAATTTAAACAGTCGGGAGACTGCAAAATGTCAACTTTTGTCCCCCCGTGGAGTTAGTATGATCACCCCTTTTCTAAATATCAAATTCTCGTGCAAATTTTTAAGCTATTGCATAGCTTCTATCGCGGGCTTTGAGCGTGGAGACCGAATCCAGAAATTCCGTAACGAAAATAACCTAACACCACTAAAGAAGAGCTTTTGGTACCATGAATGCAGGAGAGCGCACCTTCACAAACTGATTTGCAGAACTAAAGAGACAAGCGTGATATTTCAAAGTCATTAAAAGTTCTGCTATTCATTGATAGATGGCAAAACTCAAAATTAAAAATAGCTTAAAATGCTATGCAATAGGTTTTTTTGTTACCAAACTCCTCCGAAACGGCTCGACCGATTGTTATGAAATTTTCTGTGGATGCTCGGTAGGTCTGAGAGCAGGTCGTAAGCTATTTTTATATCCCAAAGGAGTTTCCTCCGCCTCGCTACAGTCCATAAATCAAAAAGCTTGATTTACATGTTTAATGTTGAGAGACAAAATCTTTAGTAAAAGGTGTCCAGCCCTTTTACCAAAATGTCCGGTGAAACGAACGATCTGATCTGTTGGGTTCGTCAACTTGGCAACCAGCTTCCTTTGCATTGCCGATAATTCCTTGTGCATGTGTAGTGGTCTTCGATAGCTGACGAATGACGATGGCGTAACCTGTAGAAACTAACCAGTAGAAACTATATTTAGAATAAGTTTATATGTATAATTTTAAACTGTTTGTTTCCCTATTAAAGAGAGAAAAAAAAACCTAAGCACACACTGACGGAGATTTCGGCGAGCGTTCTATAAATACAACTTCTTACATAATACGCTCGCATCACAAGCGATCCCCAGGCTTAATACCTGGAGGGAAATTTCCCTATTGCTTCCACCGCTCAACGCAGAATGAGTCTATTGCGACTGCTTAGAGCATCAAGAGCTTTCCAGCTTAATGAAATCAGTCTCCGTCCGTCTTTCCAGCTCGCCTCCCAGAACAGTCGCCGCCGCAGCGTGGAGCACCTGCGGCAGCTGGCGCGCGAGCTGAGGGCGGTGCGAGCGTGCCGCGCCGACGCGCTCAGCGAGCGACGCGTCCTGCTGCACACGCGGACCGAGCTGAGGAGCCGCTTCCTAGAACTGCGGACCCACATCGCGAAGGTGAGCGCTCGAGATCCAGTCCAGTAACTACAGTAACCAGTTGAGAACTGCGAAGCGTGGAGCACCTGCGGCAGCTGGCGCGCGAGCTGAGGGCGGTGCGAGCGTGCCGCGCCGACGCGCTCAGCGAGCGACGCGTCCTGCTGCACACGCGGACCGAGCTGAGGAGCCGCTTCCTAGAACTGCGGACCCACATCGCGAAGGTGAGCGCTCGAGATCCAGTCCAGTAACTACAGTAACCAGTTGAGAACTGCGAAGCGTGGAGCACCTGCGGCAGCTGGCGCGCGAGCTGAGGGCGGTGCGAGCGTGCCGCGCCGACGCGCTCAGCGAGCGACGCGTCCTGCTGCACACGCGGACCGAGCTGAGGAGCCGCTTCCTAGAACTGCGGACCCACATCGCGAAGGTGAGCGCTCGAGATCCAGTCCAGTAACTACAGTAACCAGTTGAGAACTGCGAAGCGTGGAGCACCTGCAGCAGCTGGCGCGCGAGCTGAGGGCGGTGCGAGCGTGCCGCGCCGACGCGCTCAGCGAGCGACGCGTCCTGCTGCACACGCGGACCGAGCTGAGGAGCCGCTTCCTAGAACTGCGGACCCACATCGCGAAGGTGAGCGCTCGAGATCCAGTCCAGTAACTACAGTAACCAGTTGAGAACTGCGAAGCGTGGAGCACCTGCAGCAGCTGGCGCGCGAGCTGAGGGCGGTGCGAGCGTGCCGCGCCGACGCGCTCAGCGAGCGACGCGTCCTGCTGCACACGCGGACCGAGCTGAGGAGCCGCTTCCTAGAACTGCGGACCCACATCGCGAAGGTGAGCGCTCGAGATCCAGTCCAGTAACTACAGTAACCAGTTGAGAACTGCGAAGCGTGGAGCACCTGCGGCAGCTGGCGCGCGAGCTGAGGGCGGTGCGAGCGTGCCGCGCCGACGCGCTCAGCGAGCGACGCGTCCTGCTGCACACGCGGACCGAGCTGAGGAGCCGCTTCCTAGAACTGCGGACCCACATCGCGAAGGTGAGCGCTCGAGATCCAGTCCAGCAGCTACAGTAACCAGTTGAGAACTGCGAAGCGTGGAGCACCTGCAGCAGCTGGCGCGCGAGCTGAGGGCGGTGCGAGCGTGCCGCGCCGACGCGCTCAGCGAGCGACGCGTCCTGCTGCACACGCGGACCGAGCTGAGGAGCCGCTTCCTAGAACTGCGGACCCACATCGCGAAGGTGAGCGCTCGAGATCCAGTCCAGTAACTACAGTAACCAGTTGAGAACTGCGAAGCGTGGAGCACCTGCAGCAGCTGGCGCACGAGCTGAGGGCGGTGCGAGCGTGCCGCGCCGACGCGCTCAGCGAGCGACGCGTCCTGCTGCACACGCGGACCGAGCTGAGGAGCCGCTTCCTAGATCTGCGGACCCACATCGCGAAGGTGAGCGCTCGAGATCCATACCAGTAACTACAGTAACCAGTTGAGAACTGCGAAGCGTGGAGCACCTGCGGCAGCTGGCGCACGAGCTGAGGGCGGTGCGAGCGTGCCGCGCCGACGCGCTCAGCGAGCGACGCGTCCTGCTGCACACGCGGACCGAGCTGAGGAGCCGCTTCCTAGAACTGCGGACCCACATCGCGAAGGTGAGCGCTCGAGATCCAGTCCAGTAACTACAGTAACCAGTTGAGAACTGCGAAGCGTGGAGCACCTGCGGCAGCTGGCGCGCGAGCTGAGGGCGGTGCGAGCGTGCCGCGCCGACGCGCTCAGCGAGCGACGCGTCCTGCTGCACACGCGGACCGAGCTGAGGAGCCGCTTCCTAGAACTGCGGACCCACATCGCGAAGGTGAGCGCTCGAGATCCAGTCCAGTAACTACAGTAACCAGTTGAGAACTGCGAAGCGTGGAGCACCTGCGGCAGCTGGCGCGCGAGTTGAGGGCGGTGCGAGCGTGCCGCGCCGACGCGCTCAGCGAGCGACGCGTCCTGCTGCACACGCGGACCGAGCTGAGGAGCCGCTTCCTAGAACTGCGGACCCACATCGCGAAGGTGAGCGCTCGAGATCCAGTCCAGTAACTACAGTAACCAGTTGAGAACTGCGAAGCGTGGAGCACCTGCGGCAGCTGGCGCGCGAGTTGAGGGCGGTGCGAGCGTGCCGCGCCGACGCGCTCAGCGAGCGACGCGTCCTGCTGCACACGCGGACCGAGCTGAGGAGCCGCTTCCTAGAACTGCGGACCCACATCGCGAAGGTGAGCGCTCGAGATCCAGTCCAGTAACTACAGTAACCAGTTGAGAACTGCGAAGCGTGGAGCACCTGCGGCAGCTGGCGCGCGAGTTGAGGGCGGTGCGAGCGTGCCGCGCCGACGCGCTCAGCGAGCGACGCGTCCTGCTGCACACGCGGACCGAGCTGAGGAGCCGCTTCCTAGAACTGCGGACCCACATCGCGAAGGTGAGCGCTCGAGATCCAGTCCAGTAACTACAGTAACCAGTTGAGAACTGCGAAGCGTGGAGCACCTGCGGCAGCTGGCGCGCGAGTTGAGGGCGGTGCGAGCGTGCCGCGCCGACGCGCTCAGCGAGCGACGCGTCCTGCTGCACACGCGGACCGAGCTGAGGAGCCGCTTCCTAGAACTGCGGACCCACATCGCGAAGGTGAGCGCTCGAGATCCAGTCCAGTAACTACAGTAACCAGTTGAGAACTGCGAAGCGTGGAGCACCTGCGGCAGCTGGCGCGCGAGTTGAGGGCGGTGCGAGCGTGCCGCGCCGACGCGCTCAGCGAGCGACGCGTCCTGCTGCACACGCGGACCGAGCTGAGGAGCCGCTTCCTAGAACTGCGGACCCACATCGCGAAGGTGAGCGCTCGAGATCCAGTCCAGTAACTACAGTAACCAGTTGAGAACTGCGAAGCGTGGAGCACCTGCGGCAGCTGGCGCGCGAGCTGAGGGCGGTGCGAGCGTGCCGCGCCGACGCGCTCAGCGAGCGACGCGTCCTGCTGCACACGCGGACCGAGCTGAGGAGCCGCTTCCTAGAACTGCGGACCCACATCGCGAAGGTGAGCGCTCGAGATCCAGTCCAGCAGCTACAGTAACCAGTTGAGAACTGCGAAGCGTGGAGCACCTGCAGCAGCTGGCGCGCGAGCTGAGGGCGGTGCGAGCGTGCCGCGCCGACGCGCTCAGCGAGCGACGCGTCCTGCTGCACACGCGGACCGAGCTGAGGAGCCGCTTCCTAGAACTGCGGACCCACATCGCGAAGGTGAGCGCTCGAGATCCAGTCCAGTAACTACAGTAACCAGTTGAGAACTGCGAAGCGTGGAGCACCTGCAGCAGCTGGCGCACGAGCTGAGGGCGGTGCGAGCGTGCCGCGCCGACGCGCTCAGCGAGCGACGCGTCCTGCTGCACACGCGGACCGAGCTGAGGAGCCGCTTCCTAGATCTGCGGACCCACATCGCGAAGGTGAGCGCTCGAGATCCATACCAGTAACTACAGTAACCAGTTGAGAACTGCGAAGCGTGGAGCACCTGCGGCAGCTGGCGCACGAGCTGAGGGCGGTGCGAGCGTGCCGCGCCGACGCGCTCAGCGAGCGACGCGTCCTGCTGCACACGCGGACCGAGCTGAGGAGCCGCTTCCTAGAACTGCGGACCCACATCGCGAAGGTGAGCGCTCGAGATCCAGTCCAGTAACTACAGTAACCAGTTGAGAACTGCGAAGCGTGGAGCACCTGCGGCAGCTGGCGCGCGAGCTGAGGGCGGTGCGAGCGTGCCGCGCCGACGCGCTCAGCGAGCGACGCGTCCTGCTGCACACGCGGACCGAGCTGAGGAGCCGCTTCCTAGAACTGCGGACCCACATCGCGAAGGTGAGCGCTCGAGATCCAGTCCAGTAACTACAGTAACCAGTTGAGAACTGCGAAGCGTGGAGCACCTGCGGCAGCTGGCGCGCGAGCTGAGGGCGGTGCGAGCGTGCCGCGCCGACGCGCTCAGCGAGCGACGCGTCCTGCTGCACACGCGGACCGAGCTGAGGAGCCGCTTCCTAGAACTGCGGACCCACATCGCGAAGGTGAGCGCTCGAGATCCAGTCCAGCAGCTACAGTAACCAGTTGAGAACTGCGAAGCGTGGAGCACCTGCAGCAGCTGGCGCGCGAGCTGAGGGCGGTGCGAGCGTGCCGCGCCGACGCGCTCAGCGAGCGACGCGTCCTGCTGCACACGCGGACCGAGCTGAGGAGCCGCTTCCTAGAACTGCGGACCCACATCGCGAAGGTGAGCGCTCGAGATCCAGTCCAGTAACTACAGTAACCAGTTGAGAACTGCGAAGCGTGGAGCACCTGCGGCAGCTGGCGCGCGAGTTGAGGGCGGTGCGAGCGTGCCGCGCCGACGCGCTCAGCGAGCGACGCGTCCTGCTGCACACGCGGACCGAGCTGAGGAGCCGCTTCCTAGAACTGCGGACCCACATCGCGAAGGTGAGCACTCGAGATCCAGTCCGGTAACTACAATAAACCGTCTAGGTTAAGGAACATAAACGACGGACCGTAGTTCACACGCGGATTGAGCTGAGGAGCCAGACCCGCATCGCGAAGGTAATCACGCTATAAAGCACTCGAGATCCAGTCCGATAACTACAGTAACTAGGTTGAAAACTGCGAAGGAAAATAACGGAATAATATTTTGTTGACACGTGGACCGAGTTGAGGAGCCGCTTCCTAGAGCTGCGGATCACATCGCGAAGATGAGCTCTCGAGATCCAGTCCGGTAACTACAGTAACCAGGTTGAGAACTGCGAAGGAAAGAAAACGACGGAATATTGTTGACACGTGGACCGAGTTGAGGAGCCGCTTCGTAGAACTGCGAACCCAGATCACTAGGATATTCACGCTATAGAGTGCTTAAGATCCAGTCCGGTAACTACAGGTAGTGCGAGAGAATTGCAAAGAACTAGAGCGATAAAACTCAGATATGAACGTGGATTGCGCTGAGGATTTGCTTCCTCAAGTTCCAGGTCAATGTAGCGCTCACGATCTAGTCTGGCAACTACCTACTTTAATTGCGAGAGAACTGTGGAGGAACAAAAACGACGACACTTAGTGCACAAGCGGAATTAGCTGTGGAGCCACTTCGCAGAACTCTGTGCCCAATTCGGGAAGGTCATTACGCTATGAGCGCATCGAGGTCTAATCCGGTAACTACAGTAACCGTCGAGGTGAAGGAACATAAACGACGGACCTTAGTTCACACGCAGACCGAGTTGAGGAGCCGGACCCACGTCGCGAAGGTAATCACGCTAAGGTGCGCTCGAGACCCAGTCCGGTAACTACAGTAACCGTCGAGGTGAAGGAACATAAACGACGGACCTTAGTTCACACGCAGACCGAGTTGAGGAGCCGGACCCACGTCGCGAAGGTAATCACGCTAAGGTGCGCTCGAGACCCAGTCCGGTAACTACAGTAACCGTCCAGGTGAAGGAACATAAACGACGGACCTTAGTTCACACGCAGACCGAGTTGAGGAGCCGGACCCACGTCGCGAAGGTAATCACGCTAAGGTGCGCTCGAGATCCAGTCCGGTAACTACAGTAACCGTCCAGGTGAAGGAACATAAACGACGGACCTTAGTTCACACGCAGATCGAGTTAAGGAGCCGGACCCAAGTCGCGAAGGTAATCACGCTAAGGTGCGCTCGAGATCCAGTCCGGTAACTACAGTAACCGTCCAGGTGAAGGAACATAAACGACGGACCTTAGTTCACACGCAGACCGAGTTGAGGAGCCGGACCCACGTCGCGAAGGTAATCACGCTAAGGTGCGCTCGAGATCCAGTCCGGTAACTACAGTAACCGTCCAGGTGAAGGAACATAAACGACGGACCTTAGTTCACACGCAGATCGAGTTAAGGAGCCGGACCCAAGTCGCGAAGGTAATCACGCTAAGGTGCGCTCGAGATCCAGTCCGGTCACTACAGTAACCGTCCAGGTGAAGGAACATAAACGACGGACCTTAGTTCACACGCAGACCGAGTTGAGGAGCCGGACCCACGTCGCGAAGGTAATCACGCTAAGGTGCGCTCGAGATCCAGTCCGGTAACTACAGTAACCGTCCAGGTGAAGGAACATAAACGACGGACCTTAGTTCACACGCAGATCGAGTTAAGGAGCCGGACCCAAGTCGCGAAGGTAATCACGCTAAGGTGCGCTCGAGATCCAGTCCGGTCACTACAGTAACCGTCCAGGTGAAGGAACATAAACGACGGACCTTAGTTCACACGCAGACCGAGTTGAGGAGCCGGACCCACGTCGCGAAGGTAATCACGCTAAGGTGCGCTCGAGATCCAGTCCGGTAACTACAGTAACCGTCCAGGTGAAGGAACATAAACGACGGACCTTAGTTCACACGCAGATCGAGTTAAGGAGCCGGACCCAAGTCGCGAAGGTAATCACGCTAAGGTGCGCTCGAGATCCAGTCCGGTCACTACAGTAACCGTCCAGGTGAAGGAACATAAACGACGGACCTTAGTTCACACGCAGACCGAGTTGAGGAGCCGGACCCACGTCGCGAAGGTAATCACGCTAAGGTGCGCTCAAGTTCCATTCCGGTAACTGCAGATCTTGTATCATGTTTTTTTATATGATTCATTCTCATTAAAACTTGCATGTTTCAAAGCTTAAATTTCCGTCTAACTTACTTGAATTTAAACTACTTCGTATGGAAAGCCTATCAATTTTTTCTACACTTTTTGTCTAAACTATGAATGCATGAGGCTTGTCATCGCACCGAAATATTGGCTGTCGGATGTCGGTCAGGACAACGCCGCTTCAACCAGTTCCTTTTTTTTGTTCCAGGTTCTTCAAGACCGTTCGGATCCGACATCCGTACCGGATATATCACCGGATAGACTCCAAGAATCTCACAACTACAACCACCTGAACCACAAAGCCATGGCCTCACCGACAGACAAACCGACAGACAAACCGACAGTCAAACCGTCAGACAAGCAGACAGACAAAAACATGTTCGTCAGCCAGATAGATAGTAAGAATATATTCGAATGCCGGATAGAGAAGTTGGTCCAGCAGAGCGTTAACCATATGTTTAAGGTACGTTTTAACTTTCAGTGTATATTTTATGTAATTTGTTCGGGTGGAATTTTGCTACTTAAGGAGCACACCACGGGCGTGCCCGCGAAACTCAAATTTTTTGTGGTTTTTCGCGATTTTTAAGCTGAAAAGACTCAGAAGACTCAGAAAAATCAAATTGCGATAATCCCAAGATCATCTACACGTGTTTATATAAAAATCTCTGCTCGAAAGTGTCGAGTTAAAGAAATTGGTGCGAGATTTGCGAGTTACTCACATAAAACTCGATACTCGGACTAATTTCCTAGGATTTTATGCAAGGATTTTGATATAATCATGTAAAGATGATACTGCCACTCTCGCAAATTGACTGCCATAAACCTCTGATGTGTAATTAGCTAAGAAATTGCAAAAAAACATGAAAATTTTTGAAAATAAATTTTGAATTTCGCGGGCAGAGGCGTTAATTTCGCCTTAATTTTGAAGAAAATAGTATCTCCAACCGATTGAGCTGAAATTTTGTATACGCTTTTAGTTTATATGCATGGTTCATATAAACTAAACTTTTGTCATCCAAAATCCAATACGGCTTGAAAGGGCTTGCTGAGAGCAACTCCAAAAATAAAGAGACGTCACTCTAAATCCAACATGGCGGAACAACCAAGACGGCGGACTAGCTATTTTCAATGCATTCCCACAATACGGGTATCAAATAAAAGGGCTTGCTAAGAAGAATTCGAACAATAAAAAAAAGATGTCACCCTAAATCCAATATGGCGGAACACTCAAGATGGCGGACGAGTTATTTTTAATATACCTATAATATGTGTATCAAATGAAAGGGCTTGTTGAGAGTAACTCGAAAAATAAAGAGAAGTCTTCAATGTTAAGTGATAACTTATTGGTGTTATGCAATGTCGTCTGTACAAAATTTGAGATACTTGACGATTATACACAGACGGGATGGTGTAGCGGGGTTAGGCTCTATAATCGTCAGTAATCAATAACCCTGCAAGTAAGAGTTAATTTGAGAGGATTAGCAGAGTGATTAAGAAATTATCAAAACCTTAGTGTTAATTTGAGAGGATTAGCAGAGTGATTAAGAAATTATCAAAACCTTAGTGTTAATTTGAGAGGATTAGCAGAGTGATTAAGAAATTATTCGCAAGAGCCTGTATGTTAGGCCTATGTGAAATAAAGATATTTTGATTGATTGATTGCTTAGTGTTAATTTGAGACGATTAGCAGAGTGATTAAGGAATTATCAGAACATTAGTGTTAATTTGAGAGGATTAGCAGAGTGATTAAGAAATTATAAAAACATTAGTGTTAATTTGAGAGGATTAGCAGATTGATTAAGAAATTATCAGAACATAAGTGTTAATTTGAGAGGATTAGCAGAGTGATTAAGAAATTATCACAACATTAGTGTTAATTTCAGAGGATTAGCAGAGTGATTAAGAAATTATCAAAACATTAGTGTTAATTTGAGAGGATTAGCAGAGTGATTAAGAAATTATCAAAACATTAGTGTTAATTTGAGAGGATTAGCAGAATGATTAAGAAATTATCAAAACATTAGTGTTAATTTGAGAGGATTAGCAGAGTGATTAAGAAATTATAAAAACATTAGTGTTAATTTGAGAGGATTAGCAGATTGATTAAGAAATTATCACAACATTAGTGTTAATTTCAGAGGATTAGCAGAGTGATTAAGAAATTATCAGAACATTAGTGTTAATTTGAGAGGATTAGCAGAGTGATTAAGAAATTATCAAAACATTAGTGTTAATTTGAGAGGATTAGCAGAATGATTAAGAAATTATCAAAACATTAGTGTTAATTTGAGAGGATTAGCAGAGTGATTAAGAAATTATCAAAACATTAGTGTTAATTTGAGAGGATTAGCAGAGTGATAAAGAAATTATCAAAACATTAGTGTTAATTTGAGAGGATTAGCAGAGTGTTTAAGAAATTATCAAAACATTAGTGTTAATTTGAGAGGATTAGCAGAGTGATTAAGAAATTATCAGAACATTAGTGTTAATTTGAGAGGATTAGCAGAGTGATAAAGAAATTATCAGAACATTAGTGTTAATTTGAGAGGATTAGCAGAGTGATTAAGAAATTATCAAAACATTAGTGTTAATTTGAGAGGATTAGCAGAGTGATTAAGAAATTATCAGAACATTAGTGTTAATTTGATAGGATTAGCAGAGTGATTAAGAAATTATCAGAACATTAGTGTTAATTTGAGAGGATTAGCAGAGTGATTAAGAAATTATCAAAACATTAGTGTTAATTTGAGAGGATTAGCAGAGTGATTAAGAAATTATCAGAACATTAGTGTTAATTTGAGAGGATTAGCAGAGTGATAAAGAAATTATCAAAACATTAGTGTTAATTTGAGAGGATTAGCAGAGTGATTAAGAAATTATCAGAACATTAGTGTTAATTTGAGAGGATCAGCAGAGTGATAAAGAAATTATCAGAACATTAGTGTTAATTTGAGAGGATTAGCAGAATGATTAAGAAATTATCAAAACATTAGTGTTAATTTGAGAGGATTAGCAGAGTGATTAAGATATTATCAAAACATTAGTGTTAATTTGAGAGGATTAGCAGAGTGATTAAGAAATTATCAGAACATTAGTGTTAATTTGAGAGGATTAGCAGAGTGATAAAGAAATTATCAGAACATTAGTGTTAATTTGAGAGGATTAGCAGAGCGATTAAGAAATTATCAGAACATTAGTGTTAATTTGAGAGGATTAGCAGAGTGATTTAGAAATTATCAGAACATTAGTGTTAATTTGAGAGGATTAGCAGAGTGATTAAGAAATTATCAGAACATTAGTGTTAATTTGAGAGGATTAGCAGAGTGATTAAGAAATTATCAAAACATTAGTGTTAATTTGAGAGGATTAGCAGAGTGATTTAGAAATTATCAGAACATTAGTGTTAATTTGAGAGGATTAGCAGAGTGATAAAGAAATTATCAGAACATTAGTGTTAATTTGAGAGGATTAGCAGAATGATTAAGAAATTATCAAAACATTAGTGTTAATTTGAGAGGATTAGCAGAGTGATTAAGATATTATCAAAACATTAGTGTTAATTTGAGAGGATTAGCAGAGTGATTAAGAAATTATCAGAACATTAGTGTTAATTTGAGAGGATTAGCAGAGTGATTAAGAAATTATCAGAACACTAGTGTTAATTTGAGAGGATTAGCAGAGTGATTAAGAAATTATCAGAACACTAGTGTTAATTTGAGAGGATTAGCAGAGTGATTAAGAAATTATCAGAACATTAGTGTTAATTTGAGAGGATTAGCAGAGTGATTAAGATATAATCAAAACATTAGTGTTAATTTGAGAGGATTAGCAGAGTGATTAAGAAATTATCAAAACACTAGTGTTAATTTGAGAGGATTAGCAGAGTGATTAAGAAATTATCAAAACATTAGTGTTAATTTGAGAGGATTAGCAGAGTGATAAAGAAATTATCAAAACATTAGTGTTAATTTGAGAGGATTAGCAGAGTGATTAAGAAATTATCAGAACAGTAGTGTTAATTTGAGAGGATTAGCAGAGTGATTAAGAAATTATCAGAACATTAGTGTTACTTTGAGAGGATTAGCAGAGTGATTAAGAAATTATCAGAACAGTAGTGTTAATTTGAGAGGATGAGCAGAGTGATTAAGAAATTATCAGAACATTAGTGTTAATTTGAGAGGATTAGCAGAGTGATTAAGAAATTATCAAAACATTAGTGTTAATTTGAGAGGATTAGCAGAGTGATTAAGAAATTATCAAAACATTAGTGTTAATTTGAGAGGATTAGCAGAGTGATTAAGAAATTATCAAAACATTAGTGTTAATTTGAGAGGATTAGCAGAGTGATTAAGAAATTATCAGAACATTAGTGTTAATTTGAGAGGATTAGCAGAGTGATTAAGAAATTATCAAAACATTAGTGTTAATTTGAGAGGATTAGCAGAATGATTAAGAAATTATCAAAACATTAGTGTTAATTTGAGAGGATTAGCAGAGTGATTAAGAAATTATCAAAACATTAGTGTTAATTTGAGAGGATTAGCAGAGTGATAAAGAAATTATCAAAACATTAGTGTTAATTTGAGAGGATTAGCAGAGTGTTTAAGAAATTATCAAAACATTAGTGTTAATTTGAGAGGATTAGCAGAGTGATTAAGAAATTATCAGAACATTAGTGTTAATTTGAGAGGATTAGCAGAGTGATAAAGAAATTATCAGAACATTAGTGTTAATTTGAGAGGATTAGCAGAGTGATTAAGAAATTATCAAAACATTAGTGTTAATTTGAGAGGATTAGCAGAGTGATTAAGAAATTATCAGAACATTAGTGTTAATTTGATAGGATTAGCAGAGTGATTAAGAAATTATCAGAACATTAGTGTTAATTTGAGAGGATTAGCAGAGTGATTAAGAAATTATCAAAACATTAGTGTTAATTTGAGAGGATTAGCAGAGTGATTAAGAAATTATCAGAACATTAGTGTTAATTTGAGAGGATTAGCAGAGTGATAAAGAAATTATCAAAACATTAGTGTTAATTTGAGAGGATTAGCAGAGTGATTAAGAAATTATCAGAACATTAGTGTTAATTTGAGAGGATCAGCAGAGTGATAAAGAAATTATCAGAACATTAGTGTTAATTTGAGAGGATTAGCAGAATGATTAAGAAATTATCAAAACATTAGTGTTAATTTGAGAGGATTAGCAGAGTGATTAAGATATTATCAAAACATTAGTGTTAATTTGAGAGGATTAGCAGAGTGATTAAGAAATTATCAGAACATTAGTGTTAATTTGAGAGGATTAGCAGAGTGATAAAGAAATTATCAGAACATTAGTGTTAATTTGAGAGGATTAGCAGAGCGATTAAGAAATTATCAGAACATTAGTGTTAATTTGAGAGGATTAGCAGAGTGATTTAGAAATTATCAGAACATTAGTGTTAATTTGAGAGGATTAGCAGAGTGATTAAGAAATTATCAGAACATTAGTGTTAATTTGAGAGGATTAGCAGAGTGATTAAGAAATTATCAAAACATTAGTGTTAATTTGAGAGGATTAGCAGAGTGATTTAGAAATTATCAGAACATTAGTGTTAATTTGAGAGGATTAGCAGAGTGATAAAGAAATTATCAGAACATTAGTGTTAATTTGAGAGGATTAGCAGAATGATTAAGAAATTATCAAAACATTAGTGTTAATTTGAGAGGATTAGCAGAGTGATTAAGATATTATCAAAACATTAGTGTTAATTTGAGAGGATTAGCAGAGTGATTAAGAAATTATCAGAACATTAGTGTTAATTTGAGAGGATTAGCAGAGTGATTAAGAAATTATCAGAACACTAGTGTTAATTTGAGAGGATTAGCAGAGTGATTAAGAAATTATCAGAACACTAGTGTTAATTTGAGAGGATTAGCAGAGTGATTAAGAAATTATCAGAACATTAGTGTTAATTTGAGAGGATTAGCAGAGTGATTAAGATATAATCAAAACATTAGTGTTAATTTGAGAGGATTAGCAGAGTGATTAAGAAATTATCAAAACACTAGTGTTAATTTGAGAGGATTAGCAGAGTGATTAAGAAATTATCAAAACATTAGTGTTAATTTGAGAGGATTAGCAGAGTGATAAAGAAATTATCAAAACATTAGTGTTAATTTGAGAGGATTAGCAGAGTGATTAAGAAATTATCAGAACAGTAGTGTTAATTTGAGAGGATTAGCAGAGTGATTAAGAAATTATCAGAACATTAGTGTTACTTTGAGAGGATTAGCAGAGTGATTAAGAAATTATCAGAACAGTAGTGTTAATTTGAGAGGATGAGCAGAGTGATTAAGAAATTATCAGAACATTAGTGTTAATTTGAGAGGATTAGCAGAGTGATTAAGAAATTATCAAAACATTAGTGTTAATTTGAGAGGATTAGCAGAGTGATTAAGAAATTATCAAAACATTAGTGTTAATTTGAGAGGATTAGCAGAGTGATTAAGAAATTATCAAAACATTAGTGTTAATTTGAGAGGATTAGCAGAGTGATTAAGAAATTATCAGAACATTAGTGTTAATTTGAGAGGATTAGCAGAGTGATAAAGAAATTATCAGAACATTAGTGTTAATTTGAGAGGATTAGCAGAGTGATTAAGAAATTATCAAAACATTAGTGTTAATTTGAGAGGATTAGCAGAGTGATTAAGAAATTATCAGAACATTAGTGTTAATTTGAGAGGATTAGCAGAGTGATTAAGAAATTATCAGAACATTAGTGTTAATTTGAGAGGATTAGCAGAGTGATTAAGAAATTATCAAAACATTAGTGTTAATTTGAGAGGATTAGCAGAGTGATTAAGAAATTATCAAAACATTAGTGTTAATTTGAGAGGATTAGCAGAGTGATAAAGAAATTATCAAAACATTAGTGTTAATTTGAGAGGATTAGCAGAGTGATTAAGAAATTATCAAAACATTAGTGTTAATTTGAGAGGATTAGCAGAGTGATTTAGAAATTATCAAAACATTAGTGTTAATTTGAGAGGATTAGCAGAGTGATAAAGAAATTATCAGAACATTAGTGTTAATTTGAGAGGATTAGCAGAGAGATTAAGAAATTATCAAAACATTAGTGTTAATTTGAGAGGATTAGCAGAGTGATAAAGAAATTATCAAAACATTAGTGTTAATCTGAGAGGATTAGCAGAGTGATTAAGAAATTATCAAAACATTAGTGTTAATTTGAGAGGATTAGCAGAGTGATTTAGAAATTATCAGAACATTAGTGTTAATTTGAGAGGATTAGCAGAGTGATTAAGAAATTATCAGCCCACTAGTGTTAATTTGAGAGGATTAGCAGAGTGATTAAGAAATTATCAGAACATTAGTGTTAATTTGAGAGGATTAGCAGAGTGATTAAGAAATTATCAGAACACTAGTGTTAATTTGAGAGGATTAGCAGAGTGATTAAGAAATTATCAGAACACTAGTGTTAATTTGAGAGGATTAGCAGAGTGATTAAGAAATTATCAGAACATTAGTGTTAATTTGAGAGGATTAGCAGAGTGATTAAGAAATTATCAGAACATTAGTGTTAATTTGAGAGGATTAGCAGAGTGATTAAGAAATTATCAGAACACTAGTGTTAATTTGAGAGGATTAGCAGAGTGATTAAGAAATTATCAGAACATTAGTGTTAATTTGAGAGGATTAGCAGAGTGATTAAGAAATTATCAGAACATTAGTGTTAATTTGAGAGGATTAGCAGAGTGATTAAGAAATTATTGAAACATTAGTGTTAATTTGAGAGGTTTAGCAGAGTGATTAAGAAATTATCAGAACACTAGTGTTAATTTGAGAGGATTAGCAGAGTGATTAAGAAATTATCAGAACATTAGTGTTAATTTGAGAGGATTAGCAGAGTGATTAAGAAATTATCAGAACATTAGTGTTAATTTGAGAGGATTAGCAGAGTGATTAAGAAATTATCAGAAAATTAGTGTTAATTTGAGAGGATTAGCAGAGTGATTAAGAAATTATCAAAACATAAGTGTTAATTTGAGAGGATTAGCAGAGTGATTAAGAAATTATCGAAACATTAGTGTTAATTTGAGAGGATTAGCAGAGTGATTAAGAAATTATCAGAACATTAGTGTTAATTTGAGAGGATTAGCAGAGTGATAAAGAAATTATCAAAACATTAGTGTTAATTTGAGAGGATTAGCAGAGTGATTAAGAAATTATCAAAACATTATTGTTAATTTGAGAGGATTAGCAGAGTGATTAAGAAATTATCAGAACATTAGTGTTAATTTGAGAGGATTAGCAGAGTGATTAAGAAATTATCAGAACATTAGTGTTAATTTGAGAGGATTAGCAGAGTGATTAAGAAATTATCAGAACATTAATGTTAATTTGAGAGGATTAGCAGAGTGATTAAGAAATTATCAGAACATTAGTGTTAATTTGAGAGGATTAGCAGAGTGATTAAGAAATTATCAGAACATTAGTGTTAATTTGAGAGGATTAGCAGAGTGATTAAGAAATTATCAAAACATTAGTGTTAATTTGAGAGGATTAGCAGAGTGATTAAGAAATTATCAAAACATTAGTGTTAATTTGAGAGGATTACCAGAGTGATTAAGAAATTATCAAAACATTAGTGTTAATTTGAGAGGATTACCAGAGTGATTAAGAAATTATCAAAACATTATTGTTAATTTGAGAGGATTAGCAGAGTGATTAAGAAATTATCAGCACATTAGTGTTAATTTGAGACGATTAGCAGAGTGATTAAGAAATTACCAAAACATTAGTGTTAATTTGAGAGGATTAGCAGAGTGACTAAGAAATTATCAAAACCTTAGTAAAAAAAATTGAAAACCCTTTTTCATATGCAATAATTTTGTATGTATTTGAATTACAGGAAAAAGATAAAAGAATCTGTGCCAAGACTGTATTCATCGATAAAGTGTGCGACGTCAAGAAGAGAGACGGCGCGGACGGCGCACTGGACCTCTGCGTCAAGGAGAGGAGGTCGCACGGCAGGAAGCAGTCGGCGCCGAGACGAATCATGCACTTCGAGCACGGCGACGGTGAGTGGCAGCCTCGACAGAGACCAGGCGACCACGCAGTACACAGCCGAGCGGGAGAGGAGAGGCGGCGCGCTCGACCTCTGCGGCGAGGAGAGGCGGCGCGCTCGACCTCTGCGGCGAGGAGAGGAGGTCGCACGGCAGGAGCTTTTAACTTAATATTATTGTGATCACGTTGTTCTCAACCCCTTTTTACGTCCCACTGCTGGGCACGGGTCTCCTCTCAGACTGAGAGGGGTTTGGCCATAGCCCACCACTCTGGCCAAGTGCGGGTCGGCGGGCTTCACACACCTTCGAGAACATTTTTGTGAACTCTCAGGCATGCAGGTTTCCTCACAATGTTTTCCTTCACCGCTAAGCAAGTGATATTTAGTTTCCCAAAAACGCAAATAACTCGGAAAAGTCAGAGGTGCGTGCCCAAGATTCGAACCCGCGACCTTCTTATGAGAGGCAGAGGTCAGAACCACTGAGCTATCACTGCTGTGATCACGGATTTTCGCAAAAATACGAGTTATCATGAAATTTCTATACTCATATAAGTTGTAGCCGGCAAAGTGCGAGTCGGACTCGCGCACCGTGGGTTCCATACTATAAAAGAAGTAAAACATTAAAAGAATCGCTCTTGTTCATGAATTTACGAGTATAATTTACATGTAGGTACTTTTGTTGGCGAACCGCAAACGTAACTTTGTTTTTGGTGGTTTATTGTTATTTTTAAAAAAAGTATAAAACTTAGGGAGTTGATTTTATTTTCCTGTAAAATATATACATTAAGGTCTATTGATTATAATTATTTCAGATTTTTCGATTAATAAACTTCGGAGATAAGGGGGGGGAACAGTATTTTTTTCGACAGTTTGCTCAATAAATTAAAAACTATCGGGCATAGAAAATAAATAAAAATCGGTTTTTGAATACACAAGTAACGCCCTTTCATATGATACCCCACTCAATATTCTTTTAGGGATGTCACTTACAATTTATGTAACATTTTTGAACTCCCTATAGTTCCCTCAGGAGCTACACTTCTTGTGACATTTTTTCATGCATCTATACATCTTTCAAGCGTAAGCGTGTAAGCTACACATTGTATATTATGTTATTAGAAAGAAGATTGTTTTTACACAAGTGCCCAAAAAATTTAATTTTGTGTTTTTTAATTTTTAAATTATTTACTTGTTTTACAGATGGAGTGCTCGATTTGAAAATAAAGAAGGACAGCCAGTGACAGCGGTGGAGCGAACACACATACAGACAAACACGTCTCCGGACATCACATACAGACAAAGACATCACATAGTGTATATAAATACTAATATTATAAAACTGTAGAGTTTGTTTGTTTGTTAATCTCAATCTCAGGGACTATTGGTCCAGATTGAAAAAATATTTTTGCGTTGAATAGTTCATTTATTGAATTAAGTTTTAAGCTATACAGGGTTATATATAAAAAATTGGTCAAGTGCGAGTCGAGCTCGCGCACTGAGGGTTCCGTACCATCAAGAGTATATTCCATTTCTCTTAAACTAAACAGCTTGCCCACCAAATCAAATACTAGCATAAAAATCACGTTTATTGTATGGGAGCCCCCTTAAATATTTATTTTATTCTATTTTCTAGTATTTGTCGTTATAGCGGCAACAGAAATACATCATCTGTGAAAATTTCAAGTCTATAGCTATCACGGTTCAAGAGATACAGCCTAGTGACAAACGGACGGACGAACAGACGGATAGCGAAGTCTCGCTAATAGGGTTCCTTTTTGTACCCTTCGGATACGGAACCCTTAAAAGATTGGCTCATTATAACGGCATACCTATGTAGAAACAGAAATTCACGCGGGCGAAGCCGCGCGGACAAGCTAGTATATAAATAGTTTTATACTCAAGGGTAATATTTTGCACAATTTTCCAAATAATTTTTGGTATTCCATAATTATTGTTAGTTCATCATATTTTGAGTATTTGTGAGAGCTTCTTTAAAACCTATTTTTCAAGCAAACCCTAGAAAAACATTGAAAATCGTTTGCATATAACAAACAATTATTGTCATAGCTCCAACTTCTTCCATTTTCAGTTAAACATAAAAACAAAAAAAATGTGTTTCTAAGGTACGATTATATATTATAATACATCACAATTCACAATATAAACTCTGTATGGGGTAAATGTGGGTAAATGTAAACAAAGGTAAATGGAAACGCACGTTTTTTTAAATGAATACTAGTTTCAGAATGTAACGAAACGTTAGTCTATAGTCTATTCAGACATCTTCAGACAATAGACTATAGATTTAGTATCACTCTGAAACTGATATTTATTAAAACAACGAAATTATTGAATGCGTTTCCTGTTTATATTTACCCACATTGACTATATTATATACTTATTGGCCAAAAGAAGAATTAATATGTACTATGTAGTTATTATATATGAATAGAAAAAATACGCTCGCGTAGTAAGAAATGTAAGCGAATTTGTTTGTATTGTTTCATTTTTTGTATCGACATATAAAATTGTGTCGGCAAAATAATCTGTTTCGCTTATACCGATATATCGTAAATTTGAATTACCGATATGTCGGTATTAAAATACATACACACATACATCACAATAATCGGGTGGTGGACTGTAACTAGAAATTAGAATTGTTAATAAATAAATAAAATGATTAAATAATTAATTACTTACATCAAAATAAAAAGTTATAACTTTTATAAGAATTTTAATATTTGTGATTATATAGAGAAGTATTCTGCATAGTTATGACTATATTATCAGTGATGTCATATTAGTTCTTTACAAATACCCCTCCAAAAGTTTAACTACTTGTAACTTTGTATTTCTTTTGATTGATTTAAATTTTATATTATCTATAAGTTATTAAAGTGAAACTTTTATTGTATCCCCATATGTTATTACATTTTGACATTATGTCAGTCCATTCGTTTATTTTTTGACACATTAGACAGATGAAGCAATAGCGAGGGATATATACATAGAGACCACTTTATGAATTTTAATTGTTATCTTAAAAACTTTTGCTGTCACAACTAATACTTTTAATCTACTTGTCATCAAGTAATAAACTTTTGCGCCAAGAGATGGCGCTGTTATAGGAATATTAGTATTTTGTTATAGTCAATAGTCAATAGTCAAAGTCTTTATTTCACATAGGCCTAGCATACAGGCACTTGCGAACGTCGGCATGACATTTCTTGCATAATAATGGTGATAACTACAAGTCGACTTAAAACTAAGTTTACGAGGGTTCCAAACGCGCCCTGCCGCTGAGAAGAAGCCCACAACAAACTCAGCCGGGAATTTTTTTTTATGTTATCACCATTTAACAAAATAAGTATAAATACTAAAAATAGGCTAGCAACGACAACAGAGCAATCTACCACTTATCAGTCAATTCCAAGGGTTTGTGTCGCTAATATAGTCCTTAATATTGTAATATGCCTTTTGAATGAGTTTAGGCTTGACAAACCCTTTGAATTTATTAAGTGACATTTCAGATACATGATGTGGTAACTTATTATAAAATCTTATACAGTTGCATGCAAATGATTTGCTAATTTTAGATAATCTTGTGCTGTTTAACACGAGCTTATGCTTGTTCCTGAGATTAATGGTATTCAGGTCACATTTCTTAGTAAACTTATTAATATTCTTATGTACATAAATTATATTTTCATAAATATATTGACCATGTATCGTCATAATATTAAATTCTTTAAATTTATCTCTGAGGGATTCTCTTGGACCCATTCTATAAATAGCACGAACAGCCCTCTTCTGCAGCAACAGTTATGTTACATACTTACTTTCAACTAAGTTTCAATTGCATCCCGCACCGTGGTTTACTACTCTATGCTTTTATTAACCACGAAAATCCTTAAAATCATTATTAAGGTGATACGGAAAAGGTCTGATATTTTGACTAATCTTTTCTTTACGTAATTAGACTTTATAGGGACCAATCTCTTAAAAAAATACGTACTAATAAACCAATCTCTCCACCAACCAATCAACCAATCACTACCAATCTCACCAAAAATCTCTTAAAAAGGACCAATCTCTTAAAAAAATACGTAATATTTATTAAAAGTAGGTACTGCATCCATACGTAATATACCACATTATCAGTATTACTTTCTATCTACGCGAGAAATATTCATATTATTGTATCAAATAGTGAAATATTATAAAAAAGAGTAACATATTCTACATAATAAAATGAAAATTTGGGATCACAATTAATATAATGTTTAATTAAGTATGTTTAAAAATGCATATAAATGTACCTATATTTAAAATATATGTTCCACAAATATGTACATACATGTAAAAAAATGATGCCATGTATGCTTTTTTTAATTAATTAGATTTTATATTTTTTCGGTAAAGAATAATTACTCAAGATTAACTTAGAATTTACTATTAAAAACTTTTAACAAGAACTGTTAGGTTAATGGTGTGCCAATTATATTGATTATATATAAAGCTGGCCATGCAAACGTTGTTCTATTTGTTTGTTTCGCTCGAAGAAAAATCGAATTTTGCTTACTCGTTTGAAAAAAACCAAACTAAGGGTTAATTTGGTTATTCTTTATGTTATTGATTTTCAACTGGTAAAAAAACCAGATAGAATTTGTTGGACTGAGCCGTACAATCGTCCTTAAATAAGAAAAGCCATTTCCAATACATTAAATATATTATTAACTTGTAACAAATGAAAATTATTATATGAAAAGCACCAAAATAACTTTAAGTCTATATTTACGTATTTAATTGTAATTTTTGTGTTTGTTATGTCCATATTATTACGTTTAAGTAGTTATTTGTTAATAATCCACGATATTTTAAATGGATTTTACAAGAACGGATTTGATATTTGATATTTTAAATTCAGTAGGTACTGGCAAATCTGATAGTAGATCTCCCTAGTAATGGCATCGGGGGATAAAAAATTTATCCTCCGCTTGTATCCTCTGACAGTGTATGAAATTATTTACTCCAACAACTAAATCACAGCAAAAGAGAAAAGGAAAACAATTTTTACTATCCACGTTTTAATTTTACTTGTAAAGTGGTGGATAAAACTGTAGAAAGGAAAAAGTATTTTTCACCATCACATACCTACCGAGTGCGCGAGTCTAATTATTGGGAATGTAATCTATACCATTTCGGGAACTGTTAAAACAAAAAGTTTTAACAAAATCGGTTAAGCCATTTTCGTAATTAAGAGAACATGTACTGAATAACAAAAACGATTGTTTAGCTATACCTATGAGATAAGTAAAACAAGTATAATGTGATGTTGAGTTTAAATAAATGACTTTACTTAGTTACCTAAAACATTCGTATTATTTCACTCAACTCAACGGCAGAGTTTCTGACCGAGTGACCTGTGACCCTATATCGCGTTGCCAGATTTTTTTTCGTCAAGTCGGGATTTTGGCACCTTTTGAGTAAAAAAGCGGGATTCTTTCGTCAAAAGCGGGACATAGTAAAAAACGTATGTAATCAGAACATTTTATTTTTTTACTTTCAAATTGCTTCTTATCAGATATCCCCGAAACCTGTCCCGCGCGGGACATTAAATTTAGCTTTAAAAATCGGGACGTCTGGCAACGCTGCCCTATATAAACCAAAAGGTGGTAATTTCCAACCTGTGTTTCCGACAAGCTAATCTTTTACTTTTCGATACTGGATTTTCAATATTTTGAATATTACATTTAAATATTCAGCACCATCTAGTTGATACTAATTAAACTATGTAGAAACTAAACGGATACGCTTTGAAGCCTTATTGAAGCTCACACAGTACACTAAGTACAGCGCCATCTATTGTCGAGTAGTATAACAAACACATAAACCTAAGTAACAAACAAAATTCATAATATTAGTGAATTAAAAAGGGATAACTAACATAATTTTTATTTTTCGGAAAACATGATAATAAATTTAAAAAACTCGATATATAAAAACTTTTTTCGTAATATTTTTTATGGAATGGCAATACTGGTAATGCAACGTAAAAGCGCCCCCTAGCGTTTTAACGACAAACTGCCCTTTTGTCTTCTCAAATCCAATATGGCGGTAAACTGTGTTTGATAGGTGTTAATGTTTTGAATCGTAAAATAGAAAATAAAAACCTAAAAAAACTATCGAAACGCATTAAATCGAATGCAATGGATGGTGTTATCGTTATTATGTCGCGTTGTAAAAGCGTTTTGTGAACGAGCGCTGTTTCAAATGGGCGAATTCTGTGCGAAGTGCAAATGTTATTTTTGTGAGAATTTTTTCCGTGTTAGTGTATATTTCGCCAACTAATGTGTTTAGCCGTGGTATGTGGCGATAGGTTTCGCTTGAGATATGTCTACCAGTGATAGAGTGTGTGAAAAAACTGCAGTTTCGGACGACATTGATAGAAATGACAAGGAGAAGAAATCCCTCAGAAAAGTCAGTTTCCCCAACGATGAACAACTGGTCACCCAGTACTTCGAGCCTTCAAACCCTTGGCAAGACGGTAAGAGCGATTTCTCAAACCCTTGGCACATATTCAAGTGATTCCGAAGGTTTCTCTGAAGACCTACATTTATTAATAACGATTAAAAGTCGGCTAAATGAAACAATGTTATTGTGTTTGTATTCTTGCCTCTATCTTTCTAATATATAAAATTCTCTGTCACAGTATTTATTGTTAAACTCTGTTAGGTATATTGTTTTTTTTGTCTACATCTGGTAGGTCTGAGAATTCCTATTTTGGGTGAGGCTTTGAATCGAGTCGCCTTCGTTCGAAGTTTAAACCCTCCTATAAACCGAGTTTATAGGAGGGTTACAGAGAAAGAGTGAACACTAAAGACTCTTAACCTCAAGCTATCACAAGGATTGAGCCCCTTAAACTCGTTCGCAGAAGTTTATTGTTACAAATAACTTAGAATACAAGAGCGAGTGAAGCAAGTTCAGAACTTGAGGGCACCCCGACTTGGATAACAGATAGGTGACGAAGAGAGAAGGATCCTTCTGAGTGTATATCTTCTTTTATGACCCATTGAGTTAATTATATCGATGTTATGACCACCCAGAAAACGTCGATCGAGCTAAGGGTTAATATCATGTTTAAAAGAAATATTCAAGGTTTCACCGATTTCAAAATCCCTATTTTTCATACTCCTAAATGGCAAAACAAAGTTTGCGCGGTCAGCTGGTTACTTTGAAGAAGATCATCATAGAAGAATGTGAATTAGTGATAAACGTCAGTTTTAAATGTAAAACTGAATGTTTATCACTAATTCACATTCTTCTATGATGTTCTTCTTTTTTTTTGTCTTGCTTTTTTGTATGGGTCTCCTCTCAGTATAGGTTTGGTGGCCAAGCTTGCATTTAAGGGCTTCGGGTCACAGTGCCCTTAAAACTGAAATACTAATACTTCATTGCAGAATATCTGGCAGTGTGAAGAGTTCTACCACCATCTTTTCTAATATTTTTAATGACATCTCATTTTTATGACTCGGCTATGTAGCTATGCTCCTCTGCTCCAAAATTTTTAGTTTATAATCAGTGTGGTGGTTAATGGCCATAACTAGACGAAAGCTGTAAGTAGGGGACTATGTATAGATGCCTGAAGAAATATCATAAGAATCATAAGTCTAGCTCATATCCTGAGGGAACTATAGGGAGAGAAAATCTACTATATAAAAATAAGTCGGGTTTTCCTTCCTGACGCTATAACTCCAGAACGCACGAACCGATTTCCACGGTTTTGCATTCGTTGGAACGGTCACGGGCTCCGTGAGGTTTATAGCAAAGAAAATTCAGGAAAAATTAAAAAATGTTACATAAAACGAAGCCATCTGGTGGCGAAACGGAGTTCGCCGGGTTTTCTAGTGTACCATAAATTTTAAGTTACATCCCTAAAAAGAGCTGGTTCAATATCAATGAAAATAATATGAGATTTGTCAATATCACAGTTAGAGCTGCTAAATTATATTTTTCTTAATAATATTTTTCTTAATTAAAATAATTGGGACGTTTTATTACATTTATCTGTTTCTAGAATCAACTTAAAAGGTTAGCAAACTATACAAATTAACCTACACCGTGTATATTATTATAGTTATAGCATATATAATATAGTTATTTTTACATTAGGAGATAATCAACTCACCTGTAAGTAGGAGGAAGTATCACTCCCACTTGTGTATTGGCAATCATCCAGAATATGTTGTAATTATCTCATTAACATACAAGATTAATATTTTAATTAGCAATAATTCATGGGACTAAACGATGCATTTTCCAGTACCGATCTATGTCTTTGCTAGGGATAAGAAACAGCCCCTAGATTGTATAACAAAAACACATTCATCGTTATCATAAACGTTTACAAATTTTACCTGCTGATTGGTTCCTTGATTTGTGGGAATCAAACGCACGACCTCCGATGCAGACGGCAGGATCACTACTGCTATGCCATTTGGTCTTCAAAATAATTACAGCCATTCATTATCACTCCCAGGGATTTGTTAAATATATGGAATCCTAAAGGGTCAAGTTTGAATTTGACTCGTGCACTGAGGGTTCCATACTATCAAGACCCATTCTCAATAGTATAAGAGTAAACTAAACACGTCTGCCTACCAAATCCAAAAAATTAGCAAAAAAATTGTTTGTTGTACATGTAAAATTTAAATATTTATTTTATTGTAGGTTTTGGTATTTGTAGTTATAGCTGCAACAGAAACACACCATCTGTGAAAATTTCAACTCTGGACCTATCAAGATTATCTAGAGATGCCTGGACAGATGGACGGATGGACAGCAAATTCTTTGTAATAGCGTTTTTACTTTTTAGGTCATATCTCAATTCCTTTTTATGTCCCACTGCTGAGCATGGGTCTCCTCTCAGACTGAGGGGGTTTGGCTATAGCCCTCCACGCTGGCCAAGTGTGGATTGGTGGGCTTCACACACCTTCGAGAACATTTTAGTGAACTCTCAGGCATGCAGGTTTCCTCACGATGTTTTCCTTCACCGTTAAGCAAGTGATATTTAGTTTCCTAAAACCACTCATGACTTTGAAAAGTCAGAGGTGTGTGCCCAGGATTGGAACCTGCGACCTTGTCAGAACCACTGAACTATCACTGCTTTTTTGATATGGAACCCTAAAAACCAAAACCATGTAGTCAAAGCTGCAAGTAAAACATTTTTAGGTAGTTAATGAAGATCACATTACAGTATTATTTTCATTGCTAAGCAATAATGTGATATAGATAAATATTACAGCTACCTAAATTCTTTGTCAGCGAATACCATGTTCCATAAGTAGGCAACTTGCACAATAATCATTTATATATGCAATATGCAATACAGTCCGACAAGGCTCTCTTGGCACTTGAAACAATTTTACTTATAATTTAGTTCATAAAGATTCCGACGAATTGAGAACCTCCTCCTTTTTTTTGAAGTCGGTTAAAAATTATTAAAATAGTAAGCACAAACAACTCACAGACAGAGCGAACTATCAAACAGTACCACAAGAAAGCGGCGTTAGTACTGATTTTGGCCACACAACAAGATAGCCTTGTCGCACTGTACTTGGATAGCTTTTGTCTGTAACTATGCGTCCTATCAATATAGGCTTTATTGGCAAAGTAAAAAAAATGGTCAAGTGCGAGTCGGCTCGTATGCTCTGAGGGCTCCGTACCATCATGACCCATTCTCTATAGTTTTAAAGCAAACTAAACACCCCTGCGTACTAAATCGAAAACGAGCATAAAAATCACGTTTGTTGTATGGGAGCACCCCTTAATTTAATATTTTATTTTATTTTAATAAATATTCTGTGAAAATTTGAAGCGTCTACCTATTACCGTTACCAATATCGAACAAAAACAAGCAAAAAAATCACGTTTGTTGTATGGGAGTCCCCTTAAATATTTATTTTATTAGATTTTTTAGTATTTGTTGTTATAGCGGCAACAGAAATACATCATTTGTGAAAATTTCAAGTCTGTAGCTATCACGGTTCAAGAGATACAGCCTGGTGACAGGCGGACGGATGGACGGACGGACGGGCAGCGAAGTCTCAGTAATAGGGTTCCTTTTTTACCCTTTGGTTACGGAACCCTAAAAATAAGAAACGGTTACTACCCCAAAACAAATCCAATAGTTAGTAGGTACACTCATCACTCACCTTATTAAAATATAAGTTTGGGGAGGGAATTATATCAAATACCAGAGTATCTATCTTCATTCTAAATTTTTGCCAAATCAGGGTTCTGTTTGCATAAGAAAAAGGCATTCATCGTTATAGTAATCCTTAGCGAATTCTGGCCCCCGATTGGCTGACGAAAATTAGGGACACAATTAGCGGGCAGAATTAGTAAACGGTTACGATAACGATGAAAACGTTTTTCTTACAAAATCTAGGGGCTGTTGATTGATTGAACAAACAAACATTGAACATCTGGCACTCATACATATAAAGTTTTGCCTGTGTTATATTATATTTGTTTGTGTTAAGTGATACCCATAAATGCAAGCATCATTTTAAATTGCAATACAATAATTGCTTTTAATTTTATTGAGGTTCTTGTTAATTTTGCATTTCCTGTCAATTCAACTTACTTACCAACTTATTAACTACTTGTCAATATGACTTACCTTCAAGAACCGAATTTTAGAGTTCTCTACCACTATGTGTAAAACGGGATGCTATTTTATTTAGACTCCTCTGTCCGTCCATTTATTTGTCTGTCTGTCTGTCACCATGTCTGTCTCATGCAAGTTTCGACGGTACAAATTTTCACAGATGATGTATACAGAATAGGCACGCAGGAAAGAGGAATCAAACCGCTCCGTACGCGTCTTTGGTACGTCGACTAGAGTAGCTATTTCGGTTCGGTGTAGCGCCAAATCGCCTGCTTAGCGAAAAGACAAACATCGGAAAATACCTGCCAGTCGGGGCATCTAAATTTAACATCGATGAATGAACGCCTGCCTACTATAGCGCCTATAGCTGACCGCGCCTGCACGTGCTCTCGACTTTATACACATAAAAAAAGTTAACATTAGAATTAAATAAAAATAATTAATTAAAACACAAGACTGGCCCATTACACTTGGCCAGCGTGGTGGGCTATGGCCAAACCCCTCTCAGTTTGAGAGGAGACCCGTGCACTGCAGTGGGACGTAAAAAGGGGTTGAGATGAGATATTATCCATATATTTATTGTGATAATTGAAGCAAAAATTTTGTTTTCTTTTGAAAATGGCGCCGCACACTCGCCATATTGACTTTTCCAAAAAAAACTACATACATACATGAACCCTAAAAACATTACACTCCATTTTTTAGGCAGTCGTATACATATAGAAGAAAACTTTTTTTACATCAATTTATCCATAATCTTCTCTCCCTTTCATTTGTCGCAAACATAACTAGTCCGCCATCTTAGATTGTTCCGCCATGTTGGATTCAGAAATACGTCATTTTGAATATCGTCTGCTTATAATACGTAAATGCCGTGACCTTTTTAAACAGTTCACTTCACCAAATGTTGCCGACGCGTTACGCGAATAGCCTCCCAGGTACTTAAATTAAGAGGTGTCGGTTACGGTAACGAGTTCAATGGTTTTTACTTTTTACCTATCCCAAAAATGCCCAACGCGCTTAAAGAAGTGTACCTACACTTTAAAACCCAGGTGTTTGCCAAGTTCAACGCAGACCGCGCGTCTGTGGTGTATAAATAGCTGAGCACGTGGACTCTGACTTCGACCTCCGACGGTCACTACTCGTTATAATGGAGGGCTATTCACCTAACGCTTTCACACATTGAGTGATGTGAATCAAGAAATAAAATAAAAGTTGGTCAAGTGCGAGTCGGACTCGGGCACTGAGGGCTCCGTACTATCAGGCCCCATTGTCAATAGTATTAAAGTAAACTAAACACACCTGCCTCCCAAATACAAAAACGAGCAAAAAATCACGTTTGTTGTATGGGAGCCTCGGACTGTATTTTTTTTTTAATTTTACTATTTATTTCTACAATATATAAGTATAACTATATATTCTGTGAAAATTTTAAGCGTCTACCTATTACCGTTATTAATATATATTATAGCAAAAACAAGCAAAAAATCACGTTTGTTGTATGGGAGGCCCCTTAAATATTTATTTTATTCTGTTTTTAGTATTTGTTGTTATAGCAGACACAGTGACAATTTCAACGGTTTAATTGTACCGGTTCATGAGATACAGACTGGTAACAGACGGACGCACAGCGGAGTAGACTAGAGTAATAAATCATCAACGGTTTAACTAGAAGGCGGGTCGCCGCTGCGAACTAATTATAGAGTGATTAAGCCATATGCGGCTGATGATGTAATATTTGATGTTGCACTGTCATCGTGCACTCGCCATTGCCTCAGCGGACCACTCCGAACCACTGGTAGACAGGTTCGATTCCTGGGTAAGGGTTACTACTACAAACAACAATACATACTCCAACTTATAGTAGGGGAACCCACCATGCTAAATCGGTGGTTACTAAAAACGCACATAACTCGGAAAAGTCAGAGGCTATAATCTATCCCCATTCCAAATTCCAACCATATTGGTTCGGCAGTTGCGGCGTTAAGGAGTAACAAACATACAAACATACACTTACATTACTTTTCGCCTTTATAATATTACTAGCAGTGCCGGCGGACTCCGTTCCGCGTTAGAAATACTTTTGTCTCGGCCCATTTGTCCCGCGTAATATCCACAGCCCTCAGCGCTGGACGCGAGGCATTCGGATAGATAATACTGCCTACACTTACCTATCGCCACTTGTTGGATATTTGTTTAAATTTTATAGAGAAAGGGCACAAATATTCTGCATTGAATTTCCGTTCTAAAAAACATATTTACAAAGGGCTATAAATAAGCTTCACAAAATTTATTTATTATAATTCCACAATTTTAACAGTAAAAGCAGTTATTGTGAGTTACCCGTAGGAGATAGGCATATGCTATCGCGGACTTTTTTACAGATTTTAATACGTTCTTTAATATTGTAGAACATTGTTTTGTTCTATCTTCAATAGTTTCCGCAGCGTACGCGATGAAAGCATTTTTTACCACTTGTATTACATTATTCCACAGACTTTACAGACACCGCGCGCCGAACAATCGAGTGACTGCGAGTTTTGCCCATGTATGCGTGACACCCGCCCCTTACACCGTAGCAACACGACGTTTGTTTGTGCGTGTAATGTTGCTAGTATCAGATATTAAAATAGTAAATACCCATAAACAAAATCTATTACTTTTTCTATGGCTCTTTTTTAAATTAGGGCTCCCTATCAAAATTGAAGTATAATTAAGACGCACTAATTCATAAAAAATCACCTTTTACTGGCATGGTGATTCTTGAAGAAAATTCTTATCAGACCTCTCTGCAAAACTACCTACTGAAAAGTTTCCGACGAAATTAGGTATGGTTATACGTTTAATTCTATTGATCATAATTATTTCAGATATTTCGATTGGTAAACTTCGGAGATAAGGGGGGGGAACGGTATTTTTTTCGACAGTTTGCCCAATAACACAAAAACTATCAGGCATAAAAATAAAAATAAATAGTTTTAGAATACACAAGTAACGCCCTTTCATTTGATACCCCACTCAATATTGTTGTTTCATTTTGAAATTTCGACGACCCGGTTTCCCTCCTTTTTAAATAAAAATAAAATAGATTTTCAATTTTTTATGATTTCAATGTCGGCGCAACGCAATTACCTACAACTATTCCAAATTTCAGGTCGATAGCTTTAATAGTTACTGAAATAATCGAGTGTGACAGATGGACGGACGGACGGACGGACGGACGGACGGACGGAGAAAGTCTCACCATAAGGGTTCCATTTTTACCATTTTGGTATGGAACCCTACAAACTCATTATAAATTACCCCAAAATTGGGGAAAATAAATAAAACAAAATATACTCGCAACACTGATTAAGTGTGACGAAATATTGTTTAGGTTTTGTGTTCCAAGTCGTGTTTAAAAGATATTTTCGTTAAAAAATATGCAAAATAACAAAATTCCTGTGAAAAGATATTCCATCGTGACTTTTTTGTGTTTGTGAGTTGTTTCTGCAGTCCTTGAAAACACAATACGACATTATGAGTACAAAATCTGCACAGCGAAGTACATTCACGAAGACGTGTAGCACGATTGACACCCGGTGGCGTACTGAGCGCGAAAACGTATTACCCACGCATTTAGTAGCACCAAACTTGGCTTCGCTTGGTTGTTCGGCGCCCTACGTCTGCCTTTATTTAATGTAGTCTGAGCATTATTCAAGTTTAAGTAAAGATATGTAATTCATTTTGGAAATTATTACACTCCACAATAACGTAGCTTTCTATTGGTGAAAGAATTTTGAAAATCGGTTCAGTGGATCCAGAGATTACCCCTTACAACGTCACAAACTCACAAACTCACAAACATCGTTACGCTTCCTCTTTATAATATTAGTATAGATTGTGATTGAAATCGTAAGCTCTTATCAAAACAAACAAATGTTTTTTTGAGGTTTTAACTCTAATGTATAAAATCGTAATACGATCGAGAATGTAAAACGTACCTACATCTTAGAAGCTTCAGCCTTGGCAGTGACTGTGGCTTTAAAATCTAAAGTAAAACAACAAATAATCATGAAAACCGGCCAAGCGTGAGCCACGTCAGTGTCCGGAACCTTCGGATAGTTGCTAATATTAGTAAATGTCGAAAATATGATTCCAGAGGAAAATTTTGATAGAAAATAAACAAAGTTGACTCAAGCTGTTACTGAAAACGCCTAGGATTTAAAAAATGGTCAAGTGCGAGTCAGACTCGCGCACTGAGGGATCCGTACTATTAACGGCGTAGAAGCCATATTTAAGCTATCTTTAGTGAAGTTTTGTTTAAAAACTATAAAGACAATTAGTTTTAAATTTAAACGCCATGTATTTTTGGTCTTCAATCTAAAATCGTTGAGAAGCAGAAACACGATTGGATAAAATTTTCTCGATAGAAAGTTCTCCCAAAAGTTGCTCCAAAATCTCAGTTTTTCTCAGTTTTATCGGAAACTACAATGGATGTAATTGTAATTTTAGTTTTAATGTATCGGTAATAATAATAACTAAAAACGTTGAGAAACAGATTTTTGATAACTGGCTTAGTTTTTGAGTAATTAGATAAAAAGTCGTTTTTCTGTTATATTCTTCCGCGACGCTGCATGTCGCACCCATCAACGTATCCGTGAGAGTGACAAAGACAAAAATAAATTCAATAACAAATCCCCTTAAGACCAATTCTCAATAGTAGGTAGTAAAGTAAACTAAATCACGGAATACAATAATAATACCTAACGGTACGCAAGGTTCACTCCGCAAGTTGATTTAAAGAAATAGCGACCCTAGCGCTGACACAAAAAAGTGCAATTCAGTTCGCAACAGCGCCTGGCTCCGCCTCCGCTATGCACCTAAAGTTGTGCTCTCTTTCTATCGCGTAACTTTATCTCTTTCGACGTGCTAGGGCTACCTCGTAATCGGGCGCACGCAGCGCGTGAAATAGACCGCTCAAGAACTAAAGCGTGCAACCTAGCCGGCGCGCGGCAGCCGTCTGAAATAGTTGTGTCGTGCCGGCCACTTGTAGCTTTGTCGATCACGTGACAACTGAACATGGAAGCCGAAGATGTTAACATACTAACTGTTTGCGCTTTACGCTAGCCCTCCGGTTCACGCTAGCCCGTGCCGCGACGGCCGGCGGCCTGCCCCCGCGCAACGGGCCTCCCCGCTTCGTCGACGCGCTTGAGCAGTTCTTCGTCAAACCCCGACGGATTCGGTCGACTTTTAGTGCCGCGTCGCCTGCGTGAAGTCGCCCGCCACGCCGCCTCGTGCCGTCTTATTCTTTATGAGGAGCTATTTATCGCGTACCATTTGTGCCGCGTAGCCCGCGTGCTGTTTGCCGGCCACGCCGTCACTTGCCGTAAGCGGTCGCCGAAGAGTCCTGTTCAGCCGAGAATTTTGGAATCCGCGTGGCCCGCTTGAAGTATGCCGGTCAACGCCATGTCGTATTAGTTTAGGAGCCCTAATATTGCGCTCCTTGGCTCGCCGCGTCCTTCTAAGGCTGTGGGCCCATTTGACTGTCCGGAACACTGTTCTTTGTGCTCCCGCGCCTTCTCGCCGCCGCCGGACTCGCTACCCGCGAATTAGTGCCGCCGCCGCGAAAGACCCCTCAAAGAAGGGCGAGTGTGTTCCTTTGCATTTAACACCGCAGGCATCACACACCACATTCCATCATACACGAACTCACTCCCCGGATACCACGTGCTTGCTGTCTCCTGCGCCGGTAAGTACCTAGTAGTAAGTCGTTCTGTGCCGCGGGATAAAACCCAGTGCAAATCGCCCACAAAATTTTTTTTGGTGGGTCCTTTTGACCCACCCCACCGCTGCCTGTGGGAATCCGCTGGCCTGCTCTGATGGGCCCGGCAGTTGCCCGCTGATTCATTGTGCACAGGCGCGGTGCGTATTCATTTTTGGTAGCAGTGAGCGCGGTTTGTCTACACCTCGCTTTGCGTTTTGCGCTGGTTTTGCCCGCCGCGCCGTTCATTCTCTGCGCCGCTGGCATAAATCCCGCTTTCCGCCACGCGCCGTGTCGTCCGCCGCGCTGTTAGCGGAAATTCCGCAATCGCCGCCAGTTCCGCTGCGTCAACGCCGCGTTTCGGCCGCGTTCCGATTATTATAATTATAAGTTTAATTACATCATAATTTGTTTGTTACATTTGTTATTGTTTTGCTTGCGTGCCGGTACCGCCCGCTCGCCACGTAATTTAACACGCGTATCTACTACGGTCGCGCCGCTTTGTTCATTGCGACTACGGTACGACTGCGACCGCGATACGACTTGTTTACTATTGCTTTAATTTTATTATTGCTTGCACTCGCGCCGCCCGCCGACTTGCCGGCCGCCTTTTCAATTTATTGTTGCTTTATTTTTGCCATTTGCTTACATTTAATTTGTTAGAATGTCCGCGAACATTAAAAAGCTAGCTGTACAGATACAGTCTGAGCTGCGCTGGGCGACGTCCGCCGCGGGTTTGATAGGCCGCGAAGATAGATCCGCCGCCCTATTACACCGAGCGGACCAGGTGCGGACTCGGCAGGCCTCTGTGGAGCAGGCCTTCCAAGACCTGCTCACCCTCGGTCCCGAACAGGAGGTACTGAGGACGGCTCAGGCCGATTACGACCAGTTCTTCGAACTGATGGACTCGGTGGTGGAGGCCGCCCATGGGATCCGGACCGCCGCTGATGAAAGGCGTCGAAGTGGCGCTTTTAGAGACTACCCCAGCCGACCGCCCACACAGCCGGCATTACTAGGGAAACTGCCCACGATCGAGCTGCCCAAATTCGGTGGGCAGCTTCAAGAGTGGATGGGCTTCCTGGCGTTGTTCGACAGTCTGGTCCACGCCAGGAAGGACCTGTCCCCCACCCAGAAGCTGACATACTTACTGTCCTCGCTACAGGGCGAGGCCCTGGACGTGGTGCGGCACCTCGACCTCTCGGAGGAGAGCTACACCACGGCCCGGGAATTGCTGGCCAGGCGCTACGAAAATGTGCGCCGGTTGGCCGACGCACATGTAGCCCAGCTACTCGCCTTGCCCGCCGTCACCGGGGTGGCCGGCCTCAGAGAGGCCTTGCTAAACCCCTGCATTGTGGCCACCAATGCTCTCCGTCGATTGGATCTCCCCGTCGACCAGTGGTCCTTCTTGTTATTGCACATAGTGCTCTCCCGCCTGCCGTCGGAGCTTAAGCTCCGCTTCGAGCAGCGCTTCGGAGGGGACGGTGCAACCTATCTGCCCCCTTTCTCCGACCTCCTGAAGTTTTTGGAGCAGGAGTGCCTCCAGGCCGATAACTCCGGAGTTACCGGCCCTCGAGTGGCCCCTGGGAGGTCCGAGCATGTCCGAGGGGGTGGGGCAAGGACTGGCCCTTCGGCGGGGACCGGCCCCAACCGGCGAGGCCGTGGAGCCGACGCCAGAGAAGGTCGCCGGGTGTCACAGTACAGCGGGGCCGTGGCCACGAAGCTCCCCCCCTGTGCCTATTGTCGGCACCCCGGCCACCAGGTCTCCTCGTGTTCGCACTTCCTGGCCAAACCGGTTGTGGCCCGGAGAGAATATGTGTCGGCACGCCACTGGTGCTTCTCTTGCCTGGGCCAGCATCTCGTACGAGACTGCCCGCGCCAGCGGCCCTGCCCACATTGCGGCGGTGCCCATTCGGCCCTTTTGTGCGCTAACCGGAGTGGTTCCGGTCGCCAGGACATTGGGTCGCGCACCCCCCCCATGGGCGGGGGCTCTCGATCGCGCACCCCCCATGGGCGGGGGCGCTAGTCCTGGCCACCCGACCAGTCCCGTTAGGCGTTCTCCGGTGGACCACCAACCTCCTAGTGGAGGTAGGGGTTCCACCCCCCGGAGGAGGGCTTCACCCCCCCACGGCATGGTCTCATACCCCTCGCGTCATCACGATGGGGATATCGCGTCCGCCCCATTGGGCGTCGTCCCGCGTCGGTTCTCGCCGCCACTACACGAGTGGCCGCGACTGGAGCGCCATCCACCCACCATAGGTCGAGGCGATTCCTACCGGGTGCCGGACGTTAGCCGCATGGTGCGGCCCCAAATGGGTGAACGGTCCCCTGCTGATTACCAGCGCCCTAGGGGCGGTGGGGCTTCAGCCCCCCAGGGGGGGGTCACACCCCCCCGGGGGAGGGTCACACCCCCCTCGCATTTTTATGACGGGGGTCTGACGGCCGCTCAAATGAGCGTCGAACCGTCTAGGTTTTTGCCTCCCCTCCATGTGTGGACGCAACTGGAGCGCCATCCACCCGTGCTAGGTCAAGGCGCTCCCTACCACGCTCCGGATGCTAGCCGCATGGTGCGACCCCGGGTTGGTTATACCGGATGGTCCCCACGTTGGGTACCCTCCCCCTCTCTAGCAGCGCCCCAGCCGGAGTACCCCCGTCAGTGGGCTCCCGCTGGTGAAGGCACGTCGCGCTAGGTGTCCGCCACCCTAGCTGCCACCTAGCCACCTCCCCTGAGACTTTGAATCTACAGCAGTCAGTTTGCCAGACCATACTTTGTCGACTGCCTCAGGGAGGTTAGGGTCTCAGGCTACAGGAGTGGCTCTCCCTTGTGTCCTCACTTCCGAATGTTAATCGGATTTCGATGCCTCGTTGCTTCCTACCGCCCGGAAGGTGCCACGCCAGTCTCCACGGCTTTTGTGATGCGTCCGAAAAGGGGTACGCAGCCGTGGTCTATTTGCGGACTGTCAGTGACACCGGCGAGGTCGCAACCCACCTTGTCTTGGCGAAAAGTAAAGTGGCCCCAATTCGGTCACGCTTGACGATACCCAAATTGGAGTTGTCTGGAGCCGCTCTTTTGGTGCGCCTACTCAACCATGTGCGTACGTCCCTCCTATCGATCGTGGACCTGACGGACGTGTACGCCTGGTCGGACAGCGAAATTGTCCTTTGTTGGTTGCGAGCCGCTCCCCACAACTTGGAAGTCTTTGTTGCCAACCGGGTTTCCCAAATCCAGAATTCGGAAACCCCGTTGACCTGGAGACATGTGCCAGGGGACCTGAACCCTGCAGATTGTGCTTCCCGCGGATGTGAAGCTTCCGACCTTGTCAACCACTCTCTTTGGTGGGGCCCTGACTGGCTGACTCGGAATGAGTCCGCCTGGCCTCAGAGTAGGTTCGCCGAGCCCGACGAGTTACCTGGCTTGCGAGTCGGAGTTGTCGAAGATAAGCCAGCCAATCCGCTGAGCTATCTTCAGGAACGCTACAGTTCCCTTGATAAATTGATTGGGGTGACGGCTTGGATTCAGCGCTTCACCCACAACGCTCGGAACCCACGCGACAAAATGTCGAACCCGGTCTTGTCGCCCCTGGAGAGACAGGAGGCCCGGACCTTTTGGATACGTTTGGTTCAACTGGAGCATTTTGAGTCCGCTATTGAGACACTGAAGCGAGGTTTACCTTTGAAAGGCTCGCTCGCCCGCTTAAACCTCTTCCTGGATGACACCGGATTGATACGCGTTGGTGGACGCCTCCGGAATTCTGACTTACCCTATGGGGCACGTCATCCCTTGTTGCTTCCGAACAATAGCGCTTTTGTAAAATTGTTGGTGACGCATTACCACGTCAAAAATGCCCACGCTGGCTGCAACGCCCTTTCGGCCATATTGCAGCGCGAATTTTGGATTTTATCGGGACGACGCTCCATCCGAAGCGTCATTTTTAAGTGCATTCCGTGCTACCGCCTGAAGGCCAGCACCATGCAGCCCATTATGGGGGACCTCCCCACCGACCGTGTCGTGGCCTCGCGCCCTTTCTCGGCGGTCGGGACGGATTTTGCGGGGCCGTTCTTCGTCAAGAGCTCCAGCCTCCGCAATGCTCGTTCCCTCAAGGCCTACCTTTGCGTTTTTGTTTGCCTGGCTACCAAGGCCGTACACTTAGAACTGGTGAGTGCCCTCAGCACCGAAGCCTTTGTAGCCACGCTAGGCCGCTTCGTTTCACGCCGAGGTTATCCGCACCTGATCCGATCGGATTGTGGGACCAACTATAAGGGTGCCGATAGGTATTTGAAGGAAGTCGTCCAATTTTTGAATGAAAATAAGGTAGGCGTCGGCACGGCAATGTCCAAGATGGGGATAACTTGGACCTTTGACCCGCCAGCTTGTCCCCACTGGGGCGGGATCTTTGAAGCCGTCGTTAAGGTCTCAAAGACGCATCTCCGACGCGTGATAGGTGAAACCATTTTGACTTTTGAAGAGCTCGCTACCGTGTTTTGTAAGATTGAGGCTGTCCTCAATTCTCGGCCACTCTGCCCCTTATCGTCCGATCCCAATGACCTGGAAGTTTTAACCCCCGGTCATTTCCTAATTGGTGAACCCCTTAACGCCCTGCCGGAGTACCCCTTCAGGGACGTGAAGGTTTCACGGTTGTCTCGTTTCGAATTGCTACAGCAGATGACCCAAAATTTCTGGCATCGTTGGTATTTAGAATATTTGCATCTCTTGCAGCAGCGCGTTAAGTGGTCAGACAAGACCGACCCACCTAAGGTTGGTGATCTTGTCCTAGTTAAGGAGTCTAATTTGTTGCCTTTATGCTGGCGTCGTGGACGCATTCTTAAATTGATATATGGATCCGATGGGGTTCCCAGAGTTGCCGAGGTAATGGTCGGAGATTCGGTTTTGCAGCGAGCCGTCTCTTCCTTATCCCGGTTGCCCAATTGTTAGTGGACTCCAAATCCATGGGTCCACTGGCGGGGGTGTTTGCGCTTTACGCTAGCCCTCCGGTTCACGCTAGCCCGTGCCGCGACGGCCGGCGGCCTGCCCCCGCGCAACGGGCCTCCCCGCTTCGTCGACGCGCTTGAGCAGTTCTTCGTCAAACCCCGACGGATTCGGTCGACTTTTAGTGCCGCGTCGCCTGCGTGAAGTCGCCCGCCACGCCGCCTCGTGCCGTCTTATTCTTTATGAGGAGCTATTTATCGCGTACCATTTGTGCCGCGTAGCCCGCGTGCTGTTTGCCGGCCACGCCGTCACTTGCCGTAAGCGGTCGCCGAAGAGTCCTGTTCAGCCGAGAATTTTGGAATCCGCGTGGCCCGCTTGAAGTATGCCGGTCAACGCCATGTCGTATTAGTTTAGGAGCCCTAATATTGCGCTCCTTGGCTCGCCGCGTCCTTCTAAGGCTGTGGGCCCATTTGACTGTCCGGAACACTGTTCTTTGTGCTCCCGCGCCTTCTCGCCGCCGCCGGACTCGCTACCCGCGAATTAGTGCCGCCGCCGCGAAAGACCCCTCAAAGAAGGGCGAGTGTGTTCCTTTGCATTTAACACCGCAGGCATCACACACCACATTCCATCATACACGAACTCACTCCCCGGATACCACGTGCTTGCTGTCTCCTGCGCCGGTAAGTACCTAGTAGTAAGTCGTTCTGTGCCGCGGGATAAAACCCAGTGCAAATCGCCCACAAAATTCTTTGGTGGGTCCTTTTCGACCCACCCCACCGTTGCCTGTGGGAATCCGCTGGCCTGCTCTGATGGGCCCGGCAGTGGCCCGCTGATTCATTGTGCACAGGCGCGGTGCGTATTCACTAACTTGGAAGGGGTAAAGTCACCCCGACGGGTTCTACACAGCATCGCACCGGAACGCTAAATCGCTTGGCTGCACGTCTTTGCTGGTAGGGTGGTAACTAGCCACGGCCGAGGCCTCCCACCAGACCAGACCTGAGCCAATTTAGAAATTATAAAATTCCAAAGTGGCTCGTGGCGGGAATCGAACCCGCGACCTCCCACACGAATCCGAGCGCGCGTCACCTGCGCCACGGAGGTCGTCAAGAAAGATACAATATGTCGGTAAACTTTGTTCTTTGTTTTTTGTCGGTAAACTACGTCGGTCAATTTGTTCTTTTGTCGAACTCCTCATTTCTGATTCGATCGTGCATAGATACCTAGTCCGAGCTCCGAGATACGACACGATACGATTGACGACCTCCGTGGCGCAGGGGACGCACGCTCGGATTCGAGTGGGGGGTCGCGGGTTCGATTCCTGCCACGGGCCACTTTGGAATTTTATAATTTGTAAATTGGCTCAGGTCTGGTCTGGTGGGAGGCTTCGGCCGTGGCTAGTTACCACCCTACCAGCAAAGACGTACCGCCAAGCGATTTAGCGTTCCGGTGCGATGCTGTGTAGAAACCTTTGGGGTGACATAACTTACCCCTTCCAAGTTAGTACGCTAACATCTTCGGCTGCATCATCACTTACCATCAGGTGAGATCGCAGTCAAGTACTAACTTGTATAGTGTAAAAAAAAAGATACTCTCTCCATCGCTCGCTGAGTGACCCTGAACCTTCTTATGAGGCTCATAGTCAGCGACCATGTTTCGAGAATTACACTCTAGAGTCTAGTAACTAGTTGTACCCTTTGTGTAGGGAACCCTAAAAAGATTTTACTAAGTCTTTATAGTTCAGTTTTAGTCACCGTTGACACGCCGCGCCGGTTATGTCACGGCCGGCTTTGACACATGACTTTGAAGAGCTCTAGTGTGTTTATTTTCGCCGCCGTTTCTAGGAAACAAGGTGTGACTGCGTGAGCTGGCTTAGTCACGTCTGTCATGTGTTTGTGTAATTTTGGACGGCGTACAAGAGTGGATCCGAGAGACTTAGTGGCAATTTTTGCGCGCTGTCGTTTTCGATTTGCCTTAAGAGTCCACTAACCCACGATGTCTCCCATACAAACGTAATACCAAAATCATTTGTAATTCGTGCAAATTTCGATCATGTTGTGGTGTTATTCGGGTTCATATAGTAATAATCTATGCTCCTGGCCACATCTGGTTCCGAAATACTTTTGTTAAACGAAATTGTAAACGAATTTAGTTTTGCTTATTTTTATGTCAAAGGGGACATGTTTTCTACTTATTTGTTTTGTAATAAAAACAACACTATCTCACGTCGCATTAGTTCAGGAGCACAGTTTTTATTGTCCAACTAAAGAAAAACACCAGTTAATAAAGAAAGTTACAAGTTTTCATTCATAATTTTTGGTATTACGAAACTCGACCAAAGTTATAAAAATTTTGATCAAAATTGATAATTATTTCGTTTTAAAGAAGTATTTCCGAACCAAATATGGCCAGGAGCATAGATTATTACTATATGAATCCGAATAACACCACAACATGATTGAAATATGCACGAATTACAAATGATTTGGTATTTTGAATGTACGGAGAAAATGGTCAGTGCATTCTTAAGGGGGATGGATACTATCCGGGCGCGAAAATTGAAATTTTATTTAGTTCTTCGCTAATATTGGACTAATTATTATTACACATCGGAGGCTTATGGCACTACCTATTCGATTTTGAATGTTTAAAAATGTTGTAAAAGCTACATATGTCCAGACGAACTCTTTTAAGGATTGACCAAGCCATTTCGGACGAGTTTAATTACAAATGAACCCTTATGATGTTATTGATTATCTACACTAATTATTTATAATCAATGTGGTTGATGTCCAGCAAGCTAGAACGAAACGATTTTCATCCACGTTTCTGATACGTACCGCTAAGGTGTGGAACACCCTTCCAGCTTCTGTGTTCCCAGCCAAGTACAACCTGAGTGCCTTCAAGAGAAGAGTGAGCTCCATCCTAGACCTCATCATTTCTGTTCATCAGATATGATTGTAGTCAAGCGCAAGCCTATCCATACTAAAAAAAAAAATAACATCATAAGGGCGCCTTTAAATTAACCGCAAAGTTCGGCCGCGCTATTATCGCTAGGTTTGAGAATTGTAGCATTGTACATAGTTTCACGATGGATTCTGACGAAAAAATACTGCTCGATTTGTACAAAAAAATACATACATGGATTTACAAAGTAGTAAATCTATGTATGTATTTTGCGGCTATTTTAAAGGCGCTCTAAGGGTTCCATTTCTACCATTTTGGTATGATACCCTAAAAAATAAAAAAAATGCATTATACTTTCAATGCATAGTGCTAGATGGTAGTAGTAATAGTATGTAGGTATGCATGTATGTAGAGCTGTGACCTCTATACACGCAAGCGATGATGTCATTAATGTGAACCTTAGAACACGCTGAATGCGCTGAAAACTGTTGTTTCTGAGAAAGGCAACACTTTACGCCGCAATATAGTACATTTCAATATAATTGTGGAAAGAATGTAATTTTCCTAAACATGCTTGGAAGTTTGAGCATTACTTTGACAACCTTCTTCCGAACTTTACTTCTTCTTCCGAAATTTCCCATACGAATACGAATGTTCCCAATTTAACCGATACCAACCCATAACCCTAGATAACCCATCTAAAGCGGTTTAATCATCTATCGTATCATGCGAATGTTCCCATATAGCAGTATGACCGATTTTGTATCATACAATGTTCCCATGTATCTCTTCTCGATTTTAAAACGGACTCTTGTGTGTGATAGCAATTGATAGTAAAATAGTCAAGATAGGCCCTTCCGAACATTTTACGTAAACCTTCTTCATAGTTACAAGAAAATGTAGCGCCATGTGTCGAAACTCCTGCGAAATACTGCGCAGGCTTACAGCTTAGGGGGTTTTGCTCCCATAAACAGGCGACATTTTTTCGCGCGATCCGCCCCGTCTAGAGAATACGTCAATGGTGATAGCTCGTTTTCGTGTCCCCAGTGCCGTCGACGACGCGCGCGCAGCTGGCGGCCGAGTACCTCGAGGCGTGCCGCTGCCACACCACACACCCCATCGACTCCGTGCTGCAGCAGATACGGGTAAACGCTTCTCTATATACCATACTAAGATTTTACCGCATCTGCGCCAGCGTGAAGTTCGGTTTGTGTATGTGAATTTCCCATTCCCGTTCCATATTCCGACCTTTCGAAATACATACCTACGTTCATCAATATTATAATACTGGCCCGACCCGGGAATCGAACCCTCGTGATCTGAACGGTGAACGTTGAACCCTTCTGTAACCCCAGGAGCTGCCGGAGAACACGATCGGCGGCAGCGCGCGAGCGCCGCGCCTCGCGCTGTCGGACTGCTCGCTGCTGGGCAGCGCGCCGGCGGACGCGCTCGAGGCGCTGCTGCGCAAGGTGCAGTTCCGCCGGCTGGAGATAGACCACGCGGAGATAGACGACGAGGGAGCTGTGAGTACCGCGAGTGAAACAGAGCCGCCGGAGAACACGATCGCCTCGCGCTGTCGGACTGCTCGCTGCTCGGCAGCGCGCCGGCGGACGCGCTCGAGGCGCTGCTGCGCAAGGTGCAGTTCCGCCGGCTGGAGATAGACCACGCGGAGATAGACGACGAGGGAGCTGTGAGTACCGCGAGTGAAACAGAGCCGCCGGAGAACACGATCGCCTCGCGCTGTCGGACTGCTCGCTGCTGGGCAGCGCGCCGGTGGACGCGCTCGAGGCGCTGCTGCGCAAGGTGCAGTTCCGCCGGCTGGAGATAGACCACGCGGAGATAGACGACGAGGGAGCTGTGAGTACCGCGAGTGAAACAGAGCCGCCGGAGAACACGATCGCCTCGCGCTGTCGGACTGCTCGCTGCTGGGCAGCGCGCCGGTGGACGCGCTCGAGGCGCTGCTGCGCAAGGTGCAGTTCCGCCGGCTGGAGATAGACCACGCGGAGATAGACGACGAGGGAGCTGTGAGTACCGCGAGTGAAACAGAGCCGCCGGAGAACACGATCGCCTCGCGCTGTCGGACTGCTCGCTGCTGGGCAGCGCGCCGGCGGACGCGCTCAAGGCGCTGCTGCGCAAGGTGCAGTTCCGCCGGCTGGAGATAGACCACGAAGAGATAGACGACGAGGGAGCTGTGAGTACCGCGAGTGTAACAGAGCCGCCGGAGAACACGATCGCCTCGCGCTGTCGGACTGCTCGCTGCTCGGCAGCGCGCCGGCGGACGCGCTCGAGGCGCTGCTGCGCAAGGTGCAGTTCCGCCGGCTGGAGATAGACCACGCGGAGATAGACGACGAGGGAGCTGTGAGTACCGCGAGTGTAACAGAGCCGCCGGAGAACACGATCGCCTCGCGCTGTCGGACTGCTCGCTGCTCGGCAGCGCGCCGGCGGACGCGCTCGAGGCGCTGCTGCGCAAGGTGCAGTTCCGCCGGCTGGAGATAGACCACGCGGAGATAGACGACGAGGGAGCTGTGAGTACCGCGAGTGTAACAGAGCCGCCGGAGAACACGATCGCCTCGCGCTGTCGGACTGCTCGCTGCTCGGCAGCGCGCCGGCGGACGCGCTCGAGGCGCTGCTGCGCAAGGTGCAGTTCAGCCGGCTGGAGATAGACCACGCGGAGATAGACGACGAGGGAGCTGTGAGTACCGCGAGTGTAACAGAGCCGCCGGAGAACACGATCGCCTCGCGCTGTCGGACTGCTCGCTGCTCGGCAGCGCGCCGGCGGACGCGCTCGAGGCGCTGCTGCGCAAGGTGCAGTTCCGCCGGCTGGAGATAGACCACGCGGAGATAGACGACGAGGGAGCTGTGAGTGCGAAGACTGGCACACACACAGGCAGAATATCTGCCTCGATAACTCGCTGTTGCTAGTCTTAATTTCTTTTGCAGGTGCCTCAGTCAAGCCTTAACCATGACGCTTTTCGCAGGAGGCGCTGTTCGACATGGTGGAGTACTACGAAAGCGCCGCGGTGGTCTGCCTCATCGGGCCGCTCCAGTTCGGCATCCGGGGCTGGCAGGCCGTCGCCAGGTTGATCAAAAAGGTCGTTATCTTCTGCGTATTCATAAATTTCACAGAATTTTCACCACCTAAACTTGCAGGCGATGATAACGTAACGTTTTCTGTTGACAGAGTGCGGAGTTATCAGAATTAGAGATATCCGAGAGTCCTCTGGAAGCGAACCACTCGCCCGTGCTGGCGAGATCTCTCCGGCCGGCCACGTGTCGTCTGCGCTCCGTGTGCCTGCAGAGGGCGTCGCTTGCGGGGGAGTCTCTGCTGTGTTTGGGTGAGCGGTAGAGAAGTGCGAGACTCCTCCGGAACCTCGAACCGTATCATTTCTTCTGCTAGAACTAACATACTGTTTTACAGTGCCCTTGCTGTTTGCAGTGATAGCACTCAAGACGAACAACTCTTTTGTGCCTGAGATAGCGCTAGAGAGTAAAGACGTGTGAGACTCCTCCTAAACCAATCACGGACCGTATAATTTATTCCTCTAGTCAGGCTAGGTCCACTTATCACGTCATCGAGAAACTACAGGTAGCCGTCTCGACGTACTAATTTCAGACGGCCGCTGCCCGCCGGCTAATAAAGTTACGCGATAGGAAGAGACCACAACTTCGCGTTTGTTGCGTTTTCTTTCCGGAGGCGTGGCCAGGCGCTGATGCGTACTGAATTGCACTTTTTGTATCAGCGCTAGAGTAGCTATTTTTTAACCATTCTGTACCATTAGGTACTACTATGTATTCCGTGCTCTAGTACTTACATAGTCTTTTACAGTGGCCTGTCTTGTTGCAGTGATAGCACTGAAGACGAACAGCTCGGTGCGCGAGCTGCGGCTGGGCGACAACGGGCTGACGGCGTCGGACGCTGCGCACGTGGCGTCGCTGCTGCGCTACAACACGCGCCTGCAGCTGCTGGACCTGTCCAACAACCAGATACAGGTCTGTACCTCGGCACTTCTTTAGTACATTACTGCAGCGGCCAGCAAAAGAGGTTTAAATACAAATATATAGAGGACAACATCACATACATTGCTCCGATCCCATAGTAAGTAGCTTATGCACTTGTGTTATGTAAATCAGAAACAACGAAGGTACCACAACACCCGGACCCGAGACAATGTAGAAAAGTTATTTTTCTACATTGCCCCGACCGGGGATCGAACCCGGAACCTCAGAGATGACGGCGCCTTGAAAACCGGCACGCTAACCACTCAACCACGGAGGTCGTCAAACGGAACGGTCGAGTTCGGAGGTTTGATGGAAGAACGTGTAAATGTGGGTCGAGGCGCAGCTGAGAGGCACACATAAGTGAGTCCATCAACGCCTAGTTTAGGCCAAGGCTTGTATAGTGCTTTTTTCAAATTTGTGAGTGTTTAGTTTACTTTAACACTATTGAGAATGGGTCTTGATAGTACGGTAGTAGTACCCTCAGTGCGCGAGCCCAACTCGCACTTGGCCGATTTTTTAACCGATATTAACATTTTTCGTTTGTCGCAGGACGCGGGAGTCGGCATGATCGCAGAAGCTCTGGTGGAGCAGGCGGCCCACTCGCCGCCCTCGCCGCACCAGTGCCCCAGTGAGTGAGCCGAGCACGCGCGCACACACACACACACACACACACACTCACTCACACACATAAACACACATACACACATAAACACACATACACACATAAACATACACACACATAAACACACACACACATAAACACACATACACACACAAACACACACACTCGCAAATAGGCATTCGTATCACTTAACATCAGGTGCAGGTGCTCCTCTCATCATTCTTCATTTAAAAAAAACACACACAATCTCATTTCTACACCCAAAAAATACGTATACGTATAAACAAATACACAGACGTAATTCCTTTTGTATACTAATAAAAGGCACGGGTCTCTTAGAATGAAAGTGGTCTCCCCACAGCCCACCACGCAAGCCAGTTGCGGATTTGCAGGCTTCGCACATCTTTCGAAACAATGGTGAAGTCTCTAATACACAGATTTCCTCAGGATATTGTTTTCCTTAACCGCTAAGTGATAGTTCGCAAGTTAGCCCCTTCGCACATGGCTCGTAAGCTGAAGCGTACCGTTATGACGCTACGCATAACAATATGACAATTACGCCTCCTACGATTCGCTATAACACCGCTTCGTCCGCGGACATGTTTTAACATGTTGTTTTTGGAGTCACACATAAAGTCAAAAGTCATTAGAATTTGAAAAGCAGTTAAATTCAGGTGTTTTTATGGAAAAAAATGAAAATCCTATTTTTTACGCGAGTACGCTACGACTATCGTAATGTCAATAAACAAACCATCCGCTGCAAAAACGCTTTTGTTTGAACATGTTCGTGCTCATACGGCTCTGTTCGTACGCGTGGATTACGATACGCTTACGCTACGAAGCCGTGTGCGAAGGGGCTAACGCAACAAAATCTGTTTTTCGCAAATATTAGACTAACTACACAGTACACATTGTAGGTTTATGGCAATGAATTTTGCTAGCATAATATTTATGCATCTACAAGTTTTTAATAGAAATTTTGCTCGAAAATTCCTACTCACGTCATACTGGTTCCCGAAAGATAATTTTTTGCAGTTTCCCAGACTTCGAGTTATCGGGAATACCAATTTGAAGTTAATAATGAGTATTGTTGAGCAGAGTTTTATTAAAAACATGTAGATGCATAAATATTGTGCCTGCAAAACTCATTGCCAGAAGTCTACAGTGTATAAGTAGCCCACTATTAGCGAAAAACTAAATAAAATCTGAATTTTCGCGCCCGTACCCATCCCCCTTAAGTCGCGTATTACCTTCTCGCTTCGACGAATAATGGCGTCCTTTTCACTCGCTACTCCATAGCGAACTTATGAATAAAAGAATATGAAACCACGGTAAAAGTGAAACTTTTGTCATTTGTGGCCTTGGCTGCTCTGACGAGCGCCTTTCACTTTATCCCTACTCCGCGGCCGACCGTCACGCGACATGCAACAAGTTTGAGACGATGTAATAAAAGTTTCACTTTAAAAAATATTTGTTTGCTATTTATTACTCTTGATTTTTTTCTCTCGTGAGGTGTGAAAAATAGTGCACTCAACGCGGTGGTTAAAGAGCGTCACACATGGCGAAGATTTAATATCTTTCAGCTGTTTAAATCTTGGCTGCCCATAAAACCCGTGCCACAATCAGAATACGGTAATTCAGTCCATTTTTTTATTGCTTTATTTATATTTAGTGGGCCTCACGGTAGACCAGCGCTTTGCCATAAAAGGCTGAAGGCTGAGGCTCATTTGGGATTGCACATTGTCCTATGTTCTTATTCTCTGTTTATGCATTACCCAGTAAAACTTTTTTCATTTCATTTCATTTTTCATTTCATTTATTAACTAGCTTAGAAATAATGACATCCATTGAAAATAAAATTTTTATCACACAAAGGGTAGTAATAGTATCTTTTACAAAGGGTAGCTATGCTATGTGACTTGTGAGTCAAACTTTATAACAAGTTACCAAATGACTTTAAAACATTACCACTAGTACCATTTAAAAAACGTACATTAACATGCATAGGCTTATTAATCTATGGACGACGGGTGTAATACAAAATTCACGAAAAAAGTGTCCCGAGAAAACTTTTATAATCGAGGGTACATGAGTATTTTTATAAACAAAGTAAACATTGTAATTTATGTCTTAAACCATTACTATACAGCCTAATTTTAAAACACGAGACTAAAGTGCGATTGTATGTCTTTTCGCGTTTTGTATGTCATTCGGTTTGGACACTTTTTAGCGCTGACCCACAATCCTTAGTTTATAAATCAATGTTCACATGCCTACTGGATATATGTTTCTATTCCGTGAATGACTTTCTGTATTTGTGTGATTAATTGAAATGTGACATACTAACAAATCAGAATTATTTTTATCGGTAGATTATACAAAATTCTACTAATTTGTAATATAATTAATATTCTACGGTGACAAATGTCTTTAGACGTGCTACAGTGACGTGACTAATATTATAACTAATATTTGCATGCCAATAAATCGGCAAAGCACTGAGACCAAACATTAATTAAGTGTTAGTTGTGACAGTAAAAGTATCAGTTGTGACTGTTAAAGTATTAGTTGTGTCAGTAAAAGTATCAGTTGTGACGGTTAAAGTATTAGTTGTGACAGTAAAAGTATTAGTTGCGATAGTAAAAGTATTAATTGTGGCAGTAAAAGTATTAGTTGTGACAGTTAAAGTATTAGTTGTGACATTAAAAGTTTGTGAGAAAAAAATTTTCATTCAAGTACTACATAAATTTTAGAGATGGCGCTATAAGGTTACTAAGCAATTGACACGACACCCGGCTTCGGCCCGGAAATAGACATAATATGTAACCCTGGACAGAGTGGACGGCGCGAAAAAATGGTGCCAGTTTATTGGTGCCAAAAATGCTAGTTTTGTAACCAGCAGTAAGGCAACGCTGTATTCCACTCAGCAGTCACCTATAAAATTTTTACAGATTTGTTTGTAAGAAAAAGCTTTAGATAGAATAAAATGTGTCACTTTAATAATCTATTACTGAGGACCTATGCACGTCACGTTTTCACACTCAGTGATGTGAAAGAAGAAAAAGAAAAAAAATAACACTCAAAAATAAACTTTACATATATTGGTCAAAAGTATAAAATTGAATGTATTTAATTATTGGCAATACAATGCTCGACTTTGACGCGCTTAAGTAAGTCAAATTTGACAATTGTATGTCATGTTGCGTTTGCGAAATACATTCAATTTTGCGCTCTATGTCAATAGCCGTAAAATTAATTGTTGTGTGTTCGCAAAAATGTTTTGATTAAATATGGTCTGCTTATTTCTTCTGGGTTAGTGTGTTATTGGGTTAGTCTGCTTATTTCTTCTGGGTTATAGCTACACCGCTATAAACTTGGCCCTTCCATGGTCTGCGGGACGCGGGGCGGGACGGGGGGGGGGGGGGGGGAGCTACTCAACCACTGATCTCTATCCTATGGATTAAACATTCTATACAATTCAGACTAGGTTCACTGTGGATCCATAGAAAGGAATCAGTGCGCTCTACTAATCAGCTGTCAGCAGACAGACTGACGTGAATTACGTTACATACGATAATATAAATCTTGCGACGTGGATAATGATACATACTCAAGAAAATACCATAGGCGAATTCTCAAGATGCGAGTCATTACATCGTATCGTGTATAGCCAATCGCACACCCGCCCCGCGTCCCGCAGACCATGGGAGCGCCAAGTTTATAGCGGTCAAACTATAGTGTGTTAACTCAGAGTTAGCACGTTAACCCAGAGTCAGTTGTCAAAATTGTCCAATGAGAGAGGTTGACACTAGGGTAAATAATGTAGGTAAATATTTAACTCCGGTTGCGCACAAGTGGACCTTATAATATTATACGTAAATGCCATCATCTTTTTAAACATTTCACATCACCAAATGTACCTGACGCGGTACGTGCATAACATGGCTGTATGGTATTCCAGTGGGTGTGTACGAAGCGCGCGGACTGGCGTTCCTGGTGCTCTGGAACAACCAGCTCACGAGGAACTGCGCCGGACACCTGGCTAGAATATTGGTGAGTGTTTCAGACTTGTGCCACTGATCTCCATAGAGTATCCTATACCTTTAAACGAACAATTCTTGTAATCTGTTGTTCGATTCTGTATCGTTCACTTAGTTAGTTAGTAACCCTAACTGGGTTATTAACTAAGAAAACGAAGGCAAAAATCCTATTTTTAACCGACTTCAAAAAAAGGAGGAGGTTCTCAATTCGTCGGAATCTTTTTTTTTTTTTCTTTTTTTTACTCGATTACTCGAAGACGCGTGGACCGATTTGAAAAATTCTTTTTTTGTTTAAGAGGGTTTTGTTTCCAGATGGTCCCATTTTAATCAGGTCAGGATCTGATGATGGGATCCTGGAGAAATCGAGGAAACTCTTCAAATTTTATATGGACACATGAAACTATTTGAGTATTATTAGAAAGAATAATATTTTCCAAGTTGTCCTATGGTCATCAGGTCAGGATCTGATCATGGGATCTTGGTGAAATCGAGGGAACTCTTCAAATTTTGCTAGTATACTTAAAGCGGTAACCCAGTTTGGGTTACTAACTAACTAAGTGAACGATACAGAATAAGCACGCTGGATCTCGGAAACGGCTCGAACGATTTTCATGAAATTTAGTATACAGTGGTTTTTGGGGGCGATAAATCGATCTAGATTCATTTTTAGAAAATGTCGAATTTACGAAAATAAAATAAACTTCAATACGTATTCGCGCGAGCTTCAATACGTAACAGGTTGAAACTTGAAACCTGCACGACGCCAAACTAAAATGTAGGAATCGTTTAGCCAGCCGAATATTCGGCGGCCGGATACCGGATATTCGGTCGAAAATCAGGTTGAATATCCGGTATCCGGTACCTTGTTTAACAACTATCCGTTGCATCTCTCCAGACACCCCTGTCTACTCACCCCTAATGGTTACCACATTCTGGTCTGGTCTGGTCTATGACACCATGTTTGAATGTCCATCGGTAAAACCTTGAAATCTCTTGCCATGCCGTGATCATTATGCGGTAGCCTTTACAGTTTCTACACAGCATCGCGTTGGAACGCTAAATCGCTTGGTGTTACCACCTTACCAGTAGGATGGTAATTAGCCATGGTTGAAGTCTCCCACCAGACCAGACTAATTTAGAAATCAAATGCCCGCAGCTTCGCTCGCCTGAGTTTCGGGTTTTCGCTAATCCAGTGGATTTTTCCGGGAAAAAAATTAGCCTATGTGTTTATCCGGGTTATAAACTGTCTATGTTCCAAATTTCAGCAAATATATTTTCAAAGGATAGGATAAAATGCCAAAGAGGTCCAGACGGGTATCGAACCCGCGACCTCCCACTCGAGTCTTGACGGATTTTTACTACACGACTGCCCAACAAAGGAGTGTAATGTTTTTGGGGTTCATGTATGTATGTGAGTTTCTTTATTCCCCATAACTTCTGAACGGCTGAACAGATTTAGGCATATGGGGTATCGCTAGAATCCTTACATTATCCCGAGTTACATCTATATATATAAAAGAAGAAACTGACTGACTGACTGACTGACTGACTGACTCACTGACATATCAACGCACAGCCCAAACCACTGGGTCTAGAGACTCCAAATTTGGCACACAGATACCTTATGAGGTCTAGGGGAGCACTAAGAAAGGATTTTTCAAAATTCACCCTCTAAGGGGGTGAAACGGGGGTCCGAAGTTTGGATTTTATCAATTAAAAATACGTCTTCACGCCGCAACTACTGTACCGATTTGGCAAAAATTTGGAATGGAGGTATATTATATCTTGCATTACCACATAGGCTACTTTTCATCCCGAAAAAATTCATGGTTCCCGTGGCATAAGTAAAAAACCGAAATTCGCGCTGAAAAAAAATCTTACGCCGCAAGTACACTACCAATTTGGATGAAATTTGGAATGGAGATAGATTATATCCTGGGTTAATAAATAGGGTTCTTTTTATCCCGGAAAAATCCATGGGTTTTGCAGGAGAAGGGAAAAACAGATATTCACGCGGGAAAAATACTACTTCCCGCCGTAATTACTGAACTGATATGGCTGAAATTATGAATAAAGATAGATTATATATTGGGTTAATACGAAGGCTACATTTCATCGCGAAAAAATTCATGGTTCCCATGGGATTAGTAAAAAAGCGAAATTAACGCGGAAAAAAAATCTTCATGCCGCAAGTGCACAACCGATTTGGCTGGAATTTGGAACGGAGATAGATTATATCCTGGGTTAATAAATAGGCTAATTTTTATCCCGGAAAAATCCATGGTTTTTGCAGGAAAAAAGAAAAACAGATATTCATACGTGAAAACTACTACTTCACGCCGTAATTACTGAACTGCTATGGCTGAAATTTGGAATAGAGATAGATTGTATCCTGGATTAATATAAAGGCTACTTTTCATCCCAGAAAAATCCATGGTTTCTACGGGAAACCTGAAACATTGATGTTCACACGCGAGAAATACTACTTTACACTGTAATTACTGAATTGATATGACTGAAAATCGGAAAAGAGATAGATTTAATCCCGGATTGTTATAAAGCCTACTTTTCATCCAGAAAAATTCCGTTTAGAAGTGACGGCACGATGCCGTCACTTCGGAACCGATTGGGCTGAAATTTGGAATGGAGATAGATTATATCCTAGAATCAACTACTTTTTTCTCGGAAAATCCATTGTTTTCGTGATAATAGGGAAAAACAGATATTCATGCGGGAGAAAATTTATTCCTTCATGCACAACTACTGAAAATTTTTGGTTTAAAGTTAAAATGAATTAACACAAAGGGTATTTTTTATGAAATATGAGATATGAGAAAATGGATGGTTCCCGTATAATAGTTAAAAGTAAAATTTACGCGTGCGAAGCCGCGGGTATCTGCTAGTAGGCTATATTTTTTTGGAAAAAGTGGTTTTACTACAGGGCAGTGGTGTTTTTTAATTTTTTAATTATTTACTTGTTTAATATTATATTTTTTAATATATTGTTTGTTTATAAAATAGGGAGCGTCCCAATCCCTCTGCGTGTTGAACGTGGGGCGGAACGCCCTGGGCTCAGACGCGGTGCGATCCCTGATAACAGACAGGATCGGGGGCGGCCCGCTTGTGTCCCTGGGCTTGCAGGCGGCCCGCCTGGGGCCCGAAGCCGCGCGGGCACTCGCTGACCTCATCCGGAACGATACCAAGCTGCAGGTCAGTTGTTACCGATTAGCTTGACTATCCGGCTCGAAGGACCAATTTTTTGTGTAAGAATTAGGGATTCTGTGCGAGCACTTCAAATGGACAGGATTGAGGGCGGCCAGCCTAGGGGCCTGACACCGCAGGGGCAATCGCGGACGTCATCAGAAACGCGATCAAGCTGCAGGTCAGTTGTTGTCGAGTAGATTGACTATCCGGCTCGAAGGACCAATTTTTCAGTATAAGAATGCGGTGAGAACTCCGCATGCGTTGTCAAACGGACTGTAGTCGAACAAACGGTCGGTTCGTAAGTGTTGGTCTTGCAGGTAACCCAAGCTACAGGTGTGCTGTAGTTGCCTACTAATTTGACTATCCGGCTCGAAGGACCAATTTTTCAGTATATATCATAACCGTGTACTGTGTGTCGTTCCAGAGGCTGGACCTGCGCGACAACAAGCTGGGCGCGGCGGGGCTGCAGGCGATACTGAACGCTATGAAGGAGAACACAACGCTCACGCAGATCGACCTGGACGAGCCGGCGGTGAGTGATCGTACAACCTAACACACGTTCCAGAGGCTGGACCTGCGCGACAACAAGCTGGGCGCGGCGGGGCTGCAGGCGATACTGAACGCTATGAAGGAGAACACAACGCTCACGCAGATCGACCTGGACGAGCCGGCGGTGAGTGATCGTACAACCTAACACACGTTCCAGAGGCTGGACCTGCGCGACAACAAGCTGGGCGCGGCGGGGCTGCAGGCGATACTGAACGCTATGAAGGAGAACACAACGCTCACGCAGATCGACCTGGACGAGCCGGCGGTGAGTGATCGTACAACCTAACACACGTTCCAGAGGCTGGACCTGCGCGACAACAAGCTGGGCGCGGCGGGGCTGCAGGCGATACTGAACGCTATGAAGGAGAACACAACGCTCACGCAGATCGACCTGGACGAGCCGGCGGTGAGTGATCGTACAACCTAACACACGTTCCAGAGGCTGGACCTGCGCGACAACAAGCTGGGCGCGGCGGGGCTGCAGGCGATACTGAACGCTATGAAGGAGAACACAACGCTCACGCAGATCGACCTGGACGAGCCGGCGGTGAGTGATCGTACAACCTAACACACGTTCCAGAGGCTGGACCTGCGCGACAACAAGCTGGGCGCGGCGGGGCTGCAGGCGATACTGAACGCTATGAAGGAGAACACAACGCTCACGCAGATCGACCTGGACGAGCCGGCGGTGAGTGATCGTACAACCTAACACACGTTCCAGAGGCTGGACCTGCGCGACAACAAGCTGGGCGCGGCGGGGCTGCAGGCGATACTGAACGCTATGAAGGAGAACACAACGCTCACGCAGATCGACCTGGACGAGCCGGCGGTGAGTGATCGTACAACTCAACGCCCTCGAATGACCCTCTGCAAGTACATTTCTTATGCCGGTTCCCAATATTCTACCTATCTTCCATTTGCATAAGAGTGGTGGTAGTTAGGTTGAAAGTTAAACCACATTTTTTTTTCAGGAGACAACGACGTCAGTAGGCGCGCAGAGCTGCACCGAGTCGGCGACAGCCGCGCGGCTGCTGCGCGACATCCGCGCGCTGTGTCGCCGCAACGAGCCCGCCGCACCCGCGCCGCCCGACCGCCTGCTGCGCAAGATCAGCCTCACGTGCCACACCGCGCCCGCGCCCAAGGTGGGTCCTCTCCTTCTCCCGAGAGGCTAGCACAGGTTTACGTACGAATTTCGAGTCGACTCGCGTCGCACAAACGAATCGAATTCCTCCATACATTTACAGCCAGCGCCATCTATTGACGCATGTCAGCGACTGTCCATTTGGTCCTCTCCTTCTTCTCCTGAGGGGCTAGCACAGGTTAATGTACGAATTTCGAGTCGACTCGCGTTGCACAAACGAATCGAATCGCTCCATACATTTACAGCCAGCGCCATCTATTGCCGCATGTCAGCGACTGTCCATTTGGTCCTCTCCTGCTTCTCCTGGGGCTAGCACAGGTTGATGTACGAATTTCGAGTCGACTCGCGTTGCACAAACGAATCGAATCCCTCCATACATTTACAGCCAGCGCCATCTATTGACGCATGTCAGCGACTGTCAATTTGGTCCTCTCCTGCTTCTCCTGGGGCTAGCACAGGTTGATGTACGAATTTCGAGTTGACTCGCGTCGCACAAACGAATCGAATCCCTCCATACATTTACAGCCAGCGCCATCTATGACGCATGTCAGCGACTGTCCATTTGGTCCTCTCCTTCTCCTGAGGGGCTAGTACAAGTTTTTGTACGAATTTCGAGTCGACTCGCGTCGCACAAACGAATCGAATCCATCCATACATTTACAGCCAATGCCATCTATTGACGCATGTCAGCGACTGTCCATTTGGTCCTCTCCTTCTCCTGAGGGGCTAGTACAAGTTTTTGTACGAATTTCGAGTCGACTCGCGTCGCACAAACGAATCGAATCCATCCATACATTTACAGCCAATGCCATCTATTGACGCATGTCAGCGACTGTCCATTTGGTCCTCTCCTTCTTCTCCTGAGGTAAGCACAGGTTGATGTACGAATTTCGAGTCGACTTGCGTCACACAAACGAATCGAATCCATCCATACATTTACAGCCAGCGCCATCTATTGATGCTTGTCAGCGACTGTCCATTTGGTCCTCTCCTTCTGCTGAGGGGCTAGCACAGGTTTATGTACGAATTTCGAGTCGACTCGCGTCGCACAAACGCATTGAATCCATCCATACATTTACAGCCAGCGCCATCTATTGATGCTTGTCAGCGACTGTCCATTTGGTCCTCTCCTTCTTCTCCTGAGGGGCTAGCACAGGTTTATGTACGAATATCGAGTCGACTCGCGTCGCACAAACGAATCGAATCCATCCATACATTTACAGCCAGCGCCATCTATTGATGCTTGTCAGCGACTGTCCATTTGGTCCTCTCCTTCTTCTCCTGAGGGGCTAGCACAGGTTTTTGTACGAATTTCGAGTCGACTCGAGTCGCACAAACGAATCGAATCCATCTTTACATTTACAGCCAGCGCCATCTATTGACGCATGTCAGCGACTGTCCATTTGGTCCTCTTCTTCTTCTCCTGGGGTAAGCACAGGTTTATGTACGAATTTCGAGTCGACTCGCGTCGCACAAATGCATTGAATCCATCCATACATTTACAGCCAGCGCCATCTATTGATGCATGTCAGCGACTGTCCATTTGGTCCTCTCCTTCTCCTGGGGCTAGCACAGGTTTATGTACGAATTTCGAGTCGACTCGCGTCGCACAAACGACTCGAATCCATCCATACATTTACAGCCAGCGCCATCTATTGATGCATGTCAGCGACTGTCCATTTGGTCCTCTCCTTCTTCTCCTGGAGCTAGCACAGGTTTATGTACGAATTTCGTGTCGACTCGCGTCGCACAAACGAATCGAGTCCATCCATACATTTACAGCCAGCGCCATCTATTGACGCATGTCAGCGACTGTCCATTTGGTCCTCTCCTTCATCTCCTGGGGTAAGCACAGGTTTATGTACGAAATTCGAGTCGACTTGCGTCGTACAAACGAATCGAATCCATCCATACATTTACAGCCAGCGCCATCTATGTATGCATGTCAGCGACTGCCCATTTGGTCCTCTCCTTCATCTCCTGGGGTAAGCACAGGTTTATGTACGAATTTCGAGTCGACTTGCGTCGTACAAACGAATCGAATCCATCCATACATTTACAGCCAGCGCCATCTATGTATGCATGTCAGCGACTGCCCATTTGGTCCTCTCCTTCATCTCCTGGGGTAAGCACAGGTTTATGTACGAATTTCGTGTCGACTCGCGTCGCACAAACGAATCGAGTCCATCCATACATTTACAGCCAGCGCCATCTATTGACGCATGTCAGCGACTGTCCATTTGGTCCTCTCCTTCATCTCCTGGGGTAAGCACAGGTTTATGTACGAAATTCGAGTCGACTTGCGTCGTACAAACGAATCGAATCCATCCATACATTTACAGCCAGCGCCATCTATGTATGCATGTCAGCGACTGCCCATTTGGTCCTCTCCTTCATCTCCTGGGGTAAGCACAGGTTTATGTACGAATTTCGAGTCGACTTGCGTCGTACAAACGAATCGAATCCATCCATACATTTACAGCCAGCGCCATCTATGTATGCATGTCAGCGACGGTCCATTTGGCCCTCTCCTTCTTCTCCTGGGGCTAGCACAGGTTTATGTACGAATTTCGAGTCGACTCGCGTCGCACTCTCTCTCTATGGTCGGTCCCTCATGACTGAGGATCGTGACTATCAATCACGGCGAGTAATCCTGCGGTGAATGATCTCCTTCCACAGAGTTCTGTCTGCAGCCGAGTGTTCGTAAAATGTAATGTCGCCAGTTTCCTTGAGTTGGTCTGACCACCGGGTTGAAATCGCATCGCACAAACGAATCTTATTCCTCCATACATTTACAGCCAGCGCCATCTATTAACAGCAGCATGTCAGTGACTGTCCATTTGAGAGAATGTAAAAAGATGTTATGATGTGTGTCGCAGCAGCAGTGCGTCCCGGCGGACGACGAGGAGCGCAAGGTGCGGCTGCGCTCGCCCGCGCCGTCGCCCGCCGGCTCGCCCGTGCCCGCCGCCGGCTCGCACTCGCGGTTCTCGGTACGTGCCCTGCGCTCTCCTGTGTCGCAGCAGCAGTGCGTCCCGGCGGACGACGAGGAGCGCAAGGTGCGGCTGCGCTCGCCCGCGCCGTCGCCCGCCGGCTCGCCCGTGCCCGCCGCCGGCTCGCACTCGCGGTTCTCGGTACGTGCCCTGCGCTCTCCTGTGTCGCAGCAGCAGTGCGTCCCGGCGGACGACGAGGAGCGCAAGGTGCGGCTGCGCTCGCCCGCGCCGTCGCCCGCCGGCTCGCCCGTGCCCGCCGCCGGCTCGCACTCGCGGTTCTCGGTACGTGCCCTGCGCTCTCCTGTGTCGCAGCAGCAGTGCGTCCCGGCGGACGACGAGGAGCGCAAGGTGCGGCTGCGCTCGCATGCGCCGTCGCCCGCCGGCTCGCCCGTGCCCGCCGCCGGCTCGCACTCGCGGTTCTCGGTACGTGCCCTGCGCTCTCCTGTGTCGCAGCAGCAGTGCGTCCCGGCGGACGACGAGGAGCGCAAGGTGCGGCTGCGCTCGCCCGCGCCGTCGCCCGCCGGCTCGCCCGTGCCCGCCGCCGGCTCGCACTCGCGGTTCTCGGTACGTGCCCTGCGCTCTCCTGTGTCGCAGCAGCAGTGCGTCCCGGCGGACGACGAGGAGCGCAAGGTGCGGCTGCGCTCGCCCGCGCCGTCGCCCGCCGGCTCGCCCGTGCCCGCCGCCGGCTCGCACTCGCGGTTCTCGGTACGTGCCCTGCGCTCTCCTGTGTCGCAGCAGCAGTGCGTCCCGGCGGACGACGAGGAGCGCAAGGTGCGGCTGCGCTCGCCCGCGCCGTCGCCCGCCGGCTCGCCCATGCCCGCCGCCGGCTCGCACTCGCGGTTCTCGGTACGTGCCCTGCGCTCTCGTGTGTTCCAGCGAACATCTGACCATGGTAGCGAACTAGCACGGCCGAACGGACGGACGGACGGCGGAGTCTTAGTAATAGGTTCCCGTTTTACCCTTTAGGTATGGAACTCAACTACGGAACTAGGTAAAAAAATGTCCTCAGTATACAAGAGAACTTTTTCGTAACGATCGATTTTTTTCAAAATCAATGTGAAGTTGAAGACAGCGTAGTAAAACGCTTGTTTACCAACAGTGAGGCCACGCTGTAGTTCGCTCAGCAGCCACCTATAGAGTTTTGACAGATGGCGCTACTGTTCGCTTGTACGAAAACGCCCATATCCTGAGGTTCCTTATCGGTGGTGGGAGCATACAAAGGTTGATTTATATTACCTTCTTAAATTTCAGGTAATTCCAGTGACGCCGGACGGTTCGACAGCATCAAGATTCAAAGTTGTACAGGTACTTTATTTCTATCACTCCGCAAGACGATTTAAAGAAATAGCGACCCTAGCGCTGACACAAAAAAGTGCAATTCAGTTCGCAACAGCGCCTGGCACCGCCTCCGCTATGCACCTAAAGTTGTGCTCTCTTTCTATCGCGTAATGTTATCTCTTTCAACGTACTAGGGCTACTCCGTAATCGGGCGCACGCAGCGCGTGAAATAGACCGTATAATTTACAGCCGTTTGAAATCGATCCGTCTTAACGGCTACCTGTAGCGGTCTTGATCACGTGAAAAGTGAACATGGCCTGCCGTCTGATGCTCTCTCTGTCGCATTTACGTACTTTACAGAACGGTGATTGGATATTACCGACAATAATACAAAATGTTTTATTCCAGGTCGCAGACCCAGAACGGGACACACCAAGAAAGACGCGTTTCTCTGTCACAAGAAACTACGACACCGTGTACAACCCCACCCTGCCGCCCACCGCACCGTCCCCCTCGCCGTCTCCGTCGCCGTCGTCGTCCCCCGCCCCAGAGATAACCATAGACTATCCCACAGACAACCACAGCACAGACAAAAGTTCAAATGCACGCGAAAATCAACCTTTATTTGACTATACCATAGAAACACATAACACCAATACAGCTGAAACTCAAATAGAACCCAACACAACTCAGATTGAACCTATTTTTGATAACACGAAAGATAAAAACAAGAATATCCCCAAAAACTATGACGTAATGAGTATAGGTTTCGATAAAGGTAACAAAAGTATTGAAAAAAGTCGTAATGAACCAAAAGAAGGGGATTTAAACAAGAACGATACTAAAGAGGAAAGCGTTGTCAAAAATGATACAGTGCTGTCAAAAGATAACAAAAATTATGAACAAATAAAGACTGAAATTAAAAATGATAATACGGTAATACAATTAGATAAAGATGCAAAGTCTAAAGATAAAAACGATAAAGATATAACCGTTGTAATAACAGTTAAAGACCCTGAACACGTTGATGTCATATTAGATACGATTATAAAACCAAAAGTGGTTCAAGACGTGAAACCACAGTATGTTGTTAGTAAAACAGTTTTGATACCTAAAACAGATAATAGAACTGTTTTGACTCAAACAGAGGAAATTATGAGTGTCACTGACTTTGTGAGTGAAATAAAAGATGAAATTATTAGTAAACAAGATGTAAAAATGAGGGAAAGAGATGGCAGCGATGGTGACAATGTCTGTAAAGTAAATGTGGATACAAAAGAATGTTTGAAAGCTAAGCCTGAGAGTATAGCTAAAGACTTAAACGAGAGTAAGTCTGTAAATATGCCTGAATCTGTGATAACTGAACCTAAATTAGAAGCAGAATTTGTGTCTAATTTGGGTCCTGAAATTATTCAAATACGTGATAAGCCAGAAACGCTTGCAAGTAAAATTAGTGAGGATTCAATTTCAAAAGAAATAGGATCCAGTGAAGTGACTTTAGCTGAAAGAGACGTTGACAATGCTGAGGTCTGTGAAAGTGATGCTAAAACGTTAACATGTTCGTTAAACAACGAAAAATTAGATACTAAAGTTATAGGTGACTATAGTGACAATTTAGAATTAGGTAATATTAGTGACACAAACAAATTTGATACACGTGTCGATAGTGAAGCGTTTGGTGACAAAATCGAAGAAGTGTCTCATAGTGAGACTGTAAATTATGTGGGTGATGATAAAGTAGTTAAGACAGAGACAAGACTAGTTAAAAGTAGCGTAGAAGTGAGTGAGACGGAAAAAGTGGAGACAGACGTGAGTGTAACGGTTAGAAGCGAGAATAGTTTAAAAACCAAAGTACATTGCGACCAAAATGTAAATAAATTAGTTAAGGAGGAGAAGAGAGACGTAGCGATCAAACAAATCGAAGCAATAACGGAAGATTTAAGCAATATCATCCAGGAGATGCACGATTTGTCCACGAAGACTGTGAAAAATACCGCTACGGAGGATGTTAAAGTAGATTTAGGTGTAAACAATGTACCTGCAAGTCGAGATAATGTAGTTTTAAAGAAAAATAAAAGCGAATCGAGTTTAGACAGTCCCGATTTAGAAGTTTCGAGACTAATGAGGAAGCCTGTCAGTGCCTTCTGTGATAGCAGCTCGTCTTTGGAAATCTCCGGAAGCTCCGTAGAAAGTCTTAACACTGAGAGAGCCAAGCCGATCATAATCCATGAAGAGAAGCATATGTCTAAAGAGAGCAGTATCGAATCTACCAGTGAAGTGACTCCAGTGAACTTAAACGTATCGATAAGTTCGAACGAGAGTGTCTCGCCCATTATATTCGGGAACGTGAAGAAAATTCACGGCTCCCTATCTAGTTTGGAGGCCAGTATGAGCTCAGTGGATTCGGCGAGACACGAAAAGGCGATGGTCACATCTGCGGATTCCGGCATTGAGCATTCGTTGCAAAACCCCTCGGAGACCAGAGAGGATAGCTCGTCGAACGAAGGAACCCTCACGTGCAGCTCCAGTTTGAAGGAATCTGTCAAAAAGGAGTCCAGCGATTCGTTAACTTCCCCAAAAAGGACGTCCAGTTTGCTAGATGTTCCAGCGTTGAAATCCAAAGGGTTGGAGCGCATGAGGAAGATATCCTGGGTCGCTCCATCCGCGAGCTTCCACTTACCCCGACCGGAGGAGAAGGTCGAGTACAAACTCCCCACAAACCTGGAGAAGCTGTTGAGCTTGTTCCAACACCCGAGCAGTTTGTTCTCGAGAAGCAGCGAGGACGAGAAGAAATCCACTTCGAATACTCCGCCGAGAAAAGATTCCTCGTTGACGAGCTCTTTCTGGTCCTGGGGTTTGACGGAGAAGACAGATAAAGAAGACACCGACAGCCTATCCGAAGCGACAGACTCAACTCTATCAGAGAGAGTCCAAGTCTCGTTCGTGGACGAGTCCTTTTCGAGGAAACTCGACAGCAAAACCCCGTCGACAGACACCGACAATACCCTTAGCGAATTCCAGACTTTCCCCAACAGCGGGGAGAACCCCTCAAGGTGTAGGGAAAGCGCAAAAGTTACCGAACTAACCACCGATGACAATTTAGTACAAAAAACTTTAGATTTAAGCGACGACAGAGATCTCAGTTCACCCAACGACTTGAATAAAAACGCAACAATCACGCCCGAAACGAGTGATAAAAGCCACGTAGAAACCGAGAAGCAGGGCGCGGTTTGCGCGGAACCATTAGTTAAATTAGACGATGAAAAAGTCGACGTACGACCGCGGAGCTTCGCGTCCGTACTGACGTCTTCTTCAGAAAACTCGCTCGAGAAACAATCGAGCCCCGAAACTGGACAGTCTATCGACAAACTTCCCGGTAAAGTCATAAGAGGGATCAAGGAAAACATCAGCCCAGAGAACACAATCACCTCCAGTATAACCACCAAAGCTATAGTCGCTTCAGTGTGGGAAGTCGCGATGCCGTGTGTAGAGAAAACTGAGTCTAAAATCGATGATGTTAGAGCTCAGAGTGATCTGGCGCCGATCGCCACTATCGAAGAAACCAGCGACGTAGCGGCGGACGATTTAATCCAGTTAGCGTACATCGATGACGCTAAAATCGAAGAAAGAATTGTTGAGAAGCGAGTTCAAAACGTCGACTTGGGAAAGGACGCCTTATCGTATTTGATGTACGAGAATCAAGACAACGAAACCCATTCGGTAGTTGAACCCAAATCACCTCAAGGATCTCTCGCTCAGGAATTAAGGGATGCAGAGATAAAGGAAATGCTGGATCTATCCCCGGAGTTAGTCGTCGACGAAGCTGTGGAGATCCCTGAAATCTTCACAGTCGAAATAAAAGGCAGAAAGAGTTCCCCCGTAATTCCGGAAAGGGCGAAGCTTAAGAAATCCAATTCTTTAGAGGACTTGACGAAACGACCCGTGATAGAGGAAAAGGAGAGTCCCAAATTGAAGACCATAGCTTTCAAGGTACCAGAGAGTACAACCCCAAGGGATATACCTGAAAGACGCGGGAAATTAAGATCTCGAAGTGGTTCCAGCCCAAAATCATTGCCTGAAAGCCTGAATAAACCTTGTCCATTATCGAAAATGGATTCAGTTATAAGTAAGAAGAAGAAAAAGGCGTCCTCTTTGGGAAAAACGGCGAGAGATTCCCTCTTAATGTTGAACATGAGTGAGGAAGAAATAGCAGAGTTCCGGAGACCTTATAAACTCACTTCTGTAGAAAGCCTCAGGTCTTTAGAATCAGTGTCAGAAGACGCGAATTCCCAGAGCGGTACTTCTGTGGACTCTAGATGCAGGGCCTGTTTTAGAACATCTCAAGAAAGTCTTATGTCCCTAGACTCTATAACAGAAGATTGTCGATGTTTGGAAGACTGCGAGAAGAGACAGATCAATAGGTAGAGATGTCGGGGTGTTCGTGTTGCGATTTATCCCCGACATTTATGTCGTTTATCCCCGACATTTTTGTCGCTGCGACGTATGTGTCGCGTGAGAACTGGACACACGGGTATGGCTTGGTTACAAGCTCGCTTTCACTCTAAAGTGAAATGTAAATTTATTTTTTATTTTATTATTATTAGTATTACTTAACTCCGTTGCCATGTTTGGCCGGATGTTTATTGAGAATTTTTTTCTAATATTAAAAATAATAATAAATATTTAAATTTGTTTATTTATTTATTATTATTTACGGAACTGCGATGTTGTAATGTGTATAAAATTAATGAAGAATAAATAAATAAATAAAAGTAATAATTAATAATAATAATACTTATTAATGTACAGATATTTTTTAAAATGCCAGTTCAGAATTTTATAATTATTGTTAAAATCATATAAATAATAGTAAGAGGGTTTTTGCGATTTTTTTTAATTTCGCACGTGTCGCAGCTGTTTTTGGATGAATAAATTAAACTTAAGTAAGTTAAAACTTGGTGGTTCAAAAGCCTAGAACCTGCCGTCGCATAGTCTGTTATTAAAAAAAAAAGTTGTTTATTGTTTGCGTTGAAATAAGGTGAACTAAACAAGACGCGAGATTCAAATTTTATTTAGTTTTTTGCAATTTTTCTATTTATTTTTCATGAAAAATCACCTTCTACAGTTTCTGGATGTATTGAAAGTATTTTTATTAAAATCATGTATGCGAAATGCTTATGCTCGCAAAACCATACCATACCATACCATAACCATTGCCATAAGCCATGATGTATATTTAATATTTAGCCTACTATTTGCGATAAACTAAATAAAATTTGAATTTTTGCAGATTTTATCAATCACTGGGTTTCGGCCCAAGTAACTCAAATTTTATTGAGTTTTTCGCTAATAGATAGATAGTGTATAGAAAATACTTTATTGTACACCATTACAAGAAGAAAGAAAAAACAAATACAATAACCAGAAAAACAAATGTACAATATGGCGGCCTTATCGCTACACAGCGATCTCTTCCAGGCAACCATTCTAATAGTGGGCCGTAGGCTTATGGCAAATAGTTTTGCAGGCATAACGTTTATGCATCTACATGTTATTAATAAAAACTTTGCTCAGAAATTCCTATTTACCCGATATTGCTTTCCGAAAGATTATATTCTCCAGTTTCCCAGATGTCGAGCTATCGGGAACCAATATGAAGTAAATGAGTATTGTTGAACAGAGTTTTGTTAAATAACATGTAGATGCATAAATGTTGTGCCCAATTAGTCCACTAATTGCGAAAAACTAAATAAAATTTGAATTTTCGCGCCTAAATTATACCCATCAATCTTACACCTTGATAGCTGTTTATAATGAATTATATGGTATTTTGGGATTTTCGTGGTAAAATTATTCACGGTTCAAATTTCAAGGTATAAATCGTCTAACCTAAAAATGAACGGCTCTCCACGAGTTTTCGCTCGAACGTTAATAGACAAATGTAGTGGAGGATCGTGCATTTTTAAATTAAACTATTTACGTATGATGTATGGCATCATACACACTTTTTAAAACGTTTTCTTTAAAGAGGGTTAAATATGATAAAAAATAACAAAAAGGTCTCCGCCTTTTTGTTCCTATCATTAAAACTAACAACTTTGGTTCTCATTCTTTTTTTTATTTCACTCACATGTTTTGTGAAATATCAAATTTAATCAAAATTATTTTTTATAGGGTATTTAACTCATTTTTGGAAATTAATACGGAATTTTTGAAAGTCGTAGAATTAATAAAGTTGTTAGTTTTAATGATAAAAACTACGAGGCGTAGAGGTTTTGGTATTTTGCATTTCACCCTGTATATAAGTTTCTCCCTGACACCAGAGCATCAACGCTTGACTGGACAAAGTGTATTTGTAATGTAATTAACAGTCTGCGAGACGTAGAAATGCTTTTGCGAATCACGAATTAATATCGAGATGAAAAATAATAATAATAAATAGTGTGTAATCGTCGCTATATTTTATTAGCGGCTTTCAATATTGCATTATATAATATTATGTATATAATAATATGTACTAGTTGACCCGGCAAACTTTGTTTTGCCATGTAAATTATGTCTCACTTGGGGGTATGAAAGATAGTTTACTTCCTGTTCTTTAGACTTACCGAATATACCCAAGAATTGGTATTTGATATAAATTATTACTTTATTATAAACTAGGGTAAAAGTAATGACTTACGCTGAAAAAAAAAAATTAAAAAAGATTTACAAAGTTACAGAAACTTTAATTTTGGAGTGGGAGGATCTTCTATCCCTTTCTCGCAAAACGAAAAGTTGTATGAAGCCGCTCGAAGCTACTATGGCATTAGCAAGGTGTGACGTCACAATTCAATATCGCTGTCCCTGTCTAATCAGAAATATTTAAATGCTTATAACTTTTTATTAGTTTTTTCAGTGTAAGTCATTCTTATATGCTAGTTTATAATGAATTAATATTTTTTATCAAATTAAAAAGTAGTGTAATATACCCAATTTTCATGTAAATCGGACAAGTTGTTTCCAAATGAAGTTTTTTACAAACACTATGACACGACAATTTTATGTATTAGAAGATTAAAGTAATATTATGTATCTTGTTATTATAAATTATAATATCAAAATAATATGTAAAGGGAAAACTTTGTACTTACCCCTTGAAATTGCGCGAATGGAAGATTGAGTTTGGCATAAAGTACGCGTGGAGAAGGAGTGCACAAAGATCAAATTAATAAATTGTGGTGTTAAGGGCGCCACGTAATATGGAAAGCTGTTAAGTGAACTCAACGTCTCAGCCCGCCAATTTCAAATTTTATTTGGTTTTTCGGTATAATATAAAAATAATGACCTAAACTGAAAAATCTAACTAACCCATAAAATAACAAAATAAGTTATAAGCATTTAAATATTTCCGATTAGACAGAGATTGAATTTGACATTGAATTGTGACGTCCCCCCATTAATGATGCCATAGTAGCTTCGTGCAGCTTCATACAAAGGACATGGCCGAAACTTGTATGGAGCTGTGCCCTGGAAAAAAAATATTCATGGCCATCGATAAACAGTATGTCTTTACAATCGTTTAAGTTTTATGATCTGAAAACATGCGAGAGACATAATATTAGCATAACAACTTGCAACAAAATGCGCCTAATTATTTTACTAGCAATGATTTTTTATTAGAAAATGATGCGTATTGGTTATGAACTCATTATTTTTTCATATTAAAAAGCTTAGAATAAACATTTTGAACAGCAATTATTTAATAAAAAAATCATTGCTATTAAAAATATTTAGGTGCATTTTGATGCAAGTTGTTTTTTTCCGAGGGCAGAATCCGGCCATGTCATTTTCGTTTTGCGAGAAAGGGATGGGAGATTCTCCCACTCGAAAATTGTAATGCCTGTAACTTTGTGAATCTTTGTTCGATTTTATTATTTTTTGAGTATTTTTATATTTGATATATTATTTTTATTATTTTACCTAGTTTACAATAAAGTAATCATTTTACTTTACTATAAACTAAGATAAAAATAATAACGTACCCTGAAAAAATATTAAAATCCAACGAAGATTTACAAAGTTACAGGCATTACAATTTTGGATTGGGAGGGTCTTCTATCCCTTTCTTGCAAAACGAAAATTTGTATGAAGCCGCACGAAGCTACTATGGCACTGGAGTGGTGTGACGTCACCAATAATGTCGCTATTTCTATCTCATCAGAAATATTAATTTGCTCATAACTTTTTTGTTATTTGATCGATTTAAGTAGTTTTTTCAGTGTACATCGTTATTTTTATCTTAGTTTTTATAAACTCCAATATTTTATTACTGTATTATTACAGTAATAAAATATTGGAGTCAAATACCGAATTGCATTGTTGTTGCGTACGTTTTTTAAGCCCAAAAATGCCTTTTTTATATACATATAATTATATTTTTTTTACAACTTACAGATTTTTCTGTCTCGCTTGAAAAAAAAAACATGTTTTTTTATAATATTGCCATTCCATTCTAACGCAAGGTAAATTTCATAATCCTGTTCTTTTTTAGTACTTAACAGCTTTCTCGAAATATTATGTAGTTTTTAAAATCATGACTTAAACTTACGAGCTGGAAAAACTTGCAGGAAAATGTACCTTAAATATTGAAAATAATATTATGTTTTTATAAAACTCGAAACAACATTATTAACAAGAAAAAATGATAATAAATACTAACTCTCTCACTAGCTCTGTCACTAATTTAATTACATCAACATGGATGTATAATTATAGCTTGGCAACTTCGTGCGGGGCCCTCCTGCGGGGTGACAGACGGCCGGGGCACGCGTACAACGCATACATGCAGAGAAGTGTCCCCTTCCCCGCCACACCGCCCGCTAACCGCTGACATCTGAGTTCCTTGCCTCCCCCACCGTTCCCGCAGGAGAGTCCCGCACGAAGTTGCCAAGCTATAGTACATTTCGATAGAAGCGCGAAAAGTATGTAATTTCTTCTTGAAGCTCTTTTTTTGGGCATTAAGAATGTGGTTACCTATTTTACGATGTCTCCCATACATTCGTAATACCAAAATCATTTATAATTCGTGCATATTTCGATCATGTTGTGGTGTTATTCGGGTTCATATAGTAATAACCTATGATCCTGGCCATATTTGGTTCGGAAATACTTCTCTAAAACGAAACATAAATCAATTTTGATCAAAATTGTTATAACATAATTTTTATTTTGATCAAAATTGATTATTTAGTTCAATAATTCACGATTTAATAGTATTTCTACGCTGTAAAATAATCCGTTCGTACAAAAAATTTCTACAGAAAACTTGCTGGTTAAGAACCGCTTCCATGCCTTTGGCTGTTATAATAATATGCGTTGAAAATTAAAAATCATCCGCGCGGAAAATAATAACTTTCCGCATATTCGCGCATAGAAAAGTATAATTTTTGAGCAAATGTATTTAAAATGTTTAAATTTATTATTCGACAAATTTTGTCATGGATCAACAAAATTACTTTTGCATTTTTACTAAATTATACTCACACAGTTTAGTGTTTTAAAACAAAAATACATTTTCCAAAAATCTTCTATATTTAATGTACTTTCCCTGCATATTCCGTTCGTTTTACCACTTGTAATACAATCGATATATTATGAAACTGTTGTATCGGCCGAGTTTTTTCCTCTCGAGTACATAATGTTGTTAATTATGTATCTAAAAGTAAAATTATTGCGTAGTGTTATATCTCCGATAAGAGATGTTTCGATCGATCTTCTCGGCAACTGTCACAGAACTATTGAATAGACGAATAAAATATGTACTTACAAATGTCTTCTCTCGTTTTATTTATATAAAATCAACTTTACATCTATATTATACTCAATGATGAAATACGCTACGCTAAGAGGACGGGAGAGATGTGAGTTGTGACGTATGTTGAAGCCAAAAATTTCTCAAATATGGCGCGTACATTTCGGTACCGCTGACAGCACACACCGCTGTCGGTCGCATACATTAGCGCCATTTTACAGTTTTGACAAATCAAATATCCAGCTTCAGGGCGGGACCTAAAATTTTATGCGTGACGTCACTAAGTGCTCATCCTTTACGTTACATCCATGCTGTATGCCCACCACGCTGGCCAAGTGCGGGTTGGCGGGCTTTACACACCTTCGAGAACATTTTTGTGATCTCTCAAGCGTGCAGGTTTCCTCACGATGTTTTCCTTCATCGCTAAGCAAGTGATATTTAGTTTCCTAGAAATGCACATAGCTAACTTGGAAAAGTCAGAGGTGCTTGGCCAGGATTCGAACCCGCGACCTCCTTATGAGAGGCAGAGGTCAGAACCACTGAGCTATCACTGCTCCCACTGAGCTATCACTATGGGAAGATATCCCATTACCAACTATTTCAATTTCTAACCCAACCCAGACGTCTGGTAATCGAACCCACGACTTAGCGACAACATGTTGGCAAAATGTAAACCCATGGGCGGCACCACACTTTGATTTGTTATTCGGCCGCATACGACCAAGTGTGGGCGGTTCATTCGTCTATATTTGCTTGATTTGCACGAATAACGCATAAGCGCGGATAGCAAATATGCGTATCCGTCCTCTTGTCGGTTTTTAGCACACTTCAAAGGACACGTATTGGCAATATTTGGCACATAGCACCAAGTGTGGATATCATGTTTGTTGTTTGCTCACATATCAAATATATATTTGGACAAATACTGCATATAGCCGCATAACAAATAAAGTGTGGTGCCGCCATTATATAGGTACTATAAAATCTCGAAACGGATTAATTTACGGTTTTTAATTTTGCATTATATGTACTTATTGTTTGGTCATTAAAATTTTAATTATATAGAAAATTGGTTTTTACGACCACAGTTGACAGTATATTATCGTAGTTTCTACTTACCTAGGTAACTACCTACCTAGGTAAATTACATAAGTAGTTATTGATACCTACTTATTCAGTTTTCTTAGTTTTGTAGGAAATATGATTGCAAAATTATTCATACTTGTGTGTAAGTAACCTTCAGTAGGCGAAGCCTTCCTTATGGTGATAACAAACCAGAGGATGTGAACATCTGAAAAATTTAAACCTTTTTCGTACAAGCAAACAGCAGCGCCATCTGTCAAAACTGTATAGGTGGCTTCTGAGCGAACAACATCGTGGTGACCAAACAACTATTATTGGCACCGGTAAACTGGCTACATTTTTTTGCGCCGTCCGCCCAGTCCAGGGTAGGTTTATGTCTATGCCACAAACCAAGGAATAACTTTATATTAGTTTTTATTCTGTGGACTATTCGAATGACATAGAATAAGCGAAGGTCGCCTGAAACATAGACAACTAACACTGCCTGAACCAGTCTGAAGAACATATTATGAAACTTCCTTCATCTGAGGATGAAACGATCTTGAAACGATATTCCAAAATGCATGAAAATTACATAATTAAGATCGCTAAATTGATCGCGGGACAAACAACTGTCATACTCATACCCCGAGCAACGAATACCCCGAGTTATCAAAATACATCCTATAAAAAAACCCTAAACAGACAACACTGCGTCAGTGTTGTAAGCTGCGCAATTTTTTCCAACCCAGACGTCTGGTAATCGAACCCACGACTTAGCGACAACATGTTGGCAAAATGTAAACCCATGGGCGGCACCACACTTTGATTTGTTATTCGGCCGCATACGACCAAGTGTGGGCGGTTCATTCGTCTATATTTGCTTGATTTGCACGAATAACGCATAAGCGCGGATAGCAAATATGCGTATCCGTCCTCTTGTCGGTTTTTAGCACACTTCAAAGGACACGTATTGGCAATATTTGGCACATAGCACCAAGTGTGGATATCATGTTTGTTGTTTGCTCACATATCAAATATATATTTGGACAAATACTGCATATAGCCGCATAACAAATAAAGTGTGGTGCCGCCATTATATAGGTACTATAAAATCTCGAAACGGATTAATTTACGGTTTTTAATTTTGCATTATATGTACTTATTGTTTGGTCATTAAAATTTTAATTATATAGAAAATTGGTTTTTACGACCACAGTTGACAGTATATTATCGTAGTTTCTACTTACCTAGGTAACTACCTACCTAGGTAAATTACATAAGTAGTTATTGATACCTACTTATTCAGTTTTCTTAGTTTTGTAGGAAATATGATTGCAAAATTATTCATACTTGTGTGTAAGTAACCTTCAGTAGGCGAAGCCTTCCTTATGGTGATAACAAACCAGAGGATGTGAACATCTGAAAAATTTAAACCTTTTTCGTACAAGCAAACAGCAGCGCCATCTGTCAAAACTGTATAGGTGGCTTCTGAGCGAACAACATCGTGGTGACCAAACAACTATTATTGGCACCGGTAAACTGGCTACATTTTTTTGCGCCGTCCGCCCAGTCCAGGGTAGGTTTATGTCTATGCCACAAACCAAGGAATAACTTTATATTAGTTTTTATTCTGTGGACTATTCGAATGACATAGAATAAGCGAAGGTCGCCTGAAACATAGACAACTAACACTGCCTGAACCAGTCTGAAGAACATATTATGAAACTTCCTTCATCTGAGGATGAAACGATCTTGAAACGATATTCCAAAATGCATGAAAATTACATAATTAAGATCGCTAAATTGATCGCGGGACAAACAACTGTCATACTCATACCCCGAGCAACGAATACCCCGAGTTATCAAAATACATCCTATAAAAAAACCCTAAACAGACAACACTGCGTCAGTGTTGTAAGCTGCGCAATTTTTTCCATAGCGATTCATTGCCGGTCTCACTTACACCCATCGACCTGGGAAACAATAGACTGGCCCTATTTACAAAATTAGCATGACTATTTATAGTCTGTCTAGTGGCGTATAAGATGGCGTACCCTAGTGCAGTAACTCAGCACATGAACATTTGACGATTAATCGCTCTTAATGGCGCCGCAAATCGGCTCTACAATGAATGAAAGGGGCATCTCCATAGTTTTGTTATCTTTGTGCTTACACCCAGTATAACATTCCCAAGGCCTGCCTGCAAGCGGCTGGCCGTGGCAGCACGACCACAAGAACGCGGAGCAGTTCCCGCGGCGACTGCTGCAGCTCATCAGGATGTACAACGAGCGCGGGGCCGGACACCTGCAAGAGGTGCTGGCCGTGCGGGCCGCGCACGAGGACTCGCTGCAGTACGAGATGGGGTACCTCATGTCTGAGATACTCGAGCGGTAACAGTGACCTACTATAACTAATGTTCAGTTCCCGCGGCGACTGCTGCAGCTCATCAGGATGTACAACGAGCGCGGGGCCGGACACCTGCAAGAGGTGCTGGCCGTGCGGGCCGCGCACGAGGACTCGCTGCAGTACGAGATGGGGTACCTCATGTCTGAGATACTCGAGCGGTAACAGTGACCTACTATAACTAATGTTCAGTTCCCGCGGCGACTGCTGCAGCTCATCAGGATGTACAACGAGCGCGGGGCCGGACACCTGCAAGAGGTGCTGGCCGTGCGGGCCGCGCACGAGGACTCGCTGCAGTACGAGATGGGGTACCTCATGTCTGAGATACTCGAGCGGTAACAGTGACCTACTATAACTAATGTTCAGTTCCCGCGGCGACTGCTGCAGCTCATCAGGATGTACAACGAGCGCGGGGCCGGACACCTGCAAGAGGTGCTGGCCGTGCGGGCCGCGCACGAGGACTCGCTGCAGTACGAGATGGGGTACCTCATGTCTGAGATACTCGAGCGGTAACAGTGACCTACTATAACTAATGTTCAGTTCCCGCGGCGACTGCTGCAGCTCATCAGGATGTACAACGAGCGCGGGGCCGGACACCTGCAAGAGGTGCTGGCCGTGCGGGCCGCGCACGAGGACTCGCTGCAGTACGAGATGGGGTACCTCATGTCTGAGATACTCGAGCGGTAACAGTGACCTACTATAACTAATGTTCAGTTCCCGCGGCGACTGCTGCAGCTCATCAGGATGTACAACGAGCGCGGGGCCGGACACCTGCAAGAGGTGCTGGCCGTGCGGGCCGCGCACGAGGACTCGCTGCAGTACGAGATGGGGTACCTCATGTCTGAGATACTCGAGCGGTAACAGTGACCTACTATAACTAATGTTCAGTTCCCGCGGCGACTGCTGCAGCTCATCAGGATGTACAACGAGCGCGGGGCCGGACACCTGCAAGAGGTGCTGGCCGTGCGGGCCGCGCACGAGGACTCGCTGCAGTACGAGATGGGGTACCTCATGTCTGAGATACTCGAGCGGTAACAGTGACCTACTATAACTAATGTTCAGTTCCCGCGGCGACTGCTGCAGCTCATCAGGATGTACAACGAGCGCGGGGCCGGACACCTGCAAGAGGTGCTGGCCGTGCGGGCCGCGCACGAGGACTCGCTGCAGTACGAGATGGGGTACCTCATGTCTGAGATACTCGAGCGGTAACAGTGACCTACTATAACTAATGTTCAGTTCCCGCGGCGACTGCTGCAGCTCATCAGGATGTACAACGAGCGCGGGGCCGGACACCTGCAAGAGGTGCTGGCCGTGCGGGCCGCGCACGAGGACTCGCTGCAGTACGAGATGGGGTACCTCATGTCTGAGATACTCGAGCGGTAACAGTGACCTACTATAACTAATGTTCAGTTCCCGCGGCGACTGCTGCAGCTCATCAGGATGTACAACGAGCGCGGGGCCGGACACCTGCAAGAGGTGCTGGCCGTGCGGGCCGCGCACGAGGACTCGCTGCAGTACGAGATGGGGTACCTCATGTCTGAGATACTCGAGCGGTAACAGTGACCTACTATAACTAATGTTCAGTTCCCGCGGCGACTGCTGCAGCTCATCAGGATGTACAACGAGCGCGGGGCCGGACACCTGCAAGAGGTGCTGGCCGTGCGGGCCGCGCACGAGGACTCGCTGCAGTACGAGATGGGGTACCTCATGTCTGAGATACTCGAGCGGTAACAGTGACCTACTATAACTAATGTTCAGTTCCCGCGGCGACTGCTGCAGCTCATCAGGATGTACAACGAGCGCGGGGCCGGACACCTGCAAGAGGTGCTGGCCGTGCGGGCCGCGCACGAGGACTCGCTGCAGTACGAGATGGGGTACCTCATGTCTGAGATACTCGAGCGGTAACAGGGACCTACTAATATAAACAGTAACCTAGCCACCCATATTGCGTTTTTAGGGTTTTGTATCCATAGTGTAAAACGGAACCTACTTCAAACTACTTAGACTTTGCTGTCCGTCTGTCCTTTTGTCACCAGGACGTATTTCTTGAACTGTGATAGAAAGACAGTTTAAATTTTCACAGAATATTTTATTTTTATTTTATTATATTCGGAAGCCAACGTGTACACAACGAACTTAATAAATAATCACATTTAAACATTCTTTACAATGTTGTGCACTCCACTTATAGGCTAACTCAACATGCACTGTATAAGAGGACATTCTTTGTTAGTAAATATATAATTACTTAAAGCTAACGTTAAATATGAAATTAAAAAAGAACGATAAGTAATTACAAAAAATGAAAAATAAATTATTAGTAACAGATAGGTACAAAATACAAAAAAAAAAAACAAATTTAAAAAAAAAAAAGATAATAATAACCACAAAAAAAATGCAAAATATCATGCAGTACCTACTTTTAAAAGATTTTTAACCTCCCTCTTGAAACGCGCAGCGGAATGTTGAAAAATATCTATCCCAGCATCCTTGATCAAATTATTATAGGTGATAACTATTCTGCACATAGGGGCGGATCTGCCTAGATTCGACTTGTTAATTCTAGGTCTAAACGTAAACTTATTTTTGATATGTGACCTAGCATTGAACTTAGGTACTGCCAAACGCACCCTACTCAGCAGATTTGAGCAGTCGATCCCTCCATCTATAATATTCTTGAGGAAGGAGAGGTCAATAAAGTCCCTGCGATCCGACAATGACAATGTCTTATATAATTTTAAGAGATCAGTGTAGGTGTTGACTTTTTTCAGTACTTTGTCCTTATATGCTAGGTGCCGCAAAAACTTCTTCTGGACTCTCTCTATCCTATTTTTATGTATTTCATAGTATGGGCTCCATGCAACAGTACAGTATTCAAGTCTACTTCGTACCAGCGAATTGAATAATGCAAGTCTGGTAGCAGACTTTCGGAAGTCTTTTGTATTTCTAATTATAAATCCCATTAATTTTAGAGAACTATTAATGACATTATCGATATGTGCTATAAAACTTAATTTATGGTCTATAATCACGCCAAGGTCTTTAATTTGGTTTACATTTTCTAAAACATTGTTTTTAATTCTATAGTCGAACTTAATATTTTTAATTTTCCTACTAAAGGTTATACTATTACATTTTAAATGATTTAACTATTATATAAGGGGGCGTCCATATATCTATTACGTGAGGTGTTTTTTTTTATTTTTTGTACCTACCCTGGTGACATGTTCCCCTTTTTCAAAATGTGGGTTTCTTACGTAAACGCGTTGATTGTTATAGTAAGATAAAATAAAAATTCTCCGTGGTTTTATTCAGGTACGTCTCCCCCCTCCCCTCTAACATCTCACGTATTTTAATGGACGCCCCCTGACGTATAATAGTATTTCTGTTAAAACATAAACGTGGCACTGCAAGTAAAAGCTCCACAGAGGATTACAGTAGCAGCGGTGCGAGTTCAGTCCCATCTTCATCAAAACAACCAACACGCCTAAATTGCGCCTAAACAAATCTAATGTTGCCACATTTTTTAATGTCGGCCCTTATAGCTACAGAAAAATGGTGGGCATAGCGCAGCGGCCGCGGGTGTGGAAGATGGACAACGTGTTCCAAACGGTCAAGTACCTGGAACTGCTGCAGAAGCTGTTCCTGGAGGTGTTCCACCTGGTCCAAATGTTCCACGAGCTCGGCCTCAAGTATCAACAGGATGACCAGGAGCCAGGGAACCAGGGCGTGAACATGGAGGGATACGCCAATGTAAGTTCTATTGCCTCTATTGGTGCCTGCAATCTGAGCGTTGATCAGTGTTGGTCCCTGTACTCGTATATGATATAGGTAGTAGGGGAGCCCACGATGCTAAATCAGTAGTTACTCGAGCGTCGTGAGGACCAATTGTATTGTAAATATAAGATGCTAAAATGAAAAAGATATGAAGTTTTCTATTTCAGTGGTGGGGGAAGCTGATAATCGAAAAAAATCTGTCCATGAAAGTATATTCGAGCGCATCAGATTTTCATGCAGACGCTTCTTCTGCGATATGCTTGTCTTCCCCAATCAGACAATTACGACAAAGAATTTTCTTAAATTGTCGGGTTAAAAATAAAATTTTAAAACCGACAGATTAAGAAAATTACTCGACATAATTGTCAGATTATGGGGAAGGACGACAAGCACATCAAGATGAAGCGTCTGCATAAAAAACTAGTAGGGTGCGTGGCGGCGGCGGCGTGCCACGCACCCTACTAGTTTTTTATGCAGCTGTGCTGTCTCCCCGCCCATAAAAAATCCCTTAAAAAAATTCGCCATATTTTTCTATGGACTTTTTTCCGCCATATTGGTTTTTTTTCTATTCAGCGTGTAGACCTTCGGGTCCTGATCAACTCTTGTTAAGAAACCGTTCTTCCATCTTTTATACTTTCCTAGATATCGACGAAATTCGAATGGCGGCCATTTTGAATCCGCCATTATGAATTTTTTTCAGCTCACTGGCAATTGGATGACATTTCAAATGACATTTGGTCGAGCACCCCCCACCTATCTTCGATACCCTCCCCATGCTCTTTATCCGTCTTCGAAATCCTCAATCATCAGTTCTCTCTGTATTTGTCCTCCGAATGAATTTTTCTCTTATATAGGTACGAAGTGACCATTGAAAAATAATTTTTTCATACATAATTGTTCAGGAGAGGTGATCAATCAGTGAATCAGCACGAACAACTATATATTTATTAACCAGTAGGGCGCGTGGGAGCGCGGGCCACATGTGGCCCGCGAGCTGTCTTCTTCTCACCTATAAAAGAATCGCCGTCATCTCCATCGCCAATTGGAATCCGATTGGCAATGGGCTAAAAGAATTACCTCGGAGCGGAGCACGGTCATGGATTTAAAGATAGTTCAGGGCTGTTTGAATAAACGTGCTCCTCAATCATCATCCAAATCGTAGACCATCATCTCTTCTCATACTTTTCATAGATTTTCATAGACCTTGTTTATTGAAGCATTCACATTTTCCATGGAAAAATAAATTCAACCACTTTGATTTTTTTTCATTCATCCCGTAGACCTTGAGATTCTAATTAGGTACGTCTTGCAAAGAAATCACTCTCTTATCTTTTATCCTTTCCGAGATATTTTTTTTTTCATCACCACCACTGAAATGGCATTAATCATTTTAAGTATAACCTCTTTTTTTTCGGTAAGTTTATAATATTGAAAACCCAATAGGTTTCCACGACGCTCGAGTAACTACCAAAATTGGGTTAGGCTCTCCTACCCTACTATTACTTGACTGAATTTCACGGGTAGACTTTTTGGACGGGACATATTTTGACAATCGCGCTCTTATTTGACAGGCCGACAAAATAATAAACCGAATCGAGGACCTCAAGAGGATCAGATATTTGGAGAAGAAGAAAAAGATACGACAAATGAAGAAGCAACGGCAGGGGTTCCTGAAGCACGAACAGCCCTGGAGCGTGCCCAGGAACCGTCGGCCGCCGAACAAGTACTGGCCCATCGACTACGGGTGGGAGGTTAACTACCAGTGGTGGGACTAAATCAGAGCTCCCCTAAAAGTCTAATGCGCGTTTGCACTAATATTTTAAGACATACCTAAGCCCCGTTTTCACCAACATTTTAAGAGATACCTAAGCCCTTAGGTGACAGTTGTTGTAAGTGAAAACTGTCACCTATCGGCTAAGGCATTTCTTAGTGTTGGTGAAAACCATGGATGTACCTAACGTAAAGGATGACCACTTAGTGACGTCATGCATATATTTTTGGCTTCAAGAAACGTCACATCTTTCCCGTCCTCTTAGCGTTGCGTATTTCGTCATTGGTGAAAACGAACACTTTAAGAAACGCCTAAGGTGACAGTTTTCACTTACAACAACTGTCACTCAAGGGTTTAGCCTTATGCCCGTTTGCACTAACATTTTAAGTGACACCTAAGCCTTTAGGTGACAGTTTTTACATACAACTGTCACCTAAGGGCTTAGGTGTCACTTAAAATGTTAGTGCAAACGGGCATTAAAGTGTTGGTGAAAACGAGCATAAGGGTGCTCTCCCACTGAGCTTTTTAATGGATATTTATAATATCATAGGTGTATAGTTGTATACCATTACCATTAATTACCATTGACGTCACTCATATATTTTTCCGCCCCGGAGCCGGATTTTTAATATTTTGTCAAACCTGTAAAATGGCGCTACTGTATACGACCCACAGCAAATATATGTATATGCTGTCAGCGGTACTGAAATGTACGACGCGCGACGCCATATTTGAGAAATTTTTGGCTTCAACATACGTCACATAGTTTCCGTCCTCTCAGCGTAGCGAGATTTATCTTTGCCAATAACCCGTTCGCAGAAGACTTTCCTCCCACTTCATACTACAGCGGCCCTACCTACTCGTCTGATAAAGGATCATAGTACTACATCATATAGGTGAAGTACATAGTACTTCATCATCATAAAACAAAATGTAATTTTTATCAATTCATTTTTAATCATTTTCAGTGGAAAAACTTAAAATAGTTAATTGTATTACAAATTAAAACATCTTAAGAACAATATAATTTGTTAAAACTATTAATCAATGGTTACCTATTTACATTATTTAGCCAGATTGGATAGTATAAGTATCTGACCATGGTTTGTTGGAATTTTAATACTCTTAGGCCCGGTTTCCACCAGAGCGGAGCTGTGTTTGAGTAACCAGTCAGATTTCGTCACATTGACATCTTCGAAACTGAGGGTAGAGGAGATGTCGAAATGACGAAATCTGATTGGTTAGTCAAACAGCTCCGCTCCGCTCCGCTTTGGTGGAAACCGGGCCTTACTGGTGGTCTCTTGCGGAGCGCGTCCGGGTAAGTACCACCGCGGTGTCAGTAGTTCTACCGTGAAGCAGTTCTGAGCTGCTGTGTACAGGTGTGAAGCGCACTGTACTGTGTGATTACTGCACACAATGACACCTAACAACTGATTTCGCAGCCTGATGAGCGCACTGCAGTCGTATGATACTGCAATGCAAAATTATGGGACGCACTGCATCTGACATGAGCATGCGTATTCACTTGCGAACGTCTTGTCTCATCATTCCTTATGATAGAGAAAAAATATAGGTTTTTTTAACACACTTGCTCATATAAAGTGGCTCTAATTTCACATTAGGCACATCATGACACCTATAATCGCAAACTGTGACTTTTTTATTACTATTATTCACTAGTGAGTAAGACAGTTGTTACGTCCCTTGCCTGTCCCGACGTAGGCTCTATTCCCGGGCCCATAGAGGAACGCACCTGGACAGGTCAAGGGCGGATCGGATAGTGATAAGACAATGATGTCACGAATACCACTATCCGATCGGTGGAAATAAACGCGGCTGTTACTTTACGGCAACGATCAGTCAACGCGGACGGCAATCGCTATGAGCAAAACAGAAGTACACGGGAGTAAAATTCCGGCAAATCACTGACCTTGCTGATGAATTCCGGCTAATCACTGACCTTGCTAATGAGTTGCGATGACACTCGGTCCAAAACCCTATGTAGTTCTGTGTGGGAAAGTATGTGACGTAGCAGTGTCATTTGTATGTACATGTGTGTATAATGGGCTGGCGGAACCGTCTAACTTCCGCTTCACATCAGCCTCGGGAACAAGATGACAGCAGTTGTCGGAGAACACCAAATCACTGTTTATACTCGGCGCGGCGAACCTTGATCCCTATGACACTGACAGCTAATGTCACCATATAACATTGTAGTGGCGTCACCATTAAATTGGGATCATATTAGGGGCGTCTAAAAATGCCATTTATAAATTTTACGTAGCTTTATACCATTAGTAATCATATTCCGTTGATATTTTTAACAATTCTTAACATTTACAAGAAGTTATCTCAATCTGAATTTATGTTTACGTCCTGCAAAACTTACGCCGTATGACGTTTATCGACTAGGGCGGCAAGTATCGATAAAAAAATGTCGGTAATGAAAACGAGTGCACAATATTATCAATTTTTTCAGACAAAATAAATAAATGGGGAACATTCATTTTCATGATAAAATATATACTTATATAGCAAAAACGAGTTTACCGGGTTAAACGTTATTAGAAAATAACAAGGTTGGAAACTTTCGTTTTACTTACCTACTTAATCTATGCCAAAAATCTTAAATTAATACAACAACAACATAATGGACATTAAAAATGGAAATTATAATATTTTTAAAACATGTTTACCAACGTGGCTAAGCCACGCCTTTGACTAAAAAAAAGATTATCGACCCGACCAAAGACACGACCCATCACTAACACGAACTGTCATAGGGATCAAGGTTCGCCGCGCCGACTATAATACACGAAACTCGTTCGCCTACCGTAGGTCCGGCACTCAATGACGTAGTTACGAGTTTCACAATTTAGTAGAATTCACAGATTCATAGAACCACGTTCGATAAAATAATCGCACGGCACGTGTCGCTAGCAAAATTGACGCGACGCTCCTCGTAGGATATCAAATGGCCGGCACAACAAAATATTCAAGGCGGGCACAAATTCGCAACAAAACAATACGAGATCAAATCCAACTCGTACGCGAATTCCGCGGCACGTGTACAGAAAATCAAAGGTCACTGTGCAAGTAATAACGCGCCCATAGTTAACGCGTGGCTTGAACGAACTATTCACAGTTTAGCTAGATAATATCGCGCCGAAGTTCAAAGGCGGTCACACCAAACTCGCGTCCGTAAAATCGGACATCAAAACAGCCAGCCAGGCCAGCGGGCCAATTTCGAAATTCGTGTGCGAAAAATACCGCCGCGCGATGTAAAACGTCATGCGCTCGAGTCGATCAGCGCCAAAGCAGAGACTGTTGCATCTATCGGTCCCGCGTCGAACCGTCGAACAAAAAACCCGGCCATCCGGTGTGCGAATGCGACAGAACGATGCGTTTGCGCGGGCTAGAAAGAATGCGCACGACATGAGATAAGACAAAGCAATGTATTTCGCGTAAACAACAGTTTTTTAAATTTTATCTACTAAATAATATTATTTTTAGTATTATTTTATTCACAAGTGTGTTGAAATAGTAGTTTATGGTACAAGTGAGTAAAGTTAGTGATTACCGCTGAGGCGCCATTGAGACCGTTAGGTGAGGGTCTTAAGTGGCCGAGGACAGAGGAGGATTTATGCCTGTTTTGAACTTGAATCTAAAATACTACTAGGATTAAGATTGGTAGCAACTTACCTACCATCGATACAGCATTTTAGTCTCGCCTCAAGTATTTAGATGATTTAAGTCACTGCAAAAAGTAAGCTTTAGGTCTTATATCTGGGTGACCGAGTTTTGCTCGGAAGTATTACAGCTACTCACCAATAGATGGCAGCAGCCAGCAGGAGTCATATTTTTTTTGTCAATACGACATTTTCAAAAAATGAATTCTAGCTAGATGCTAGATCGATATATCGCTCCCAAAACCCACTGTATACTTTTATACTATAATATATTATTATACTTATTTACAAGAATTGCTCCTTTAAAGGTATGGGATTTATAATTCTTTATCTTTAAGTTAGTCAACCTGGTACATGAGAAGACGTCACACTGAAACATGGGGTTTAGAGTATAATTATGGTTTGTTGTTTGTATGAGTATTCATGTGTTTTTTTAGATAATAGGCGCGTGAAAATTTATAGTCACAAAGCTCACAAGAATAAGGTTTCGTGTGAATGTTCATGTGGGATTTAAGATTACTGGATTGTGAACATTTAAAATCACAATGCTTACAAGAATATGGTTTGGCCCCAGTGTGAGTATTCATATGATTTCGTAGATGATCCTTTCGTGAACATTTATAGTCACAATGGTTACAAGAAAAAGGTTTGACGCCAGTATGAGTATTCATGTGTTGTTTTAGACCAGAAGAGTTTGAACATTTAAAGTCACAATGCTTGCAAGAATAAGGTTTGAGACCAGTGTGAGTATTCATGTGAACTTTTAGTTGATTGGCTAGTGAACATTTATAGTCACAATGTGTACAAGAAAAGGGTTTGACACCAGTGTGAGTATACATGTGAATTTTCAGAGTTGATATGCGACAAGATTTATAGTCACAATACGTGCAAAAAAACGGTTTGACACCAGTGTGAGTTTTCATGTGACTTTTCAGGCTACTGGAATGTAAAAATTTATAGTCACACTGCGTGCAACAGTAAGTTTTGGCACCAGTGTGAGTATTAATGTGTTTTTGTAGACTACCAGCTTGTGAACATTTATAGTTACAATGCTTGCAAGAAAAAGCTTTAATACCTGTATGAGTATTCATGTGAGATTTCAGATAACTAACGCGTGAACATTTATAGTCACAAAGCTCACAAGAGTAAGGCTTGACACCAGTATGAGAATTCATGTGATTTTTTAGACTACGGGCATGTGAAAATTTATGGTTACAAAGCTCACATGAGTAAGGTTTGACACCAGCGTGATTATTCATGTGAGATTTTAGACTACTGGCGAATGAACATTTATAGTCACAATGCTTGCAACAGTAAGGCTTAATACGGGAGTGAGTATACATGTGGACTTTTAGATGAATGGCTTGTGAACATTTATAGTCACAAAGCTCACAAGAATAAGGTTTGACACCAGTGTGAGTATTCATGTGAGTTTTTAAATTACTGGCAAGCAAACTTTTATAGTCACAAAGCTCACATGAATAAGGCTTGACACCAGTATGAGAATTCATGTGATGTTTTAGACTACGGGCATGTGAAAATTTATGGTTACAAAGCTCACATGAGTAAGGTTTCACACCAGTGTGAGTATTCATGTGAGTTTTTAAATGACTGGCTTGTGTACATTTAAAGTCACAATGCTTGCAACAGTAAGGCTTGATACCAGTGTGAGTATACATGTGATTTTTCAGACCACTAGCTTGTGAACATTTATAGTCACAAAGCTCACAAGAATAAGGTTTTTCACCAGTGTGAGTATACAAGTGAGATTTTAGACCACTGGCTTTTGAACATTTATAGTCACAGAGCTTACAAGTGTAAGGCTTGACACCAGTGTGAGTTATCATATGAGTCTTTAGAATACTGGCTCGGGAACATTTATAGTTACAATGCTTGCAAGAATAAGGTCCACTATTAGTATGAGTATGCATGTGATTTTTCAGAGTGTCAACATGGGAACATTTATAATCACAAAGTTTACAAGAATGAGGTTTGAAACCATGTTTACTCATGTGTCTCACTAATAGACTTTTATATGCACATTTGTAGTGGCAGGAATCGCATATGAAATGCTTAGTATGTGTACGTATATCGCTGGCAGGATTGCTGTCAGCTGTCACTACAGTGCTGCTATTGGCTGCTGGTTTGCTGTCAGCTGTCACCATAGTGCTGCTATTGGCTGCAGGTTTGCTGTCAGTTGTCACCACAGTGCTGCTATTGGCTGCAGGTTTGCTGTCAGCTGTCACCACAGTGCTGCTGTCGGTGGCTAGGTGGCTGCTGACGTTGTTCAATGTGTCAACGATAGAAGTGGGTGCAGCACCAGCAATCTCCAGCTGAAACAAGCACATACAACATTACCAGCAGGGCTACGAGTAGACAATGTAACTTTGGCGTTAAGACTGACGACAATAGAAAAACTACGTGACCAAATGAAAACAAATGAAAGCAGATTCTGCTATATGCGCTGGGTTGCTCCTGCTGTTGCTGTGGATTGTCTCACAAAGTACGCTAAAATTATCTACGTCTGCGAGAATGCCAAATTGTCATACTTAGTTTTCAAAAACTGCATGTTCAGGGGTCGAAACAGGTTTCAGTGTCAAAAATACTGATTTACTGACCAAAATTTTCAAAATTACTGACCATTTTTTGACCTTTATTCGGGGGGAACGAAATTTTTTTCTTGACAGTTTGCCCAATAAATCAAAAACTATCAGGCATAAATAAAAATCTGTTTTAAAACAGATTCAGAATTCTTAAGAATTTACTACACGTAAAGTCCTTTCAAATTATACCACACATTAAGTATATTTTATCTCAGTTTGAATTTTTCCCCCCTTTTTAAGTAAAAATAAATATAATTTTCAATTTTTTTTTCAATTTTGGGTCAAATTTCGTGAGGATAGTTTTAATAGTTTCTGAAAAAATCTAGTATGATAGACAATTGAACCATTTTGGTATGAAACCCTAAAAAATATATCAAGCATTACCAATACAGTGATTGCGAATATTATCGTCTTTTCGTAGTCTCATCAATGTTGATCTGAGTTTGTGAAAAGTTCGAAAATTTATGTATTGTATTTTTTTTCTCCAGGTACTTGGGAACATCTGTAACCTCAAGTCAAGAAATATTTTTTGGAAATTAAAAAATCTTCGCTCCTAAGGTCCTATCCATCTACGACAGCTCTAAAATAGGGACCATAGGGAAGAGCAGCCCCGTCACCCTAGAGTAGCAGAGCTTAGGCACCCACGCTCACCTCTGCTTTGCTACAGCAGCCAGCGACTGCTGTCCCTTCATAAAAAAAACTCTAGGGGTAGGACAAAGGAGACTGCATGGTGTTGGGGTTAATCAGTTTGGTTTTATGACGTCCCTTTTTAGGGTTCCATACCAATTTGGTAAAAATGGAACCCTTATGGTGAGACTTTCTCCATCCGTCCGTCACACTCAATTATTTCAGTAACTATCGAAGCTATCAACTTGAAATTTAGAATAGTTTTAGGTAATAGCGACCCGACGCCATTGCAATCATAAAACATTGAAAATTGTTTTTATTTTTATTTAAAAAGGGGGGAAAACCGGGGTTTCGAATTTTCAAAATGAAATAACCATATTGAGTGGGGTATCATATGAAAGGGCGTTACTTGTGTATTCTAAAACCGATTTTTATTTATTTTTATGCCTGATAGTTTTTGATTTATTGAGCAAACTGTCGAAAAAAATACCGTTCCCCCCCCTTATCTCCGAAGTTTATCAATCGAAAAATCTGAAATAATTATGATCAATAGACGTTAATGTATATTTTACAGGAAAAATAAAATAAAGTCCCTAACTATTATACTTTTTTTGATAATAACAATAAACCACCAAAAACGAAGTTACGTTTGCAGTTCGCCAATAAAAGTACCTATATGTAAATTATACTCGTAAATTCATGAACTAAACTGATTATTTGAATGTTTTACTTCTTTTATAGTATGGAACCCTCGGTGTGCGAGTCCGACTCGCACTTGGCCGGTTTTTTTGTTATTTCTCGGTAATAATAGTGATTTATCAAAGAAGACGATAATGTAAAGTGTATTACATAAAAAAACTATCGTGAAAATATAAGTTAAGTTGCAAAAAATGCAACCTGACGCGTTTAAGTTTATGATAATCAGCATGCCTTTCCACAGAAATGCAAACGGGTGAGGATTTAAATCGAGTCGCCTTCATTTGAAGCCGAGCTTTTAAGAGGTCACCGCGTGACGCGTCACTATCAAGCATCCCAACACTCACTCGAGCGCGCTCCGCAGCCGGCTCCACCGCGTGCTCGACCACGTGGAACAGCGCGTCGTGCACGTTGGCGCAGGGCTCCGGGGGCTCCTGCTTGCACAGCGGGGACTCGGCCGCCGCCACGCTTGCCGGTCCCCACTCAGCGGCGCCTTCCGTGCGCTCCTCCATGTCTGTCGGCTTATTCATTTCACACAATTTAACAAACTAACTGTTGAGCTTGCTTGTTTTATTTCACAGACCAGAATCATAGACATAAAACACTATGTTTTTTTTTTTTTTACTACGATGCATAGACATAAAACACTATAGGGATTAGGGATACTTATTTGATATTTCTGTCATTGTCAATATAAATTATAAAAACTCATTCGCTGGTCTGTGTTTCTACCCCTATATTCAATAAACTCTATGGATATTGGCTAATTCCATGGAACTTTACTGGAAAGCTTACTTCAATTATTTTGACATATTAAAATAAACCTTATTACAAAAGCTCAAAGTGTTTTTTTAATTAACCAATATCTCCTTATAAAAGTGAGCCTGAGCGAGAATACTTTTTCTTGGTGTGTCCCTCTCGCACAATTGCCATGTGAAATATATATAAATACGATGGTAGGTACATAGATGCAAAAAAGCTTTTTCCGCAGAAAACAATAAATTGAAGGCATAAATATTATCTACGACATGTTTTTAAATAATGCGAAAGTATACTATCGATAAATGCAATAGCATGTACGGCCAGCGCATTTCACGACATTTCAATATTAAAGGGAAGTTTTATAACTTTTCCGTTAGGCATCACTAGGTACAATGGTAGCATTCGGCAACGGAACTAATAAAACAATATGGCGTCTATTTTCTTGCAACTCCACGTGTTTTTTATGTTGTGATTGTGTATTTGATTGCAAAATGGTGAAAAATATATGTGCTGTGAGTGGGTGTAGGAAATAATCATATTCTGGATGTGGATTTTCTTTTCACAGGTATAAACTATAATGACATCCGTGTGAACTAGGGTGACTACACTTGAAACTACTTATCATGGAATTGTACTTCGTACCACGTACTTTGTAGTACTCCGTACTTTGTACGAACAAAGTACGTTGGTAATTTCATGCTACTTAAATACTTAACTGAAAATTCATGAGGGTCATTAACTTTAATCGAAGATTTCATATTACATCGGTCAAAGCGTCAATTTGAAAACCAAATCACAAAGAAGATTTCTTTGTGTGATAATAATTTTGCATATTGTGGAATTATTTTAATAATTCTATTGGAAAAATTGTAGTGGTTGACCCAATTAATGTATTTATATATTATAACATAATAATAACAATTTGCATTTCCAGTTTGCCTTTGGATGTAGAGTTGAAGGAGAAATTAATGGTAAGAGGTGACACCTGGGAACTTCAATAAAAGCTCTGTGGTTTGTTCACTGCATTCCGAACAGAGGCCCAAAAAAAGTTAAAACTTGGAGTGGTTCCCTCTATCTTTCCAAAGGTATTACTAAATTAGGTACCTACTTAAATAAACAACATTGTATCGTAATAAATAAGTTACTGAACAACAATTGGTATGATTATGGGAACATATTTTTATGTAATTTCATGACAGATTTTTGCCGAAAACAAAAAAATGTGTTAAGCGCGATATATACCTGACTAATTCAGAAAACGTAAAACCTGGATCTTCTAAAAGTCCTCCATGTAAAAAGATAAAACTTGATATCTGTACACAGACATCAACATTGCCTGGTACACCAAGGAAAATACGAAGTACTTATTAATTCCATGGCTAATTCAATATACTCTATGGATATTGGATACTAGAAGTCTGGCTAATGAAAGTAGAGACTCGGGTTTTTTCAAAACTTTTTAAATGGCAACCCTGACACGTCAATCGGGAAAAGGAAGATGGCGGTTGTTGACATGTTGTTGATATTTTTCTGTGATCTTATTTAGTCCGGATTTTCTGTGATCGGGTGAAAAAATGAATAAAACAATTAAAAGTGGAGTGCGGGAGATACTGTTTTGTTTAATATCAAAATTCAAAGAAAAACAACAACAAAAACAGGCTGCGTTTACACGAAAACAAGATTGTTTACATGTTATAGTCGATTTCTTGTGTAAGTAAAACAGTTCAGTTTGATGCTTGGTTTTAAATCCTCCCAAGTAATAATTTGTGCATTATGTCTTGTGATTGTGGATTGGTGGGCTTCTTACATCTTTGAAAACATAGTGCTCAGGCATGTAGGTTACCTCATTAAAATAAAGGCCTTTTGTAGTAACATTTATTTTTATATTTGTTTATTTTATTATTTACGTATGGAAATATATTTAATCCATCAGTCAGAATGACATAACCTTTTTTAACATAAACAAGAATATGAATATATGATAGCAAGTAAAATGAGTTTGTAACATTCCTCTCGGCCTAAGACATTAGCTCTATGAGGCGGTGTGGCGGTCGTACGGTCCTCTTGCTACGCCTTAACACCGGTGTCTGCTCGAACGTTAGCGGTGAAGAGGAAGCGGTTTCAATCACCGGCTGACTAAGTGGCGTTGAACTAGCACGCGGTAGCAGTTCGTGTGACGTTGCTGAGCCAGCAGGTGCAGATGATTCCATCCCAGTCAGCAGTTCGTGTGACGTTGCTGAGCCAGCAGGTGCAGATGATTCCATCCCAGTCTCTCGCTCGACGATTGGTGACTGAGTCACACTTCCCTGGGGCCGTATGTGGTCGGCATGTCTGCGCTTCAAAACTCCTTCTGGAGTTCTCACCACATAAGAATACCGATGTTTCCTTTCCTCAATTACAGCCGGTTTCCATTTATTTTCCAATTTAGTACGAATGAACACTGCTTCTCCCTTCTGGAAATGTGGTGTTTTTTGTTCAGAGTCGATATTGGCTTGGATGTTTTTGTGTCGCAATGTCCTTCTCATATTTGGTTTCACATTATCCAACAAGCAGTTTAACTGTCTTCCGAACATCATTTGGGCTGGTGACTTTCCTGTGGTGGTATGTGGATCAGCTATATCAGCTTCACTTGCAGCCATTCTCGTTTTAAACGTACGCACCAGTCGCTCAGCCAATCCATTGGTTCTTGGATGGTAAGGTGAAGAGGTCATGTGCACTATCCCTTGTGATGTGCAATATGCTCGAAAGTCTTTGGAAATGAACTGAGGCCCATTGTCAGAGACTATAATCTGAGGTAATCCAAAAGTGGTAAAAACACTATCTAGCTTCTTGCACAATGTCTTGGTGGTTATTTTTGCCATAGGTTTAATTTCTATCCATTTTGATAGAGCGTCTGCCAGGACTAACCAATATTTGCCCTCAAAGGGTCCGGCGAAATCGATGTGAATTCTTTCCCATACCTTTTCTGGAACCGACCAAGAGTATACTGGGAGCTCTGGATTGTTGGGTCGATTTTCCTGGCATTTCTGACATTGCTTTACAAAATTATCTATGTCTTCTTCGAGTGTTGGCCACCATACATAGAAACGTGCTAGAGCTCTCATTGCAGAAGTTCCAGGATGTCCAATGTGCAAATAACGTAGCACTGTTAGTTTCAATTTGTTCGGTATAACCACTCTACCTTGCCACATGATTATCTTGTTCTCTATTGACAGTTCGCTACGTTTTCTAAGAAACGGTTTCAGTTCAGACTGTGTGCAATTATACCAGTTGGTTTTAATTAATTGCAGTACTTGCTTCAATGTGGCGTCTTGTTTCGTCTCTTCCCTGATCCTTTCTTCACTTAAAGACAAATCGTCTAATTTACTATGCTGCAGCAATTCAGTTATTCTATTTATTGATACCTCTGAGTCATTCGGCTGTTCCGCGCCATTTGGCATTCTCGAGAGGTAATCAGCAATGATGTTGTGTTCACCTTTTCGATAAATGATGTCATAGTTATAATTTCCAATCACGAGTGCCCACCTTACTAGTCTATTATTCGCAATTTTCGGCAGATTTCGTTGAGGACCTAATATGTGGATCAGTGGTTTGTGATCGGTAACTAGCGTAAACTTAGTGCCCCTGAGATACTGGTCAAATTTTTGAATACCGTAGAATATTGCCAATGCCTCACGGTCTATGACAGAGTATTTACTTTCAGCCGGTTTCAGTTTCCTCGAACCATACGCAATAGGTTGTTCGATATCTTTATCCATGTGATATAAAACCGCGCCTACTCCTTTCTCCGAAGCATCACAGGAAAGAAAAAGAGGCCGATGTTCATCAAATGCTACTAGTGATTCAGATCTAGTTATCAATTTCTTGGTCTTTATGAAGATTTTGTTTTCATGCTCCGTCCATTGCCATTTCCGGCGGCCACCTGTTAGTTCATGTAAGTCGGCGCATACACTATGTAAGTGTGGAATAAATCGCTCATAGAAATTTATGAGTCCTAAGAACGCTCTCAATTCTTTAGTATTTGTAGGCGGTGGTGCCTTCGAGATAGCTTCTATTTTAGATTTTGTTGGTCGTACTCCGTTTTTGTCAATAATATGTCCTAAATACTCTATTTCAGGTTGTAGGAAAATGCATTTTTTGAGATTTACTTTGAGTCCGGTTTGTTTCAATCTGTTGAACACCTTGGAGAGAGTCTGTATATGTTCTTTGTCATTTTTCCCAGTAATGGCAATATCATCAAAAAATACTGCGACGTTTGGTATGCCATCTAGTAGTTTGTCGAGAAAATTCTGGAAAATTGAGGGTGCTGTTGCAATACCAAAGGGCATTCTGTTGTAGACAAAATATCCTTTGTGGGTTGATATTGTTAGGTACTTTTTCGATTCCGGGGCTATCTCAAACTGAAGATAAGCATCTTTCAGGTCAATTTTTGAATATTTATCTCCGTGAGCAAGCTGTTGTCTTAACTGGTCAAATAGGGGTACAGGATGAGTATGCTTTATAAGTACCGGGTTTATCGTTGTTCGATAGTCACCGCAAATGCGTACTTGGCCAGTTGGTTTTAAAACATTTACTGTGGGTGTAGCCCATTCTATCGGTGTTATGTTGGGATCCACCTCTGTTATTATCCCCTCACGCAGAAGCCGTTTTAGTTCTATTTCGATGTTTTTGCGCATGCTGAACTTGATGGGCCGTGCCGGTAGATGTTTTGCTTCGCTGCCAGATTTGATATGGATATTAACTTGGTAATCCTTGACTTTTCCTAATTTATTGTCGAATAGATCGGTGTGGGTAGCTAGCACGAGGTCCAGTGACGTGTCTGCGGTGCGTTTGATGGAGTAGACAGGTTTGGGAAAAATCATGTCGTACATTTCGCTCCACTGTAACCCAAAAAGCATAGGCTCTGCCTTGTCCATAACTACAACAGGTAATATTTTTTGTTCGTTGTCTACTTCCACTGTTACGTCAGAAATACGTACACTGTTACGTTACGTAGGAAATTATAGAGTAGATTGACCCCGGATCCCAGTCCATCGTACATTTTACCCCATTAATGATTGTGTCAATTTTCTTACACCGGGATGTCTTCCTATTGATATTGTGGACAGGGTTGTACTCGGTTTCACTCTCTTCCGCCGAGGAGTCAGAGTGCGATGTTGCCATTGATGAGGTCTCTGATGCATCTGTTCGATTGTTAATCTTCTGTGTTCTGTTGCGTTTATCAGTCTCGTTTTTACGTTGATAGTGTTTGGTTTTTGATGTTAAATATGCTCTACCTGATTTGATGCATACACTTTCATAGTGTCCTGTGCTGCCACACGCCTTACAAAGGTGGTCTTTAGCTGTACAGTCGTTGAAGTCATGTTTGTTACGCTTTCCGCATCGTCGGCATTGATCAGGTTGCAACTTTTTGGCTGTTTCAATACTGGTTGTAGTATTAGTGCGTTTGCCTTGTCTCTTTTGTCGTATCCTGTTAACATTTTGGTTGTTATTTAAGGTGTTGTTGTCGTTCTCTGCAATTTCGCGTGATTGGGCGACTGCAAATAATTCTTTGAATGTTATCTCTCACGTTTTACCATCTTCTGTTACTTCACGTAGTTCAGGCCATTTTTGCTTTAGATCTACCTCTAGTTGTGTATGGTTCAAGCCAGTTGCAAAACGGTCACGGAGCTGTCTTTCAAGCATAGTCCCTTCGTAGCCACAGTCCTTCGAGAGTTCTTTTAGTCTATTAGCATAACGTTCCATAGTTTCGTCGGTTTCTCTCGTGGAGTTCCAAAAGTCTATTAAAGCTTTGTATCGTGTTTTCTTTGTTCTATATAAATCCAATAGTTTCATCTTTATTTCGTCGTATGTTGCTATGTCAAAATCAGGAGTCAAAGCTACCTTCAGTTCGTGGTACATTTCTGGTGTTATGCAGTTTATAAGTAGGTCTTTTTGAATACTAATAGCCTCTTGGCCCCATATACGACATTTCGCTTCAAACAGATCGATAAAGTTTTCTGCAGTGGTTGAGTCTGGGTTAAACTTGTCGCATTTGAAATGTTTTACAATGTTTTGTTTTGATGTTGTGGGTGCTTCATTACTATAGTTGTTCTTGTTGCGCGGTAAGGAATGCCGCGAATTGTTCAGTGTTCATGGTGTTTGTTTCCTACTGAACAACACAATTTTTACTCGTCGCCAATAAAATAAAGGCCTTTTGTAGTAACATTTATTTTAATATTTGTTTATTTTATTATTTACGTATGGAAATATATTTAATCCATCAGTCAGAATGACATAACCTTTTTTTAACATAAACAAGAATATGAATATATGATAGCAAGTAAAATGAGTTTGTAACACTCATGATGTTTTCCTTCATAGCTACGCAAGTAATATTTAGTCCTAAGACGCTCATTAGTCCAAACAGTTAAAAGGCGCGAACCCGGGACTCGAACCCCCAACCCCCTGATGAGAGGTAGAAATAATAAATAGGTAAGCAATTTAATAAAGACTAGTGTGAAAACTGATATAAAAATAATAATTAAATTGCAAGTATCAAACTGAGTTATTCCAATATTTGCACTATAATTTTGGGGATGACCTACAAAATTTTTTTAAATTTGCCGGGCGACTTCAGTGTCTACTTTCAGTACACAGACTCTAGTACGATCTATAATGATCAAAGAGTACCTACGATGAGTTCAAACTCCAAATCATAGACTGCTCAAATGCCAAAAAGTACTCTGTGGGTCTGTGCCAGTAAGAGTAAGTAATATTGGTCTGTGCTGTGGAGTCAGTGGTGAGCACAGACCAGGAACCGGTGGTGAGCGCTCAGCATGCTCAGCATCATAGAGCATTTTAGAGCTATGGCATAGAGATGAAAGAAAAAGAAACCAATGAATGAATAAAGGTTTATAATGGTTTCTTTATTCATTGGTCACACCTTAGATTATGCATATTAAAACCAAAGAGGTAAGTATAGATCAATGATTAAAACATACAAGCAATCGTATTGTAGCATTTATTGTAGAGGCTAGAGCACTGAGCAATGGGTCATAATTAGATCAATGGTCATAATCAATGGTCATAAGTCATAAGTGGGTCATCTGCTCACTGCTGTGGCCTGTGACTGCTGTCTGCATTGAATCATTGATCTTTAGGTACCAGCCCGGGAAATTCAAGTTTTATCATTGATCTACAAGAATTTTATTTAATTTTTCGCAAATATTAGACTGGCTATACATTGAAGATTTATGGAATGAGTTTTGTGAGCATAACATTTATACATCAACATGTTTTTAATAAAAACTTTGTTTAGAAATTCCCGTTCACTATTTCATTTATCAGCTCCCGAAAATTTTTTTGCAGTTTCCCAGATTTCGAGCAATCGGGAACCAATATATAGTAAACGAGTATTGTTGAGCAGAGTTTTTATTATAAACATATAGATGCATAAATGATGTGCTCGCAAAACTCATTGCCATAAGCCTACGATGTATAATTAAAAAAACTAGCGGCACGCTATGATGGCCGGTTTGACGTTTGTCCGCTCATGAAGTTCCGTATTAATTGATAACGACTTTGAAGGAAATAATTGTATTACTTTATTGACGATAGTGATGTGCAGAGATTCATAAATTTTATCGAATGTAGTTTTAGGTTTAGGACTCAAAATTTATTTATTAAATTGATTTCTAAAATGTATACAAGTGTAGAAAAATCAGTTTGCACCATTTAAGGGGTGAATGTACTTGTGAATATGAACAATTTTCACTATGTGGACAAACCTCTGAAATCGCAAAAAAATATCAGCTGTTTCATACAAAAGGTAAAATTTTTATTTTTATATGATATATGTATACCACAACTCGGCATTTGGTTTTCTAAATTGAAATTTTTTAAAAATGGAATCTAATACGATCGTCACATAGGATCGCTGGCTAGCACAACTACTACCTCCGGCAAACTCGCGTCAATGCTCAATGCAAAACAAAGCAGTTTCGAATTGACGTTGCTTCGAAAAGTATAAACTGTCAGTGCAATGCGATTGTGATATAGTTTTGACCTGGCTTTGGATTTCAAATATTGATACTGCATTACTGTTGACCCTTGCTCGTTAATTTGGACTCTGTTCAAGCCCTTTGTTGTGGATTTCGTCGATATGACCGAACGTACGCAGAGAACTGTTCTAAATAGTCAGACACGTGAGTTCGTAATACGCCTTCGTAACTATTTCGATCGTGAAGCTCAAAATGGAGGGCCAGTTTTACCTATAACGTCAGTGGTTGAACGCGTAGCTGATGCGCTTAATATTGGACAACGAACTGTTAGACCAGTGGTTCCCAAACTTATTTTGTCTACTGCCCACTTTGAGAATAAATATTTTTTTAGCGCCCCCATTTTTTCACCTATTTAAAAACCACTATAACTTCAAATTGAATTAATTAATTATTGTGACCTATATATGTATATTAACGGAGAATTCTAAACGAAACTTTTACTATAACCCGCAACTTGAAACCTGAGCGCAGTAGGTAACATACAACGGCGCTTAAGGTCTCAAGTTAACTCTTACGGGCTCCACCTGCCAATAAGAATGATTATTGAAACGCAACTTTATAGTATTAAAACAGAGTATCTTTTATTAAAAATATAACTAAAATAATCAATCCTTATATAAAAACTAATGTGAAGGATGAATCTGATGCTGTTTAATAAGTTTGTTGATATCAGGTTCCAATTTACTCAAGAACAGTCGCAAGTCGCCACGTTCGGTAACAAGCAAACGATTTCGCTTTTTAGTAAGCAATGTTGTCACAGCACTAAATCCACGTTCACACAAATATGACGATGGGAATGCTATCAAGAATCGTTGAACGATTGACCACAATCCAGGGTACAATTGCGGGATCGGTTTTTGTAGCCAAAATTCTTGGTAACCATTTTTGAACTTGATTTTTATTTCCTCGTTTGTTGTCAATTCTATAAGTTCTTCTTCCAGCTGAGGTGACATTGCTGTGTTGACATTTGAAAACGGATCCAACACCCAGTCTGGTATTTCCAAGTTCAAAATGTCCTGGTATCGTTCGGTGAAGTCAATGTGGAGGTTTTCCAAATGTTGGCAGTAGGCAAACAATTCGTCGTTACTGCATGATACTGATAAATTTGGAAAATTGTGAAACTCACGTCTGCCCAGATTCTTTTTGTGTAGAAGCAGTTTGGCTGCGAAAGCAGCAACGACGTTTTTTGTTTTAATTAAATTTAGTTTATCGCCTTGCATTTGGAGATTCATGTCGTTGAATAATTTATACAGGTCTGTCATGTAAGCTATATCATTTTTTGATGTTATGAGCTTGTCGTGCAATTCTGTATCTTTAGTTTCCAAGAACTCTATAACAGAGTCAAACAGGTTGTAAAATCGAGTCAGACAATTGCCTCTTGATAGCCAACGAACTTCAGTATGATACAACAAACGGTTGAAATCCTCGTCATTAGTAACACAAAGCTGATGAAATAATCTATCATTCAAAGAGCTGTTGCGGATTTTATTGACTGCTTTGATGACATATTGCAGTGATTGAAATAGTTTTTCACTTAAGTTTCTAGCAACTAAATGTTGTCTATGAATAACGCAATGTACACCAAGGACATCTGGAATTTTATTTTTTAAGTACGCTATGAAGCCTTTATGGCACCCTGTCATAGCCGGAGCGCCATCCGTAGCAACTGAAATAATATTTTTCAAAGGAATCTCTTTCTCATCGCAAAACTTTTCCAATGTATTGAATATGGTTTCACCTTTTGTATCAGTCTCTAAATTTCTAGCAAATAATAGTTCTTCACATATTTTCTCATCTTTAATAAACCTCACGTAAGACAACAACAATGCTTCATTAGTTGGTAAAGTGGACTCATCGAGCTGAATTGAGAATTGACTTGTCCTCAGGTGATCGCACAATGATTCTTCAATGTTTTCAGCCATTTCATCAATTCGTCTTTGCACAGAATTATTACTCAAAGGAATTTTTCGGATAATATCTGCGGCCGGTTTATGAAGCACAGTAGTTATTACTTCATTTATTGCTGGCAATATTAACTCTTCTCCGATGTTATGTGGTTTGCCTTTTTGAGCAATTAACAAAGAGATATTGTACGAAGCTCGAAGTCCGTCGTCATCTTGCTTAGCAGCCGCCGAAAATAGTTTTGCTACACTTGGCTGTGTATTATGCTTCTTCTCTAGGTCTTGAAAATATGCTACATTCTTGTCTTTCTTATCTGGATGCATTTTATTCAAATGATCTTGCAGCCTTGAAGGCTTCATTGCTTCATTCGAAAATGTTTTTAGACATAGAAGACACAAAGGCGACGATGGGTTTGTGGGATTTTCAATAAATCCGAATTTAATATATTCCGCACAGTATTGCCGTCTCTTCTTTTTTACTTCCGACATTGTTTTGCAATGAGAAATACGTTCAACTTCGCGAGTAGTGTAGAGGAGGTGTAAGTAGTGCTCATCTATTACGCGCGAGACCACAAATGAAAATAAAATAAATATTACATTGTTTATATAGAAATGCTTAAGCAGCACGCACCGACAGGAATAAAACAAACATGCATAAACTCGTTAATCTCATTCGACGCTCAATCGTACTCAACAAGTCCGAACAAGTATTCAATGAATCATCCGACTGCTACAGGAATGCACAATTCGGGTTATTTAACAAAAACTTGTTAAAACATGATAGATATCTACGAGTACTAATAACTATTAAAATGCGAAAGTGTGTCTGTTGCCTTTTTATTTGTGTCTACTTTCATTACGAAACGGAGCGACCGATTGACATGATGATTCATTTTTTCTATATTCAATAAAATATGACAGATATATGAACTACGCGAGAGAAATATAGAATCGAGTTTGAGCAATCTTTTAATTCATATTAGTTGATGTTCACAAGTTGTTGTTGAGAGTCGAGAGCTCTTGCAGTTAAGAGGTTGTTTAAGAGGCCTACTAGCTAAATAAAATTACAAATCACCCCCCCCGCCTCGACACAACGCCCCCATTTTCTTTCTGGGTCTCTTACCGCCCCCCTTGAGACCTGCAGCGCCCACAAGGGGGCGTTATCGCCCACTTTGGGAAAGACTGTGTTAGACGGATAACTAAAGAAAAATATGGCGAGACTGGCACAGAAGAAAATAAACTTCACACACCAAAAAAGAGAAAACGAGCAAAACCAGTCGTAGGCATCGATAGCTTTGATGCCGATGCTATCCGAAGACATGTTTACGGCTACTATTTACAGAAGGAGTATCCAACAAGAAAAAAGTCGGTGCATTCACTGAAGGAAGCTGGATTATTCTTCGGTGGGGAAAGTTCTTTAACGAAGATTTTGAAGACCATTGGATTTCGATACAAAAAATGTAACAAACGCAAAATATTGATGGAAAGATTTGATATAGCGATGGCAAGGTATACTTTTTTACGGCAAGTGAAAGAAATCAAAAATTGGCAAAATGTTGTGTTCTTGGATGAAACATGGCTTAATGCTAACCATACTGTAGGCCGTTCTTGGAACGATGACACAGCAGCATCTACTTCCAAAGTTCCTGTAGGAAAAGGATTTCGACTTATAATTTGTCACGCCGGAACCATCAACGGGTTTGTCGAAGGTTCTCTCATGGCTTTTGCGTCAAAAACCACTGGAGACTATCATGAAGACATGAATGGAGAAAAGTTTACTGAATGGTTTACCTCAATGTTGTGTAGCCTCCCTGAACCATCTATTATAATTATGGACAACGCCCCATACCACTCGATGCAAATTGACAAGCCACCTGCCCAATCCCAAAAGAAAGCTGATATCGTCGCATGGCTTCGTAAAAATGGCGTAGATGCAAACATGAATATGTTAAAAGCGGAATTAGTACGTCTTTTAAAAGAAAACAAACCAACCAAGATCCGATACGTCATTGACGAAATAGCATTAGAACATGGGCACAGAGTTATACGGTTACCGCCTTACCATTGTGAGTATAATGCGATTGAGTTGGTGTGGGCTCAAATTAAGGGATATGCTGCAAGACACAATACAGAACCCCCATTTACCACAAAAAAAATGCTAAAATTATTAGAAGAAGCTTGTGAACATGTGACTAAAGGAGACTGGGAAAAGGTTGTGAATAGAACTGTTAAATTAATAAGGGAAGATTATGAAAGAGATGTGAAAATAGATAATATTATAGAAAACGAACATATAATTTTTAATGTAGGTGATGATAGCAGTGACGACAGTGAAAATAGTAGTATGGACGAATCTGATTAATTATGGCCTTTTGTGGCACCTTTTTTGGTATCTTTTGTATTCATATGTTTCTTGTGTGCATATAAAGTATGTATATTCATTTTCATTCAAATATTCAGTTCGTTCAAATAAATTAAATAAACATTTACATTTTTGTTTTATTAAACCTATTTAATCAGGTACAAAAACAAAACTTAATTGTTTTTTGTTCGAGAATAAATTGACATTCCACATCACTATTGTAATGTTTCAAACCGGCCATCATAGCGTGCCGCTAGGTAGCCCACTATTAGCGAAAAAGTAAATAAACTTTGAATTTTTGGAAAGGTCTGGACCCAAGTGGCAAGTTGACCATCCCTTGCCAGGAAGAATTACTTCATCCATAGATTAGAGAATGGGAGCACGCTTTAATAAATCAGTATGCCCGCCATCTATGATTTACTCCCGAAAAGTCCTTTGAGCGAGAATTTTACTATTATACTAGCTGACTCGGCAAACGTTGTTTTGCCATTACTTAAGGATATAAAAATAGATAAATTGAGATTTAAACTATCCTATCTCTCAAGTTGGATCGAACTGCACATGGTGTGCGAATTTTATTATAATCGGTTAAGTGGTTTAGGAGTCCATTGAGGACAAACATTGTGACACGAGATTTATATATATTAAGATTGTTGAAAAAATTGTTTATTAATATATATATAGCTGCTTGTGCTGATTGGCCACTGATTGATCACCTCTCCTGAACAATTTTGTATGAAAAATTTTTTTTTCAATGACCATTTGGTATAGAAGGCAAAAATTCATTAAGAACAAAAATATGGAGAGAGCTGATGATTGAGGATTTCGGAGACGGGTGAAGAGCACGGAGAGGGTATTGAAGATAGGTTGGGGGTGCTCGACCAAATGTCATTTGAAATGTCATCCAATTGGCAGTTAGTTGAAAAAAAATTCAAAATGGCGGATTCAAAATGGCGGCCATTTGAATTTCGTCAATATCTTGGAAAGTATAAAAGATGGAACAGTGGTTTCTTGACAAGAACTGATCAAGACAAAAAGGTCTAATCGACGGCTGGAAAAAAAATCCAAAATGGCGGAATGTTTTTTTTCATAGAAAATGTATGGAGAATTTGGAAGGGACTTTTTAGGGGCGGGAAGACAGCACGCGGGCCACATGTGGCCCGCGCCCTCACGCGCCCTACTAGTTACAATATATATAGCTGCTCGTGCTGACTGACTCACTGATTGATCACCTCTCCTGAACAATTTTGTATGAAAATATTTTTTTTCAATAACCATTTCGTATACAAGGAAAAAATTCATTAAGAACAAAAATATGGAGAGAGCTGATGATTGAGGATTTCGAAGACGGGTGAAGAGCACGGGAAGGGTATTGAAGATAGGTGGGGGATGCTCGACCAAATGTCATTTGAAACGTCATCCAATTGGCAGTTAGCTGAAAAAAAATTCAAAATGGCGGATTCAAAATGGCCGCCAAACGAATTTCGTCATTATCTCGGAAAGTATAAAAGATGGAAGAACGATTTCTTGACAAAGTGATCAGGACAAAAAGGTCTATTGAATGGCTAGAAAAAAATATCCAATATGGCGTAAAAAAATTTTTCATAGAAAAATGTATGGGGAATTTTGAAGGGATTTTTTATGGGCGGGAAGACAGCACGCACCATACTAGTGCATATATATACCTGATCAAAGATGCATATGTAGGTAATTTCAAAAGTAGTTTATGAATGAAAATGTACAATAGAAAATTTTATTTTCATTTATAAACTACTTTTGAAGGATTTTTTTTTAATTTGTGTTTTAATTAATTTATTTGACCCATAATTACAAAACAACATAATATAACATTATAAATATTATAGTGCATGCGTACAAGGTACAAACAAGATTTAAAGTACAAGCCAAATCTAGATACATGTATATAATATGTAATGTAGAATAAACAAGTACTTCTATCCTACATCTATGACTAATATTTGCACTGATGCAATTATTACCATTGCTGCTACGTTTCTTGATGACTTTTCTCTACTGAGAAAGATAAATTTTAGTTTTTTTTTAAAGACACATATAATAATTATTTTATTTTAGTATAATAACTATTTATAATATTTTATTTATCTACTGCTTTTATTTCTTTATTGCACCATCCCACGGTTCATTCAACAAACCTTACTCACTGTGCTCTGTTATATTGTGTTTATCTGTATTTTCTGTATGTGTGTGCAATAAAGTTATATAAATAAAATTAATTAAATTAATAAGACTTAGCAGTAATGCTCTTTTCGAATCATAAGAACATACAACATTTAACAATATATTATAGTGGGCATCTAAAACTTGTTTCCATACAATTTTGTCATTAGGGAACTCAATAATCATACTATACTCAGCCCCAAAAGGGATTTCTGTACTTTTAAAATATGTAGTGGCATTACTACCTACTTTATGGTGGTTTCTTGTAAGTCCATTTTGTAGACACAAATGTCAAAAACGCCGTTGTGATTTATAACATACAAAGCTCACAAAAGTAAGGATTTCATGAGTGTACTCTATTTATGTGAGTTTTTAGGTTACTGCATGTTGAACATTTATAGTCACAATGATCACAAGAGTAAGGCTTTTCACGAGTGTGAGTATTCATGTGAGTTTTTAGATTACTGGATGTTGAACATTTATAGTCACAATGATCACAAGAGTAAGGCTTTTCATGAGTGTGAGTATTCATGTGAGTTTTTAGATTACTGGATGTTGAACATTTATAGTCACAAAGCTCACAAGAAAAAGGTTTCAAACCAGTGTGAGTATTCAAATGGGTTTTTAGACTACTGGCTCGAGAGCATTTATAGTCACAAAGCTTGCAAGAAAATGGTTTGACACCAGTGTGGGTATACATGTGGTATTCTAGATGACTGGTTCGTGAACATTTATAGTCACAATACTCACAAGAATAATGTTTGACACCAGCGTGAGCGTTCATGTGAGATTTTAGATTACTGGCTCGTGAACATTTAAAGTCACAATGCTCACAAACATACGGCTTGGCACCAGTGTGAGTGTTCATGTGAGTCTTTAGATTTATTAATTGTGAACATTTATAGTCACAATAATCACAAGAGTAAGGCTTGACACCAGTGTGAGTGTACATGTGGGTTTTAAGATTACTGGCATTTGAAGTTTTATAGTCACAATACTCACAAGAATAAGGGTTTTCACCGGTGTGAGTGTTCATGTGGGTTTTCAGAGTATAAACATGGGCACATTTATAGTCACAAAGTTCACAGGAATAAGGTTTTTGACCAGTGTGAGACCTCAGATGCCTTGCTAATTGACTTTTATATGCGCATTGGTAGGAGCAGAACTGGCATGTGAGATGCTTGGTGTTTGAACTTCTGCCAGTGGCAGGTTTGCTGACAGCTGTCACCATAGTGCTGCTGTAGGAGGCAGGTCTGCTGTCGTTGTTCAACGTGTCAGCAGGGGAACCAGCTGCAGTGCCAGCATGATCTGGCTGAAACACAAGAACACACAAATAATATCACATAACACACATAGAAATAGTCACAAAGTGACAGCTTGTGTTATGGGTATCAGATATTGACTAAACATAATAAAGGATCAGCACAAACTGACATCACAAAGCATCTTTTTTTAATTTGTCTAAGCTGTAAAATGGCACTAGCGTATGCGACCGACAGAGGTACCAAAATGTACGACGTGACGCCATATTATTATTTGACATATTTTCAACATACGTCATAAATTCCCCGTCCTCTTAGAGTAGCGTATTTCATCATTGGTATCAGAGAACTGATAAATAATAAATATGTATGTGCATTTAATATTTACATAAATAACAGAAGAACATCTGCACTGCAAACGGTTTCAATAGTAGTTTCAATCAAACTCACAACCTCCAACATAAAGTCAGGATTGCAATCCAGCATTAGGTTGACTGTCTGGATCATAATTGCTACAATCAAATTCATATGTCTGTAACAAACTGTTTGCTTAAAAGTAGCCTAAATCAGCCTATCCACAGTCCCCCCTGCCTTTATAATGTGAATAGAGTCGCTAGGCGTCTGGTTAAGAGCGCAAAGTTTAAGATTACAACCCTTCTTAACTCAGCACAGTGTGTGATGTTTGCTGACACAGTGCTCTTATACAATTCGTCCGCATAGAAGCTCCGTTGCGCAACAGGACGCGTCCGAGTAACTCTCAATCAATGATCACTATCAAACATCTCAACACTCACTCGAGCGCGCTCCGCAGTCGGCTCCACCTCGTGCTCCACCGCGTGGAACAGCGCGTCGAGCACGTTGGCGCAGGGCTCCGGGGGCTCCTGCTTGCACAGCGGGGACTCGGCCGCCGCCACGCTTGCCGGTCCCCACTCAGCGGCGCCTTCCGTGCGCTCCTCCATGTCTATCTGCTTGTTCGTTTCAGGTTCACACAAATAATCTCTTCTCTGTCTACTAAAAACACTTCATAAAGTTTTAAACTATTGCGCTTACTAATAGCTTTTTTTAAACATTGATACTACGGTATGTATCTGTTTTTCATTTTTAAAAACTTTGTTGTTGTTGTTGTTGATTTGTTTGTACGGACGGTACCTACAATAAGGATTCCGTTTTTACCTTTGATTAGGTATGTTATATGTATTGTAGATTTTTACCTTTTAAAAACTTTGTTATTGTTTTTATTATTTTCCATTCTACAATAAACAATTGGAAAATGGAAATGACAATTGACAGACGACAGTTGACGTGGTTAACACTTGAGTCTTTACCACAGACCACGAAACATAGACATAAAACACTATCCACGAAACTAGAGATCTTGACCACAGAATAGGTATCTATACCTATAGAGACTTTTACCTCGTGGCATAGAGATAATACATACCTAGAAACAAGAGAGCGATCCAAACATTTTTGTTAAGCTAAAATGAGACTTATTGCTTTCTACTTGCAGCAGCTATTCTCTTACAAGCGGTAGCTAGCTAAAAGTGGTCCTGGGCGAGAACGATCCCTCTGGTACTGTGTCCTTGTCTAACATCCTTGTCTAAAATATTGGATTTGGTAGAAATGGTAGAAAAAATATAGTTTGCGATATGTATATGTATGTATATAAAATGATGCGTATTGGTTATGAACTCATTATTTTTTTAGAAAATGCGAGTACAGCAATTATTTAATAAAAAAATCATTGCCACTAAAATATTTAGGTGCATTTTGTTGCAAGTTGTGTAAAATTATTCGGATTTCGGGATTGGGAAAAATTAAAAGACTTTATTTTAAATTGAGAACGATGTCTTTACTTCGGCAGCCATTGATAATAAGGAATGAGATAGTACCACAGATTTTTTTTTTTTTTTTCTCTCTTTGGCTTTACACAGATAAGCCAATGTCAGGTTATAGGATAATAAAAGTTAGGGAAACTATATTTATTTTAAAAAATCAAGCAGGATTCAAATTGGAATTCCAAAGGAAAAGGATAGGGTTGTTTTAAATATATATACAAATATTATTTACAACTTTTTTTACATATATACATACAATACATTGAGCTATAACTTTAAATTATTTGTTTCTAGGAACAAAGACAAAATTTTATAAACATCATAACAATTAGTATATAATAAACAAATTATAGAGGTAGGAAATGGAATGTGCAATGATTCAAGATTATCAAGAAAGGCAAATCGGTCATACAAAGTGCATACAAAGAAAATATGGTTTAAGTCCCCATACTCTCCACAGGAACAAAGGGGGCCGGGGACAATTTTTAGTCTGTGCAAATGCGCCGGGGTACAAACATGACCTAAGCGCATTCTACACAAAACAGAAGTGACCGTTTTAGAAAATACTAGTCGGCTAAACCATGGTTTTCTTGGAATGAATGGCTGAATTTTTCTATAATGTTTACCCACTGAACCATCATTATGCCATATCACATCCCACGCTTCATACAAATATGTTTTAGCTAAATGTACCAGATCAGTACAATAATTAGTGTACGGTACAGTATCTCCTACACGTACAGCCTCTTTTGCCAGTTGATCGGCTCTTACGTTTCCGGGAATGCCCACATGGCTTGGAACCCAAGCCAACACAACATCACAATTCTTCTGAGAGCATTTATATAAAAGATCTCTGATGTCGAAAATAATTGAAGACTGTTTATGAACTTTAAATGGGAATCTCATAATAGCTTCTAAAGCACTGCGGGAATCCGAAAAAATTATTGTTTTTGATATCTTTAAAATTAAAATATATTCTAGAGCTTTAAGTAATCCGTAACATTCACCGGTATAAATGGAAGTTTCAGGTGGAAGTTTAGTTTGTTGTATACATTTATATTGTGAATGATAGACCCCAACGCCAACGCAACTGTTATCTTGATCTTTAGAGGCATCCGTAAATATGCAATGCCAGTCGGACCAGTCATTATTAATAATGCTGTTGAATTCTTGTTTTGAGTTGGGATTATTTTTTAATAATCCTATATCCAATTTAATTTGCGGAACAGCAACAAGACTTTCATAGTTGTATTGGTATAAAGGAAGAGTAATATTTCGATATGTGGGAGCTCCTAAGCTTTCATATTTTCTATGACTTTTTACAAGACATGGAGAATCTTTATGAAACCAGTAGTTACAGGCATCAACCTGCTCTGCCAGTTGTTGTACTTTTAAAAATAATGGATGTGAACTTAGCTGTAGCGTTCGGAAGAAGAATTTGTCACAGAGGAACTGCCTTCTTAGATATAAGGGTGGATCGCAACATTCGACCTGCAGACAATTTATGGGACTCGATTTCATTGCACCTGTTACTAATCTCAAAGCCTTAGACTGAACAGAATCCAGCTTTTTAACTGCACTTGTATTACCTGGGTGTAATAAGAATGTTCCATAGTCCAAAACACTCCTTATCAAAGCATTATATAACAGTCTCATTGAAAAAGGATGTGCACCCCACCATACACCTGTGAGACACCTTAAAATGTTTAAATTTCTCTCACACCTTAGTAAAATATATTCATAGTGAGGAACTCCAGTAAGCTTAGTATCTAATATTACACCCAAAAATTTTGCCTTCTCTTTAATTTCTAGCGGTACACTATTGTAATTAATATTAATAGGTGGAAGATTTCGCTTTCGGGAGAATATCACAACAGAACTTTTGGATGGTGACAAATCTAAACCATTAGTATCTAACCAACCCTTTAAGGCATTTAATGCTAAGGTTAATAACTGACTAATATTATGTATGGATGGTCCAGCAACATATAAAAGCAAATCATCTGCATATTGCAGAACATTTGCATACTTCTCAATAGATGTGTCCAAATCGTAGGTATAAATGTTATATAAAATAGGACTCAAAACAGAACCTTGTGGCAAACCTTTCCACACAGTTCTAATGAATTTATCATTTTCAGACGAATCTAATGAATACTTTATGTATCTTTCATACAACATATTTACAATAAAATTAATTAGTAAAATAGGAACATTTAAGGCTAACAATTTATTTTTTAAAATTGAAATATTAACATTATCATAAGCAGCATTTATGTCTAGGAAAGCAGCAACCAGTGACTCATTTTTAGAAAAACTCAGTCTTATGTCTGTGGTAAATATGCTCAAACTGTCAAGAGTAGATTTACCTCTCCTGAAACCAAACTGAGTTCTGGATAATAATGTATTATGTTCTAAGAACCATTCCAGCCTCATTTTAATAAGATGTTCAGCAGTTTTAGCCAATACCGATGACAATGCAATCGGTCTATAGGATGTTGGATCTGCACTAGGTTTATTCGGCTTCTGTATAAGGATCAATGTTTGGGACCTCCAGGAATCGGGCACGATGCCCGTAATCATAACATTGTTTATCAAGGACAGATAGTAACTGAGACTATTATCATCGAGATTCGACAAGAAGGAATAAGGAATCCCGTCTTCACCTGGTGCAGAATCTTTGGTAGATGAAAGTACGCCTTTTAATTCAATAAGTGTAAACGGCGAATTTAAAGCGTTATTACAATAATTAAAAGATATATGGGGCGTTATAACCATGGGACATTCAGGTACATAAGGAGGAGCTAAGCGATCCATGACTTGTTCTGCAAGTTCTGATGAAATTTTATTTTGTTGAGTATCTTTAAATGCAGATCTGAACCTTCTAATGTTTTGCCAAACCAAAGACGGTGAAACATGGGGATTTAAAGATAAACAAAACCTTTGCCACCCTTCATACTTCTTTACCCTAAGTAGCTCCTTAGTAGTATTAGCAATTTGCAAATAATGATCAAAATTTTCATCAGTCATATTCTGACAATATTGTTTCTCAGCTTGCTTTCTCTGTTTAACTGCATTAGTACACTCTGCATCCCACCATGGTGGAGATGGAATAAATCCCAAACCACACTTTTTTAACGGAAAACATTCATTTGCAGCTTCAGTTACTGCTGTAGCTAATGCTTGTGAGCATTCTAATAAATTAGAGTGACTTATTTTAGGTAGATTTTTAATTTTTTGTTCTACAGCTACTCTATACAGACTCCAGTTGGCATCTGTTAGTTTATGTTTTATACGTGGTTGTCTTACTTGCTTTGGAGGATTTTTAAAGGGGAAGGTAATTATTATGGGATAGTGATCACTACCATAAGTAGATTCAGCAGGTGACCAAGTGAGAGAAGAAGCGAGATCAGGAGTGCAAATTGACAAATCTAGAGCACTAGGTGTTCGAGCGAGCCGTGTTGGAGATCCAGTATTTAAAATGCACAGGTTATGGGAGCTAATTAAATCTAACAACTTTTCGCCGTAGTAAGTTGATGTGGAACAACCCCATAACTCATGATGAGAATTAAAATCTCCTAAACATAAAAATGGTTTCGGTAGAAAATTCAATATTTCATTAATTTCATTAAATATATCATTGTTAGGACGGGAGAAATATAAAGATACATAACATATACTATTTACAATAACTGCAATAACAGATAAGTCATCGCTATGTACAGGTAGAGTGATAGGAGTAAATGCCAGAGTATTTTTGATGAGTATTGCCACTCCACCATACCCATCAAGTCTGTCTTCTCTGAGACAAACAAACCCTGGCATTTTAAACAATGATTCCTTTCTCAACCATGTCTCTTGGAGACAGATGAGAAAAGGATCTTGATTATTTATTAATTGAATTAGGTCAGGTTTCCTAATGTTGAGACTTAGGCAATTCCATTGAACCACTCTGGCTTTGTGATCCATTATTAATATTTTGAATTTGGCATAATGCTTCTATTACTGAGGCGACGTGGGACGGTGAAACTAAATTTGATTGTGATAGTAATTGGATGAGAAATTTAATTATATCAGCAATTTTCATAGTGCTTTCATTATGATTGTTATTAATTGGTTTTTCTGCAGGTAACACAGGATCTTTTATTATATTTGAGTGAGCAAAGCGGTCATATCCTTTGCTCAGCTTTGCGGGAGATCTTGGCTTTGCAAACACAGTTTTTTTATATGACTGTGAAACAGAATTGGAAGTTGCTGGATTAGAATCTGAAGTAGACGGATTATATTTTGAGGATGAAGACATGGGTGTTGAAAATAAAGCTTCTGCATAAGATAATTTTGAAACAGGTGGATGCATTTTAATAGCTTCCATATATGAAATGCAGCTTTTACTCATAGTTTCTTTTATTGCTCTCTGCCTACTATGTTCTAAACATTTCTTATTCACAGCTTGGTGTGAACCTTTGCATAAACAGCACCGGTAATCCTCCTCTTCTACCTGACAAGTGTCCCCAGAATGGCCTTGCCCACACTTGTAACATTTTGGCATTGATCGGCATTGATTTTTTACATGGCCAAAACGGCAACATTGGTAGCACTGCACTGTTGGATAGATGTACAATTCAACTGGCAAAGCAGTATAACACATGTAAACTCTGGTAGGTAGTACTTGTCCATCAAAAGTAATAATTACTGTTCCAGTATTAATAAATTGACTTGCATTATTTACAATTACTTTTCTTTTAATACGCCTAATTTTAATTATTGGTCCACAACCAAGTGGCACAGTCATGCTTGACAAAACCTCATCGTCAGACCAATCAAGAGGTACACCTTTCACTACACCCATGCGAGTAACATTAAACGTCGGGATAAATGCTTTGAATTTGGCTGTTTCAAGATTTTTGTTTTGTAAAAAGTTATTAGCATCTATGTACGAAGAAAACGATATGCTTATTCTATTCCTGCCAACTCGTTTGAGACTACCATTCACAATACCAACTAAATTATTTTGTTTCAAAAAGCGGCCAAATGTTATAGGGTGCAGTGATGTAGTGCTATCAACTTCACCTTCTTTTTGAACATGTACAATGAATGGGGCATTATCAGAGACTTGATATTGAGCACGACCAACCGGCACTCGAGTTGTAGTATTAGGATTTGGGGTTACATTTGTAATTTGATCAGTAGTTGTGTTAAGTGGATTTTCAAGATTGGTTTTTGCATCGCACTTGCAATCACAATTATACTTAGCTTTTCCATCGGGTGTTTTTGTTTTTTTCTTTCGCTTATTACATGCCACACATACGCGTGAAAATATTTTTCTTTTGAGTGTTTGGTCGATATTAGATATAATAGAAGTATCAGTATCCATTGACGACTCGACCGCCGAAATTAATATGTCCATCTTAGATGGAATATGTGGTATATTTACTGATCCTGGAGGAATCGTTCCCCCAGGATCAGGGGGCTCCTCCATGAGTTAGAGTGCTAACTATATTTTCTAAAACTTACCTATATATACAGCTAACTACTATGAATATACACTTATAATACACTATTTATAATATAAACAACACCAATCCTTTTCTAAATAAGATATCAAATTGAAAGAAAAACAGAAACGAAAAAAACCGCGTCCGCCGTGTCCGAAGTTTCCCGCCCTTTTTTCTACCACAGATTTATTACATTGATTATTACATCTGTCATAGATTAATAACTTCCCATCACAGACTTGTGTTCTGTGACCACAGAGTACATTCACATAATATTAGTTGATGATTAGTTCCCCCGCTCAACTAATATTTATTTTATTTTATTTTACATAGGTACATATTATGTACTCTGATTTTATTTTACAATTTTATAGTATGCTTACATTTTAACTTACACACAGATATTACAAATCCTTTATAACTAATAACTTATACAATTCACTTAGCACAACAGTGGAAATTTAACAATCTATTCTTTAATTTTTCAAACATTGTTTTACCCAATGGTTTAGTTAGAATATCTGCAATGTTTTCAGAACTATTTACATACTTTAATGAAATTAATCCCTTATTTATTTGTTCTACAATGTATCTGTATCTAATATCAACATGTTTCAATCTTTTAATGTTCTCAGAATTATAAGCTAATTTAATCACTGACTGATTGTCCTCATAAATGATTATGTTATTACATTTAATATTAAATTCACACAAAAGATTGTTTAACCAATTTGCTTCAACAATACACAAACTCAAAGCAATATATTCTGATTCAGTAGAGGACAAAGTCACACATTTGTTTCTTACTATACCATAAGATTACACATCCATATAATTTAAATATAAAACCTGATGTAGATTTTCTATCAAGCATGTCACCAGCCCAGTCTGCGTCTACAAAACCTTCTATCATTGTATCATTACAGTTGTAAACCAATGAAAGTTGTAATGAACCTTTAATATATCTTAATATCCTTTTCAGACACTTGTATAACAGCTGGCTTGCACAATGTTGAAACCTACTCAAGAAACTAACTGCGACACATATATCTGGTCTAGTACCACACGCAGCATATAATAAAGAACCTATTAGCTGCCTACATTTTGTTTAACAAAGACAACATTTGCTGATTTTTAAATTCTTTACCGTTATCTGATCTTATTATTTTTACTTTGTGACCTAAGTTGTTAATGACATACTGTAGGAATTTTTCAACATATTGAACTGTTTCAGATTTATTTTTCAAGAAATAAACTGTTCGAAAACGAGAATAATCATCCTTAATTAACAAGTAATAATTTGCATTACCCAATGAGCTAACCTCCATTGATCCGCATAAATCCAGATGTAGAATCTCACCTGGCTTTTGACCTTTGACCTCACTTATAGGAAATGGCTGTTTATGTTGTTTACCTCTAAGGCAGTTTTCACAGGTTGATTCCCTATTATCACTTGATATGCTAATGTTACTTCTTTTCAAAATATTTTTTACCTGTTCTATGTCCTGATGACCCATTTTACAATGCCACTCTAACAAATTATTTTCAACTTTGCCTACGCAAGCTATATACCTCATTTTGAACCTAAATTCCATGAAATATAATTTATCTCTTCTTTTAGCTATAGCACAAACTTGCTTTTGATTATGTTTTCTAAAAATACAGTTATTTTTGTTCATTTCTAAGATATATCCTTTGTCTGTAGCTGAACTAACAGAAAATAAATTTAACATTATACCTGGCACATGTAAAACATTATTTAAGGTTGTTTCAATCCATTCAGAACCATTGTACGCCTCTAAATGTATAGTACCTACACCTATAGCTGGGATGACTTTACCGTCTCCTAAAATTATTTGTCTAGGTGATGATAATTGCTTGTATTTTGTAAAATACTTTATATTATGAACCATGTGCTCCGAGGCTGCTGAGTCTAGAGCAAATAAATCTTTATATTGATATGACTGTGCATTTAAGGCTGGGGACACACTTACATAGAATGCGTTACCATTGTTTTTATCTCTAGACATTACTTTAGACTTATTTCTAAACCAGCACTCACTGATATCATGATTTGACTTTTTGCAATAACCACAGAACTTTTTGCTACGCTTTGTTATGTTGCACTTATTATCAGATTTAAAATGACCTTCAACATGACACTTAAAACACTTACGTCCCTTTTTTATTGTTTGAAATGCTTCTGATGTTGAGCTAGTCCCTTGTTTCATTCGTATCTCCTCAACGAGTAGCCTAGAAGTTAGTTCTTCATATGTCTGTTTGTCCGAGTCAACAGATTCCCATGCAGACACAAAGTGCTTGTAAGAAGCTGGCAGCGATGAGGTAATCTTTGTAATCACCATGCTTTTAGAGATTTGAAGCCCTAGTGACGCCAACGTTGCCAAGATTTCTTCAAGCTTGCCTAAGAACTGTGCTACTGTGTCGTTTTCTTCAAATTTAAGGTTGTAAAATTTTTCTTGTGTTAAGTGCAATGACAAGTTGCCTTTTTGCTCAAAAATTGTGTTTAACCTATCCCAAATTTGCTTGGCTGTTGTGCAACTTAGTATTTGTGAAATGGTCTTTTCTGCTAACCTGCTTACAATGAGGTTCTGCGCCTTTGCATCATCGTTTGCCCACGCTGCAAACTCTTCTTTTGCCTCATCCGGCCTTGGACTGGAACCGTCCACGATGCTCGACACGCCTGCCGCCTTTAGAAGTACCTTTACCCGGAACTTCCATGCTGCCCACTGCGATGCATCCCGCAGCTTGACGTCGTTGATTGCGCTGAGATTTATCGCCTCCATTGTGCACGCTTGACCACGTGCGCCGTGCTCCCGGCTGGTGCTTTACCACACCGACTTTTATATTTTTCACCAATCCAGAATCCTGTAATTTAACAGTTGCGAGCCTGGGCCCATAACCTGTAAAATTATTCGGATTTCGGGATTGGGAAAAATTAAAAGACTATTTTAAATTGAGAACGATGTCTTTACTTCGGCAGCCATTGATAATAAGGAATGAGATAGTACCACAGATTTATTACATTGATTATTACATCTGTCATAGATTAATAACTTCCCATCACAGACTTGTGTTCTGTGACCACAGAGTACATTCACATAATATTAGTTGTCTTTTAACAAGTTGTTATGCTGATATTATGTCTCTCGTATGTTTTCAGATCATAAAAATTAAACGATTGTAAAGACATAAATATAAGCTTTAATATGACGTACTGTTTGTCAATGGCCATGAATATTTTTTCCGAGGCCAGAATCCAGCCATCTCATTTAAATATAAGATAAGATTTCAATTTCGATTTAGATTTCCATTTTCCATTTTCCATTTTCCATTTTTCATTTTTCAATTTCCGTTTTCAATTTTCAATATTCCATTTTCAATTTTCAATTTTCAATTTTCAATTTCCCATTTCCCACCGGTTGTGAAGCTTATTCTTGTTAGTAAGATTTTCCATTTCCCATTTTCCATTTTGCATTTTCCATTTCCCATTTCCCACTTTCCATTTTCCATTTTCACTTTCGATTTTCCATTTTCCATTTCCCACTATCCATTTTCCATTTTTCATTTTCATTTAAATAAATGTTGGCGTCATAGGACTTTGTCCTGTGTTCCGTTTTATCATGGTCACCTTAAATTAGAAAGGGACGCAGTACCTGCAGAGCCCTCTCGCTCGGACCTATTTCCATTTTACATTTTCCATTTTAAATTTTCTATTTCCCACCGGTTGTGAAGCTTATTCTTGTAAGTAAGATTTTCCATTTCCCATTTTCCATTTTCAATTTTCCATTTTCAATTTCCCATTTCCCATTTTCCATTTCCCATTTTCCATTTTTCATTTTCAATTTACATTTTCCATTTTGCATTTTCTATTTTCCATTTCCCACTTCCCATTTTCCATTTTCCATTTCTTACTTCTCATTTCCCATTTTCCATTTTCAAATTTTCTATTTCCCATTTCCCACCGGTTGTGAAGCTTATTCTTGTAAGATTTTCCATTTTCCATTTTCTATTTTCAATTTTCCATTTTCCATTTCCTATTTCCCATTTCCCATTTTCCATTTTCAATTTTCCTTTTCACATTTCACATTTCCCATTTTCCATTTCCCAATTCCTACCTATTCCCAATTCCTAAGGCCCACTTTTTATGCATCTACATGTTTTTAATAGTAAAGTTCCCACTCATCTCATATTGGTTCTCCGAGAGATATTTTTTTGCAGTTTCCCAGATTTCGAGCTATCGGGAACAAATATGAAGTAAATGAATATTGTTGAGCAGAGTTTTTTTATTAAAAACATGTAGATGCATAAATGTTGTGCCCGCAAAACTCATTGCCGTTAGCCTTCGATGTATAATTAGCCTACTTTGAGCGAAAAACTAAATAAAATTTGAATTTTCACGCCCGGATGGTACCCATCGCCCTTAACTCAGTACCCGAACATATTGTGACAATAAATGTTGGCGCTTATCATGGCGTCGCATATGCGATGGAAGTCTACAGCTGGACATAGCTAGGCCTCCTGAAATGATTGCCAAACACCACGACTTTTGCGCCATCTGGCGCCAACGACTCCCCGCGACTTTCTTTATGTCGTCTGACCACCTGGTCGGGGGTCTACCGACACTGAGCTTCCCGACGTGTGGCCGCCATTCCAGCACCTTAGGTCCCCAACGTCCATCGGTCCTGCGAGCTATGTGCCCCGCCCATTGCCACTTCAGTTGGCCGTTGGCGACACCTTGAGCTATGTCGGTCACTTTGGTTACTTTGCGGATCTCTTATTTCTGATTCGATCACGCAAAGATACTCCGAGCATAGCTCTCTCCATCGCTCGCTGAGTGACCACGAGCCTTCTTAGGAGGCCCATAGTCAGCGACCATGTTTCGGATTTGTAAGTCATCCCTGCACACGCACTGTTGGAAGACCTTAGTCTTCAGGCACTGAGGGATGTTGGACGAGAAGACATCGCGGAGTTTCGCGAACGCTGCTCAGCCTAGTTGGATTCAACGGTTCACCTCTTTCGCGAATTTGGACCTACCTAAATTATAGGCTAATTAAATAGAATGAATGAATTGGGCGGGGCGCCTCCTTAGTACTCTAATCTCTGTGTTGATCTGTAATATATTGTACCTATCACAGACCAGGGAATTACTTTATGTGTGGTATCAACGAGTATATTATAGATCATTAGATCAATGGTACCTATCTATATTTTAATAGTTGTTGATCTTGAAACATAACAACATTTTATAATATTTTATTAATAATCTTAATAATCGGAGTATAGAATAAATCATTGATGCTCGTTTTTTACCGAACAATTTGATATGACCTATTGCGTTTTGACAGACCTTAGGCATAAACAACACATTTCGGTTACGATGACCAGTTGTAATGATGTTATGTGGCTGCGTGCAGACTGTCGCCGGACGCCGCCAGCCGGCTCCTCAGGTACTGCTGCCGGTAGCCTCGCTTCACCGCGCGCTCCTGCGTTGCGAGGAACGCCTCTGAAACAAAGACACCTATACTATAGACCCCGGCGGACCGCGCGAAAAAATGTCGCCAGTTTATGGGAGCAAAACGCCCTCCAGCGTCAGTAGTAAGCTGTAAGCCTACGCAGTATTTCGCAGGAGTTTCGACAGATGACGCTTCATTTTCTTGTATGAAGAAGGTTTACGTAAAATGTTCGGATGGGCTCATCTTGATATTATTATCATAGCTCTGAAAGCAATACTTTCATAGCACATTGCAACTTCACGGCAGGCCATGTTCACTTGGCACGTGATCGAAGAATACAACTAGCCGTTACGACGGACTGATTTCAGAAGGCCGCCGCGCGCCGGCTAGTTTGCACGCGATATTTCTAGTCAATGACGAAATACGCTACGGTAAGAGGACGAGAAAGTAACTAAATTACATTTAGAAACGTCATTTTACGAATCGAATTAAAAGTTTTTTTATGCTATACAAGTTAGTACTTCACTGCGATCTCACCTGATGGTAAGTGATGATGCAGTCGAAGATGTTGGCGTACTAACTTGGAAGGGGTAAGTTAAGTCACCCCAACGGTTTCTACACAGCATCATACCGGAACGCTAAATCGCTTGGCGGTACGTCTTTGCTGATAGGGTGGTAACTAGCCACGGCCAAAGCCTCCCACCAGACCAGACCTGAGTATAGTCGCTCGCTGCGCTCGTAAACCGTGTCAGCGCCTGTACCCACCTAGCTCAGCGCTCGTCCGCCCCGCCCGCAGCCCCCGGGGCCGCTCCCCAGTCCCCGAGCTCCCGCTGTCCTCCAGGAACTGCAGAGGCAGCTGCTCCAGGACGTGCACCAGCCGGTCTATGTCCAGCTCCAGGTGGGAGATGTACTCCATCCTACGACAAACAATGCCACTGACTTATCTGCTCTTGGTGGTTGGTACTTATTATGTGCCTGTCTGTTTTTCGCCGACCAGCAGGGCTAGACAATGCAACATTTAAAACGTTAAGCGTTGACGATAGTAGAAAAACCACGTGACCACCAGTATATAACAAATGAAAGCAGAATGTACTCTATTCGTAGCGTTGTTCACTGTGCTGCTGGTGTCGCTTGTCACGCGCAGTAGGTACGCTCAAGTTATCTATTTTACAAGTCTGCGAGAACGCCAGGGAGCGTTCAAATTGTCGTAGTCGAATAGATAAAAATAGTAAAGATAGGCCGATCCGAACATTTTACGTAAACATTCTTCATACAAGCAAACAGTAGCGTCATCTGTCAAAATACCCGCCGCCGCCGCTGAGCGAACTACCGCGTGGCCTTATACTGTTGGTACTAATGACACCCATAAACTGGCGACATTGTTTCGCGCTCTTCGCCCTGTCTTTAGTATACATAAGTCTGTGCGTATTCGATTTTCAAAAACAGCGTGTTTCTCTCTCTATTCGGTCACGTGGTTTTTCTACAGTGATGTGGTTTGTCCATACATTTTTGTGTACTGTCGTCAACGCTAAACGACTGTTACTTTGTCTAGCCCTGATGGAGTCTGATTGTGTAAGGAAAACGTATTCATTGTTATCGTAATCTTTAACGAATATTGCCCCCCGATCGATTGACCCGATTGACGTAGGTAAATCAGGAACCCAATCAGCGGGCAGAATATGTAAACGATTACGATGACGATGAATACGTTTTTATTAGGTACACTGTAGTGCTCTCACCTCAGCACGTAATGTATGGGCCTGTACTCAAAGTTGGGTAGCTTCAGATTGGCCTTCCCTGTGTACTTGTTGTGTGTCTGCCTGTATATCTCCAACATTGACTTGTACTTTTCTCGGATTTCGCCTGCATGGGCATTAAAATCGAGATTAAATGTTATGACGTTTCGTCCCGACACCGGGACATCCTCTGCAGATGTTGATCCTCTACGATTTCGCATTGTGAAGTCAAAATCTCTTGAGGAAGTCCCGGTGTCGGGACGAAACGTGCATCAAAGAAAGTATGGTAAAATTTTTCATATTGTACCATACAGAATCTCTTCAAATAGCGGATTAAGTATAGCAAAAAAAAAATAATCTGTCCTGCTCGATGATATAATATAAAAAAGAGGCAGATATGGGACAAGCGCACGCGTTTTGGAGACTCAATAAAGTTCTAATTGTAACTTTCGTGATTACAATAGATAGTCTGCGTCGAGACTCGAGAGCAAGGACGAGCATGTCGCACCGTTGGTTCAAACTTCGTGAACATAAATAAATTTCTCGGCAGTTCGGCACGGATTTCAAACGCGATTTACTATGAACGTAACGTATCTTGGTGATCTGTGATCCTGATAAACTCTATCCACGAAATTCAAAATATTCATGGTTTTTTGCAATTTGTTCGCTATAATTACACATCAGAGGTTTATGGCAGTCAATTTGCGGGAATGGCAGTATACATGATTATATCAAAATCTTTGCATTAAAATGTGTATCCTAGGAAGTTGTCCGAGTATCGAGTTTTATGTGAGTAACTCGATACTCGGATTTATTTCTTTAACTCTACACTTTTAAACAGAGATTTTTATATAAGTAAAGACGTGAAGATGATATTGGGATTCCCGCAATTTGACTGCCATAAGCCTTTTATGTCTTATTAGCTTCAAAATCGCGAAAAATCACAAAAAAATTGAATTTCGCAGGCTCACCCGTGGCGTGCTCCTTAAAATGTTCGTACTGTTATATATTCAATCTTGCAGTTTAGTGACACACATGTACAAGGTTGCTGATCCACCAATTTTAAGTAGAGATTTGTGCTTTGACGTCGAATATCGACCACAATTTAAGATTTCCTTTAAAACTCTGAATTTTATAATTTCACTTCAAATCTAGACCCCGGCGTGGGTGCTCGCTCAAAGCTGGCCCTCTCCAGGGGCCCAGCCTCTCTGTATCTCTGTATACTAGTTCTCATTAAAAGTATTCTTCTAACTCGTCTATCCTGCTGTTCTATTCTACAAAATGAAATAGCTGCCAGACAGCTGCCAACCCGAATATGGCATGCAAAATTGTACCTACTATTACGAGATATACTACGTTGACTCTTCACTTTGCACTATCAATTAACTGTTACCGCTCGTATTACTAAATCAAGACTGCATTACTAAAACAAGACTCGATCAAGACTCGAACAAAACTCGAACAAGACAAAACAACCCTGACTCCGTTCTCCCCGTTTCGCCCTTTTTATACATTCGTATCACCCTTTGTACAAGTAAAGACAAAACGGAAGTGGCGCCACTGCGCGCGACAGTGGCGGCACCGAGCGTGTAAGTGGCGCTTCCGGCCCAATGCTGCCATCTACGTAACCGTAAACAAAGCACGCTAGTCATGGGCGACAACATCCGGCCCTCCTGCACACGCATTCGTCCCGAATTGCGTGTTTGTCTGGTGTAATTGCTGAGAACAGAAGATAATAATTTAAGCAAATGGAAACTCGACGTTAGGATCATTCTGAATGTGTACATTGAATTCAGAATAATTCACCTTCCCTTTACCACAGAACACACGAAACTAGTTTAAGCAAATGGTAATATGATGTCAGGATCATTCTGAATGTGTACATTGAATTCAGAATATTCTTTATTCCGTTACACCTTTCCTTTACAACGAAACACAAGATGCTACAGTGCGAATGTGGCAACTTGTCAACTTGAGCGTGTATTGACCCGCCATCTAGGGTCGTGACTCGTGGCTCACGGTTACCATTATACCAGTGTTCACTCAGATATCTGGTACAATTTCGCATCACACTGTTAATCTTATGTTCGAAGCAAATACATTAGACAACAAAAATCAACCATTTAGTCGAAAATAACACCTTGACAACATCCGACTTATAAGATCACAAAACACCATAATATTCATAGCTATCAAATATGTGTTTACTTATTCATCGATCGGCCTCTCCTGATTTTAATGAGACGCGAATGCAACCTGTTTCTGTGAAAACTTTTGGAAAAATGATCATTTTCATATTTAATGTCAATGTATGCTCTGACGCGCAAAGGATTTATCATGTAAATTGTAACAATCAGTTCTCTTTTACTTTACCAAAATGTGCTTTCCACGGCACTTCAACGGGATTTTTAACATTTATTCTAAGCAACCAAACTAATTGCGCTTCTACCCATTAGCCACATATTAACATTATCCGATAATGGGCCAAATTCAGATAAAATAACTGAGACTAATAAAATGTTTGAACTCACTTTGGCAGCGTCGCTTATTCCTTTTCGCTGCTACTTAACAAAGAAAAATGTTACCAAATTCAACTGGATGTCCGCCTGCGTTTATGCCTTTCTTCTCGAGGCATAGGTACCGGGACACGTGGTTCTTGAGCACTTCTGATATTACAAGATATACTACGTTGACTCTTCACTTTGCACTATCAATTAACTGTTACCGCTCGTATTACTAAATCAAGACTGCATTACTAAAACAAGACTCGATCAAGACTCGAACAAAACTCGAACAAGACAAAACAACCCTGACTCCGTTCTCCCCGTTTCGCCCTTTTTATACATTCGTATCACCCTTTGTACAAGTAAAGACAAAACGGAAGTGGCGCCACTGCGCGCGACAGTGGCGGCACCGAGCGTGTAAGTGGCGCTTCCGGCCCAATGCTGCCATCTACGTAACCGTAAACAAAGCACGCTAGTCATGGGCGACAACACTACTCTATTACAGCTGACAAATTCATAGATGCATAGATGTACGCTCGTCGCTGTTTTGCAGAATAGCACGGCTGTATATTCCCTGAAACCCACGTATATAAATGTACCCATGACCATGCCGATCTGAAAGCCCAGTCTCCGGGACATGTCATCGCGGAAGCTCTCCGTCTGGTGGATCTTGTGTTTGGCCTCGGCGACCAGCTCGTTGCAAAGCGTCACCATCTTGAGCTTGTCTCGCGCCGTCATTCGGTCGTACACGTGCGTGTATTCTTTCTGGCCGAACGCGAAGTCTAATCGGCAGATGACAGCTACGCCTGCAGGGACGAATGTAGTTGATAGGTCGTTTTATGACGTCATACCGTCTTATATAATAAATACCAAATCGCTCTCGGTCTGTAGTTGTTTACATTCACACTAACAACTTTTGTTCTACGACTTTTCAAAATTCTGTATTAATTTATTTCATACAAAAATATGTTATTTCTGTAGTAATATTACACTGTTGCGGTTTCGCGCCGCGTCATTGCCACTTGCCGATGTTACATTACAGAGTAGGAACAAGTAGAGTAAGTATATATGTAAAGTATTGAATATTATAAAAAAAAGTCGTAGAACAAAAGTTGTTAGTTTTAATGTAAACAAATACAGGCCGGTTCATTGCTTATGTGTCGAATTGGCAACTATTTCTTATTCAACTAATTTGACATACCATACAATAATTTTTGCCTTACCGATGAAAACGTAAAGTGGTTTTATCATAATAACACTTTACAGTCTCAAATTGCTCTGTAGATATAATACAGTCGCGGACCGTGGTGTTTAATTATTACTTTATACATAAAACTGAGCTAAATTCCTGCATATTACAACCCAGGGCACTTATTATTTTACGACTCGATTCAAATAGGTAATATGTAATTAGAATCATTAATAATAATTAGAATCTATTCTAATATAATATATACAATTCTCGCGTCACAGTATTTGTAACAAAAATTTTTCAAAAATTATTTCACTCTTTGTAGTGTTTTGTATGGAAATGCTTTCCATAAAACCAACTTCAAATGCCACTACAAAGAGTGAAATAATTTTTATTTAAATTTTAGGTACCTACACCAATTCGAAGTCGGGCAATGTTTCATACAATCCCTAATAGTCCTAAATGACAAAGTCATAGACAATCGCCCGACTTCGAATTGGTGTAGGTACCTAAAATTTAAATAAAAATTATTTCACTCTTTGTAGTGGCATTTGAAGTTGGTTTTTTGGAAAGCATTTCCCATTTTTATTTTATACTTTTTAGTGGAAAACAATAAAATGCACAAGGCGTTGTAAGATATCCAAATTGCTTGAGGTGTGTTCATAAAATCTGAAGAGATACCTCAAATTCACCAAGATCCCATCATCAGACCCTGACTTGATGACTTTAGTCATCAAATCAGTATCTGCTAGCAAATGCACCAGTAACTATAAAAAAATACCCAACTCGCTTCAAGTATACTAGCAAAATTTGAAGAGTTCCCTCGATTTCACCAAGATCCCATCATCAGACCCTGACTTGATGACTTTAGTCATCAAATCAGTATCTGGTAGCATATGCACCAGTAACTATAAAAAATACCCAACTCGCTTTAAGTATACTAGCAAAATTTGAAGAGTTCCCTCGATTTCACCAAGATCCCATGATCAGATCCTGACCTGATGACCATAGGACAACTTGGAAAATATTACTCTTTCTAATAATACTCAAATAGTTTCATGTGTCCATACAAAATTTGAAGAGTTCCCTCGATTTCTCCAGGATCCCATCATCAGATCCTGACCTGATTAAAATGGGACCATCTGGAAACAAAACCCTCTTAAACAAAAAAAGAATTTTTCAAATCGGTCCACGCGTCTTCGAGTAATCGGTGAACATACATAGATAAAAAAAAAAAAAAAAAAGATTCCGACGAATTGAGAACCTCCTCCTTTTTTTGAAGTCGGTTAAAAAATACCCAACTCGCTTTAAGTATACTAGCAAAATTTGAAGAGTTCTCTCGATTTCACCAAGATCCCATGATCAGATCCTGACCTGATGACCATAGAACAACTTGGAAAATATTACTCTTTCTAATAATACTCAAATAGTTTCATGTGTCCATATAAAATTTGAAGAGTTCCCTCGATTTCTCCAGGATCCCATCATCAGATCCTGACCTGATTAAAATGGGACCATCTGGAAACAAATCCCTCTTAATCAAAAAAAGAATTTTTCAAATCGGTCCATGCGTCTCCGAGTAGTCGGTGAACATACATAGATAAAAAAAAAAAATAATAAAAAAAAAAGATTCCGACGAATTGAGAACCTCCTCCTTTTTTTGAAGTCGGTTAAAAAAAACAATTTTTCAAATCGGTCCACGCGTCTTCGAGTAATAGGTGAACAAACATAAAAAAAAAGATTCTGACTCATTGAGAACCTCCTCCTTTTTTGAAGTCGGTTAAAAACAACGCCTACCTCGTAGCTGCTTAATATGTATTTTTAGTAAGTGAAAACTTCTTGCGTTGGATTTTTGAGGAACCATCCCCCTAAAGAAACAAATCTTGTCTGTCTTTTCAATACTTTATTAGTTCTCTCGGTACTACTAGATGATCTACTTTTTGTCGAACCACTTCTCCTCGGGTTCCCAGCCGTACTCCCTCGACCACCACTTGTTCTTGGGTCGTCTGTTCATGATGGACGTTGAGGATGTCATGTACCTACAATAATTAATTAATTAAAAATAAAAACCGTCTTCAACTTTCATGAAACTACTGTTGAATAGGTACATCCTTTATAATTAAAAATTTAAGACTTATATGGTTTTATCATGGATACCATTATCAGAACTGGACTAAATTGAAAGGGTTCACTCGATTTCGCGTGATTGACCAGATATAATGAACGCGATATCGCGTGATCGATGGTAGTATCGTAATTGGCACCTATCAATTTTGAAACGGGTCCTCCTTTTCTTCTTTATTTTTCGTCTGTCTTGACGGTTTACTTATCTACCTCGTGGAGAATGAGTAGTAACAATTGTACCTAATACTGTACCAGCTGTGTAATTTATTTTGCGGCAGTAACATTCCTTGACAAAAGATGTTTCTTTTGTAATACTTACCTCAGCACATACCCATTATAACTATTCTACCGTGTCAGAGATTTGTGTGAGATCTCTGAGATCACTCGATATCGCGTGGTTGACCAGATACAATTAACGCGATATCGCGTGATCGATAGTAGTATCGTAATTGGCACCTATCAATTTTGAAACGGGTCCTCCTTTTTTTCTTTTTTTTCGTCGGTTCCGTGAAAAGGCTTTCAGGGAATTCCCCTTGGAGCGTGGTGCTCGTGGCCTCTTCGTAATCGCCGTGGACGTCTGTCTTGATGGCGTACTTCTTCTCTACCTCGTGGAGCATGTTAGACACGTGGACTATGTCCCAGTAGTGGCGCTCGATCTCGTCCAGATACAGAATCTAGACAATTTTTTTCACATACTTTACGACGAAAATGGAGTGTATACCTTTTAGGGTTAATTTTAGAGTATACGTATAACTTGCGAAATGCTGAACCGATTTCGATGTAAACATGTGGTATCGTTACCGATCCTTACCTTTTTTTATTGACAGAAAATGCATTACGCAGGGGAAACGGAAGGGTTATGTCACATAACCCTTCCGTTTCCCCTGCGTAAGGCATTTTCTGTCTATATACATAACTTATGTGGGACTTGCACCCACTAAAACTGTCTGTTTCCACGACGTACCTGCTGGCGGGAGTACGGGATTCACTGTCGTATTCACCGCGCTCCCGCCAGGTCTCGACCAGCCAAAGCAGCGGTACCTCCGTACCTTTCCTTTTATCCGTATCTACCTTTATCCGAATGATAAATTCTTAAATACATCTGTGTAAGGACCTTAGTTTTGGTCAGTTAAGTTTAGGTCAAAATTGATTTCAATAATGTTTGGGCTCGTCAGTTTTAGGCCACTCAAGTTTGGGCTCTATCTATGGTTAACACAAATAGTCGTCAGTTTTGGGGCACTTATGTTTGGGCTCTATCTGGTTAACACAAATAGTCGTCAGCTTTGGGGCACTTATGTTTGGGCTCTATCTGGTTAACACAAATAGTCGTCAGCTTTGGGGCACTTATGTATGGGCTCTATCTGGTTAACACAAATAGTCGTCAGCTTTGGGGCACTTATGTTTGGGCTCTATCTGGTTAACACAAATAGTCGTCAGCTTTGGGGCACTTATGTTTGGGCTCTATCTGGTTAACACAAATAGTCGTCAGTTTTGTGGCACTTATGTTTGGGCTCTATCTGGTTAACACAAATAGCCGTCAGTTTTGGGACACTTACCTATGTTTGGGCTCTATCTGGTTAACACAAATAGTCGTCAGCTTTGGGGCACTTATGTTTGGGCTCTATCTGGTTAACACAAATAGCATACCAACTCGGTTAAGTACAGCCGCGTGTTCATGTAATGACTGACGTTGTATTTATCGACCATGCGTCGATATTTCTCGTGGATGACATACGTCAGATAGCCGACTTCAAACGCGGCGTTCCCTGCTGCGTGATGCTGTACGCTGGTAAGTTTCGCCGGTTTGATCAAATTATAAGATGCTGCTTAACGGTTTGGTTGTACTCTTTTTGGGCACGTCGTTTTTAACTACATCTGTGTAAAGACCTTAGTTTTGGTCAAAATTGGTTTCAATAATGTTTGGGCTCGTCAGTTTTAGGCCACTCAAGTTTGGGCTCTATCTGGTTAACACAAATAGCATACCAACTCGGTTAAGTACAGCCGCGTGTTCATGTAATGACTGACGTTGTATTTATCGACCATGCGTCGATATTTCTCGTGGATGACATACATCAGATAGCCGACTTCAAACGCGGCGTTCCCTGCTGCGTGATGCTGTACGCTGGTAAGTTTCGCCGGTTTGATTAAATTATAAGATGCTGCTTTACGGTTTGGTTGTACTCTTTTTGGGCACGTCGTTTTTAACTACATCTGTGTAAAGACCTTAGTTTTGGTCAAAATTGGTTTCAATAATGTTTGGGCTCGTCAGTTTTAGGCCACTCAAGTTTGGGCTCTATCTGGTTAACACAAATAGCATACCAACTCGGTTAAGTACAGCCGCGTGTTCATGTAATGACTGACGTTGTATTTATCGACCATGCGTCGATATTTCTCGTGGATGACATACGTCAGATAGCCGACTTCAAACGCGGCATTGCCGGCCGCCTGGTGTTGTACGTCGACGAGCTCCGCTAGCGCTCTGTCCGTGTCTTTGATGACGTCAGCTGTAATGTTCAGTATCGTTTTTGCGGATTTCAGGTCGTCGCCCGTACACAGGTCCCCGGGACCCCATTTGAAGTCTGAGCCGCAAGAGTGGATATCTGAAAGTTTAGGTTAGGTTAGCTTAAGTTAGGTAACTAAAAAAAGTTTTTAGGAAACTAAATATCACTTGCTTAACGGTGAAGGAAAACATCGTGGGGAATCCTGCATGCCTGAGAGTATCACAAAAAATGTTCTCGAAGGTGTGTGAAGCCCGCCAACCCGCACTTGGCCAGCGTGGTGGACTATGGCCAAACCCCACTCAGTCTGAGACCCGTGCCAAGCAGTGGGACATAAAAAGAGGTTGTGAGAAGTTAGGTATTGCCGTGATATTCTGCAAAATTACTTAAAGCAGCGACGAGCGTACATCTATGCATCTGTAAATTCGTCAGGTGTAATAGAATTCAATTTTGCAGGCCATCTTCGGTAGGGCAGGTATCTGACAGCTGTTTCAGGGATGTACATTTTCAAGAATAGCACAGTTGTTATTACCTATTTTTGTCATAACTAGCTAATAAAATATTTAAAGTATTATAATCTAAATATGAAAAACTACTATATAAAAATAAGTTGAGTTTTCCTTCCTGACGCTATAACTCCAGAACGCACGAACCTATTTCCACGGTTTTGCATTCGTAGGAAAAGTCTCGGGCTCCGTGAGGTTTATAGCAAAGAAAATTCAGGAAAAATTTCAACAGAAAAGCGGGTAAATCTTTTTTCACATACTACAAACCAATATTTTAATTGCGTCGCGTTCAGGCGCTGTGGGGGAAGGGACTGTGGGTAACACGGGACTAACGGGCCGGGACAAAAATATTTCTAACGCGGAACGGAGTCCGCGGGCACTGCTAGTCTAAATATGATTATAATCTAGTTGCGGGGTGATTCCCATAAAGAAAATTGTAAATCGCCCAATTTCGCCGGCAACGCAACCATGACTAGCCAATCGCTGCCTAAGGTGATTTATTGAATTTATTTTTGTCTTTGTCACTCTCACGAATGCGTTGATGGCTGCGACATGCAGCGTCGCGGAAGAATATAACAGAAAAACGACCTTTTACCTAATTTCTCTAAAACTAAGCCAGTTATTTAAAATCTGTTTCACAACGTTTTTAGATATTATTATTACCGACACATTAAAACAAAAATTACAATTACATCCATTGTAGTGTCGGAAAAAAAGAAGAAAAACTGAGATTTTGGAGCAACTTTTGGGAGAACTTTCTATCGAGAAAATTTTATCTAATCGTGTTTCTGCTTCTCAACGATTTTAGATTAAAGACCCAAAATCACCCAAAATACATGGACGTATAACTAAACTTCACTAAAGATCGCTTAAATACGGCTTCTATGCCGTACGAGTATAATATGGCGGAGCGAGATGATGATATTGATATCTGATTATTTTTTATCCGTGTATTATGAACAATGTGCGTATGAAAAATGGTATCAACGGGTTTCTTTAATTTTCATGAAAAAGACAGGTAAAGATCTAAAATTATTCTTACAAATTACAAAAATGCATATCAACACTTTCATAATGTAGTTAATTTACACCATAACTGTAATTTTCTTTATTGCAAATTATTGTTAGGTAATTGCTTTTTATTACTCATTAAATACTTTAATTAAATTAAGTACCTAATTACAATTTTTCATTTTAAAATTTATCTCAAAGTAAACTCTACGAAATAACTTAAGTCGTGTATGGGATAGAGTAAAATGAGCAAATTGATTATAATCACTATTTTACTCTGTAAGCAGAAATACATAACTTTGATAAGTTCGGACATGTATTTTATTTCCGCGAGTACTTAAAGATAGACATAATTATACTTAGATACTTAGTAAGTACTTAAGTACTAAAGGACAAATGGATTTAACTTTTGATTTATGATGTTCAAAACGCGTAAAATAACCCAAATTAATAAAAAGGGGTCTGAGGGTGGCGCGGTGGCGGCTATCTTGAATTTGAAAAATTTGATCTGTCCCTAGGCAAAACACCTGCCTGAAGGAAAATTTCCCTATTGCCTCACGGAACCGGCAAATGATAATGTTGTAGGTCCGCTTGTATACCGAACCGACGCTCGGACTCCAGGGCCCGGCAGGCTACCCTGGTACTGGTGGGTCCGCGAGCTCGCTTCGCATCACCTCATCAACATGACTGAAGAGCTGGTCAAAGGTATAGTTTGTGTAGGTCCACTTGTATACCGAACCGACGCTCGGACTCCAGGGCCCGGCAGGCTACCCTGGTACTGGTGGGTCCGCGAGCTCGCTTCGCATCACCTCATCAACATGACTGAAGAGCTGGTCAAAGGTATAGTTTGTGTAGGTCCACTTGTATACCGAACCGACGCTCGGACTCCAGGGCCCGGCAGGCTACCCTGGTACTGGTGGGTCCGCGAGCTCGCTTCGCATCACCTCATCAACATGACTGAAGAGCTGGTCAAAGGTATAGTTTGTGTAGGTCCACTTGTATACCGAACCGACGCTCGGACTCCAGGGCCCGGCAGGCTACCCTGGTACTGGTGGGTCCGCGAGCTCGCTTCGCATCACCTCATCAACATGACTGAAGAGCTGGTCAAAGGTATAGTTGTTTTTTAGGCTTGCGCATGACTACAATCATGTCTAAAGGACAAAAATAATGAAGTCTAGGATGAAGCACACTGGTCTAGAAAACGCCTATTCACTCTTCTCTAGAAGGCACCCGGATTGTACTTGGCTGGGAATACAGAAGCTGGAAACATGTTCCACGCCTTAGCGGTACGTATCAGAAACGAGGGAGCAAAACGTTTCGTTCGACTTTGCTCTACATCAACCACATAAGTATGCCACTTTTCACGGCGTCTTGTGGTTCTGTTGTAGAAAGGTGAAGGAGCTTGATACAAGCTTGTGGCGTTCCTGAGCACACTCTATAAGTATATCCTGTAAAACACCCGCTAAACAGGCAATATTGCGTAAACTGAGTTTTGCTCGTGTTAGCGATTTCATGTCGATTACGAGACTATTCCACAGATGCAATGCAGAAGCTCAAGCAAGCGGACAAGATCAAAAGCGAGCATGCGGAACACAGCATCACGTACGAGCTGGGCTCCGTGGCAGCGGGCATCCAGGAGCGCTTCCACCGCATGCTGGTCACGTACCGCAAGTACGCCAACATGGACGCCTTCAAGAACAACCCGTACTACATGTACGACTACTTCTCCGCGTTCACTCATATACGTGAGTCAACTTAGAGTCACAGCGTCACGTACGAGCTGGGCTCCGTGGCGGCGGGCATCCAGGAGCGCTTCCACCGCATGCTGGTCACGTACCGCAAGTACGCCAACATGGACGCCTTCAAGAACAACCCGTACTACATGTACGACTACTTCTCCGCGTTCACTCATATACGTGAGTCAACTTAGAGCCACAGCGTCACGTAAGAGTTGGGCTCCGTGGCGGCGGGCATGCAGGAGCGCTTCCACCGCATGCTGGTCACGTACCGCAAGTACGCCAACATGGACGCCTTCAAGAACAACCCGTACTACATGTACGACTACTTCTCCGCGTTCACTCATATACGTGAGTCAACTTAGAGCCACAGCGTCACGTAAGAGTTGGGCTCCGTGGCGGCGGGCATGCAGGAGCGCTTCCACCGCATGCTGGTCACGTACCGCAAGTACGCCAACATGGACGCCTTCAAGAACAACCCGTACTACATGTACGACTACTTCTCCGCGTTCACTCATATACGTGAGTCAACTTAGAGCCACAGCGTCACGTACGAGTTGGGCTCCGTGGCAGTGGGCATGCAGGAGCGCTTCCACCGCATGCTGGTCACGTACCGCAAGTACGCCAACATGGACGCCTTCAAGAACAACCCGTACTACATGTACGGCTACTTCTCCGCGTTCACTCATATACGTGAGTCAACTTAGAGTCTTCCTCGTCATTTAAGTTTGATATCGGCCTCCGGAAATGACCGCCAAATACGATTTTGTGGCTCCTGAATCCAACGACTCTCCACGACTCTATGACTTGACTCTATGACACTGTGCTTTCCAGTGTGTAGCTGCCATTCCATCACCATCCGCCAACGTCCGACAATTCCATTCAACCCCTCTTTTCCATCTGTCTTTTTGTACAGTTTTTAATCATGCCGCTGCATCATTATTCTTTCAGAAGGTGACTACAACGAGATCCGCCACGAAATAGGTCTCTACCACGACATCGTAAACAAGTTCGAGAGCACCGAGCCCACCAAGTGGTACGACGCCTACACCTCCCCGTCCAGCGCTGGGCGGCGAGCAGCGGCGCGCGTCCGCTGGCGGCCCAACGCGCGCACCGATCGTCTGTAGCGAACCAACGCGTCGGTCGGTGGGGCTGTACCGCTACGTCGTGAACGAGGTCGAGAGCACCGAGCCCACCAAGTGGTACGACGCCTACACCTTCCCGTCCAGCGCTGGACGGCGAGCAGCGGCGCGCGTCCGCTGGCGGCCCAACGCGCGCACCGATCGTCTGTAGCGAACCAACGCAACCGGCCCAACGTTGGTCTATGCAGTCCGACGCGCAAACTTTCTTATTAAAATAATATAATAATATACAAGTACTTGTTTTTGCTTTATTCTTCCCATCCCATCCATTCCAAACGTATTTAGGCATATTAATAAATCATAAAAACTATTTGCTTGGGGCACGTTTCAAATTAGTTTGGACTAACAGATTTTGTAAAAGGCAAGGTTCAAGTCAGCAGTGCTATTCTACAAAATGTCCGTCTCTGAAACAGCTGCCAAGCCGAAGATGGCATGCAAAATTGTACTCTATTTCAACTGACGAATTCATAGATGCATAAGTAGATGTACGCTCGTCGCTGCTTTAAGTATTTTTACAGAATAGCACGGCAGTTTTCGTTCTCATGCATTTTTGAATATATTTATCCATAAGCATACTGTAGCAATCTTAGAAAGGTATAGGCAAGTATAGGTAGAAAAGTTATATTATGTGGCAAAGCTTCTGATCCATGTCTCAGCATGGCTGTTTTCTATTCTAAAAAGAAGCAATCTTTAGCTTTAAAATTTAAAAAATTGTGCATTGGAAGTAGCGAAATACTGGTTACAAATCAATTAAAACTAGGCAATAAAGTGATCATAAATTATTTACTCGTAGTGCTAAAAAATATATAATGTTATGAGTACTCATACTTATGCAGAACCTGAAAACTAATGAATGTATTTTCTGTAACTATCCTGATACACTCTCTCTGTAAGTACCTTCTAAATATCTATTTAACTCACAATACATTATTCTGAATTAACAGAAGTTTATACAAAGAAGAAGAAAACCAAAACTAGCCAGAGGGTTGAGCCATAGGACATGATTCAATTCGATGGATAGTTCAACAAGTCCTCTTAGAAAGAAGGAGGCTATCAAATTCATAAATGTATGTATAAACATTAGGTATATGGTCCACTAACCCCTTGCGTCGGCCAACACACTAAACCAGAGTTCAGAATTGTCCAATGAGAGTTAAAAATGTAAATATTAACCTAAGTTAAGGATTTGTATATAATTTGTTATGAAAAATTCAACAATACATTTTCATTTTCTTATATTGAAAAAAAAGGATGAAAATTATCGCGAAGTTGGTGATGTGACCTTGACGCTTTTTATTATTTCCTTCCAAAGCGATGCAATAGCAACACGGATGGGACGACACATTTTAGATACACCTGCAAATCACTTCTTCTTCTTCTCAGATCACTTCTTCAAATTTTCGAGGTCTATGGTTGTTTCATGTTTACAGGGGCAAACACTCCTTTGTCGAGATGCATGGAGGCTCCCGACATGAGGCCGCTGATGGGCGAGATGACCACCAGCCTTATTACTGTACTGAGCAATGAGACCAAAGGTAATGACTTAGGTAGGCAAGGGAGTTCGGATTCGCAATTTTATTCGTATTTGCTTTTTACTAGCCGGAGGAGTTGTGAGGGGAGTGAGGGGGAGTTATGAGGGGAGTGAGGGGGAGTTATGAGGGGAGTGAGGGGGAGTTATGAGGAGTGCGGCGGGGAAGTGAGAGGGTGAGAGGGTGTGGATGGAGAGGGTAAAGGGCTAAGAAGAAGGGTGAAAGGATAAGGAGTTGATGGGAGGAGTAATTGTCAATGGAATGATTATTATTTTACTGACAGACTACAAGCCCACTAACGTGGAAGAAATCATGCGCTCCGCCAGGAGGCAGCTGCGCGACAGTCTGGACCATCACGAGTACAACCAGTACGACAACAAGAAGCGTGCCTGCTACTCCACGCACATCACCTACCGATCCGCGTGAGTGAAATAAATAGCGACTCTAGCGCTGACACAATAAAGTGCAATTCAGTTCGCAACAGCACTTTATGCCTACGTTGTTGTGCTCTCTTTTTATCGCGTAATTATATCTTTTCCCTCTCTTTCCGGCTTGCTACAGGGATCTTGATAAAACCACTGAGGGGTCTGCGCTATGAGTCCACCACAAGCGAAGCTGACATCATGAGCTCCGCCAAACCACACCTGCATACAGGGAATACGTGTGAATATGTCAGATGCAATTTGACAAAACCGAGGGCAACGAGAGCTCGTTAGATCCAAGAATTGTAAGAGAATTGAACAGGGAAGTGAGAGTGTCAAACACGTTAAGTTTCGATTTTTTGTACAGGTTGTGGGACCTAAAGAGGTACTCGCAGATCCGCTGGCTCTACGTGGACCACCTGGAGTACGAGGTGGGCTACCTGACGCACGAGATCATCCACCGATACCAGACGGTGCTTGAGCTGTATCAGATGGTGGAGAGGAGGTGACTCAGAACAGCATTATCAGTAGTAACACTTTATAGTTATCTCCCAGGTAGCAAGTGACGTCGGCGACTAAAAAATGACGTCATTCTTAAGTCAATTTAGGGTCAGTACAGAACGTCCTAGATAGAGACCTCGGAGACTGAAAAATGACGTCATTCTTAAGTCATTTTAGGGTCATTACAGTAACGTCATTGCTGTACGTCATACTTACGTACCATTATGGTACTGTATTGTACGTACTGTATGCGTCATTAATGATACCTCCTAGCGACGTCATTTTACAGTCTATCCCTAAACTTAAATGTCCTCCGGTTGACGTCAATTGCATGGCGTATATAAGTGGTCTCAAAGAGCTAAATAACATAATCCCAGTTAGCAAGATGACATCGGCGACTAAAAAATGACGACATTCTTAAGTCAATTTGGGGTCAGTACAGTAACGTCATTATTGTACGTCATACTTACGTACCATTGTAGTACTGTATTGTACAGCATAATTAAATATGTTTGTTACTCCACCACTAGATGGCGCTATACTGTTTAATGTACAAACTGTATTGCACTATGAAGATTGTGCGTCCGCCACTTATATAGTTCGAGGTTTGACCAAATAAATCGACTTCGTTCTCTGCGGGGTATTTGTATAAATAAACCTCGAGACTCGAGAGGGAGATTCGAGACTGTTGAATTGCAGCATTTGTGACGCCTGATTGGTACAGTTAATAAGATAACAAAATTTGATGTTTTTAATCTTTTGCATGATGTCACACCAATGTCAGTCGCTGCCCTAATATTATGTAGTGTTTACGGCCCAGCCCAGTAACGTCCCTATGAATTAAGTATATGACGTCACTCCAACGTCAGTGGCTGACCTTATATGTATGTACGTCCCAGTAACGTCACTATGCATTTAGTATATGACGTCCCTGAAACGTCTGTAAACTGACGTCTTGAGGCTGTGACAAATTGACGTCATCTGAAGGGACCCGCGACGTCAAAACAGGACGTCTCTTACGTCGTGCAGGACCGTAAACTGACGACATAATGACGTAAAAATGCTACCTGGGCTCTGTATCAGGCTTAAGCGGTACTAGCAGATCCGCTGGCTCTACGTAGACCATCTAGAGTACGAGGTGGGCTACCTGTCGCACGAGATCATCCACCGATACCAGACAGTGCTTGAGCTGTATCAGATGCTGGAGAGGAGGTGACTCAGAACAGCATTATCAGTAGTAACACTTTATAGTTATCTCTGTATCAGGCTTAAGCGGTACTAGCAGATCCGCTGGCTCTACGTAGACCATCTAGAGTACGAGGTGGGCTACCTGTCGCACGAGATCATCCACCGATACCAGACGGTGCTTGAGCTGTATCAGATGCTGGAGAGGAGGTGACTCAGAACAGCATTATCAGTAGTAACACTTTATAGTTATCTCTGTATCAGGCTTAAGCGGTACTAGCAGATCCGCTGGCTCTACGTAGACCATCTAGAGTACGAGGTGGGCTACCTGTCGCACGAGATCATCCACCGATACCAGACGGTGCTTGAGCTGTATCAGATGCTGGAGAGGAGGTGACTCAGAACAGCATTATCAGTAGTAACACTTTATAGTTATCTCTGTATCAGGCTTAAGCGGTACTAGCAGATCCGCTGGCTCTACGTAGACCATCTAGAGTACGAGGTGGGCTACCTGTCGCACGAGATCATCCACCGATACCAGACGGTGCTTGAGCTGTATCTTAACACTTAACTCTATCCCAACTGGGGCCTTAGGAGCTATTAGAAAATCCGTTGGCTCTACGTGGCCCACCTGGAGTGCGAGGTGGGCTACATGACGTACGAGATAACCCACGTGGATAGTAGAGAAGGGGTGGCTCTAAACAGCATTACATTGAAACAGAGTACGGTAACAGTATCACGAGTTCAATGGTTTTTTCCCATTTCAAAAATTTCCAACAACATTCGTCTCACACTAGACTCAGCACTAGGCCACTTGATCCTACATGTTGTAAATCTACATCCTCGAGCCAGTGTACGGGAACAGTGTCACCTGTTCAATGGATTTTTCCCATCCCGAGAATTCCCAAATAGCTTTAAAAAGTTTTCACCTCAAAAAGGGGTTGAAACTGTCCAGATTCATCTCACACTAGACCCAATACTACACCACTTCATCCTACATCTACATAAACATCCTGGAGTACCTACCGTAATAATGGCACGAATTGAATGGCTGTTTCCCCATCTCGATATGCCCCATGCTCTTACAGAAGTTTTCTACATTCTGAAACAGTAATCGGTAACAGTTTCACCAGTTCATTGGGTTCCACCTCGAAAATTCCCAACGCACCTAAAGTATTCACTTCAGAAATGGTTCAAAAACCTTCCAGATTCATCCCGCACCAAACTCAGCACTACGCGACTTCATCCTACATGCTGTACATCTACATCAACATCTTGGAACAGTGCAAGGCCATCATGCACCTGTGCAACATGCTGCGTGAAATGAAACAGAAGTACAAAATGGACAAGAAGAAGAAGATGGGCGTTTTCGATGATTACGGTTCAGGAGAGAATGAGAAAATGAAATGTTCGTGTTTTTTGGGACTTCATTATGAGATTTTGACACACCGCTCCTCACCTTTAGCGCTGAAACATGGACACTAACAAATGGCCAGATCCATAAATCCAAAGTCACCCAGTGTGCTACAATAGAAGTTTCCTTGCAACCTTGAGCATTCTTGCAGGATTCTAAACCTGGCTAGCAGTTAACATACACTTTGGCTGACCTGATCCACAAAATCAAAGTCACCCAGCATGCTAAGGCTATCTTAGAAGTTTCTTTAAAGTTTAGAAGTCGCTTGGAACCGCTAGATACAAGTAACCATTGATAATAATAGTCAAGATAGGCCCATCCGAACATTTTACGTAGGTAAACCTTCTTCATACAAGAAAATGTAGCGCCATGTGTCGAAACTCCTGCGAAATACTGCGTAGGCTTGCAGCTTACTACTGACGCTGGAGGGGGTTTTGCTCCCATAAACTGGCGACATTTTTTCGGGCGGTCCGCCCCGTCTAGAGTATAAGTCAATGCAAGTAACGCAAAACTTTCGCATAATTCTAAGCCTGGTTATTAGCTAATACACTCTTCGGCCGGCCTGATCAAAATATTCAAAGTAACAAAGCGTACTATGGTGAGGGCTAAGTTAGTTCTGAAGGCTAAGTTAGTTCCTCATTTCTGAAGCATAGAATCAGAAATAAGGAGATTCGCAGGCGCACCAAAGTAACCGACATAGTTCTAACCATTAGTAAGCTAGCAGTGGGCAGGTTACGCTTTCTTTTTTTTCTTGTAGGAGTGATGGCCAGTGGAGCCGGAAAATGCTGGAGTGGAGACCGCGTACTTAATTAACAATTCCCATAATTTTGCATCTCAATAACATACGACACAACGCACTGCGCTCATAATCTTGAAACATCAGTTTTTAGGTCTCATTTTCCCCAGTAATCATGTTAGCTATAGTGCCCTTCAAACCGCGGTGTTACCGTGGTGGTACTCACTCGGACGAACTCCACAAGAAGTGTTTTACCACCAGTGAAAGTCATAGCCAATACACTAATAGCTGGATATAAGACACAGTCGTTTTCAGACATGAACTTCATGCAAAGCGATGCCAACGATAGCAAAGCGTATTTCAACCGTGAGAAGATAGCGATGGAGAAGTGGCTCAAAGAGAAGAAGAGAAGGCAGAGGGAGCGGGCGCGCGAACAGAAGAGAAATCGCCAGCAGATGATGAAGTACGGGAAGTGGACGCCGCGGCAGAGAACTTCGCCCAAGACTTAGTGAGTAGCGTTTAGTGGAAGGGTTGTTTTCCGATAGCAAAGCGTATTTCAACCGTGTGAAGAAAGCGATAGAGAAGTGGCTCAAAGAGAAGAAGAGAAGGCAGCGGGAGCGGGCGCGTGAACAGAAGAGAAATCGCCAGCAGATGATGAAGTACGGGAAGTGGACGCCGCGGCAGAGAACTTCGCCCAAGACATAGTGAGTAGGGTTTAGTGGAAGGGTTGTTTTCCGATAGCAAAGCGTATTTCAACCGTGTGAAGAAAGCGATAGAGAAGTGGCTCAAAGAGAAGAAGAGAAGGCAGCGGGAGCGGGCGCGTGAACAGAAGAGAAATCGCCAGCAGATGATGAAGTACGGGAAGTGGACGCCGCGGCAGAGAACTTCGCCCAAGACATAGTGAGTAGGGTTTAGTGGAAGGGTTGTTTTCCGATAGCAAAGCGTATTTCAACCGTGAGAAGATAGCGCTAGAGAAGTGGCTCAAAGAGAAAAAGAGAAGGCAGCGGTAGCGAGCGAGCTAGCAGAAGAGACATCGTCGGCAGCCGTGCTATTCTGCAAAATAGCGACGAGCGTACATCTATGCATCTATGAATTTGTCAGTTGTAATAGAGTACAATTTTGTATGCCATATTCGGGTTGGCAGCTGTCTGGCAGCTATTTTATTTTGTAGAATAGCACAGCTGGTTCCCTCGTATCTTCCAAATGGCTGAACGGATTTTGACACTTAAGTTGTGTTGGCATTTTGGAATATGTTGAAAAATAGTTTACGTCCTATTCACAGGCCTACCGAATGTAGAAAGACAAATTTCATATAAATCGGTCGAGCCGTTTCGGTGGAGTTTGAGTTACAAAATCTTTAAACAGTGTTACAAATACTGTGACAGTATGTATTTTTTTACCATTTAGCGGTACCTACCTATGCAAAATAACTTACAACCTACCGAACATACACAGAAAATTCCATTACAATCGGTCGAGCCGTTTCAGCCTTCACCTTGGGTTAACAAATCGAGATCTGTAAAGAAATAACATAATTTCCGCACTTACTCTGCACTTACATTACGGCTGGTCCATAAAGAGCTTTTGCTTGTGTCACGCCTTCGGCTTGTGTCAACAAATCGAGACTCGTAAAGAAATTATATACTTTCCGCACTTATATTGAAATGTACTATTGCAGCAAGCGCTGGGACGTCACGTGCGGCTGGTCCATTGAGGGCCTCGGCTCGTGTCACGCCTTCGGCTTGTGTCAACAAATCGAGAATCGTAAAGAAATGTGATACTTTCCGCACTTATATTGAAATGTACTATTGCAGCAAGCGCTGAGACGTCACGTGCGGCTGGTCCATTGAGGGCCTCGGCTCGTGTCACGCCTTCGGCTTGTGTCAACAAATCGAGAATCGTAAAGAAATGTGATACTTTCCGCACTTATATTGAAATGTACTATTGCAGCAAGCGCTGGGACGTCACGTGCGGCTGGTCCATTGAGGGCCTCGGCTCGTGTCACGCCTTCGGCTTGTGTCAACAAATCGAGAATCGTAAAGAAATGTGATACTTTCCGCACTTATATTGAAATGTACTATTGCAGCAAGCGCTGGGACGTCACGTGCGGCTGGTCCATTGAGGGCCTCGGCTCGTGTCACGCCTTCGGCTTGTGTCAACAAATCGAGAATCGTAAAGAAATGTGATACTTTCCGCACTTATATTGAAATGTACTATTGCAGCAAGCGCTGGGACGTCACGTGCGGCTGGTCCATTGAGGGCCTCGGCTCGTGTCACGCCTTCGGCTTGTGTCAACAAATCGAGAATCGTAAAGAAATGTGATACTTTCCGCACTTATATTGAAATGTACTATTGCAGCAAGCGCTGGGACGTCACGTGCGGCTGGTCCATTGAGGGCCTCGGCTCGTGTCACGCCTTCGGCTTGTGTCAACAAATCGAGAATCGTAAAGAAATGTGATACTTTCCGCACTTATATTGAAATGTACTATTGCAGCAAGCGCTGGGACGTCACGTGCGGCTGGTCCATTGAGGGCCTCGGCTCGTGTCACGCCTTCGGCTTGTGTCAACAAATCGAGAATCGTAAAGAAATGTGATACTTTCCGCACTTATATTGAAATGTACTATTGCAGCAAGCGCTGGGACGTCACGTGCGGCTGGTCCATTGAGGGCCTCGGCTTGTGTCACGCCTTCGGCTTGTGTCAACAAATCGAGACTCGTAAAGAAATGTGATACTTTCCGCACTTATATTGAAATGTAATATTGCAGCAAGCGCTGGGATGTCACGTACGGCTGGTCCATCGAGAGCTGGCTGGAGAACGACGACTGGGGCTGATGACGTCATTACGCCGCCCAGCGTCTGTCATATGGAAAGAAATTCAAAAAAATGAATGAGAATGATTAAATGATAGGGCATGTCATAATTTTTTTCTCATATATTTTTTTTAATTTCGTTCCATTTGAACAATACACTGCTTTCTGCGATGTGGGCTGCAGATGTGCTGGATCAATGTCTCCCAATAATAAACTGTCTTAATTAATGTTAATTAAAGTTTTTTTTTTCAAACTATAATTTGTATGTAAGCCAATCATCATCTGTGAAAAAGTAGGAAAATAAAAAGCACTAGTGCGGAAAATAATAACTTTCCGCACGCTATCAAATGTAGGAAGTCTACTTTTTGTAAAAATAAATTTAAGAAAAATTGGTACATACTTTAGAAGCTTGTATTAAACACGTGTTCTTGGCCTCAAAGTTATTTACTCAACTATATTAAATATCTACTTATTCTTATCACTCACAGATATAACCTTATCAACAATTTAGCGAACTTATTATCAGGGTATACAAGTAGTATACAAAGAGATTACTGAAGAGTGTTCGTCATCTTTGCGCGTCGGCTTGTGTTTGCAGTTTTCCACTTTGCGATAGATTTTTTCCTGTACAAGTTAGTACGTCATTTCACCTCATGGTATAGATATTTCAATCCATGATGAAGCGCCCCACTCTGTCAAAATTCAAACGAATTTATTGAAACATAAGCGATTTTGACAGATTGGGGCGCTTCTTCGTGGATTGAATATATCACAGATTTTATGAAATCTTAATATATATAAATCTCGTGTCACAATGTTTGTCCTCAATGGACTCCTAAACTACTGAACCGATTTAGTTCAAAGTTCGTGAATATCTGTCATTTGGTCCAACTTAAAAGATAGAATAGTTTTTATCCCACGTGGACGAAGTCGCGGGCATCAGCTAGTATATTATATATAATATATATATTTAATAAGTTTAGTGATGAATGATAATGTAGCCGAAGATGTCATCGTGATAACTTGAAAGGGGTAAGAAAACTAACGGTTTCTACACAGCATCGGGACGCTAAATCGCTTAATTGGTGGTGAGTCTCTGCTTATAATATAATATCTGGGTGACCGAGCTTCGCTCGGTGGCCAATAGATGGCAGCAGTAGTCATAATTTTATTTTTTTGGTAAATTCGACATTTAATAAAAATGAATCCTAGCTAGATCGATTTATCGCCCCCAAAACCCCCTGTATACTAAATTTCATGAAAATTGTTCCAGCCGTTTCCGAGATCCAGATTATATAGAAATATATATACAAGAATTGCTCGTTTAAAGGTATAAGATATAGGATAGTTTAAACTAGCCACGCCCGAAGCGTCCCACCAGACGAGAGAGAAAAATGTACATGTTTATAGAGTTTTTAAACACATTTGACGAGTGACGACCGAATGGCGTAGCGGTAGCGAACCTGCCGTCTGGGTCAGAGGTCGTGGGTTCGATTCCGAATACCTACTGGTAAATATATGTGTGATGACCATGAATATTTTCAAGTGTCTGGGTGTTTTTCAATATATTGTATTTATGTCAAAGACACCTATACTATCGACCCGGGGGACCGCGCGAAAAAATGTCGCCAGTTTATGGGAGCAAAACCCCCTGCGGCGTCAGTAGTAAGCTGTAAGCCTACGCAGTATTTCGCAGGAGTTTCGACACATGGCTCTATATTTTCTTGTATGAAGAAGGTTTACGTAAAATGTTCGGATGGGCTCATCTTGATGTTATTATCATAGATAGTTATTATATCAAAAATCACAAAAATTATGTCATCTGGTACCCATAACACAAGCTATCGCTGATTTGGTACTAGATTGCGATGTGTAAAATGTCTATATATACATAACAATTGATTATTTATTTTATTATGTCTCGATATTTTTGGTGTGAAAAGTAGGTAATCTGTGTAACCAAGAGATAATCTATTTCCATTCCAAATTTCCAATGATTTAAATCGCCATAGAAATCGGTTCAGCGTTCAATAGAACTACGTACCTACTGCGTGAAGCGGGTTTTAGTTACACACACATATTATATCTATGTACTCTATGTAGGTACTCTGTACTCTGTGCTATATGTACTCGTAAATACAAAGTATCGTTTTTAAATATTAATATCTGGGTGACCAAGCTTCGCTCGGTGGCCAATAGATGGCAGCAGTAGTCATTTTTTTTTTTTGGTAAATTCGACATTTTCTAAAAATGAGAGATCGATTTATCGCCCTCAAAACCCCCGGTATACTAAATTTCATGAAAATTGTTCGAGCCGTTTCCAAGATCCAGATTATAGATCCAGATATATATACAAGAATTGCTCGTTTAGCTCGTTTAAAGGTATAAGATTTTTAAATATTATAGCGCGCAATGATGAATTGACCTTTTTTTGTCACGTTATCATTATCACTATTATAAATAATATACGAACGAAACTCTACAGAATAGTATAGGAGGTTGTGGGGAAAAATTTGGAGATACATTGCTGAGTTTTCTACACGTTCTTTTCGGCGCAGAACTGCTTTCCGAGCGTGGCGGCAGTCTTGAATTTTTAGGTTTTAAGTTTAGAAATTTAGATCTAAGGATATGAAAGTTTTTTTTTAAATAAATGTTAGGTAAGTAAGTAGGTACTTACTATACTATAAATTTTTTTGACAGCATACTTACCTATTCATTGTCTTAAAAGAGCTTAGAAGGTCCTTTTAAGGGATTTTAGTGTTCTGCAGTGTAATTAAGAGACTATTACTTTCAAATTTAAACGTCATGTACCTAATGAGAATGTTTAATCTAAATTCGCCGTGAAGCAGTTCAAACACGATTGGATAAAAATTTCTCGATAGAAATTTCTCGCAAAAGTTGCTTCAAAATCTCCAATTTTCTCTAATTTCACAATGTGAAATCATAGAGACATTCACAGACTACGGTTTCGCATTGTGAAGTCAACATCTCCTGAGGATGTCCCGATGTCGGGACGAAACGTGCGTCGAAGAAAGTATTGGAAAATTGTGTGTGTTGTTTCATGTGGGCGGTGTTCCTGCATATTGTACCATTCAGAATCTTTTCAAGTAACTAGCGGATTATAGCGAAAGAAAAACAAATTGATCTTTCCTACTAAAATTAAAATCAGTGTATTTTCTTGATTATTATCCAACATCTTGATAAAATCCTCCACTATCTTTGCGACTGTAAAGTGATTGTTGACATCACAAGTTCATGATTATCCTGTCAGTTGCGCGAACCACGCTTGGTTGTTTTGACGTCCCACATCGATATAACCCGACCGAATCAAGGCGTTTGCTCGCATCACCTCTCGCTATCAAAACAAGTGTCTCCCGAATTCATCCGTGTTATACTTCGCAAGACGTAGAAAAAAAACATTCGAATTTTTTTAATTCCGTTCAAAAACTTGATTCAATCTGTGATTTTGAAGTGAAGTGTTTTTCTAAGAATTATCTGTGTGTTCTTTCATTGGATTTTTTGTCCATCCCGTGAGTATTGGTGGCTGTGTAATAATAAATATGATGTAATACAATACAATAATATGTAAAGTAGTAATCGCATATTTGACAGATTTAAGTCGTGTGAAAAGAAGTGCGGAAGTTCCATTGCTGTTTTTTAACTAACACCGTGTTTGTGTTTGTTTACAAAAGAATTAATGTATGCATCGATGTATGTAAAACAATTTTTATGAGTCGCCTGTTTAAGAGAGCTGTTTAAGTTTTAAGAGCTCTGAAAGTTTCTTTGTAGAGGCAATAGATAGGTACCTACCATTAAAATACTACAGTAGTTATTAGTTAGACTACCTAATTATTGTTTACGTTATAATATAGGTACGTAAATAACTCGATATATACATTGATTGCAAAGGTCATATTATCGTATATCTAGATAGGTACTACCTACCTACTTTGCGTCCGAGACTTCTGCTCGTTTTCACCATGGTTTTCACCAACATTTTAAGAGACACTCTAAGCCCTTAGGCGACAGTTGTTGTACCTGAGTGAAAACTGTCACCTATCGGCTTAGGCGTTTATTAAAGTGTTGGTGAAAACGAGCATTAGGTACCTACCAACCTACTTTAATTTGAGCTATAGACAGCTATACCTAAGGCCTATGAGATAACATATTGTCTCCTAGGTCCTTAGAAAACCTAGGTCATTGTTTAGTGCACTGCCACAAACTTTTTCCGGTGGTCAAAATTAGAATTAACGTCGCGGCGCGTCGGTTGGGTATTAGGTTTAATTTATGTATAAGTATAATCTAGGAACTCCCTGGAATTGGATCTTAGAAATACAGCAGACAGCGACCCAGATTCTGTAAGAAAAATATGAACCTACATTCATCAACCTAACCGTTTACAAATTCTGCCCGCTGATTGGCTCCCTGATTTACGTAAGCCAATCGGAGGGCAGAATTCTCTAACGATTACGATGAATGCGTTTTTCTTATGCAATACCCTGGACTGTCAAGTTTCTTTATACATGTTGTACGATTGAGAAAAAAATTGATCGCAGAGAGTGCGAGTCGCGCTCGCGCACTGAGGGTTCCGTGATATAAAAACTCATTCGCTGGTCTGTGGTTCCGTGCTATCCAAAGACACCTACTATTTATTCTCTTTGCCTATGCTATAGACCCGGCGGACCGCGCGAAAAAATGTCGCCAGTTTATGGGAGCAAAACCCCCTCCGGCGTCAGTAGTAAGCTGTAAGCCTACGCAGTATTTCGCAGGAGTTTCGACACATGGCTCTACATTTTCTTGTATGAAGAAGGTTTACGTAAAATGTTCGGATGGGCTCATCTTGATGTTATTATCATAGGTGCTATCGAAATTGTATCGAAAACAATCCCCAAGTAGAAGTAAACGAAAGAAAAGAAGGTAAACTGAACCCCCCTGCCTTCTGAATTCAAAAAGGAGCAAGAACTCACGTTTGTTGTATGGGAGTCCCACTTAAATGTTTTATTTTTAATTCATTACATAATTATGTATTCTAAAAGTGAATAAGTATTACAATCAAAATATATTCTGTGAATATTTCAAGCATCTACCTATTGCTATTATCATTATCTAGCAAAAACGAACGTTAAAAAAAGTCACGTTTGTTGAATGGGACGCCCCCTTTATATACATATACTATAGCTGATGCCCGCGACTTCGTCCACGTGGGATAAAAACTATTCTATCTTTTAAGTTGGACCAAATGACAGATATTCACGAAGTTTGAACTAAATCGATTCAGTAGTTTAGGAGTCCATCGCGGACAAACATTGTGACACGAGATTTATATATATTAAGAATATAAGTATTTTATTCTGTTTTTTTTTTGTTGGTATAGCGGCAAAATAAATACATCTGTCAAAAATTCAGCTGTCTAACTATTACGGTTCAAGAGATACAGCCTGGTGATAGACTGACAAAGTCTCAGTAGGTCTGTTTTCATCCTTTGGATACGGAACCCTAAAAAAGAGTCTGTCTGTGTTTTCAATGATGACAGCGTACAAAGACATTCTACGGATCTCTGCCTCTTATCTCTGACGTGATAAGTTCTTTAACATTTTTCGGCCATACCAGCCCGCGAAATTCAAATTTTATTTAGTTTTTCCACGTTTTTCGCAAATATACCTATTACACTAAACATTGTAGGTTTTAAAAATATTTAGGCATCTACATATTGTGTTTAATAGAAACTTTGCTCGAAAATTCCCACACCTCATATTATTGGTTCCCGAAAGATATTTTTTGCTGTTTCCCAGATTTCAAGCTATCGGATTCGGGAATCAACATAATTATGTAGTATTATTGTTGAGCAGAGTTTTTATAAAAAAACATGTCAATGCATAATTATTGTGCCCGCAAAACTCATTGCCATAAGCCCTCGATGTATAATTAGCCCACTATTAGCGAAAAACTAAATAAAATTCAAATGTTCGTACCCGGATGGTATATCCAATCCCCCTTAATTTGGATTTCGTTCCATAATCATCATCTTTTTCGTCATCATCATCAAAAGGGTTGACCCTTTTTATGTCCCACTGCTGGACACGGGTCTCCTCTCAGACTGAGAGGGGTTTGGCCATAGCCCACCACGCTGGCTAAGTGCGGGTTGGCGGGCTTCACACACCTTCGAGAACATTTTTGTGAACTCTCAGGCATGCAGGTTTTCTCTCGATGTTTTCCTTCAGCGCTAAGCAAGTGATATTTAGTTTCCTAAAAACGCACATAGGTAGCTAGGAAAAGTCAGAAGTGCGTGCCCAGGATTCGAACCCGCGACTTTCTCATGAAAGGCGACTGAGGCTATCACTGCTTACAATGGTGATTAAGGCGATATCAACGACTCTGCCCGCGAAATTCAAAATTTTCATAGTTTTTTGCAACTAGTACGCTAATTACACATCAGAGGTTTATGGCAGTCATTTTGCGAGAATGGCAGTTACTTCTTTACATGTTTATATCAAAATTTTTGCATAAAAATGTGTATCCTAGGAAATTAGTTCGAGTAGGTATCGAGTTTCATGTGAGTAAGTCGCAAATCTCGGACTAATTTCTTTAACTCGACACTTTCAAGCAGAGATTTTTATATACACACGTGAAGATGATATTGGGATTCCCGCAATTTTACTGCCATAAGCCTTATTAGCTTAAAATCGCGAAAACCTACAAACAATTTGAATTTCGCGGGCACAGCCGTGGTGTGCTCCCATTAAATAGACATATACCGACATATCGCATTTACTTCTCGTATAAGCTATATTTTATATTTATGTGATTCGTACGTATAAATTGATACGCGAGTCGCGACGCCTGTGAGTCATGGGGAAACCACGGCATCTTACGTCACAATCACATATGGCTAAATGAATGTTTGGCGTATGTTTGGTACCTACCTAATGTACGAGCAAAGACCGAAAACGCTCAGTGAGCGAAAAAAGCGCTCTCAAGTCACAACGTACAGTATAGGGTTATATCATAAAAAATACCAAATCGCTCTCGGACTTTAATTGCTCTAACAACTTTTGTGGAATCATTTATTTTATTTTTTAATGGAAAACTTAGGTACAGCTAAATCTTACAGACTATAGTCTTACATCTAATTATAAGTTTTCACAAATAGGTAAGGGCAAAAGATAGGAAAATGGGGTTTAAGTATCAAGTGGTTGGTAGAAGAAGTTAGTGGAAGTGATAGTGGTAAAAGCACGGTATAAGTCGATGGGTCGACGATGCAGCGTCGCGGAAGAATATAACAGAAAAACGACCTTTTACCTAATTTCTTTAAAACTAAGCCAGTTATCAAAAATCTGTTTCTCAACGTTTTTAGATATTATTATTACCGCCACATTAAAACAAAAATTACAATTATACCCATTGTAGTTTCGAAAAAAAGAAGAAAAACTGAGATTTTGAAGCAACTTTTGGGAGAACTTTCTATCGAGAAAATTTTATCCAATCGTGTTTCTGCTTCTCAACGATTTTAGATTAAAGACCCAAAATACATGACGTATTAATTTATTAATTTAAAAGTAATTATAGTTTTTAAACAAAACTTCACTAAAGATCGCTTAAATATGGCTTCTACGCCGTTAAGCCACAGGTGACAGTTTTCACCTACAACAACTGTCACTTTAGGGCTTAGGTGACTCTTAAAATGTTGGTGAAAACGAGCACAAGTCCCCAAATATCAATAATCTTTTCCCAAAGGAAAAGATTCGAAATATTTTTTTGCCATAAATTGGCGTACACTATGTACTAGTATATCGCCGTGAAATAGATCAATCTCAAGGGTCCCAGATATATTAATTTTAATTATATAAGCCGTAGAGTTATGCTGGTAAGGAAACAAGCATTTTTGGAAGCGGTGAAGACATTTTTCCGCACCGTCCTGTCCAGCCTCCAGGTAAGACTCAAGACATATAGTCTTGAGTTGTTTTATCGCTCAGTGAGCGTTTTCGTTAAATTTGATGTCAATTTGCCAACAAACGTTTTCCTGTTAGACCTTTTATAATTGTTGTAGGTATCTTTGGTTTCCTACCAAAGAATTTGTTGGAAGAAATTAGCCTTTTATTTGCGAAAAACTGAATACTTAAAATTTGAATTTCACCGGCTACTCAATGTCAATTATATTATAATATATAGTGGTATAAAGGTACTGTAACGGAAATATGAGAAATAAATTTATTATTATTATTATTATATTAATTTGCCAACTATGTATGTATTATAAATCGTTTTCCTGTTAGATCAAATAGATAACTGAGTGATCGAGCTTTGTTCGGTAGTATAACTATTTACCAATAGATGGCAGCAGGAGTCATATATATTTTTAGTAAATTCGACATTTTCTTAAAAAATAATACTAGCTAGGTCGATTTATCGCCCCCAAAACTATACACCTGTATAGTAAATTGCATGAAAAACGTTCGAACCGTTTCAGATTATAATAGAGATTATCTTTTTTTTCACGCCTATCTTGTATCTAAGCCTCAATTTGCTGATTGTGATAAAAAATCTAGGCCGGTCTGAAAAATAATATTATGTAAATATGAAAAAATTAAATATTCTACGTAATTTTATTACTCGTATTAAACAGCAAAAATCCGCGACAAAAATTCAGTGAAACCACGTCGGAATACATTAGGTAAAGGCTCACTGGGCAAAATGATTTTAAATAGTTACTGAAATAATTGAGTGTGACTGACGGACGGACGGACGGACGGACGGACGGAGAAAGTCTCACTATAAGGGTTCCATTTTTACCATTTTGGTATGGAACCCTAAAAATAGCGACCCTAGCTGACACGAAAAACTTGAATTCAGTTCGCAATAGCGCCTGGCCACGCCTCCAAAAAGAACTTCTCTTTCTATCGCGTAACTTTATCGCATTCGACGTACTAGGGCTACCTCACCATCGGGGGCACGCAGCGCGTGAAATAGACCGTACCCGAACTAACGCGAGCAAAGTAGTCGGCGCGTGGCGGCCGTCTGACATTAGTACGTCGAGACGCCTACCTGTATTTTCTCGATCACGTGATAAGTGGATCTGGCCTGGTGAAACTGACATTTCTACATTCATTCATTTCATTTTAGACGACCTCCGTGGCGCAGTCGACGCACGCTCGGATTCGAGTGGGAGGTCGCGAGTTCGATTCCCGCCATGGGCCACTTTGGAATTTTATAATTTCTAATTTGGCTCAGGTCTGGTCTGGTGGGAGGCTTTGGCCGTGGCTAGTTACCACCCTACCAGCAAAGACGTACCGCCAAGCGATTTAGCGTTCCGGTACGATGCTGTGTAGAAACCGTTGGGGTGACATAACTTACCCCTTCCAAGTTAGTACGCTAACATCTTCGACTGCATCATCACTTACCATCAGGTGAGATCGAAGTCAAGTACTAGGTAACTTGTATAGCGGAAAAAAAAACCTCACTCTACCATCACAGTATAGTCGGTAGAGAGTATTATATTCTATATTCTATTGCTCTCGAATATCGTGGCGTATTCGAGTTCCTTATAATGCCACAAGCTTTTCTCATATGGTGGCCAGAACTTAAACTAACGTCGCGGTTGAAATTATTCACTTTGCTGTCTACTCCTGTTGGTGTTTACTGTGAGCTGTGTTATTATTTTCGTTTTATAGTTTTATCTACATAAATAATGCCTAAAGCAATAAGCAGTGACGCGGGAAACATCACCACCACAATCCTCAACAGCGACACCCTCACCGGACTATGCTCTCTTGGCAAGTTGTATGACATTTACAGGAGGGCGTAGTTGTCGAATAAAGACAGCCAGCGAATAAGCCAAAACGACCTTAAATATACATATACTTTCAACGTACCGACAGATATGCCGTCGACGGAGCGAACTATCAAACAGTAGCACAAGATAGCGGCGTTAGTTTCGATTTTGGCCACGCGCCGAGATAGCCTTGCCGCACTGTATAAACTCCTTTAGACTGGCGTAGAAGTCTATTATTACATTGATTTGTCGCGTTATCAGTTATTTTATCAACATTGAACTTGACACTTCGTTAGTCAATAGCTAGGTCAAGACTTCAAGAGTCGAAAGAGCATTCATGAGGAACCATTGTTTACCAGTTCCGGTACGATGCTGTGTAGAAACCGTTGGGGTGACATAACTTACCCCTTCCAAGTTAGTACGCTAACATCTTCGACTGCATCATCATTTACCATCAGGTGAGATCGCAGTCAAGTACTAGGTAACTTGTATAGCGGAAAAAAAAACCTCACTCTACCATCACAGTATAGTCGGTAGAGAGTATTATATTCTATATTCTATTGCTCTCGAATATCGTGGCGTATTCGAGTTCCTTATAATGCCACAAGCTTATCTCATATGGTGGCCAGAACTGGAACTAACGTCGCGGTTGAAATTATTCACTTTGCTGCCTACTCCTGTTGGTGTTTACTGTGAGCTGTGTTATTATTTTCGTTTTATAGTTTTATCTACATAAATAATGCCTAAAGCAATAAGCAGTGACGCGGGAAACATCACCACCACAATCCTCAACAGCGACACCCTCACCGGACTATGCTCTCTTGGCAAGTTGTATGACATTTACAGGAGGGCGTAGTTGTCGAATAAAGGCAGCCAGCGAATAAGCCAAAACGACCTAAAATATACATATACTTTCAACGTACCGACAGATATGCCGACGACGGAGCGAACTATCAAACAGTAGCACAAGATAGCGGCGTTAGTTTCGATTTTGGCCACGCGCCGAGATAGCCTTGCCGCACTGTATATAAACTCCTTTAGACTGGCGTAGAAGTCTATTATTACATTGATTTGTCGCGTTATCAGTTGTTTTATCAACATTGAACTTGACACTTCGTTAGTCAATAGCTAGGAGGTAAGTTGTAATGGTAGAATAATATTATCTCGTACATTCATAATTACAAACATGCGGCAGACACGTGAAGGGTTTGGCAAAAAAAAGTAGGAATATTTGTGGCGCCACTGGCTATACAAAGTCGATTGAAATTCAATTATTTTGGTTACAATCATTGACTTACGAGTATACTCTAGACCCGGCGGACCGCACGAAAAAATGTCGCTAGTTTATGGGAGCAAAACCCCCTCTGGCGTCAATAGTAGGTAAGCACATGGCTTTGGCTCTACATTTTCTTGTATGAAGAAGGTGTACGTAAAATGTTCGGATGGGCCTATCTTTACTATTATTATCAATGGTTACAATAATATCGGGTACTCGGCCCATCCCCAATAATACCTAACTAGAACTATGTTAGTAATATTAATTTTTTGTTTTATATTCGGTGATTACAATAAAATTTCGACCAATGGACGCGATTTCTAGTTATAATCCATTTTGTTGCAGATTTTTTTCATCTACGCTAGACCGGTTTTGAAGAAAATCTTCACCAGACACCATGTTGGACGAGGTGATGCCTACCATGAGGAGCTTGAGCCCCGATCCGGTCGACGTGGCTGCCATCAATAAAAAATATATATCGGTAAGTTGCGAGCATAGTAAGCGTATTTTTTTATAAGGCTTAGATTTAAAGACGTTTATTCTCGGGGCGTCTCCATAGTTTTTATATCTCATAGGTAGACAATGATCATGTAGTAGAATTCAGTCTGAGTATAGTACTCAATCCTCACTTTATAAGATACTCTTTATAAGATAAAACTCACTCGATTTTTTCAACACTGATATTTTTAATATACCTTCTCCCAACATTTATACTCCCTAAAATTGAGGAAAACTTATTTGCTGGCTGCCTTTGTCCTACGATGGCGCCCTCGTGACAATGTCATTCAAGCGCCAAAATAGCCTTGTCGCACTGTATAGAGTTTTATCGTCTAGAATAAACGTCAGTGATTGGTACATCGTCCACGTACCTATCAAAGGGAAACAATGACGAAAGAATTTTACAACAAACTCCCTGATGAAATATTAAACTTATCCCTCAATAAGTTCAAAGTCGCTGTAAAACGAAAGCTCATTAATAAAGCTTACTATAGTATTAAGGATTACTTACATGAATCAAATCCTTGGGGATGAATGAACTGCTGTAATTATACTAGCTCAATTAGTTTTAAGAGCTTTTGTGAAGTGGTGATAACAGAAAACAAAACCCGGCTGAGTTTGTTGTGGGCTTCTTCTCAGTGCAGGGCGCGTTGGAACCCTCGTAAACTTAGTTTTAAGTCGACTTGGAGTTATCGCCATACAAATGTGACAAATATCATAAGGACCATTTACAAGCGCCTGTATATTAGGCCTATGTGAAATAAAGATATTTTGAGTTTTTTGAATATTGGCGATCCTTACTGGCAATTATTATTTACCACCAGATGGCGCATCGTTTCCATGGCCATAACATTGACCTATATTTTATTACTCTATGGGCTTGAGGCCTGACGCAGGCACAGATAGTATAATACTATAACGCAGGTTTGGTCAATGGGTTTGGTAGAGTCTGGTTGCCCCGCGCGATCAGCGATTGTGTCGCTGCCTTGCGCGGGGATGGGTCAAGACCACAACCTACTCTATGGTCAAGACTTCAAGAGTCGTAAGAGCATTCATGAGGAACCATTGTTTACCAGTGTTTTCACTAGATGGCGGCGTTTTAATTAACAGTTATTTTATGAGGTCGAATGCGTGAGAAATAGCAACTGTCAACCAATTTTCCACCCGCTTTAATTTTGTGTTTAGGTTTTAAGTGTGAAAATAATTTACTAGGTAGCAACTTTTAGATTCTACTAGGTAGGTACCTACTTCATGAGAAAACAATACATGTAAAGACACTTATTTTTATTTTTTGTGCATTTTACTACAGCCTCAGGGCGTAACATGTACCTAGTTGACTTGTAGTTAGTAGGTTAGTAGTGGTTAGTACTTATAGTAGTTTGATCCTGTAGTGTATCCACAGATTGGGTAGGCATCCCTCGGATTCTGTACCCTAATTACCAACATACTCTATGGATTCTGGCAAATTACACCATCTATATTCAAGTAGAAGTACACGCTACATCCAACTAATTACGTAGCAGTTCTGCTATTTGTCAATAGATGGTGCTACTAAGTTTTGACCTTATTAAAGTATTTGAAATTATGTTATAACTAGCATTATAAATTATATACCAGTATGACTCTACAGTATTGAAGTTATTTATTAAATTACTACATCCGCAATAATTACAATTAATAATATATTCTAGTCTAAAGCATGAAAACATCGCCCCACCTCGCTTATTTGTATAGTTCTGTCTCGTTTCATACGTCATTATCAGATGTGACGCTGACGGTTCGTTCAGCTGTCGTCACTCAAACTTCGATCAAAGAGTATATAATCACTACGTTTTAACTTCGATCCGAAGTCAGTCACAAACAATTTACTATTGAGTGTAATCGCCTTATTCATTATTGTGAGATAAAACCTAAAATCGTTGCGAAATCGCGTATTTTCAGTGCTAAAACTTTAATGGGACTGTGAATAATTTGTTTTTCTGTGTCACCGGTTACGAAAAATACGGACTGTCAGTGCCTAAGTGTTTAAAAAAAAGTGTGCGTTCACGTGAAACAGTGAAGTAATTTTCCGTTTTTCGCTTTGTTTTTACCATTTTTATTGGATGTCTTGCGTTTTGAAGGTAACGGAGCGTAACTAGCGGCGGTCTCACATAAAAATGCTAAAGAACCGTTTAACTTTTGAGGTTAATCCGACTAACGTTAAGCTGAAATGTTTTTCTTTACCTTTTCTGCAGTTTATAAAAAAAAAACTACTTATAAAAGGTTGTTGTCCATGGAAAACTAAAAAAAGTTGTTTGTTGTCTTTGTTTTACGGTAAAATTATGAGGTTGTTTTTCATGTTTTTTAGGACTTTTTCAGTATTTTTTATCTTATCAGAAATTCTTATCGGAATCTTGTATAAACATCAAACTGTGCCTTACAAAGGGTTCAGGTTTCCTTTGGCTGGTTACAGGGGGAGGGGTGGGGCGGGGGGAAGGGGGAGGGGGGGAGGAGGTGAATCCCCCCTCCAAGTGAAAAAGTGCGAAACTCAATAGTTTTAGAGAAAAAAAATTTTAAAGTTTTTAAATTTTTAGGTTATTTCGATCATTATAATGAGTACTTTACACAGCGGAAGGGGTAGGGGGCTGGATTAAGGGGCGCGGGAGGGTAAAGGGGAAGATGAAGCCCACTTCCCAACCCCCCTAAGGGAAATTTTATGTATTTTTTTTTATTTTTAAGTATTTTTTTAAGAAGATCTACATAAGTATACTTACAACCTTTGTATTCAAATCAGATGAATGACAGCTCTAAAATAGGGACCAATTCAGATCTGTGACTTCTCCGGCGCTGCGGGAAGTGCAGCCCCTTCGCCCCTGCGTAGCAAAGCACAGGCACCCACGCTCACCTCCGCAGCCTCGGCATGCTGGTCGCCTTCGGCGACCAGCCTCGGCCGCTCCGGCTCGCCCGGGTGCCTGTGCTGTGCTACGGCGGGCGGGGGCTGCACTCCCTCCGCGCCTCCGACTTAAAAAAAAACACTCTAGGGGTAGGACAAACAAGACTGCTTGGTGTCGGGGTTAGGCAGTTCGGTTCTGTGACTATTTCGACCTAAATCAATCCAGTTCGATTTTGTGTCCATACTATAATTTATAATAAAAAGAATGTCAATGACAGTTAAAAATAATTAAAATAGTTGAATTTCTAATTTTAAAAAGGTACAGCAAACGAAATATTTTATTTCATATATTTACGTAATGTATTTCCAAAAAATATTAATAAATTGTTAACTTTAAAAAAATATTAAACACTTAACATGAATGGAATACGAAAAACGAAACGTTTTTTGACAACTACGTGTCAAAACAGTCTTTAGTTTATGGTCATTGATCAATTTTGTCTGAAATTTCATATAGAAAATCGTAATTTTTAAAAATTTATTTCTCGTAAATTACTGAGATTCGCGCTAAAACCTTTTAGTGCTAGGTTTAAAATATTATAAGCCATCTGTAAAAAAAAAATGAACTGCCAACTAATAACCAGCCAAAGGAAACCTGAGCCTTTGACACTTGTTTGTCACTTGACAGGCTAGGTCAAAATTTTTTTGTCCTTTTCACATTATTCCAGAGGGAGAAGGAGAGCATTATATTTTTTTGCCCTGTGAGTAAAATGTCAGATGGATTAGTCACATCTATGTTATGTATAGCATAAAAGCATACAAAGTAATGTATAGCATAAAACAAGACTAGAGAAAATAAATAAATCATTTAAAGGCAATGGGATACGCTTTTATAACAAACTCCCTAATGAAATATTAAACTTATCCCTCAATAAGTTCAAAGTCGCTGTAAACCGAAAGCTCATTAATAAAGCTTACTATAGTGTTGAGGATTACTTACATGAATCAAATCCTTGGGGATGAATGAACTGCTGTAATTATACTAGCTCAATTAGTTTTAAAAGCTTTTGTGAAGTGGTGATAACAGAAAACAAAACCCGGCTGAGTTTGTTGTGGGCTTCTTCTCAGTGCAGGGCGCGTTGGAACCCTCGTAAACTTAGTTTTAAGTCGACTTGGAGTTATCGCCATACAAATGTGACAAATATCATAAGGACCATTTACAAGCGCCTGTATATTAGGCCTATGTGAAATAAAGATATTTCATTTCATTTCATTTCAAAGTTTATTAGCATTAGTGACTAGAGTGCTTGCTAGGCACAGACTTGTATACTCAAGACAGGGCGAACAGCGCAAAAAAATGTCGCCAGTTTATGGGTGTTATTGGTACCAACAGTATAAGGCCACGCGGTAGTTCAGGCAGCAACAGCAGCGGGTATTTTGATAGATGACGCTTGTACTGATGATGCAGATACTGTTTGTTTGTTTATGTAAATTGTTCAGATGTTCAGATCTTTACTATTTTTATCTATTTTGCTAGGGTTATCAACCCTCCCAGATTATCTGAGAGACTGGTAATTATGTTTATTCTCCTGACCTCCTGGGGTTTTAACTGAATGGATCTCTTTAACTGAAAGAGACGCTACCATACAGTACTTTAATAATGGCTGTAATTGCTTTCAAAACTTGAAGTTGAGTGATGTGACCAAGTTCAACGCAGAGCTTCGTGTGTGACATCAGTTGTTAGGTCTCAATTCAATTCAAGTCAATTTGTTTAGTAATCACATCTAACTACAGTGCCCCTCAAACTTGTACACAGCAATACATGACTGCTTAGAATGCAGTAGAGTAACAATCTTCAGTAATTTTTCTTACTTTTCTGGTGTAGATGGCAGCACATGCAGATTTATCTGAGAGGTCCTGTGCCTGTAGATAAAGTGGCATTCTATTACCGATGTTGCAAATCTCTGCTTAGTCGTTCACTCTTGACAGAGTGGTTGTGGTTATACTTTCGTAGTTACGATGTCTAATGATGTGCCACCGCTGCCTTAGCGATAGTTCTCCAGTTGCTCCTGTTGGCGGCATTGCGAGAGCATTCAATAATTGAGGAACTTGTAGCACTTTGGATCCACCTAATTGGGGATCGACCACGTGGATGCGTCCCTACCACTCGTCCTTGAACCCCCAGATGTTTGATAGTATCTGTTCTTGATATGTTGATGTTGCAAATAGAAAAGTCCAAAATATTTGGTATTTATATTATTATGTATGAACATACGCGATGTCAAACTCATGTCCCTTCCGGTTGTCTTCAGCATCCGTCACAGCACACTTTGAGTTTATGGTTATTGTCTATGATTACCTATGCTATGGCTATGCTATTCTTATGCTATACCTATATCTACTATGTACACCACAGATATTAGCTAACACTGGTATAGCGTAAGCTAACGTCAATTCCGTACATTTTTGGCATTCTATATCCCTGAAAATATCGATATTGCTTATAGAATGTCACTTTGTCTATGCCCCCTTGGTTGGATTTGGCATAGGTCAGTATGGAATTCTATAACCATGAAGAGGGTTGTAACCAGCTGTGACCGAATTATCTCGCCAGCACCCGTGTCCTGTATCTAGGTGCCTATTAAAAAATGATAGCCACGGGTATATATTTTTTATCCATTAAAGGTGCTATGAAATAATAAAAAAGTTTCGAAGCAAACCTTCAACGGGTGAAAAACCTATGGCAGTGGCTATCATTTTTTGATAGGCACCGATATACAGAATACGGGCCCAGGTCAGTCCTGATATAAGTACATATTTTGGTTCCATTTGATTCTCTCGAGTGGAAGTAGAAACAAATTTAAGAAACATATGTCATGATTGCCTGTGGGAAACTCGCATGATAAATTTAGCAATCATTAATCTTCTAATATATAAAATTTCCGTGCCAATTTTTGTTATGAATGGCTCGACCAACTGATATGAGATTTTCTGTTTATGTTCTGTATTTTTATGTCCCTAAACGGCAAAATAAAGTTTGCCGGGTCCGCTAGTATTAATCTTAATATATATAAATCTCGTGTCACAATGTTTGTCCTCAAATATAAATCTCGTGTCACAATGTTTGTCCTCAATGGACTCCTAAACCACTTAACCGATTTTAATAAAATTCGCACACAGGGTGCAGTTTGCTCTAACTTAAAAGATAGGATAGCTTAAATCTCAATTTATCTATTTTTTTTATATCCTTAAGGGCAAGACAACGTTTGCCAGCTAGTATACTATAGGTATATGTACATACATTTAAATATTGTAGGTATCATACATTTTTCAAATTATGTTCTTCATAGAACTCATTATTACTTGGTGATTGAACTAAGGCCTTCGTGAATTGTGATATATATATGGTCAAACATTTGCCATAATAATAGTATTAGGTACCCTAAGTAAAAGTATTATGCGGCGTCTTCACAATGGGCCAGCATGGCCCACTGCAGGCCATCGCCATTGTGTTCAGGGGGAAATGGTATGCAATGGCGGACAATGGTCAACGATGGCGCGCGATCGGAAAGTTGTCGGTTTTTGGCGCACACTTCAAAGGAATCGTGGCGTTGCGTGGTCTGTGGTGTTCACACAATGGGCCCTTGCTCAGTTCGCCACCGACCGTTGATACGGATAGTGGACTCTTTTAACGATATTTTTTTGCAAAATATATTCTAAATTGATTCTAAATTACTAATTAACATTGTATAAATATTTAAAATAATCTCAACAAAGAATTATATTGAAAATAAATAGCCGCGGCCGTAACTACTTCCACGTCCATCGCAAGTGCCTCACCGGGCAGCAATGAGCCGTGCGCCATTGTGTGAACACCAAGTGATCGTGGCCTACAGTTGTGCGTTGCCAAGCATGGCCCATCACAATCCATTCTGTAGAGGCGCCTTTAGATACGTAGATAGTAGATACTTAGGTAAGTATAAGTATTAGATACGTAGATAGAAGATACGTAAGATTTTCACGGGCGCGAAAACGTAATATTTTTGGCAGCGTGCGCCTGCGCAAGGTCAATGGCCTCGCGACCGCTCGTTCGCAAGGACGGTCTATTAAAAAATTATTCATACCTTTTGTATTGAGGCGTCCACGTACAAAGATTATAACTTATTTATCTGTGCTTATTTAAAGAGCTTTGGGGTTATTTTTTCTGTGCTTTGTAGGTATAAATGTGGTCATGGAAAAATATGTCTCGGAGTCTCCGAGGCAAGACCTCGCATAATCCAAAAGACGTAGGAAACAATATGGACGGGCCCCGTCTACAAAATAAGCGTGACTATTTCTAATCAGTACAGTGGCGCATAAGATGGCGTCACCTAGGGAAGTACAGTGCGACAAGGCTATCTTGGCGCGTGGCCCAAATCGGAACTAACGCCGTTATCTTGTGATACTGTTTGATAGTTCGCTCTGTCGGTGTATCGCTACTGTTCGTTGCGTTCGTTTTACTTATTATTAACTAAAATAAAACAAAAATTGACGTAATATTAAGGAGGTTTTATTTTCTGGCTGCCTTTGTTCTACAACAACGCCCTCCTGACAATGTCATTCATGATTCAAGTGCCAAAAAAGCCTTGTCGGACTGTAAACTACTTACCTATGGACACGAACATTTGAGCAAACCTTGGCGCTCATCATGGCGCTGCATACCACGTTAAGCTAGGCTAGAATGAATGAAAGGGGATGCCTCCTTAGTTCTCTTATCTCTATGCCTATTCCAAGGTATAATCTATCCCAATGAAAGATCCATGCATCCGTACATAAAAACTTTCGCGTTTATAATAATATTAGTAGGATCTAAGCGGGAAATTCGACAGATGGCTAAACTTTTTCTTGTATGAAGAAGGTTTACGCTAAATGTTCAGTTGGGTTCATCATCACCTTTGACGAACTTTGAGCGCGCGCTCGAATTCGAGTGAGTGGTCGCGCGTTCGATTCCCGCCACGGGCCACTTTGGAATTTTATGATTTCTGAATTGGCTCAGGTCTGGTCTGGTCGGAGGCTTCGGCCGCGGCTTGTTACCACCATACCAGCAAAGACGCACCGCCAAGCGTTTTAGCATTCCGGTGCGATGCTGTGTAGAAACCGTTGGGGTGAGTTTACTTACGCCTTCCAAGTTAGTGCGATAACATCTTCGCCTGCATCATAACTTACCATCAGGTGAAATAGCAGTCAAGTACTAACTTGTATAGTGTAACAAGTAAATAATTTAATTAAAAATTAAAAAAACACGACTGCTCTGTGGTAAAGCTACTTTTTCCAAAGAAATATAGCCTTATGTTACTCGGAATGTTATAAGGATTCTAACAATACCATATAATTATGTCCAAATCTATTCAGTCGTTCATAATTTATGGTCGAATAAAGAAACTCACATACATACATACATAAACCCTAAAACATTACACTCCTTTTTTGGGCAGTCGTGTACAAAAAAAATCAAGAATTTCGCGGGCTAGTTTGGCCGAACCACTAATAAAAAAAACGGCCAAATGCGAGTCGGACTCGCGCACCGAGGGTTCCATACCATAAAAAGAATCACTTTGGTTCATGAATTTACGAGTCTAATTGACATGTAGGTACTTTTGTTGGCAAACCGCAAACATAACTTTGTCGCGCCGCAATTACCTACAACTATTCCAAATTTCAGGTCGATAGTTACTGAAATAATCGAGTGTGACAGACGGACGGACGGACGGACGGACGGACGGAGCAAGTCTCACCATAAGGGTTCCATTTTTACCATTTTGGTATGGAACCCTAAAAATCGGTCGTCGAATTGTGACCCTCCCAGTTCAGTGGTCAATCCCGCTAGCTCGTGTGGGTGTGGCGTTCAATGCTCGGTGACACACCTGTGTGGGTGGGGGAGGACGCGCTGAGGTCGCGCGTGTAAGTCATCCTCTTTGTTTGTATGAAATGAAATGAAATGAAATTCTTTATTTCACATAGGCCTAAATAATAGGCGCCCATGAAATGTCAAAAACTCTACCGCCAAGTTCGGAATGCAGGTTTGCACCGAGAAGAACTGGCAAGAAACTCGGCACTTGCTCTTTTCAAAAATATCATGATATACAATTATTCTTATATATTATGTAAAGTTATTATCTTAATCTTATCTTATCTTATCTTATCTTATCTTATCTTAATATAATATATAAATCTCGTGTCACAATGTTTGTCCTCAATGGACTCCTAAACCACAATAAATTTCGCACACCATGTGCAGTTCGATCCAACTTGAGAGATAGGATAGTTTAAATCTCAATTCAACTATTTTTTAAATCCCCAAGGGCAAAACAACGTTTGCCAGGTCAGCTAGTATAGTATATAAATCTCGTGTCACAATGTTTGTCCTCAATGGACTCCTAAACTACTGAACCGATTTAGTTCAAACTTCGTGAATATCTGTCATTTGGTCCAACTTAAAAGATAGAATAGTTTTTATCCCACCTGGACGAAGTCGCGGGCATCAGCTAGTATTATATATTATGTAAAGTATAATCTGTGACACGCACTCACCGATATGAACCTGAGAGGATGAGCCCATTGGAACATTTTACGTCAACCTTCTTCATATTTAAGAAAATTGGTCAAGTGCGAGTCGGGCTCGCGCACTGATGGTTCCGCACTGTCAAGACCCATTCTCAATAGTATTAACCTGAATACCCCTGCCCACGAAATTCAAAAAAGACCAAAAAATCAAGTTTGTTGTATGGGAGCCCCCCTTAAATATCTATTTTATTTTATTTTTTTTAGTAGGTGTTTGTTGTTATAGTGACAACAGAAATATAGATTACTAGTTGACCTGGCAAACGTTGTTTTGCCCTTAAGGATATAAAAAAAAATAGATAAATTGAGATTTAAGCTATCCTATCCTTTAAGTTAGAGCAAACTGCACCCTGTGTGCGAATTTTATTAAAATCGGTTCAGTAGTTTAGGAGTCCATTGAGGACAAACATTGTGACACGAGATTTATATATATTAAGATTGACTGAAAATGTCTGAATAGTATAGTATAATATAGATGCGTTTAGTTACAATCTGAAAGTGATATTAATTAAAACTAGGAAATTATTGAATGCGTTTCCATTTACCTCTGTTTACATTTACCCACATTGACCATATAACGAGTAAGTATTCGGTGAATTATTTCCTGGATAATCCCAGTTTCTCTTATCAAGGAGACAATGAGCTTAATACAGGAGAGAAGTGAATTTAGTAGCATTCAACGCAGGCTTCCGTGTTATCTTGCCAACAGTAACATATGGCTGCAAAATAACAAATAATAATAATATCAACTCTCGTGTTGCTACCGAAATAGTCCAAAACGGCTCGACCGATTTTTATGAAAATATTTTCAGACTACCTTTTGCCCGCCGGCGTAAAATTCGGTTTCTCACAAATCCCAAGGGAAACGTCCTGTTCACGTTCCCGCTCAAAACCTTTATACCTACTTCAAGTAAGTTTGCTATTTGCTAAACATTCTACCTATAGGTGTAGCTATAGAAAATGGTGTTGAAAATTAGGGTTTTTTAAATATCCCATGGGAACTATCGATTTTTTCGGGATAAAAAGTAGCCTATAATATGTTTTAATCCGGGTTATAAGCTATCTACTCGTATGTTCCAAATTTCAGCCAAATCTGTTCCGTAGTTGCGGCGTGAAGGAGTAACAAACATATACACTTCCACACACACACACACAAACTTTCGCCTCTATAATATTAAAGGGTGATTCTTATTATTTAAGTCGTAAGCTATTTAGGCACAAAACGTTTTCCGGGTCAGCCATACGGACGGACGGACAGCGAAGTCTTTGTAATAGGGTCCGGTTTTGTACCCATTGGGTACGGAACCCTGAAAACGAAAAGACATTCCAATGAGAAAATAAACTAATTTATTTAACCTCCCAAACGCATAACTCAGAAAGGAGGCTGCACCAAAAATAAAGTGTAAATCTGAATTGTGATTCCGATGTATTTAAACAAGTATGCATCTTGCATACAACAGACGTATGAGGCCTTTCCAAAATAAACATATCTCGAACTCGGAAGGGCATCTGACGAAATTATTATCCACCATTTCGCTTTTATGCCAAGAAATTTCTTTTGTTTTGCCGTTAAAAATAATTATTGTTGTTGCCGTTAAGGTGTTTCGGCCCTAAATGTTGTGCTCGCAAATCTCATTGCCTTAAGCCTACGGTGTATAATTAGCCCAATATGAGCGAAAAACTAAATAAAATTTTAATTTTCGCGCCCGGGTGGTACCCATCCCCCTTAAATTCTTCTTCACTGATTGACAAAATCGAAAACGTCCACAAACATGCTGAGTGAGTGCTCTCAGCATGCTGTATTGTGTACGATTGTGTGACAGAGAGAGAACTCAAGTGCAAAGAGCATGGTATTAATAAGTACTTCGTACAGGTACTTATTAATTCCATGGCAAAGAGTAAATGAGAGCTCGCTATATCACCATTTCTTATGTTGCTGTGTGTGTAAGGTGACAACATGTCGCACACAAGACAAAAACGTGGACGTTTTTTGAGGTTTTAGGGCGCCTTAAAATTGGTTGCAAATTGAAGCGCGTCTGCAGCGTTGCAGCCGCGCTACTAGGTAAATCTATGTAGTTAAATAAACAACGCGCGGCCGCAGCGCTGCAGACGCGCTTCTGCCGCGCTGCTGTCGCTAGGTTTGAAAATAGTAGTGTTGTATATTATACATTGATTACTAAGACTTGCTTGTGAGGCTGCGCTTTGATTTTGGTTAAAATCAAATGACATGGCCGGATTCTGCCCTGGAAAAAAAATATTCATGGCCATCGACAAACAGTACGTCATATTAAAGCTTATAATTGTTTTTTTTTTTTAATCTTTATTGCACCATTTACAAAGTAAAAAAGAATGCAACAAGGTGGACTTAATGCAAAATGAGCATTTTCTGCCAGTCGACCTTGGGACGTGCGAGAGAGACGTTGGTGGATGGTTTAAATCAAAAGAATATAATATATATTTATGTAAATATAAAAACAGGTACATATATTTTATAAAAATATAAATATAATATACAAAAATACAATTACACACATATACACTTAAATATAATACATACATATTACATAAATATGATATATAATATAAATGTATGATATATAATATAATTATGTCTTTACAATCGTTTAATTTTTATGATCTGAAAACTAGCGAGAGACATAATATCAGCATAACAACTTGCAACAAAATGCGCCTAAATAATTTTAATAGTAATGATTTTTTATTAAAAAATGATGCATATTGGTTATGAACTCATTATTTTTTCATATTAAAAAGCTTAGAAAATGCGAGTAAACATTTTGAACAGCATTTATTTCATAAAAAAATCATTGCTATTAAATTATTTAGGCGCATTTTGTTGCAAGTTGTTATGCTGATATTATATCTCTCGCTAGTTTTCAGATCATAAAAATTAAACGATTGTAAAGACATAATTATAAGCTTTAATATGACGTACTGTTTGTCGATGGCCATGAATATTTTTTTTTCAGGGCACAGCTCCATACAAGTTTCGGCCATGTCCTTTCAGGAAGGCGGAGCCGCTGGCAACAGACAGTTCATAACAAAAACACTGTAAAACTATGTAGGTAGTGTTAGCAGCTAATGGGACATAAATGCTCAGGTAGCAATGCATTTTGTCAACAAACTGGCGCAGTTAGGGTTACCAGATGAAAAAATCAAAAGTCCGGAGAAAAGGCCTGATTTCCATGGAAAAGTCCTGAGATTTTCTACAGCTTGAGAATTTTCTCTCAAAAACGTATTATTATCTTGCGCACGCGATTTACGCGACGCGTTGCAAGCTTGTAAGAGTTTAACTTGTGAGGCATTTTATAAATCAATAATCAAAGAAAAGAACTTACTTAAAAAAGTTTCTTCAAATATTAAAAACGACAAAACTAATTAAGTACCTATTTGGATAAATAAGTATTGATTTTACCTGCAATTGTTACCAGAAGATGATTATTTTTAGTTTGTTTTACTTTGATAAATAAGGATTTATTTTAACTGCAACTGCAATTGTTAGCAAAAGAAGATTATTTTTAGTTTGTTTCACTTTGATAAATATAAGTATTGATTTGAACTGTTCAATCGTTACCAAAAAAAATATTTTTAGTAGTTTAATAAGAGAAATCTTTAAAATGTAACCTGTGTTTTATTGAAAATCCTGAGCTATCACTAGATTTGCTAAATCCGGCCGGAATCCTGAGAAGAGTCGAAAAATCCTGAAATCTCAGGACAAATCCTGAGATATGGTAACCCTACGCAGTCCGCAAGATATTTAGGACGTTGTAAATTCAGCGAGATCGCGCAAGGTCCGCGCAAACGCGTTGCCCTTCTTACTGCGACCTACATTCTGTTAATCATCAACAATAATCATATTTATAAACGCTTACGAGTACATTTTCTTTCGGAATGTTTTGGACGAATCCACTGGTCGCCTTTTCAAGGGTAATTGTGAAAAAAATTAATTGATGCAACAGACTTTTGTTATATCTTCCGATTGCATCACTAGAGGCATGGGTACCATCCGGGCGCGAAAATTCTAATTTTATTGAGTTTTTCGCTAATAGTGGGCTAATTATACATCGTAGGCTTATGGCAATGATTTATGCATCTACATGTTTTTAATGAAAACTGCTCAACAATACTCATTTACTTCATATTGGTTCCCGATAGCTCCAATTGTGGAAACTGCGAAAAATAATTAATCTTTCGGGAACCAATATGAGGTGAATGGGAGTTTCCAGGCAAAGTTTTTATTAAAAACATGTCGATGTATAAATATTATGCTCACAAAACTCATTGCCATAAACCTTCAATGCTAGTCTAATATTTGCAAAAAGTTAAATAAAATTTGAATTTCGTGGGCCAGTAGGGCCGAATCAGAATAAAGTCCGTAGAGAAAACATAGAGCACCCAGATATAGTTAGAAGAGGTGTAAAGGCTGCATGTAGGATAGATGTGAAACCCTTTTAGGGCTTACTGTATGACCCTCTCCCCTCTCTGAAATGCCTGTAGTGTTTTGTTTAATTGACTTCTTGCATTTTGTATAAGCTAATATGACATTGGTGCCAATTTTGTGGTGTAAAATCTTTACACTAAATTAACTTTACGCATCTTAAAAGTGCTATTTATTTATGTAGTATAGAGAAATTAAAAATTAAAACAAACACAGAAAGGACATGTACAAGGACATCCTATCACTACATAATACATATATATGCTATCCTTTTCCATGGGGAGCATTTTCATTAATTTAAGTATATGGTAAAAGAATACTGCTTTGTTTTTGGATTTACTAGATTTTTCGATTAATTTCCTAAACACTTTTTCAGCAATCTGTCTTTTTCTTTCCTATGAGAAACAAAACTGCTCTAAAACAAAACCGGTTAAGAGGTTTTTTCTTATATGGTAAAAGATACTGCATTGTTTTTGGATTTACTAGATTTACTAGATTTTTCGATTAATTTCCTAAAATGAACACTTTTTTAAGCAATCTATCTTTTTCTTTCCTATGAGAAATAAAATTGCTCTGAAACAAAACTGGTTAAGACATTGAGTACGTTAGTACATAGTTACTCAATGGGTTAAGAGGTTTTTTTCTTTACATTTCACCTTGACTATGCCTAACCTCGCTGGTTTGCCGCCGCATCCGATAGAACCACGACGTTGCTAGGTTACGAGTTATTGTAAGACTGAGTTAATATTTACATTACTTACTAGCTGATCTGGCAAACGTTGTTTTGCCATTAGAGATATAAAAAATAGTTAACAACCTCTCAGACTCACCGATCATACACAGAAAATTTCATAACAATCGGTTTAACCGTTTCGGAGGAGATTGGTAACAAAAATTGGCGAGAGAATTTTATATAGGTACCTATATTAGATAATAGATTAGCTGACCCGGCAAACGTTGCTTTGCCATTAGGGATATAATAAAATAGCTTACAGCAGCAAGAAATAGCTTATTGCTATTTTTACAGTTCTCGCTTAAGGCAGATTCGAAGATTGTTCTTTTAATAATAGGTATGCCATAACTTCCCCGATTTATCTCGCCATCATGAGTCACATAATATATCTACAATTTGTTGACTTTCATCTTCTTTTCTTCGGAGGAAAATAATTATAATTCGCTTACGTTGCGGGCACCTACGTAAATATACAAATAACTACTTAAATTATCATATCTTTCTGTTGATAACGATCGATTATGACCATTTACGTGTTGTTATATTATCAGGGGGCACGGCAGTGCCCCCGCCAAAGTCAAAGCGCGAAGCAAAACTGCCGTACCATCTTTACAGGAACCATTTCGCCGCATTTTCGGGCTACTATTTGAGAACCTCCGGATAAGACCAGAACGCTGAAATTTTCGCTATCCAGTAAGCTATAATCACATACTTAAAACCCAAAATTTCAAGTCTGTAGGTCATATAGTTCCGAAGTTATGCGAAAGCAAAGTTTCGCATTTTCGACACTGACTGACTGACTGACTCACTCATGATCATCAAAATAGAACTAGTACTTCCCATAAACTCAGAGAGCTGAAATTTGGTACAGAGTTAGGGTTTAATGGCCACATAAAGGGAAAACTATAAAAACTAGGATAATCGAAGATCTGGAGTACCTGGTGATCACTGCATTAATAACTTTGTAATTCCATATAAATTATATGAGATTACAAAGTTATTTATGCAGTTAATGTATCTAGAAAAACGGACAGGTCTGAAGTATCTGATGAATCTGATGAAGAACCCTCAGCTGGTCTCAGCTGTATTGGAGATATGGTTCTTCTATTGGTACATAAAAATATCGAAAAATCGACTATCATTGCAAAAATCCAGCGTAGTGGGACACATCTAATGTAATTTAATTTAGCCTATAGCTTCCCACGGCTGGGCAAATGCCTCCCCTTCTGCTTTTAATACGCATATAAATAAAATTAATGGAAAACTCTGGATAAGACTAGACTGGCTTTTATACTTATTACTTACAAGTTTACAAGAAGAAATAGTCGAACGATTAACTTTATTCTACTCGAACAGTACCTATACACAAATTATTAAATTATACAGTAATAAACAAATTACACTAAAATATTAATTTCGCTTAAAATTTGGTCAAAATAGCGTTGGACTAAGTGTGGCAGTGATCCCGGACACGTCGCTAGATGGCGCTGACTGTATTTTAAAACGCGCATAAGTTTGTTTTTCCGATAACCGTATATGGCGAAGTGGCAACCGGCCGCGATACAGTCGTTTACGACATTCTTCTGCTGCACTTGAAAATTTTTGCTAGGGATTAGGAGGGATTATATTATTTTACTTTGCATTTCGTTAGTTAATTTTTCGCTTATTATTATTTCGTGAGGACTGAGGTTTGCTAAGGTTAATTAGCTTACTTATTATAACAATTCGAAGATTTGAATAGGTTAGGAATTTTATGATTATTATTACCATTACAGAAAAAGATGGTACGGCCGTGCCCGTTATTTTCTTTATCCTCGACTTTAAAACAAAAATTTTGAAGTTTCTACAAAAAGAAGTGAAATCCCACCAAAAACATTCTGTAAAAAACTTGCCAAAGTCAAAATGGAGCTGCTTGTTTATCTCTAAAAAGTACTGAAATCTAGACAAAGTCGTGCCAAGTCTAAGGTTCCTTACTGCGATTTCTTTATTATTATAGTTAATGTTGTGTGACTTGGCCGTTGAAGACCAAGAACCGCTACTCATTGACGATGAATTCTGGCGACAGATTGGTGCAATGGTGTCATGGAGCACCTGGTTTGAACCCTTGTGTACCCTTCAACGGCCAAGTCACGCAACATTAACTATAATAATAAAGAAATCGCAGTAAGGAACCTTAGACTTGGCACGACTTTGTCTAGATTTCAGTACTTTTTAGAGATAAACAAGCAGCTCCATTTTGACTTTGGCTAGTTTTTTACAGAATGTTTTTGGTGGGATTATAGATTTTCTGCATCCGGTCATCGAACTGTAAACATTTGAAATTCAAATCAAAATGGCGTTTTGCGCGCAAAACGTCTCTCGTCACGTTCCTTCTAACGACTGACAGAGTTCAAGGTTAATGTAACCGTTCTGACTTCGGAAACAGAATTGATGTTTTTCTTATATAAAACACGAATACAATACTTTCTGGCTCCAACTACGTAATTTGTAGGATACCTAACTCTTTACTCTATTATACTTTAGTTTTACCGCGTGGCCTTATACTGTTGGTACCATGTTGGTACTAATGAGTAATGACACCCATAAACTGGCGACATTTTTTCGCGCGGTTTGCCGTGTCAAGATCTGTGGTCTAGAGCACAGAACACTATTACTCCTGGCGGAGAAGAACAGTATCTCCTTACTACAAAAATGCGCCACAGCGTTTATACACGTACAGGCCGCTAGCGCCACTGCAGATTATCATGAAAACAGATTCGAGCGGGATTTTTAAATTATAGAGGTATACATACCTACGTATACGCATAATATACTTGCCTATTAATATATACTTACCTATTTAGTATGTATAATATATAGCCTTTAACGTGAAATCAACGGGTATGCCCGCGAAATTCAAAATTTTCGTGGTTTTTTGCAATTTGTACGCTAATTAGACATGATAGGCTTATGGCAATCAATTTGCGAGAATGGCAGTATCATCTTTACATGATTATATCAAAATCTTTGCATAAAAATGTATATCCTAGGAAATTAGTCCGAGTATCGAGTTTTATGTGAGTAACTCGCAAATCTCGGACTAATTTCTTTAACTCGACACTTTCGAGCAGAGATTTTTATATAAACACGTGAAGAAGATATTGAGATTATCGCAATTTTACGGTCATAAGCCTATTATGTCTTATTAGCATAAAAATCGCGAAAAACCACGAAAAATTTGAATTTCGCGGGCACACCCGTGGTTGAGTCAAATTAGCCCACGGAATTCAAATTTTATTCCGGTTTTCGCAGTTTATAACCTAATATCGTATACTTGCGACAGTAAAATTGCGGAATGGCAGCGTCACATGTATATATAAAATCTTTGCTTGATAGTGACCGGTAAAGAAATTTACTCTAAGAATCGACTATTTTGTTTAAACTCGAAACTTAGACTAATTTTTTATAATGGACATTTATAAGCAAAGGTTTTGACATGTAAAGACAATACTGCTATATCAGCAATTTTACTGCCATAAGCGTATTGTCTTATTAACTTACAAATTGCGAAAAACCACAAAAAAATCGAGTCCAATTATTAAGCTAAAAATCTTTTGAGTTGTAACAAATTTCACTAAACATTAAAAACTTGAGAACAATATTAAGTAACTAGTTGACAATGGTAAATTATCTAAAATCTGTGAAATTATCCAAAAGAATTCTTACTTATTACACTTAATAATTAAAATACAGACTTTTACTTATCTTAAATTAAAGGCTATATATTATATTTAAAAGATTTATTATATTACTGAATAGGAATTATGAATATAATTTTCAAATGTTAATCAAACAACTAATCACTCAATCAAAGTATTTTTATTTCATATAGGCTTTACAGACACTAAAGAGCAAATCACTATCACTCCCAAGGATATCCTTGTATTGTTCTATCATTTTAAAATACCAACAATATTAAGTTTAAGTCAAATATCTGATAAGTAATTTAATCCAATGCAGTTTACAATATAGGTACAATAATAGTATAATCAAATCAATCAAGTACTAATACACACTTGACTTGATTCATCGTGAGTATCGGGTAGTGAGTCGTATGGTTCATTACAAGTCTCATCGATTGACATATGCGAAAACAGGCTTTTTATTTTTACAGCTATATATAGTTCTAATAAAAACTCATTCGCTGGTCTGTGGTTCTATTCATAAAGATTGTCAAAGCCAATCATTCATAAATGATAAAACAATAATAATCTGTACATTATACATATAAATAAAATTGGAGTGTCTGTTTTTAATATTGAAATACCCATTTTTTACTACATGTATAAGAATATAACTAGTCCAGCCATAAGTTCTGTTACAAACGACAAGGCTTTTTTTTTTAAATGAAGTAATGTAATATTAATAAAATTTATACCTACATATTTATTAAAGTCTCAGCAAAAAATAAAAAAAATATTCTATTCGAAATGGCCACCTTTGGCTTTTATACAGGCCTTTAATCTGTTTGGCCACGAATCTATGGATTTACGCACTGTTTCCAAGGGAAATTTTGCCACTGCTTGCTCCAATGATTTTTTAAGAGACTCAATGTCGCCGTGTCGTTTAGAGCAGGCCATGTCCTCTAAAACTGACCATAATTTGAAGTCTAAAGGGTTGAGGTCTGGGCTAGATGAGGGCCAGTCTTCAGCTCTTATAAAGTCCGGAACATTGGTTTCAAGCCAGGCTTGGGTAGTTCGTGCCTTGTGACCAGGTGCAGAGTCCTGTTGAAAAGTCCACGGTATATTTTTAAAAAGAGTATTGCTGAGAGGTTTCACAACATGATCCAAGACTGTATCCTGATATACTTTGGCTGTTTTCACTCCTTTTTCACTAAAATGCAGTTTTGTGACTCCTTGATAAGACACGCCCCACCAAACCATCACTAACGCAGGATGATGACCACGTTGTACCTTCCTGACCACTTGAGCAGCTTCTTTAGAACTGTGAGCGTACACTTTATCATTTAGCTTGTTGTAGTGTTCTTCAATCGTGAAAATTTTTTCATCGGTAAAGAGGATATTTCTGTGCCTTTTACCTGCGTATCGCGACAGAAGGCGTTTTGATCGATCCACTCACTTTAATTGTAAAGATTGATTTAGGGCATGACCTGTATATCGACGATCACTCGAATCGAAAATGGAACTCTTGACACTAGTCTATTTCCATCACTAGCCTGTTCCACATTCTGTAAATAATAAAAAATTGTTACAAATAATTACATACCATAAATGCACAAAAATATTATTCACACAATAGTCTTTAAAACCTGGTTAAAAACATTTTCTCTCTCATTTAACAGAATATCGACTTCAGATGAATGAGGAATAGCAAATCTGCTTAATTTTTACCTGTTATTGTCATAAAACTGAGATGAGTTGAAATGCCTTCCACATAATACTTTACTTGTTGTGTGAAGTTTGTTTAAGACGTCTAGATTTCATTTGGCCAGCAAAATTTTGCCCAAGCAAGAGCCCTGAAAGTAATACACAGAGAATATTCAGTACTAATATGAAAAAATTACAACAATTATATCCTCTTAGCTTAAGGTGTTGCGGCCCTACCAGCCCGCGAACTTCAAATTTTATTTCGTTTATCGCAAATATTAGACTAACTACACATTGTAGACTTAATATGGCAATGCATTTTGCGGGCCTACTTTTTATGCATCTACATGTTTTTAATAAAAACTGCTCGAAAGTTCCCACTCATCTCATATTGGTTCCCGAAGGATAATTTTTTGTAGTTTCACTGATTTCGAGCTATCGGGAACCAATATGAAGTAAATGAGTATTGTTGAGCAGTTTTTATTAAAAACATGTAGATGCATAAATGTTGTGCCCGCAAAACTCATTGCCATTAGCCTTCGATGTATAGTTAGCCCACTATGAGCGAAAAACTAAATAAAATTTGAATTTTCGCACCCGGATGGTACCCATCGCCCTTAATAGACACTTGTGTGATAAGTATAATAACATAATAAACAACCAAGTGGCTGAGCTAGAGACCAATCTGTCCATAAAAATCAACACCAACAACTGTAGTCTGTTACTTTTAAAGCTGAAACTGGTTGGACAGGAATTTTACCAGATAGGTACATGTGAAGTACAGGACCAACAGCTTTATAAAATTCTCTGGGCCCGACCTGTTACTAAGGTTTTGGAACACATCATGCGGACAAAGTCGTAGGCATCAGCTAGTTATTTAATATTTTAAAATATAACATAAAAAATACTTACTTAGTAAAATTAGCCTTTCCTGGTTTTGGAAATCTATGATACGTCACTGTCGTATCTTCGGCGCGTGTTCTGCCCTTTGAGGTATATTATAGATCAATGGTTCTGCCACATTTCACATATTTTCTATGATCATTTTCCTTCATTTTCAGACATTTTTGAAATGATTTTCCCAAATCATACGAATTAAACTATAAACTTAATCACTTTAAAAACGTCCTATCGTCCTGCACTTAATTAAATATTAAACGTCTTTTCGTAACATAAATACAACACAAGATAATAATATCACAAGTTTATTACATACAATTTATTGTGAGAGTCTAGCGATGCAATTATGATGCAATTCTAACTTTAAAAACTGCAATGGCTGCCCCCATAGAGTATAGTATATAGAATGGCTGCCGCCCGCGAAGCAGTGTTGCCAAGCTATTTATCTGACATATTTATATTTTTTTCCATGGTATGGTTTATCAATACACACAACGAAAATACGCATGTGTGCAAAGGCAAAATCTCCTGTACAGAAGATAACAGACCCTGGTCTAGAGAGTAGATGTTAATTCCCACGGTCGTAGCGCTGGTCTTCCGTGGATACAAATAATATCGGACGATTTATAAATAAATATAATAATTATACTTAAATTTTGGTAAGGCATATGCTAAATTATATTTTAAAGTGGGTTGGTGTGATATAGGTTACGAATCATAATAAACGACTACAAACTATTGATTATTTATTTAAAATCGAGATTTTATGTAATTTATTGCTAAAATAATATAAAATACCAGCCTTTACCAAGCTTTGGTGCCTGGTTGCAATAGATAGATAACCATAAATGGAGGTTTTTGCAATGTAGGTCAATCATAACAATCTATTTATTGAATTCAACTTCTAATTTATAGTCGTTGTCGCGTTCCTTATACGATACACCGCTATTCGAGCCATATTTAATCTGTGGTAAACTCCACATGTAATATCTACAGTCCGACAAGGCTCCCTTGACATGAATGACATTGTAAGGAGGGCGCTGTTATATAACAAAGGCAGCCAGAAAATAAAATCTCTTAAATTTTAGTTTTATTTTAGTTAATATTAAGCAAAAACAACACAAAATACAACAGCGATATACTGACAGAGCGACCTATCAAACAGTATTACAAGATAGCGGCGTTAGTTCCGATTTTGGCCACACGCCAAGATAGCCTTGTCGCACTGTAGTAGCTACTTTAAAACCTGTCATTCCATACGTAGAGTTCTTTAACCAGATGGCGCCTATTCCTAAACCAGACGGCGTGTGTTAAGCCGGACAGCACACTTGTTACTAGCTATAATAATCAAAAGTGGTGGCACATCTCATCAGAGCGTGGCCAGTTACGCAGGCGATGCAGTCATGTTTATGGCCAGTTATTTCTCATGCGGACAGTCTGTTTTGGACTCTTGCACAAGTTTGAAGTAACTGTCAACCAACATTTAGTAAATCTTTAAATCAGGACTACTATACCATTGAAGAGTTTCTTAATGACAAGAATTCTTGGAATTGAATAGGGATACGTTTCCGTCTCCTCACGAGATATCATAAAAAAAAAACAAAAATTTGAATTTGCCTCATGAGTCATGAAAAATTATATATGTACTTACATCAAATTTTGAAAAGACCAAGTATGGAGTTTTTGCAAGCTCTTCCCGGTGCAAAGTTGCTTTCCTAACTAAGCGGTACAGTATTAACTTTTCTTAAGATTCTGTAAGTTTGGCCTAAGTGCATAAAGGTTTGCAGAATTTTTAATTCAGTTTCGCCTAGCTTAATGAACATCTTATAGAAAAAGCGTGATATCTATTTTATTTTCACGACTGCCCAAAACAGGAGTGTAATGTTTTTAGGGTTCATGTTACATACATGTGTATGTGAGTTTCTTTATTCCCCCATAACTTCTGAACGGCTGAATAGATTTGGACATATGGGGCATCGTTAGAACCCTTACATCATTCCGAGTAACATAGGCTATATATTTTTTGGAAACAGTCGTTTTACCGCAGGGCATTCGAGTTTTTTTTTAAATTATTTTCTTGTTTATGTTTCTGGTAGAGTCCAGTGTGCGACCAGCACTACATCAAATTCGTCATCTGTCCTTATCTAGTTACATACAAGGGAAAAGGAAGGCGACACACAATGCGTACAGGTCGTCCTTAACTTCTTTAACCGCATCATGTTAGTGGTACAAGGTAAATAGGTTTCATACTTTACTGAGATATCATTGGCATATAAATCTATGGACCCCGGGCATAGGCTTATTAATTTATGGACGACGGGTTTAATACAAAATTCACGAAAACAGTGTCCCGAGAAAACCTTTATAAACGATGGTACATGAGTATTTTTATAAACAAACTAAAACATTGTAACTTATGTCTTAAACCATTACTAATTACTATACAGCCTAATTTTCAAACACGAGACTGAAGTGCGATTGTATGTCTTTTCGCGTTTTGTATGTCATTCGGTTCGGACACTTTTTATAGCGCTGACCCACGTTAGTTTATAAATCAATGACCCCGAGTGTAATACAAAATTCACTAAAAAAGTGTCCCGAGAAAACCTATATAAAGGGTACATGTGTATAATCTTATAAACAAACTAAAACATTGTAATTTATGTCTTAAACCATTATTATACAGCCTAATTTTGCTTAAGTGCGATTGGAACTCTTTTCGCGTTTTGGATTGCTTTAGGTTCGGACACTTTTTAGCGCTGACCCGAAATCCTTAGTGTTATATATCAATGTTAGATATGACAACAATTTAGAAGCAGTTTTATTGGAAAATCGTAAATGATTTAACGACACCTATCATGGTAGCTAATAAAATCAATATTTTATGAAGGTACGGGGACAAAGACAAAGCATAAAAATATTATATCACTCAAAAGGAGACGTTTCATTAATGTATGAGCCCTGGGCCAGGTCTACGTACGAACAACAGAATTTTCTTTATTTTTTAAGATAACATAACGTAACGATAAGACCTAGCCTAATTTGAAACCTCTCCTTTTTTTGCTTTTGTACTCGTAGGTCAACTTTTGTATTTTTCTCAGTAATTCTTGATTGAATAGGTACCCATTTTGTAGGGATGCATTAAATATAACAAGTCCGCCATCTTGGGTGTTCCTCCATGTGGATTTAAGATGACGTCACACTGCATGCATTATTTATCATTGAAAGTAAACGTGTACTTTTAAGTACGTAATTTTAAGTAAGTAAGCATTTCTGAGATGGGAAAAAACCATTGTACTGGCGACACCGTTACCGAAACCTCACTCTGTTACTGTAACCGACACCTCTATTTGAGTTTCACTTCTTTCGGTACCTACTCCTAGAGTGCTGCAATGTCTTTTTATTTTTTTGGATCTCTTTAAATCATCATAACTGTTTGTAACTAAATAAGTATTATTAATTATTAAAGTTATAAGGTATCTTAAAAATAAATGTAGTATTATACATAATTCAGATAGCTGAACAAACTTGAAAATAAAAGTTTTATTTTATTTTACTGTTTTTACAGTTTATGTTTAAAATATCAATTAAAAACGCTTCACGGTTAAAGTATGTACGCTTTCGCGACTACAATACCGACCAGTTGCGATACACTTTCTCTTATATATTTTTGCGCGCTTTCTAGCGCATTGAAACAATAACTTGGTAAGGAAAACTTAACTTTTGGTGGCTTTTTTAACTCAGGGTAGGTAAAATTCTGAAGCCTTAAGGAGCATGTCCCGGTGTGCCTTAAATAACTTTTTTTGTGTTTTTTCGTTCAAGTTTATTAACATTGTATAAATTGTTTTTAACCGACTTCAAAAAAAGGAGGAGGTTCTCAATTCGTCGGAATCTTTTTTTTTAATTTTTTTTTTATGTATGTTCACCGATTACTCGAAGACGCGTAAACCGATTTGGAAAATTTTTTTTTTGTTTGTAAGGGTATACTTCCCAGATGGTCCCATTTTTTTTGGTCAGGATCTGATGATGGAATCCTGGAGAAGTTGAGGGAACTCTTCAAATTTTATATGGATACTTGAAACAATTTGGGTACTGTTTGAAAGATTAATATTTTCCAGGTTTTCCTATAGTCATCAGGTCAGGATCTGATCATGGGATCTTGGTAAAATCGAGGGAACTCTTTAAATTTTGCTAGTATACTTGAAGCGAGTTGGGTATTTTTTATAGTTACTGGTGCATTTGCTAGCACATACTGATTTGATGACTGAAGTCATCAAGTCAGGGTCTGATGATGGGATCTTGGTGAAATTGAGGGATCTCTTCAGATTTTTTAAACACAACTCAAGCGATTTGGACATTTTTTTCAATGCCCTGTGCACTTGTTGTTTTCCACTAAAAAGTAAAAAATAAAATGGAAAATTCTTTCCAAAAAACCGACTTCAAATGCCACTACAAAGAATGAAATAATTTTTCAATGTAGGTACACCAATTCGAAGTCGGGCAATTCGTACAATCATATAGGTAGTCCTTCGTATTAATCGCCCGACTTCGAATTGGTGTACCTACATTGAAAAAAAAGTGGCATTTGAAGTCGGTTTTTTGGAAAGAATTTTCCATTTTATTAGGTCGTAAGCTGTTTTTCTTAATGCTGTATGGCAATACACTAGTATTTATAATTTGTTTTGTATACTTGTGTAATGTGTAAAGATGTGTATAATATGTTAACTTCCTCTCAAGTGTCATTAAAACATCTGACAATAATTACAAAAACATATGTAAAATTAAAAAAAAAGTCGTCTGAGAAAAGAACAAACAAGCGTCGATAGATATCTGTCACAAGTATTTCTGAACGCAATAAAAAAAGAATCAGACCCACAGATATGCATAAAATTTGAAATGCAATGAACTTAGCGTTCCATTTTTGAATTCGCCTTTGGGAATGATCAATGACGTGAGGCCGTTTGCCCATGGCGGCCATCCAAGATGGATGTTTGGTAAAATTGAAATTATTGCTTTTTTCCCCGCTTCTATACATATTTTACTCGGAGTTTGCGTCCCGTGGGAACTGTCTTTTCCCATGGATTATTATCAAAGATTTCTTTCGTTCACAGTCCTGAAGGTGCAATCACAGAAAGATCAAGAAATACTATGTCTAATGTTTTATTAATTTAAACTTTCCTAAATATAAGAAATTCTATGACAAAAGTATAATACGCAATCAGAACCCTGGGGACTGATTGTATGTAATATTAAAATTTGAAAGAAGATTCTTCATGCATACGTGCTTGAGACGCAGAGTGACGCAATTCTAGCCCATTTTCTGGCATTCTCCTTTGTTTCCGATTCCGATTATGATGAATACGTTTTACTTCCACAGTCTAGGAGCTAAGCTGTGCTTTTATTAAATAAATGGATTATTGAATACAATGTTATTTATATTAGGGTCATAAACTTATTAACGACGATTATAAGGTTACATACCAAGTACCAACCAACCCAGGGGCCTTATTCTGTATCGTTCACTTAGTTAGTAACCCTAACTGGGTTATTAACTAAGAAAACGAAGGCAAAAATCCTATTTTTGCACAAATTACCAACCTAGGTCGGTATGGTATCATATCAGTATACCATGCTAGTTGCTATCTTGTACAAAAAGAATACAAAAATAGGATTTTTGCCTCCGTTTTCTTAGTTAATAACCCCGTTTGGGTTACTAACTAACTAAGTGAACGATACAGAATCAGCACACAGGTTGGTTCTTGGTGCTTACAAGTTTTTGTCACATTAATATTATGAAGATGAAAGTTTGTATGTGTGTGTGCATGCTTCTGACTATAGTACGGAACCCTCGGAACGCGAGTCTGATTCGCACTTGGCCAGTTAACTTTTTTTTATGAAATTTAAATGAATACTGTAGTAATTTTAATGTTAGGAACTATGGTCCGCGAGGTTTCTGGCATCTTTTCTTTTACCTTTATACGAGCAATTCTTGTATAAATATATATTTCTATATAATCCGAATCTCGGAAACAGCTCGAACGATTTTCATGAAATTTAGTATACAGAGGGTTTTGGGGGCGATAAATCAATCTAGCTAGGATTCATTTTTAGGAAATGTCGAATTTACCAAAAAAAAATACGACTTCTGCTGCCATCTATTGGTGGATAGATATACTACCGAGCAAAGCTCGGTCACCCAGATATTTTTTATTTAACCCTGTAAGCTTATTTTGATCCCGGAAATATTCCCTCAATTTTATTGCCCCTCGGGCAGCGAGTAGTAGGTATATATCGATTAACTGTTAGTTAAAAGTTAAAACTCCAAAACTGCGTAATAGTATTGAATACATAGGTATTCGTACGTATGTAGGTACATAATATATTACTGAATACTTTTGTAGAAGCAATAAAATCTATCAGCGTTATTTATTGTGGTAAATAAATAATATATATTGCCTCGTGTGTTTTACTGTGGACATTGTAAACACGTTTTGGTATGACGCTTTTAGTTTTAAATCAGTGATAAATAATACTAAGGATTTCGGGTCAGCGCTAAAAAGTGTCCGAACCTAAAGAAATGCAAAACGCGAAAAGAGTTCCATTCGAACTTAAGCAAAATTAAGCTGTATCATAATGGCTTAAGACATAATTACAATGTTATAGTTTGTTTATAAAAATACACATGTACCCTCGTTTATGTAGGTTTTCTCTTTTTTTTTGTGAATTTTGTATTACACCCGGGGTCCATAGATTTATATGCCAATACTTACGACCCATCGTTACTTGTTTTTCGGGTTCCGTACCCAAACGAGAAAAAAAGGAACCCTATTACGGAGACTTCGCTGTCCGTCTGTCCGTCCGTCTGTCACCAGGCTGTATCTCTTGAACCGTGATAGCTACAGGCTTGAAATTTTCACAGATGATGTATTTCTGTTGCCGCTATAACAACAAATACTAAAAACTAGAATCAAATAAATATTTATTTGGGCTCGTTTTTGCTAGGTATACTTATATTGATAACGGTAATAGCTCATAGTAAACAACTTTTCTGTAACTTACCTGGTTTTTAGTAAAACATCGTTTTCTCGACCAGAGAGAAATCAAGGCGAGGGGCCGACGAAGCTTAACGTGCTCTCCTAGGCACGGGGGTGAAATGACGCCAATTTCGATACACCGGGACCTAGTACCTACTAAGATTTTTCTGATAGAAAAATTAAAGACTAAAATTCATTGGTCTGAGAAACGAACTCAGGACTTCGTGATCTGCAAGCGAACAAGCTCACCACTAGGCCAAAGGGGTAGGCTTGGATAGTATGACCTAATCGTCCAGTATAAATAGAGCTGTTGACCTTGCTTGTTTGTAAGAGAGATGAGGTCACCGTGTGCTGGTCATTGGACGTGCAATATGAGTAATTCCACCAAAATAAGTAGATCTCTACAATTCAGGGTTGCCAAGTCTTATTGCAAAAAAAACGGTCATTTTGAGCGATTTTTATCGACATGCAGGTATATTTAAATTAAAAAAAAAAGATCGAAATGCTTGAAAGACGATTATTCTTAAATTAAAATGTCGGGTATTAACTATTATGGGTTTTTAATCTAAATTCGCTGTGAAGCAGAAACAAGATTCAATAAAATTTCCTCGATAGATATCTATCTTCTCCAAAAAGTTGCTCTAAAATCTTCATTTTTCCAATATTCAACGGAAACTATGGATGTAATTATTGTGATTTTTGTGTTAATGTGTCGGTAATAATAATATTAAATCCAGAAACGCTCAGAAACCGATTTTTGATGGCAAAAATAAATTTAGTGAATCCTCTTAAACATTAGATGAACGCCTAGCTTGTCTCGTCGTCCTTTGCTATCAAAACATCCTATCCACACAATCTACACATGTACAAGACGTATTAAGAGTCCACTAACCCACGATGTCTCCCATACATTCGTAATACCAAAATCATTTGTAATTCATGCAAATTTTGATCATGTTGTGGTGGAATTCGGATTCATATAGTAATAATCTATGCTCCTGGCCATATCTGGTTCCAAAATACTTTTGTTAAACGAAATTGTAAACGAATTTAGTTTTGCTTATTTTTATGTTAAGGAGGACATGTTTTCTGCTTATTTGTTTTGTAATAAAAACAACACTATCTCACGTCGCATTAGTTCAGGAGCACAGTTTTTATTGTCCAGCTAAAGAAAAAACACCAGTCAATAAAGAAAGTTACAAGTTTTCATTCATAATTTTTGGTATTACGGAACTCGACCAGTTTTAAAATTTTTAATCAAAATTGATTATTATTTCGTTTTAAAGAAGTATTTCCGAACCAAATATGGCGAGGAGCATAGATTATTACTATATGAATCCGAATAACACCACAACATGATCGAAATATGCACGAATTACAAATGATTTGGTATTTTGAATTAACGGAGACATCGTAGTTCAGAGGACTCTTAAGGTGTACAATTCGCACAAAACACGTGAGCATCTAGAGGTCAGGCGACGCTGGTCATTCCAGAGTGCAATGGCGTCTCGCTACAAAGAAGAATTGGAATAGAAATGTATTTTGATTCAGTTGCTCACTGACCGTCGTGGTGAGCGGCCGCGCGCCGCCTCCCTTGAATTTATACACAAAGACATTGTTTGCGTCAGCTGTTGGGAAAACATCGCGGAATTTGGAAATAATTTTCAGCTATAATACTGAATAGACTTGGAAATATTTTCGATAAGGTCTAACTATAATAAAAAAATAAAACCAAGTGTATATTTAAAAAAAAAAAATTGTGGTAATTATAACAATTTCCCAAGACACTTATTTTTTGTATGTAATGCATACAAATTAGCTAATTATGAAGAAGACAGTGAAAAAACTGTAACGAAATGCAGTTTTTTTAAAGATACCCAACTATTTAAAGTAAAATTTTTGTAAATAATATGTCAATATAAAAGAATTCAAATTTCGAAGTGGCCGTTTTTTGTGTCGTCTGTAATTAGTTCGATGTTAAAGGTTAATCTGATTCGTTGATACAAAAATGTATAAAATACGTACTCATAATGTAATACGCATTTTAAATGTACATAAATTAACTCTATACGATACGTACATTGACGTATTTTTTTCGTAATCAAACTGTTTGTCGAAGCGTATTTTTTTTTAATTTTATGGGTATTCCCAAGTGTCTACTATATTTAATTATTTTCTGGGTAAAATTATGACTGAATCTATCTCCGGAATTCAAGCTAAATCTTTGCCAACTTGCAGTAAGATTCCGATTTGATAGCTTCCGGAAAATGATCTCGAGAAACTGAATTTCAGTCATGTCCGTATATAGGTTTGTGAGTAGTTACAACAAGGTTGGATAGTCTATGTATACTAGTATAGTCATAACAACCGGGTAAGGGCTAAGAGCAATAAAACTCAAACAAACTTTTTGAAAATTAATAATCCCATTCAGATATTTGCGAGTGGAATTCAACCTAAAGTCGATCAGGGGTCTGATTGGTGTGCGTTCCCCCAGCGGAATTTTGTCGAATTTCTCAGTTTCAGTATGCAGATATTTACTACATTAAGCCCTGTAAATCTCCTCGAAATTATAAATTTGTCCACCCAGTAGTTTTTGAGATATCCTCCAAAAACGTTTTCCGCTGGGGGAACGTTCTCCCAGTTTGTACTAAATATCTACAGAACTTAAATCAATTAATTCGATATTGTTTGGCTGTGACAACGCTAGCAAGAAAAAATTCCGCTGGGAGAACGTTCCCCCAGCGGAAAAAGTTTTTGGAGGATATCTCAAAAACTACTGGGTGGACAAATTTATAATTTCGGGGACATTTACAGGGCTTAATGTACTAAATATTTGCATACTTAAAACTAAGAAATTCGACAAAATTCCGCTGGGGGAACGCACACGTCTGATTGCGTAAGAAAAACTTATCCATCGTTATAGTAATCGTAAGCGAATTCTATCCCCTGATTTGCTAATGTAAATCAGGTAACCAATCAGCGGGCAGAATTTGTTTTCGATTACTGTAACCATGACACGTTTTTCTTACACAATCGCCTAACTGATCTTTAAGAGATATAATGTAAAATCTATATTGTTTCTTGTAAACAAATAATCTTTTTTAACGATTTTCGCTTTAGATCTCAAAACCAATAAAGTTGTAGGTACTTATAATAATTCTTAATAGAGTAATTTAAAAAAATATAGATTATTTATTATTTTCTTTATGTGAGACTGCCGTTCAAGGTCACTATCTTGCCCATCTAGGTTTCTTCAACAAGTGTGGACTATTTGGCTTGAAGCCAAAAGGAATTTGAGACTCTCAGTGGACTAGTGACAATGTCTTCCCACAAAATGTGCTTTGAAGTGACACCAAACTTTGACAGACATTTGTGACAGTTCTTCAGGATGTCACCGGACAAACGCAAACGGAAGATCGTCTTCGACAACCAGGACAAAAGGACTTGATAACCCAGTGATAAAAAAAAACTAAATTTTAAATAAAAAACCTTTTTGGTTATGATCTCATTATTTTAGTGCTCATTTAACAAAGACTGATTTTAAGTAAGTGAAATAAAAAAAAAACAATAAACATGATCGCCTTGAAGAAACTTTATGGAGACGAGTTGCTCCGTTTAGCGTTAGTCCTTAGCCTTTTAAAAGCGAACCCTGAAGAGTATTTAGAGCTTGAAACTCAGCAGCTAGCGGGGCTGCATATATCAAACGGATCCGAATCTGATTGGTCCTTGCAGCACGAAGCGAGGACGCTGATTCGTCCGAGATTCGTCCATCCAAAGTCTCTCGACCACATATTGGTGAACTACGAAAGAGAACTCTTCGAGGAGCTAAACTCACTTGGACGGTATAATCGCTTGGAAAACAATGACCGGATATGGTTTAATCAGGGTTCAGTTCATACATATTTACTTAATAACGTAGCCACCGACACAGTCGCGCCTGGGCTGTCGCAGGATGACGTACACGATGCGAGTAACGAAGAAGACATAGAGGGAAACGACAACGACAACGTATCATCTGACGACAATGTTGCACAAGAAGTGAAGGTCGAAGAAAGCCAAAGTCCCAATCCTCAAGTGGAAACGGAAATTCCTCAACCGGACGCAGTGGTGACATTATCGGCGAATTTCTTCGAAAATCATACAGAATCGGATATATTCGCTGAGATTGCGAGCAGATCTTTTGATGTCAATGAATTGTTGAACCCTAACGAGATGCAGATTAAGAAAGAACCCGATCCCGACGAAGATCTAATAGCCAAGATTAAGAACGAACGCGAAGCCGACGACCTTTACAGTGACAACGCGATAGATGATTTCGTCCCTTATTTCAATACCAAACACGAGAAGTTAGACTACGATGAAGCGAATTCTGTGTTCCACCAGAATCTAGCTGATTTACAAGACTATTCGGAGCTCTTTGACGATGTAAAGGAGCTCAAAAATGATCTGGAATACCTGGACGTTAAACAGCAACAGGAGAATCTGGAGCAATACCTTCTTGAGAACACTCCATTGGATGCAGAGGTTTACGAATTGGCGCCAATGTTTGAAGAGGAGTTGGTGTTGGACGTGAAGAGGGAGCGGGCGAGCACTAGTTTTACATCCGCGAGTTCTAGTGGTGTGAGTGAGATGGATACATCGTCAGACAAGGAGGTGGATGTCAAGTTGGAACCGGATGAGGGGCACCACAGTGGGGATGAGCTGACGCAAGAGGTGAGTAGTTTAAGATATAACTTTTTTACACGACTGCCCAAAAAAAGAGTGTATGTACATAATGTATGTATGTATGTGAGTTTCTTTATTCCACCATAACTTCTGAACGGCTGAATAGATTTGGACATAATATGGGGTATCGTTAGAATCCTTACATCAGTCCGAGTAGCATAGGCTATATTTTTTTTGGAAAAAGTCGTTTTACCACAGGGCAGTCGTGTTTTTTTTTATTTACTTGTTACACTATACAAGTTAGTATTTGACTGCGATCTCTAATCTCACCTGATGATAAGTGAGGATGCAGCCGAAGATGTTAACGTACTAACTTGGAAGGAGTAATTAAACTCATCCCAACGGTTTCGCGGTGCGACTTTGCTGGTTGGGTGGTAACTAGCCACGGCCGAAAGGTACTGCAGTTTCCCAGATTTGGACCTATCGGAATTCGGAAACCAATATGGAGTAAATGAGTGTTGTTCAAATAGATAAAAATAGTCAAGATAGGCCCATCCGAACATTTTACGTAAATTTTGTTCATACAAGAAAATGTAGCGCCATCTGTCGGAACTCCTGCGAAATACATGTTTATTTTTTTATATATTTTTTTATCTATGTGTCTGTGGTCACCTTGCCTGCCATATTATTGTTAATTAAAAAAAAAGAAATAGGTCTTTACCTATCTACCTATACTGACTACTGACGGGGGAGGGTGCAAAATAGTCATTCTTGCTCCCTTAAACTTGGCGACTTTAGTATACAAGTCTGTGGTTGTTCACCAACATTTTTATTAAAAACATCTAGTTACATGCATAAGCGCAAAACTCTTTGCCAAAAGCTTATGAATCCTACTAGTTATTTGCGAAAAACTTAATAAAATTTGAATTTCGCGGGCTGCTTGGACTGAAACCCCTTAAGCCGTGGGTCGTGACCTGGATACACGTATAAGTAAACTGTATAGTGTACAAGACAAGTGCATACCTACAGTACAGGGGACTATTCACGTAACGAGTCGGCTATATCGTCGTCGTGAAGTGAAATGTTTAAAAAAGTCATTTCATTTACGTATATAAGCAGACGATATTATTGGAATTGAAAACAAAATATTTTTTGCGACTATTGACATACTCGTAGAGCGTAAAAGTGTAAAAGTGAATCTATACACCAACTTTTAATTCGTTTCGTAAAATGACGTTTCGTATTTTTCTAAACTCCAATAAATTGCTATATATTTCACTTTAATAGCTTTACTTAAATGTTATTTAAAATAAGACACGAGGCTTTCTAAACAAAATTATTTTATGTACTTGGATTATATATTTTACTTAGCTTATTTAAGTAACTAAATGACATTTTAGAAACGTCATTTTGCGAATCGAATTAAAAGTCGGAGTATAGTCCAAAACACAACATGATCAATAATCGTGAAATGAGATTTACATTGCAAGTTGACCTTGAATAAATAAATAATAAATAAATAAATAGTGGACAACATCACATACATTGCTCCGATCCCTTAGTAAGTAGCTTATGCACTTGTGTTAAGGAAGTCAGAAACAATGAAGGTACCACAAGACCCAGACCCGAGACAATGTAGAAAATTTATTTTTCTACATTGCCCCGACCGGGGATCGAACCCGGAACCTCAGAGATGACGGCGCCTTGAAAACCGGCACCCTAACCACTCAACCACGCAGGTCGTCAAACCTTGAAGCACCGTATTTCCTATGTTGAAGTACCTAAGTACTACCTACATTAATTCAAATTTACTGCACTCTAAAGCAATATACGTGAAGTTAATTTTTTAGTTGTAATTTTTTTATATTTAATTTCTTGATTCACTTCACTAAGAGTATGAAATCTTTACTTGAATAGCCCGTGTGTGTGACCTCCTTTTATTCGCAGTAGGTACGTAACATGAGTCACCGAGAAAAAGGCAATGTTAGCAGCGATGTATGCATTTAATTCTAATAATAATAATAATTCTTCTAATAATAATTAAAAAATTCTTACCTAAATAAATAAATAATTCATCTAATAAAATAAAATAATACTCGGGTAGATACTTCGTTTTTAGATGTGAAACATCATAATATATAATATTTTTAAACGACTTCAAAAAAAGGAGGTTCTGTATTCGACCCGTATGTTTGTTTTAATTTGTGTTGATATTAATAATATCCAGACTTTTTATTGAAAATTGCTTAGTTTTTACCTACTTTCAAAGAAATTTGCTATACTAGTCTCTAGCTATATGGATTTTACGAAATCCCACGGGAACCACAGTATTTTTCGGTATAAAAAGTAGCCTATGTCTTTTCCCAAGATCTATTCTATTTATGTTCTAAATTTCATCAAGATTGGTTCAGTGGTTTAGGCCAGTGGTTTAGGCGTGAAAGCGTAACAGACAGACAGAGTTACTTTCGAATTTATAATATTAGTACTAGGGAAGGGATAGGAATAGGGATTTTTGAAAAGAGCAAGTATCGAGTTTTTTGCTAGTTCTTCTCGGTGCAAATCTGCTTGCCGAACCTGGCGGTAGAGTTTTGCCTTTTCAATTTTCATAAGAGCCTATATTATTTGGGCCTATGTGAAAGTAAATATTTTCTGTACGATAATATATCTTAATATATATAAATCTCGTGTCACAATGTTTGTCCTCAATGGACTACTAAACTACTGAACCGATTTAGTTCAAACTTCGTGAATATCTGTCATTTGGTCCAACTTAAAAGATAGAATAGTTTTTATCCCACGTGGACGAAGTCGCGGGCATCAGCTAGTAACTTATAAGTCTTCGGCTGCCTCATCACTTACCATCAGGTGAACATCAAGCAAAGTTCTGACTTGTAAAGAAAAAAAAAATATTGACGTGTGTACATAATCCTTGTCGAACTTTTATCACCTCTAGGTCATTCACACCGGCTCAGTATATTAGCAGTAGGTATTATAAAATCAATATCAAAATTTGACGGGCCTTTTTAGGGTTCCATACCAAAATGGTAAAAATGGAACCCTTATGGTGAGACTTTCTCCGCCCGTCCGTCCGTCCGGCCGTCCGTCCGTCCGTCCGTCCGTCCGTCCGTCCGTCTGTCACACTCGATTATTTCAGTAACTATCAAAGCTATTGACTTGAAATTTAGAATAGTTTTAGGTAATAGTGACCCAACACAATTGCAATCATAAAATATTGAAAATTGTTTTTATTTTTATTTAAAAAGGGGGGAAAACCGGGACTTCGAATTTTCAAAATGAGATAACAATATTGAGTGGGGTGTCATATTATGTAAGGGCGTTACTTATGTATTCTAAAACCGTTTTTTATTTATTTTTATGCCGATAGTTTTTGATTTATTGAGCAAACTGTCGAAAAAAATACCGTTCCCCCCCCTTATCTCCGAAGTTTATCGATCGAAAAATCTGAAATAATTACAATCAATAAACATTAATGTATATTTTACAGGAAAAATAAAATCAACTCCCTAACTTTTATACTTTTTTTGATAATAACCATAAACCATCAAAAACAAAGTTAGGTTTGCGGTTGGTTACAAAAGTACCTACATGTTTTATAGTATGGAACCCTCGGTGCGCGAGTCCGACTCGCACTTGGCCGGTTTTTTTTACAACTAGCTTATTTTACAAACTCCAAAAGTAAAGGTGCTTTTGTTCGAAACCTTAAAAAATTTATAATGGGTAAGCAAAGAGAAGCTGAAAACTGTGCGGCGGAAATCTCATTCCTTTAATATTGGGGTATATAATATCTACTCATATATTAATTTGTAATGCTTTATTATTTTTATATATTTATATCATAAACACATTTTAAGTATATGTAGTGTAAATATTATGTCTATTAATATATAACATACAAATATTATGTATTGGCGGGTATTTGTTATTCATTTTCATGTCATTTTTGTTTGTTTTTGTTTGCTTTAATTTTATATTAGGTATAGTTCGTGGCGTCACCCAGTCATGGATCCTGACTGAAAATCAGCGCTGTGTGCCTCCATGTATGTATGGAGAGCACACAGCACCATGCTGAGTGGGGGTCCATTTCTGGGTTGTGCCACACATTGCAGGCGGTGTCTGGAGTTGCCGCCACTTGGGCAACGATTGGTATTTTTGCCCGGGTGGGGGAGGCTTCAGTCATCTTTATAGTACGTAAGTGTACCTCCATTGTAATGTGTGGCATAATGCAAAATAAATGTATTTCTTTCTTTCTTTCTTTCTTTCTTTTAGAAATTAGATGTAACGATTTTCTGATATAAGACACTCCCGTAATTTGTTTTACTATAATCCGCTACTTGAAAAGATTTGTATGGTACAATATGCAGGAACACCGCCCACATAAAACACCACACACAATTCTTCCAACACTTTCTTCGACACACGTTTCGTCCCGACACCAGGACATCCTCAGGAGATGTTGACTTAACAATGCGAAATCGTAGAATATTATTGCAAATAGCCAGTCTATATCAGTCGCCCTATTTCGTCTCAAACCCTCGGATATTGCACTTTGAGGGTAAAAGGGACGCAAGAGTTCGTTGCCCGTCTGCTCAAAAACGTACGATCTCAACTAAATTATTAGTACTTTTTTTTTTGTTTTTACGCTATACAAGTTAGTACTTGACTGCGATCTCACCTGACGGTAAGTGATGATGGAGTCGAAGATGTTAGCGTACTAACTTGGAAGGGGTAAGTTATGTCACCCCAATGGTTTCTACACAGCATCGTACCGGAACGCTAAATCGCTTGGCGGTATGTCTTTGCTGGTAGGGTGGTAACTAGCCACGGCCAAAGCCTCCCACCAGACCAGACCTGAGTCAATTTAGAAATTATAAAATTCCAAAGTGGCCCGTGGCTGGAATCGAACCCGCGACCTCCCACTCGAATCCGAGCGTGCGCCTCCTGCGCCACGGAGGTCGTCAAAACCTACGAAAAAACTAATCGATTTAAAAACGCCAAAGTAGTAGGTACGGTGCAATTAGACTTAAACCCGGACATCCAGTGAAAGTATTATTGCAATGCCAGATTGTTCTGCACATAATATTGTTTAGTAAAAAGTTACAGCCCTAAAAGCATCGGGTATAAGTTCTGTTTTTTGATTTTTCTTAATTGTTTCAAAAGCTATGAAATTTAGCTATACAGAGCACATAATATTATTGTTTAGTAAAAAGTTACAGCCCTAAAAGCGTCGGATTTGAGAAGTTCTGTTTTTTATGAGTTTTTCTTCAATATTTCAAAAACTATCCAATTCAGTATAAAAGTTTCAAGAACAAAAGTAATCTACGTTAAATTGCGAATAAAAATGATTGTAAGCATAATCTTGCTAAAATGAACGGTTTCAGAGCAGAGGCCGCGCACTGAAAGGTACTAAGTACTAACTATCCTTAGACTACATTACTATCATGTTATTCTGTGGAATCAAATTTGTGTAGACTGGTTAGGTACTCGACTATTCATTCGTGTATTTTTTACATTTATAAAATTAATTATTTTCTGCTGTCCCGGCCATCGTGGTTTTGCCATTTTTCGCATAGAAAAAAATAGCTTACGACCTAACTCGAAGACTTATCACACACTCACACACACGGAAAACATAACAATCGATCGACCCGTTTCGGAGAATAAAATTTTTTAAATACAACGTGTAGATTATTTGCCCTAATTAGCCGAAAGCCTAAAGTAGGGAACGATGTATAGATGCATGAACAAATATCACAAGAAGTGTAGCTCATATCCTGAGAGAACTATTATAGGGAGTTCAAATATGAACCATAAGTTTTAAGTGACATCCCTAAAACAGCTGGTTTAATATCAATGAACTGGGAATAATGATATGATGGTTAGTCGAAATCACAGTCAGGGTTGCTAAATTTTATTTTTCTAAATGGAATATAATTTTTTGTATTTAATATAAAATAAAATTATTGCGACTTCTTATTACGTTAATGTGTTTTTGGAATCAAGTTAAAAGGTTTTGCTGCGGGCACACTATACGAATTTACCTACATCTTGTATATTAGGAGATATATAGATTTATATATAGAATCGCTCGTTTAAATTTAAATAGATAAGATAATGCAACAATGTTAGCGATCATTGGTACTATTACGCATTTAGTTCGCCACACGTGTGGCTTTCCATTTCACTACGCAGCGGTGCCAACTGCGACTAGAGCTCTCGCCAGACAGAGGGGCGTGTCACGTGACGCGATTTTAGCAGCTGTAATGTAGGGCAATGCCAGGCCATGTTCACTTATCACGTGACCGTCCAAGCTACGGTAACCGTCTCGACGTAAGTACTTATGTCACAAGGCCGCCGCGCGTCGGCCAGGTAGCATGCGTTAGTTCGTGTACGGTCTATTTAACGGCGTAAAAACCGTATTTAAGCTATCTTTAGTGGAGTTTTGTTTAAAAACTTTAAAGACAATTAGTTTTAAATTTAAACGTCATGTATTTTGGGTCTTTAATCTAAAATCGTTGAGAAACAGAAACACGATTAGATAAAATTTTCTCGATAGAAAGTTCTCCCAAAAGTTGCTCCTAAATCTCAGTTTTTCTCAGTTTTATCGGAAACTACAATGGCTGCGTGCGCCCAAAATCGAGGCAACCTTAGTGCGTCGAAAGGGATACAGTTACAACACTAGACAATATACAATAATTCCTCGTTTAAATAGAGATAAGATAACGCAACAATCTCAGCGATCCTTGCTACTATGTATTACGCATTTAGTTCGGCACACGTGTTGCTTTCCATTTCACTACGCAGCGGTGCCAACTGCGACTAGAGCTCTCGCCAGACAGCGGGCGTGTCACGTGACGCGATTTTAGCAGCTGTAATGTAAGGCAATGCCAGGCCATGTTCACTTATCACGTGACCGAACAAGCTAAGTAGCCGTCTCGACGTACTAATCCCACAAGGCCGCCGCGCGTCGGCCAGGCAGCGCGCGTTAGTTCGTGTACGGTCTATTTAACGCGCTGCGTGCGCCCAAAAACGAGGCAACCTTAGTACGTCGAAAGGGATACAGTTACAGCACTAGACACTATACAAGAATTTCTAGTTTAAATAGATAAGATAACGCAACAATGTCAGCGATCCTTGCTACTATGTATTACGCATTTAGTTCGGCACACGTGTTGCTTTCCATTTCACTACGCAGCGGTGCCAACTGCGACTAGAGCTCTCGCCAGACAGCGGGCGTGTCACGTGACGCGATTTTAGCAGCTGTAATGTAAGGCAATGCCAGGCCATGTTCACTTATCACGTGACCGAACAAGCTAAGTAGCCGTCTCGACGTACTAATCCCACAAGGCCGCCGCGCGTCGGCCAGGTAGCGCGCGTTAGTTCGTGTACGGTTTATTTAACGCGCTGCGTGCGCCCAAAAACGAGGCAACCTTAGTACGTCGAAAGGGATACAGTTACAACACTAGACAATATACAAGAATTTCTCGTTTAAATAGATAAGATAACGCAACAATGTCAGCGATCCTTGGTATACTATTACGCATTTAGTTCGCCACACGTGTTGCTTTCCATTTCACTACGCAGCGGTGCCAACTACGACTAGAGCTCTCGCCAGACAGAGGGGCGTGTCACGTAATGCGATTTTAGCAGCTGTAATGTAAGGCAATGCCTAAAGACAAAAAGTCTTGTTGGCCATGACATACGGAGCAAAAACTTAGACACATAGGTAGACCTTGTATCGAAGTTCTAAATGGCTCAGCGTGCTATGGAGAGGGCTATATGCTGGGTGTTTCTCTGAGGGATAGAATCCTCAAAAAAGGACATCTGTAAAATAACCAAGGAAACCGTCTGGGTGTTTCTCTGAGGGACAGAATTCGCAAAAAGGACATCCGTAAAAGAACCAAGGTAACCGATAAAGCCCAATCACTGACCTCTATAATAAAAGTACGCTGATAAAAATGAAGACACTTGATTGCGAAAGTCGTTTTGCTCTAGTCGAAATGCGTTTTGTTCTAGTCACATGGAACATAGAGGTTCATGAGGCCGCCTTCGACTTCGAAAGTGCGGCAAAAAAATACTCTGTCTAAGTTGACAAACCCGAGCCGTCGCTACACAATTTTTCACGCACACTAAAATCCGCGCACCATACTTCAAATTGACACACTCACACTACAAGATAAAGTTGCCGCACTCACGGAGCTGTCGTTGTTAGGTATAGGGCTCTATCTAGTCGGAGCGCGGGCGACGACCTATTATAAATCTATGACGTGGACAATCAGATCTAGTCGGAGCGCGGGCGACGACCTATTATAAATCTATGACGTGGACAATCAGATCTAGTCGGAGCGCGGGCGACGACCTATTATAAATCTATGACGTGGACAATCAGCGCAAAAATGGTGAAAATCAAGTGTCTTCACTTTAACATTGACAGTCTGAAGTCCAGCGGACTTGTATTATAGAGAGGTCAGTGGGTGGCACGCTCTCGGAAGTCGGAATGCCTTTGTTTAGCAGTATAAACGTCCATAGGTATAAAATCAACGACTCTGCCCGCGAAATTCAAAATTTTCATGGTTTTTTGCAATTTGTACGCTAATTACACATCACAGGTTTATGGCAGTCAATTTGCGGGAATGGCAGAATCATCTTTACATAATTATATAGAAATCTTTGCATAAAAATGTGTATCCTAGGAAATTAGTCCTAGTATCTAGTTTTATGTGAGTATTTCGCAAATCTCGGACTAATTTCTTTAACTCGACACTTTCAAACAGAGATTTTTATATAAACACGTGAAGATGATATTGGGATTCCCGCAATTTGACTGTCATAAACCTGTGATGTATTATTATGTGTTATTAGCTTAAAAATCGCGAAAAACCACAAAAAAATTGAATTTCGCGGGCATACCCGTGGTGTGCTCCGTATTGTAGATTAATTAGTCTTGTAGTGTAATAATTTCACAACAGCATTGGCCCTACTGTCCTTGACTTTTAGTGAAATTTTGATCGGAGTATGTTGATCGATATTCATAGATTTTGTTAGAACAATTAAATACTCATGTTACGGTAGGTAGTATCTACTGTTATTGGAGCCAAGATGATTTCATAATATTATGAAATAATGTATGAAAAAATGTATGGGAGATGTTTACGAAAAGTATCTGATAGATAAGTATTTTTGGTTTGATAGAGACTTTTTAACCCATATTTAACAAAACCGATTGGCATAAAAAAAAGTTTTTGGGAAAGGCATGTTTTTGCTGACCGTACAAAATAAAATAAAAAACTAACTTTCCTATCTTACGGGTACTCATAAAATCTCAGACTCTACCTCCACGTTCGTCCACCGAGAAGAACATGCAAGAAAGTCGGCTCTTTCTACTCTTTAAAAAACTTGCGAAAATTTTCCTTTGATTGACGTTTCGATTAAAAAAAGATTCATCAAAATTGGTCCACCCAGCCGAAAGTTAAAAAAAATAACAAACCAAAAAAACAGTCGAATCGAGAACCTCTTTGGAAGTCAAATACATCAAATTATTATAATTACTGCGGTGCAATTAGACTTAAACCCGGACAATCAAAGTGAAAGTATTATTTCAATGCCAGATTGTTCTCTATAGTGCACACATTGTTTGGTAAAAAGTTACACCCCCGTCGGTGTCAGGTTTGGGGGGGAGGAGGGGGAAATTTATTGTAGATTACTTTTGTCCTTGACACTTTTGCGCTAAATTGCATAATTTTTGAAATATTTAAGAAAAACTGAAAAAACAGAACTTCAAAAAACCCGACGCCGTCAGGGGTGTAACTTTTTACCGAACAATACGTGGACTGCATAGAACAATCTGGCATTACAATAATGCTTTCACGCTGAGTTTTCGGGTTCGGTCGTTTTTAGGGTTCCATACCAAAATGGTAAAAATGGAACCCTTATGGTGGAGACTTTCTCCGTCCGTCCGTCCGTCCGTCCGTCTCGTCGTCGTCACACTCGATTATTTCAGTAAATATTCAAGCTATCGACTTGAAATTTAGAATAGTTATAGGTAACTAGCAGAAACCCGCGGCTTCGCACGCGTAAATTTTAGTTTTAACTTAAAAAAAAAATAGTTTAAACTTAAAAAAATTTAGTTCTCTACGGGAACTCTTTGTGTTAATTTACATGAAATCTATCTTCATTTCAACTCTAAACCAAAAATTTTCAGTAATTGCGGTGTGAACAAAAAATTCTCTCCCGCATGAATATCTCTTTTTCCCTATTATCACGAAAACAACGGATTTTCCAGAGAAAAAAGTAGTTGATTCTAGGATATAATCCATTCCAAATTTCAGCCCAATCGATTCAGTAGTTGCGGCGTGAAGACGTATTTTAACTTGATAAAATCCAAACTTCGGACCCCCGTTTCACCCCCTTAGAGGGTGAATTTTGAAAAATCCTTTCTTAGTGCACCCCTAGGCCTCACAAGGAACATGTGTGCCAAATTTGGAGTCTCTAGACCCAGCGGTTTGGGCTGTGCGCTGATATGTCAGTCAGTCAGTCAGTCAGTCAGTTTCTTCTTTTATATATTTAGATAGTGACCCGACGTCATAACAATTGTAAAAATTTGAAAAATGTTTTTATTTTTATTTAAAAAGGGGGGAAAACGGAGACGTCAAAATTTCAAAATGAGATAATATTGAGTGGGGTATCATATGAAAGGGCGTTACTTGTCTTATACCGATTTTTATTTATTTTTATGCCTTATAGTTTTTGATTTATTGGGCAAACTGTCGAAAAAAATACCGTTCCCCCCCTTATCTCCGAAGTTTACCAATCAAAAAATCTGAAATAATTATGATCAATAGGAGTTAACGTTTATTTTATAGGAAAAATAAAATCAACTCTCTTACTTTCATACTTTTTTAGGGTTCCATACCAATTTGGTAAAAATGGAACCCTTATGGTGAGACTTTCTCCGTCCGTCCGTCCGTCCGTCCGTCCGTACGTCCGTCCGTCCGTCCGTCTGTCACACTCGATTATTTCAGTAACTAATCAAGCTATCGACTTGAAATTTAGAATAGTTATAGGTAATAGTGACGCGACGTCATAACAATCGTAAAAATTTGAAAATTGTTTTTATTTTTATTTAAAAAGGGGGGAAAACCGGGTCCGCAAATTTTCAAAATGAGATTACAATGTTGAGTGGGGTATCATTTGAAAGGGCGTTACTAGTGTATACTAAAACTATTTTTTATTTATTTTTATGCCTGATAGTTTTTGTTTTATTGGGCAAACTGTCGAAAAAAATACCCCCCCTTATCTCCGAAGTTTACCAATCTGAAAATCTGAAATAATTATGATCAATAGACGTTAATGTATATTTTACAGGAAAAATAACATCAACTCACTGACTAATATACTTTTTTTGATAATAAAAATAATCCGCCAAAAACAAAGTTAGGTTTGCGGTTCGCTAACAAAAGTACCTAGATTTGTAAATTATACTCGTAAATTCATGAACCAAAGTGATTCTTTTAATCTTTTACTAATTCTTTTATAGTATGGAACTCTCGGTGCGCGAGTGCTACTCGCACTTGGCCGGTTTTTCTATTTGAGCTAATTGCACCGTACTAAATAAGCATTTTGTGAGCAAAGTACGACCTCATTTAAAACCTACTTAGATATTATTTAGCATTGCAATGTATACGGGTGGCGTCGACATCTGAATTGCAATGTTTATGACAGGCCTCGTGTTTGTATGACAACTAAAGTGCCACGTGGCAGCTAAATACGTATTAATGCATTTACATAGACAATTAGACATAGTTTATTGTATAATATATACCTTATTTGTTTACCTTGTCTTTACAAGAATGTAATATTTGATACATTGTCATGTTTTGTTTTTTATACTTATATTATACAAGTTAGTACAATGACTACGATCTCACCTGATGGTAAGTGATGATGTTAACGTACTAACTTGGAAGGGAGTAGAGTCACCCTAACGGTTTCTACGCAGCATCGCACCGGAACGCTAAATCGCTTGGCGGTACGTTTTCGCTGGTAGGGTGGTAACTAGCCCCGGTGTAAGCCTCCCAGACCAGACCTGAGCCAATTTAGAAATTATAAAATTCCAAGGTGGCCGCTGTGGCGGGAATCGATCCCGCGACCTCTCACTCGAATCCAAAAAATTAGAAAAATGGAGATTTTGTCGATAGAGATTTCCTATCAAAAAAAATTTAACAACAATGTTTATCAAAGCAGGAACTTGTGGTATTACGTTGTACGAAATGTTTGTTATATGTCCAATAATTTAAATCAAAACGTTATAATTTAATCATTATTTATTTCTATTATTATCTCCTGTTTTTAACCGACTTCAAAAAAAGGAGGAGGTTCTCAATTCGTCGGAATCTTTTTTTTTATCTATGTATGTTCACCGATTACTCGAAGACGCGTGGACCGATTTGAAAAAATCTTTTTTTGTTTAAGAGGATTTTGTTTCCAGGTGGTCCCATTTTAATCAGGTCAGAATCTGATGATGGGATCCTGGAGAAATCGAGGGAACTCTTCAAATTTTATATGGAAACATGAAACTATTTGAGTATTATTAGAAAGAGTAATATTTTCCAAGTTGTCCTATGGTCATCAGGTCAGGATCTGATCATGGGATCATGGTGAAATCGAGGGAACTCTTCAAATTTTGCTAGTATACTTAAAGCGAGTTGGGTATTTTTATAGTTACTGGTGCATATGCTAGTAGATACTGATTTGATGACTAAAGTCATCAAGTCAGGGTCTGATGATGGGATCATGGTGAAATCGAGGGAACTCTTCAAATTTTGCTAGTATACTTGAAGCGAGTTGGGTATTTTTTATAGTTACTGGTGCATTTGCTAGCAGATATTGATTTGATGACTGAAGTCATCAAGTCAGGGTCTGATGATGGGATCTTGGTGAAATCGAGGGAACTCTTCACATTTTGCTAGTATACTTGAAGCGAGTTGGGTATTTTTTATAGTTACTGGTGCATTTGCTAGCAGATACTGATTTGATGACTAAAGTCATCAAGTCAGGGTCTGATGAAGGGATCTTGGTGAATTTTAGGTATCTCTTCAGAATTTATGAACACACCTCAAGCGATTTGGGTATTTTTGCAACGCCTTCTGCATTTTATTGTTTTCCACTAAAAAGTATAAAATAAAAATGGGAAATGCTTTCCAAAAAACCAACTTCAAATGCCACTACAAAGAGTGAAATAATTTTTATTTAAATTTTAGGTACCTACACCAATTCGAAGTCGGGCGATTGCCGATGACTTCGTCATTTCTTCGCACATCAAGTAAGTTAGGGATTGTATGAAACATTGCCCGACTTCGAATTGGTGTAGGTACCTAAAATTTAAATAAAAATTATTTCACTCTTTGTAGTGGCATTTGAAGTTGGTTTTTTGGAAAGCATTTCCCATTTTTATCAGTCATTGACAAAACTCAAGAGTAGCTGCGTTCGATTTCCGACCATGTTTTCTTAGCAGCAGAATTGCAAACAGATTGACTGATGGCATTTAGTCACATAATGATTTTGTTTACAAGAGTTCCACAGGGAGGTGTAGCTACTATTTTAGTAATTTCGTAGTTTCATACTTATTTCGTCAACCTTGTGCCGCCTTGACCGAGTACGACCTTGGATATACGGGTTTTCCTTGCCGATCAGATGTTCTGGAAAGCTAATATTACAGCGCCATCTGTTATTGGTTTACGACAGCAGTACATCAACTAAAAACAATAATTTTACAGTATAGGACTTTATAGCTTAGTAAAAACCTAACCTAACACCTTGGAAAAGTGAATACGCATTTTCTAGGAAAGCGCGTTCCATCCTAGACCTCATCATTTCTGCCCATCAGATAGGCTTGCGCTTGACTTCAATCATATTTGATGGGCAGAAATGATGAGGTCTAGGATTATAAAAAAAAAAAAAACAGTTTAAATTAATATTATGTAATTTAAATGAATATTACATAAAATGTTTTAATAAATGTAATACGAAGTGGCGCTCGCATGTTTTACTACTTTGTCCATAAAAATATTATTAACGCCATCTGTTGCCGAGTAGCATATAATTTGTATCGGTACATACTAGTGTCAAAGTTTTGCGTGAGGTGTCGCTGTAAGATAACGACAAGATGCCATCTGTTGGCACTCATGTAATCTATAAACTTCCAAATAGATGGCACTACTAGTCAGTTTGAGCCTCTGAATAAATTGGAAAAAGCCTTGTTATAATATTCTTTGGTAAAAAGGCGCGCTCCGAATTTTATGTATGAATTTACAAGTAGCAAATTAGTACGTGGCATACTATCTGATCGACGCGATTTGAAGAGATAAAAAATTACGCGATAGAAAAAGAGGCAAAATGCAACCTGAATTGCACTTTATTCCCCATGAATTAGAGTCGCTATTTACTTATAAGATTTTGTGAAGAGAATCTACCGTGCGTGAGAGGTACCTACTGTATTCACGATTAAATTTTTTAAATGTTTGTCTGTTTGTCCCCAGGACATGGACCTGATCGAGGTGCTGTGGAAGCAGGATGTGGACATGGGCTTCTCCCTCGAGGACCCTATGCAAATGGTGAGTTGCATCAAAATAGTTACAGCCTTTTGAAACTTATCTATGGTTCAAGGTGGCAAAATTGAGATAAAATTAAGAGGTAGTGCGTTCGATTCCTACAACTGAAAAATGTTTGTGTGATGACTGATGAGCATGAATGTTTTCAGGGGTCTTCAATATATTGTATATTAATTAATTATGTATATTAATTAATCTTCTAATACATACAATTCTCGTGATAATTTTTGTTACCAAACTCCTGCGAAACTGCTCGACCGATTGTTATGAAATTTTCTGTGCATGTTCGGTATGTATGAGAGTAGGTTGTAAGTTTCACAGACTTGTATACTAAAGACAGGGCTAACAGCACGAAAAAATGTCGCCAGTTTATGTGTGTCATTAGTACCAACAGTATAAGGCCACGCGGTAGTTCGGTTAGAGGCGGTGGCGGGTATTTTGACAGATGACGCTACTGCTTGCTTGTATGAAGAAGGTTTACGTAAAATGTTCGGATCGGCCTATCTTTACTATTTTTATCTATTGTTGGAAGCAATTTTTTTCTATATCCCTAATTGAAAAAAGTAATGGTAAAGTTATTTTTTTATTTTATTTCTTGATTCGCATCACTCAGTGTTTTGTGTCACATTATGTGAAAAGCTCTCAAAAATGGACTCCCTAAGAAGAACCCTACCACCAGAAGATATTCAACATGGCCTTTGAAACTCTGTTCTGTCTTTAGGAGGGTCCTCAAGCCACCAAGGTGGAGCTTGCTGGACAGATTGACAAGGAGCTGAAAGCGGCAGAAGAGAAGATCCAGAAGAAGAAAGAAGAGACTGAGAATATCGAGAAGGTGAAGGCTAAACTGCTGGAAACAGAGAAGGAGGTATTTATAAACTTATTCATATGGCATACTATAATATAAAGAACAGCTGTTGCCCGCGGCACTGCACGCGTAAATTTCGGTTTTTCGGTAATCCCGTGGGAACGATGGATATTTTCGGAATAAACAGTTGCCTATGTGTTAATCCGGGTCATAAGCTATCTTTGTTCCAAAGGACATGGCCGAAACTTGTATGGAGCTGTGTCCTGGAAAAAAAATATTCATGGCCATCGACAAATAGTACCTACGTCATATTAAAGCTTATAATTATATGTCTTTACACTGGTTTAAGTTTTATGATCTGAAAACATGCGAGAGACATAATATCAGCATAACAATTTGCAACAAAATGCGCCTAAATAATTTTAATAGCAATGATTTGTTATGAAAAAATGATGCGTATTGGTTATGAACTCATTATTTTTTCATATTAAAAAGCTTAGAAAATGTGAGTAAACATTTTGAACAGCATTTATTTAATAAAAAAATCATTGCTATTAAAATTATTTTGTCAATGGCCATGACTATTTTTTTTCGAGGGCAGAATCCGGCCATGTCATTTCAGCCAAATCGGTTCAGGAGTTGCGGCGTGAAAGAACAACAAACATCCATCCATCGACTTACAATCTTTGGCTTTTATAATATTAGTAGGACATTTATTAGCGTTACAAATCCTTGGGAGTGATAGTGAATTGCACTTATTGTACTAGCCTTTCTCCTCGGTCGTCAATCTTCTTCACTGAAAGATCGTGTGCGCACTGTAGTTTCTTTGTAATGTTCTAAACAATTGATCAAGAATCAAATCTTTTATTTCACATAGGTCTAATTTACAGGCTCTTCTGAAAAGTCACAACTTTACCACCAAGTTAGGAAAGCAGATTTTCACCGAGAAGAACTGGCAAGAAAGTCGGCACTTGTTTTTTGAAAAATGTCATTATAAATGTCAAAGTTTTTATTAAAAAACTGTACCTAGGTGCATAAGCGTTTGCTAAACTAATGCCTACGATTTATAAGTAGCCTACTTACTATTTTCGAAAAATTAAATAAAGGAGATGTTTCAAATTGGGCTAGGTCTTGTACGTTATTTTAAGAAATGAATAAAAATCTGTTGTTCACGGGAAAAGTAAAACTATTTATTTATTTATTTATTTATTTATTTATTTATTTATTTATACTTTATTGCACAAAGAAACATAATTATAAGAAACATATACTATATATAAGACACGTGATGCGCAAAAGGCGGTCTTATTATTTAGTTAAACATAGTATCTCTATGAGTTAAAACGAATACTTTCGTTGTACAAAAATATAATTATTTCATTATTTTAATGATCGATTTTCACTATGGCGTCGCTGCGGCGTCCTACGATTTGACGTAAACCAAAACACAATCTTTCAATAATTGACATTTCTATCAAAGTCAAATGTCAATTACACAATAAAAGACATGTTACCACCATAATGAATCTTTGTTAAGTGTTGCAATTATAAACAGAAATACTTGTTTTGTTTGAAAATGTATAGGTAAGAACTGTTTATTGTGATCTGGGTTATACCCAAGTATACAAATGAAATGAAATGAAATGAAATGAAATGAAATGAAAATGAAATGAAATGAAAAATGAAATGAATGAAATGAAAATGAAAATGAAAATGAAAAAAAAAATTTCAATATATTATATTTATGTAAATTTATATGTATATATATTTATCAGTTATCTAGTACCCATAACACAAGCTATCGCTTACTTTGGGGCTAGATTGCGATGTGTTTATTGTCCTGATATTATATATATTTATTTATTTATTTGTATTTAATGAACAATCAATTCCTTTGTTCCCCAGGACGACCCGTGGGCAGGCCTCTCCTATACCGTGGACACCGAAACTGGTAAGTCAGCATTTTTTTACACTAGGTATACAAGTTAGTACTTGACTGCGATCATACCTGATGGTAAGTGGTGATGCAGCCGAAGATGTTAACGTACTAACTTGGAAGGGGTGAGTAAACTCACCCCCAACGGTTTCTACACAGCATCGCACCGGAACGCTAAATCGCTTGGCGGCACGTCTTTGCTGATAGGGTGATAAGCCACGACCGAAGCCTTCCACCAAACCAGACCTGAGCCTATTTAGAAAATATAAAATTCCAAAGTGGACCCCGTGGCGGGAATCGAACACGCGACCTCCTACTGCGCCAGGGAAGTCGAAAATTTTAGGATCCCGTCGTTCCTTGCATACCGAACTTGGCGGTAGAGTTTTTGACATTTCATGGGCGCCTAATATTTAGGCCTATGTGAAATAAAGAATTTCATTTCCCCTTTTGGTACGGAACCCTAAAAATTACCATTCTGTCTACTACTTAAATATAATAGTAAGCTATATACATCAGAATACAAAACGATAGGAAGTATGTAAGTGGCCATCTGACAGGGGAGCGGTATATACCTAGGGGTGCGCGCCCTCCTGTGTATACAGGGGGTGCATCGATACACGCAATTGCTGTATTGTTGGCAAGGATATACCTACATTATACAGGGGAAATGTAGTTGGCTGAATTATCTCGGTTTCCTCGATTTAGGTGGTGCGATGCTGTGTAGTAGTGTATATTTGTCAGTTGTTAATGCCCGGGATATAGTTCTTTGACAATATAGGTACTTACTTCATCTCTTTTATGCTAATTGTATTCTCTAATAAATAAACTCAGTGTAATATAAGTGTAATAAACTCTCTGTAAATAAAATTCTCGTGTCTCGTGTTTTCAGTTTTATACCAAACTCTTTCCGGATATTATGAAAAACTAATTCCTATTTGAGTAGGTAATCAATATAATTATAGTGCCAATGGTTCCTCAAAACATTATTTTATTTTCCTAGAATATTTTGGTTTGGGTTCATGAGAATACTACCTTTGGTTCCTCTTTTCATAGATAATAATGTATTTCTGTTACCGGTACTCGTATAGCAAATACTAAACGTAGAATAAAATAAATTTCTTATTATAAAAGTTAAAACAGATTGGTAGTTTTTGGTCAATATTAGGGCTTCTGCATCATCATCTACGTTCTGTACGTTCGTATGATGGCAAAGCCCGAATCAATGTTAACTTTGCTCGATATTCATTTAAATATTTTTATAGAAAATGGTACGGAACTCTTCGTGCTTCGTCCGACTCGCACTTGGCCTATTATTTACAATTTATAATTACGGCCTTACGTCAGGTTTCTATGACTATCGTATAGATATTCGTCATTCGTCGATCGTAAAGGAGATAAATATTTCATCAATGTATGAGCCCTGGGCCAGGTCTATGTACATTGTACGGTATACTTGGGTATAGCCCAGATCACAAAAAACAGTTTTTACCTATATATTTTCTTTAAAAATTACTTTTTTCGGATGTACAAAACAAGTATTTCTGCTTATAATTGCAACACATAGCAAAAATTCATCACGGCGGTAACATGTCTTTCATTGTGAATTGACATTTGACGTTGACAGAAATGTCAATTATTGAAAGTTTGTTTTGTGGTTTACGTCATATCGTACGACGCCAGCGACGCCATACTGAAAATCGATCATATAAATAATGAAAAAAAGATATTTTTGTACACCGAAAGTATTTCTTTTAGTTAAACAATTTCATTTTTGACACTAGATTTGTCATAGTTAACTTAAATCACATTTGGAATGTATTATATCGAACTTTCGGCGCCGTAATTACGGCAGGTGTGTCTCTACACTAAGGCTGCATTTCATGAGGCCTACGTTAATCGGCTGAGACGACGACGATAATGTATGAATATTATTTTAATTCTGTATGTTCGTTGGAGCCACAGCACCTCCAAAACAACGGCAGTTGTTAAACCGCTGAGTCACTAGACTAATGGTGCGCCGCGGCACCGCGCGGGGGGTTGCGTTGCGCCCTCACTTCTTAAATACGTACAAAAAAATAATTACTTATATATTTTTTTACTTCCTTTTGTATTAACCTTCGGAAATAAAGTACGGACATAAATACGTATCCTATCTCTATTGTAACAACTAACAAACCTTTCTCCAAAACGGCTCGACCGATTTTTATGAAATTATGTCTCACTAGACCTAAAAAAAATTATTTATTCATTATTATAGACCTAACATAATATCACCTTTATTATCGGAATCTACACCTAAAATATATCGTTGTACAAAATATATTGTTTTGTAAATATAAATATTATTATAAGTACTATAATTGTATCATGTTTATTTCTGGTAGGTATTAATTTCCTCATCTTCAGCCATATCCCACTTTTCAGTTATTGTTTCCTATATAGCCAGAAAGGTTGCCGGAAGAGATAGCTTGCAACGATAAGGCCGTCATTGCATACCATTGATTGATATTCTATATGTTTAGTTTTATGTATCTTTTTTTGTAATGTTTCGGTACAATAAAGTGTTTCTTCTTATAAAATGTATCGGATTACAGTATCTACAATGAGTACCTATAATTTTATTGTCTACAATGAGTTTCTTCCAAGTTTGTTGTGGGCTTCTTCTCAGCGGCAGGGCGCGTTTGTAAACCCTCGTATAAACTTAGTTTTAAGTCGACTTGTAGTTATCACCATACTTTTGCAACAAATATCATATCGACGTTTTACAAGAGCCTGTATGCTAGGCCGATGTGAAATAAAGATATTTTGAGTTTGAGTTAAAGTAGCTTACTCGTACCTATCCCTGTTGATATATTTTGAACTAGCTAATGCCAGCGGCTCTGCACGCGTGAATTTTGGTTTCCACATATTATCCCGTTATAATGAGTCAACTTTAAAAGATAGAAATGTAGAGTCGCGGACTCATTTTTAGAACTTTTAATGGAGAACAATTCCGTCATAGATGATTTTTGTGTATCTTTAACCGTTTAAGCCGCGCACGCAATGAAAGATCTACAATTTAAGGAACAATAGGACAACCCATGAAGTATCCATTGACAGGCTAAATTATTTTACAGAATCTTTTCAAGTAGCGGATTATAGCAAAACAAATTAATCTGTCCTGCTAAATTATTTTAATTTTATAGTCCACAGATATCTTGATTAGATCCTAAACTTTTTCAAATACCACATGATACACCATAAGACCATTATAAGGACAAAAGGTTTACTTCACATAGGCGCACAACGCTATGAATCCATAATAATATAATATCTGCCGATAATTTTAGAATTCACCGAGATATCCACATAAAAAAAGAGCCGAAAGTATTAATCACAAACGAAACGATGACTTGTGGAAAAGTTGAATACTTTTTTGAAATTCGAATTCGGCTGTCACTGTTTGACATTCACCATTGTATGTTGAGCCGCCGAGGCGTGCGGACGTCCCGACGGGTCTTCCTGGGTTTTGTACATTTATAAATCGTGCGGGGGGCGTGGAAGGTCATGTAATGCTGGATCCTCTCGAGCTCATTATGCCAGACGCCGCCAGACGTGTCCTTCTCAAAATTTCGAAGATAATCGACTTTTATTATTGGTTTTTTTCCCTACCCTCTTTGTTATAGGGCCACTTCGGATAAATAATTTCAAAGTTTTCGTTCTAATATTGCAGTAATGAATAAATCATAAGGATTTTACGTGTTAATTCAGCCACCGAAAATGCGATTGGAACTGAATTTTCCGTGGGATTTCCAAAGATATTTTTTCTTCCAAACCTTGTCCTAACAGTTATAATTTCTTTGTTTTCAAATTTTTTACAAAAAATATGTCTATAAAATTCTAACCTTGTCCTAACAGTTATAATTTCTTTGTTTTCAAAATTTTTCTAAAAAATATGTCTCTATAAAATTTTCGTACCAATTTTTGTTACCATGCTCAGCTTTGTTCAGCTTGATACGGGATACCATGGTCATTATGAATTATCATTTCGGATTTTTTGATTGACAAATTGACATAATATAGCCTGAACATTTTTGTTTATCGGTGCCAAAAATTCTTGTTTTGCCACCAACCACGATGTGGTTCGCTCAGCAGCCACCTATAGAATTTTGACAGATGGCGCTACTGTTTGCTTGTACGAAAAATTATTACGTAAATCGTTCAGATGCCCATATCTTGATGTTTCTTACATAGAGGTAAGAGAACTAAGGAGGCGCCCGATGCATTCAAAACTCAAAATATCTTTATTTCACATAGGCCTAACATATAGGCTCTTGTAAAACGTCAATATGATATTTGTTGCATAAGTATGGTGATAACTACAAGTCGACTTAAAAGATTCATTCTAGCCTAGCTTTGCGTGATATGCGGCGCCATGTTGAGCGCCAAGATTTGCTGTCAAATGTTTGTACTGTTTGTCCAGTTCCAGTTTACTTCCCTAGGTGACGTGAGACGTCATCTTATGCGCCATTGTACAGATTAAAAATAGTCACGCTTACTTTGTAGACGGGGCCCATTCATATTTTTTTTTAATTATTAATAAAAATAAATAGTGGACAACATCACATAGGTACATTGCTCTGATCCCATAGTAAGTAGTTTATGCACTTGTGTTATGGAAATCAGAAACAACGACGGTACCACAACACCCAGACCCGAGACAATGTAGAAAACTTATTTTTCTACATTGCCCCGACCGGGGTTCAACCCGGAACCTCAGAGATGGCGGCGCCTTGAAAACCGGCACGCTAACCACTCAACTACGGAGATTGTCAAATATTGTTTTCTAGATCTTTGGGTTTCTTATCGGTAAGTTGACAGTACAGAGTGAAGTGAAGGCTTGTCAACGGGTCGTCGACCCCAGCGCCAGTACAAGCAGTGCAGCGTACTACAACTTATAGTACTGTTTTGATGATGTATCAATTTTTGAGTCACGCCAACACCCCGTAGCACAGAACTGTTACATCATCATGAGTTGAAATCGGCCGACCACGGCTGTGTATAGCAAACTCAGAACTAGAGTATTACAGTTAAGGGGCCTGTGAACTACAATGTCTCCATTCGTTCAAAATACCAAATCATTAGTAATTCGTGCATATTTGGATCATGTTGTGGTGTTATTCGGATTCATATAGTAATAATCTATGCTCCTGGCCATATTTTGTTTGGAAATACTTCTTTAAAACGAAATAATAATCAATTTTTTATAACTTTGGTCGAGTTCCGTAATACGAAAAATTATGAATAAAAACTTGTAACTTTCTTTATTAACTGGTGTTTTTCTTTATCTGGACAATAAAAAATGTGCTCCTGAACTAATGCGACGTGAAATAGTGTTGTTTTTATTACAAAACAAATAAGCAGAAAACAATATGTCTTCTTTGACATAAAAATAAGCAAAACTAAATTCGTTTACAATTTCGTTTAACAAAAGTATTTCGGAACCAAATATGGCCAGGAGCATAGATTATTACTATATGAACTCGAATAATACCACAACATGATCGAAAATTGCACGAATTACAAATGATTTTGGTATTACGTTTGTATGGGGGACACCGTGGGTCATGGTAGGCCGGTTAGATCGTTCGTTCGTTCGTTTCAGCCGACGAACGTCCACTGCTGGACAGAGGCCTCCTCCAATGTTTTTCAGTCACTGATCTCTTTTATATGGATCTTAGATTGTCAACGTTAAAATGAAGACACTAGATTTTCGCCATTTTAGCATTGATTGTTGCATAACCTGGCGTGAGCGCATGGAACTAAAATAAAATGACATATAAAACGACGACGGTCACTAGCAACAAATGTCAATTTAGTGAGTACGTGGACCTTCGAGGGGGGCGCTTCAAATCGGCACAAAAAATGAACTGTCAACTGTATAGAATATTTGATCCAGCGTACTCGTACTTAATAGAGATCTAGGGGTCTGATTACGTAAGAAAAACGTATTCATCGTTATCATAATCGCTAGCGAATTCTGCTCCGCGATTGGCTGACGCAAATCAGGAACCCAATCAGCGGACAGGATTATAATAGTAAACGATTTCGATAAGGAAGGATACCTACTTACGTTTTTCTTAGACAATCTAGAGTCAGTGTTTCGAGCTCAATGCCCATACGGTCCGTCGCCACTTGTATCCAGCGCCTTCCCGCGACTCTTTTAATGTCGTCAGTCCATCTTGTCAGAGGTCTAGCAACACTGCGCTTTCCCGTGCGGGGTCGCCATTCCGGCACTTTGGGTTCCCAACGTACGTCGGTCCTACGAGCTATGTGCAGCCCCGCGCCCGTTGCCACTTCAGCTTCGCGATACGTTGAGCTATGTCGGTGAATCCGGTTCGTCTACGGATCTTCTCATTCCTGATTTGATCACGTAGAGAAACTCCGAGCATAGCTCTCTCCATCGCCCGCTGAGTTACTCTGAGCCTTCTCATGAGGCCTATAGTAAACGAACATGTCTCGGATAGGCCTGTTAGATCTTCCTAAATGTAGTCACCTAAATTTTAACCCTAGCGCAAAAAGAGGGGTGTTATAAGTTTGACGTTGATATCTATCTGTGTGTGTCCGTCTGTGCCTTCAAACGGATGGACCGATTTCGATCCGGTTTTTTTTCATTTGAAAGCCAGTTTCTTTGCGGTGGTTCTTAGCTATGTTTGGTTAATATCGGGCCAGCAGTGTGAGTCTCTCCAAAATCCACCCAAAATGACGTAAATAAGGCTCTTTTCCAAAATGACGTGAGGTTTTTTTAGGGTATGGTTTCTCGATTACGTGTTTCGAAAATAAAATATTTGAGGGTGTCTCCCATACAACAAACGAGATTAATTGCTCGTTTTCGAATTTAGTGGGCAGAGGTTTTTTTGGTTGGAATTGATCTTGATAGTGCGGAACCCGCAGCGCACGAGCCCGACTCGCACTTGGCCAATTATTTCTAGTCGTTAATCTGTATTTGTGATTCGAACTCCGATATTCCCAATTTAATATTCGCTAGTTTTAACCACTACGTTAGTATCATTTCCGTCAAACCAAAAAATATTTCCTACAATGATTAATATAAGTATTGAATAAAACCAACATTGTCATAAGCCATGGCGTATGGTATAGAGCATGGTATAACACTGCACGCATGCGCACAAAACCCCATGATTAATGGTGCAGCCAGACATCTCAATCCCATGAGAGTAGTGTGGGGGCACCATTAATATTGCATTGTGTTTATTTCAATTGAATCCACTACCCTTGATGCTAAGCGTATGTATGTATGTGCTTTTTAACCGAATTCAAAAAGGAAAGGATCTTAATTTGGTGCAATAAACAAATATCAGTATATCAGGAACGAGAATAAAGAAACAATATTCATAAAATCGTTGAAGGACAATCTGATAAAAAAAAAAGTTACTACTCGATTGATGAGTATATGACAGAAAATAAAATCATAGTCCCCCGACCATTCATTGAGAACAGCAACGCCCTAACAGGGTCTCATACCTACGTATAATAATAATATTTAATTCAAAACAATATATTGTACATGAAAGCTGATCATAAATGAAATGAAATAGGACAGGGTGCAGACGGTGCGGAACATTTTTGCCGGTTAATAGGTGCCAAAATTCCTTGTTTTACCACCAGCAGTAAGGACACAATGTACTCGTAGTCCGCTCAGCAACCAAAATTTTGACAGAGACAGACAGACTGTTGCTTGTACGAAAAAGGTTTACGTAAATCGTTCGGATGCCCATATCCTGAGGATTGATTTCTTATTGGTGTTTGGTGCATATATTTATCTATCTACTAGATGCCATTTATACATTTATACTTACCACCTGGGTGGCTGGCAAATCACGACCGCATGGCATGCCAGATCATTCTTTCCTCTCACGTGTAAATTATGCAACCAGTTACCATCGGCAGAGTTCTTTCAACTAAAACATGCAGGGATTATTCAATGGGCGAATAAACAAACTCCTTTGGCTGGCAATCTATAACCACCCGGTATGTCAGATCCTTCTTTCCGCACGCTTGCAAACTATAGAACCAGCTACCAACAGCGGTGTTCCCTCAACTAAAACATGGGGTTATTCAAGGGGCTAATAAGCAAACTCCTTTGACTGGCAATCCACGACCACCTGGTATGCAAGATGATCCTTCTTTCCGCACGCTTGCAAACTATGGAACCATACACCAACTACCAACAGCAGTGTTCCGTCAACTAAAACATGGGGTTATTCAAGGAGCGAATAAACTAACTCATTTGGCTTGCAAACTATTGAACCAGCTACCAGCAGCGGTGTTCCCTTAACTAAAACATGGAGTTATTCAAGGAGCGAATAAACAAACTCATTTGACTGGCAATCCATGACCACCCGGTATGCCAGATCCTTCTTTCCACTCGCTTGCAAACTATGGAACATCAGCTACCAACAGCGGTGTTCCCTCACTAAAACATGGGGCTATTCAAGGAGCGAATATACAAACCGGCAATGCATTTGCAGTTCCTCTGGTACTGCAAATGTCCATGGGCGGCGGTGATCGCTTAGGTATCATCAGGTGACTCGCTCGCTCGGTTGCTTGCGTTCACTATAAAAATAAAGGTTTTGCCCTCGGATTCGCCAGCGTGAAATTAGGTTTCTCACAAGTCCCGATGAAATTTGAATTCACTGTTCACTTTCCCGCTCCCTATTGCTAGAGCAATCTACCTTATCCAGGTAAATAGCTATAGCACTGTGGAAAATTCGGGGTTTATAAATATTCCACGCGAACAATCGATTTTCCGGGATAAAAATTAGCTGATGTCTTTCCCAAGCTCCTATCTATATTCAAAATTGGGTCAGTGGTTTAGGCGTGAAAGCTTAGGTAACAAACAAACCTACATTCACTGTATAGCAGATAGGGATGTTACTTAGGTATACGGTACTCAAATATTCAGCTCAAAATGGCCGGCCCGGAGTCCCGCCATTTCATTAAAATAAAACACCCGACCATTAATAAAAGGAAAAAGATTAATGTCGGCCGACTACAATACGTAATAAATTAGTGCCTCGGATATAAATTTCCAAAAGGGAGCGAACCCCGGGGCGGCCATCTTGCTTCGTGCGGCGCCGTGATTGGCTGGCGAGCTTGCTAATCAATAATTCCCCCTTATATTTACCAAAGGGCTTAGCTTCTATATACTTTTTTATTCGAAATCCAACTTTATTTTGTGTGGGCTAAGGTTTAAATTATTTTGTATTTATTCTTAAGCGTATTCCGAAACTTATATGTGATACGAATACGTATTTCTTTACGCTGTAAGACCTAAAGAATTTCTTTTATCGTTATTTCTAGTCCCACTGTTGGGCATGAGTCTCCTCTCGTAGGTGGCTCAGCACGCTTGTCAATTGCGGGTTGTTAGGCCTCGTACACGTTGGAAGAGATTTGCTAATTATTGCTCATATTAGGTACTTAAGCTAATTTTTGAAGTCCCTGAAGGAAATGGTAAATATTAGGAAATGGTCAAATAAAAAATATTAGTAAATAAATCTTTAAAATAAAGAAAATAGAACAAATTTGTTTGTGTGGAGCCAAAATTATGCAGATGCTTGGTAAAAATTGCCATGTATTTGAATTTGTTCTTTATGAGTATTAATATAGAGTTTATATTGCTTTGACAATAGTTAATAGAATTTTCATAAAGGTCTGTTCACATAATTTTTAATTTTTTTTAATTTTATATACTAAATCTTGTCTTGCGCTGACACGAAAAAGTGCAATTCAGTTTGCAATAGCGCCTGGCTCCGCCCCGCTATGCATAAGCTCTGGTTACCTTTTTATCGCGTAACTGCGTGTCTCTTTCGACGTACTAAGGTTGCCTCGTTATCGGGCGCACGCAGCACGTTAAACAGACCGTACAAGAAGTAACGCGTGCAACCTAGCCGACGCGCGGCGGCCTTCTGAAATCAGTACGTCGAGACGTCTACCTGTAGCTTGGTCGATCACGTGATAAGTGAACATGGCATGCTACGAGTAAGATTGTGTAAAAGACCATGGCACTGATATGTATCTCTGGATTCATGATTCCATACGTTTGACAGTTCATTTTTTGTGCCGATTTGAAGCGCCTCCCCCGAGCGTCCACGGCACTAAACTGACATTTGTTGGAAGTGGACCGTCGTTTTGAATGTCATTTGATTTTAGTTCCATTGATGCTCACGCCAGGTTACGCAACAATCAGCGTCAAAATGGCGAAAATCAAGTGTCTTCATTTTTACTTTGACAGTCAGCTATCTAGAGTTTATTCTATATACTCTATGGAGATCAGTGGACCATGGAAACAACCATGTGTACGCGCCTTTACACCGCGTCCGCGGGATACCAGTCGAAAAAAAGGCAGTTTTCGATTAATCTCCCCACCGCCCTTTGTTCTGGGGATCATTACTTTTTGTCTTGACTATCACTAGCGCGCGGCTTCGTTTGCATCATCTCCAAGTGCATAGGTATATTGAAGCCACAGATTTAAGTCTTTAATCGTTTAAACTTTTTTTTTATACACTACTAGCGGACCCGACAGACTTCGTCCTGTAAAAAAGAAAACGTTTGTATGAGAAAAAGAAAAGAGCTGTTTTTAGGGTTGTTCCAGATTTTTCACGCCGTAAAAAAATATTCGAATTTTTCTCGCCGTAAAAACCATCCTTGAACTTCGATCATTTAAAAATAAGAAATGGCCAAATTGGTCCAGGCGCTGTTGAGTTATGCGCCCACCAACACATTTTGCGATTCATTTTTATTATATAGACAAGTACGAGTATTTAATACTTGACTGCGATTTCACCTGATGGTAAGTGATAATTCGGTCGATGTTATCGTACTAATGTGGAAGGTGAAAAACGGTTTAAGTATAGTAAAAACTTTCGGCGTAGGCGATTTTCTACGGCGTATAAGTATAGACAGCGATTTAAGCGATTTTTAATTTCCTGCAATTCAAAAATGTGTTTTAGGTCTAACGACTTAAAACTAAGTTTACGAGGGTTCTTACGCGCCCTGATCTGAGAAGAAGCCCTAGCGAATTCATGCGGGCACGGGGAAATTTATATGGCGAAACAACGTATGCCGGGTCAACTAGTAGCCTTAAAAAAACCTCAAAAACCGCAAAACTAGCCGTCATTAGCACCCTTTTACGACAAACAAGGGTAAGCGCACACTACCTGCGGTTCTGAAGGGAAAAAAATCGGTAGCTTTTAAGATAATGGACTCTACTCGTATTAGGACGAGGAAAAGATTATTATTATTGTTTACTAGCTGTTGCCCGCGGCTCCACCCGCGTGCAGTTCGTTTTTTTTACAAAAATGTTTCCCGTGGAATTTCTTATTTTTTCCCAAGATAAATGAGTGGTCCCTGGGTTCGATGGACCCGTAAAGGAGTCTTCTTCCAATCTCTCCTGTCAACGTGCTATCTTCTTTCACACAAATTACCTATATCTTCTTTGGTCTTCCTCTACTTATAACACTCTGTCGAAATCGCTTATGTTACTCAATTTGCATGGAGTAAGACAGAGTGAGGCATGTCATCGTGGATTGTAATATCTATACTAACCAAACTTATCTTATTCTGAGATGATACCAACGCCCAGATATTGTAATTAAGCATTCTGATGCGCTGTTGTGTACGTAGCAACCAGTTCCTGCTACGTACGGGTTATCTTGTATAGTTATACCTAGTTGCACGATCAAAAGGACGATTTAAACTGTCGATATTTCAACCCCGTTTTGATTGTGCTACGTAGATAAGTAGCTATAGGTTTTTTAAACATCCCACTGGTGCTCTCAAAATTTTCAGGATGAAAGTATCTTAAATGTTGACCGGGCATATATATAAAGTAGGATCATAAAATTTCATTTAAATCCGTTACTTGAAAGACGCCTGCTTTTCCTGTTTTTGTAATGTTTTCTTTCCCGCGGAAACTCGATTGGATTAATAAGTTTTACTATATATATATTTTGTTAAAGAGGCAACATAAGGTATCAGCATAACAAATTTTACTAAATTAAGTTCATTAGTTGTTGTTTACAAAGCTGTTAAATTAATTGCAGTTTTTTAACTATCCCACGGGAACTCTTTATTTTACCGGGATGAAAAGTATCCTATATATGTTGACCAGGGACATAAGCTACCACCACACAAAATTTCATTGGAATCGGTCCAGCCGTTCCAAAGATTAGCCCGTACAAACAGACAGACAAACAGACAAACAGATAAACAGACAAACAGAGAAACAAAATATTTGAAAAAAATTTATTTCACTTCTTACATCCCCCTGACTCCGTTTTTAGCATTTTTTTTATTTGTACAGAAATTCGGCCTCTACAGATTTATTATATGTATTGATAAGAATATTCGCATAGATTGATTTTAAGTGCTCAGTGCTTGAGCGTTTCTATACGGGATGAATTGTCTTAGATACGATTGATGTTACTATCATTAATTAGTAATTACTAAGAGGATATACTGAATTTATTTTTGTCCTTCTCACTCTTACAAATACTTTGGTGGGTGCGACAGGCAGCGTTGCGAAAAAAATTAGAATTACATCCATTGTATAGTTTCCGATAAAAATTGGAAAAATGGAGATTTTGGAGCAACTTTTGGGAGAACTTTCTATCGAGAAAACTTTATGCAATCGTGTTTCTGCTTCACAACGATTTTAGATAATAGTCCCAAAATAAATGACGTTTAAAGAAAGTAATTGTCGTTATATGAGTAGTTTTTAAACTGTAGGCATAGACTGCAGGTCACTAATAATCAACTATTTATTTTAGTTTGTATAGTCATAAAAATTGTATTTCTGTGATTTTTTTGTAATTAGTGATATATTTAAATAAATAAATCGTTTAAGACGAATGGTAAAGCAAAATGCGTTTTTAGACGTCTTTTAGGCGATGTTTTTCAGCTAAATTACAGATTAGAGAACTACAGCAATTTTGTGTTATTATAAAGCGTATCTTGAAGTATCTTGTTGTGTCGATATTTTTGGTGATCTTTACTCACTAATCAGAAAATACAATTTAGAAAGTGCTATGACTTGCGTAAGATGAATATCTTAAGATGGTTTTTTTTTTGGTTTGGCTAATCCGTTTATCATGAATCTTTGCATACATGTTTCTTTATTTTGTATCTTGTTATTCAAAGTCCATTTGTGACAAACAGTATTGCAAAATAGAAGTTATATCATAAAAGCTCTTTGGTGCCTACTGTAAATCAAACTCCAATAATAAAGTATTTGCTCACAAAATTAATCAGGCGTTTAGTTACGCATGCAACGTTGCCAGTTCGGCGCAACTCATGCCGCGTTGCCGTTCCGCGCACAGGCATTTTGGCAGTGCGCGCGTGTGTTATGATTTGACATCACAGAGTATTTTTTGTACATTTTGACATTTTGGTACCGTTGTACTGTGTACGTGTCGATTGTTGTGTGACTAGGGTTCGATTTCGAAAAAAAGTGAAAAATATATTATTTCTTCTTTTGGTGAGCTGTGCAAATGTGAAACAAGGTGAAAACTTAAAATTTAATGTAAATAAAGAAATATTGTGTTCATGATTTTACGAGTTAAATTTACATATAAGTACTTTTGTTGGCAAACCGCAAACCTAACTTTGTTTTCGGCGGATTATTGTTATTAGCAAAAAAAAGTATAATAGTTAGACGGTTGAATTTATTTTTACTGTAAAATATACGTTAACTTCTATTGATCATATTTATTTCAGATTTTTCGAATGCTAAACTTCGGAGATAAGGGGGGGGAACGGTATTTTTTTCGACAGTTTGCCCAATAAATCAAAAACTATCAGGCATAAAAATAAATAAAAATTGGTTTTAGGATATACAAGTAACGCCCTTTCATATGATAGCCCACTCAATATTGTTATCTCATTTTGAAATTTCGGCGACCCGGTTTTCCCCCCTTTTTAAAAAAAAATAAAAACAATTTTACGATTGCTATGACGTCGCGTCACTATATTATCTATAACTATTCTAAATTTCAGATCGATAGCTTGAATAGTTACTGAAATAATCGAGTGTGACAGACGGACGGACGGACGGAGAAAGTCTCACCATAAGGGTTCCATTTTTACCAAATTGGTATGGAACCCTAAAAACGAACATGTCAAGAAATCGAATTGCCTTACCCCGACACCATCGAATTGTCCTACCCCTAGAGTGTTTTTTTTAAACCGGAGGCGCGGAGGGAGTGCATCCCCCGGGCGAGCCGGAGCGGCCGAGGCTGGTCGCCGAAGGCGACCAGCACGCCGGGGCTGCGGAGGTGAGTGTGGGTCATGGGTGCCTGTGCTTTGCTACGCAAGGGCGAAGAGGCTGCACTTCCCGCAGCGCCGGAGACGTCACAATTCCGAATTGGTCCCTATTTTAGAGCTATCTGTCAAAGTAATTATTTAAGTTATCATAATTAACCTCAAAATTTTTGAACTTTAAATATTTATTTCTCGAAAACTATTAAGATTCTACGGGTTTGGCTTGGGGGGATAGACCCCCCCACTCCACCCCTCCCCTTTACCTCCCTCCCACCCCCCTCCGCTACGGGTCACCAACTAAAGACCACCCTGTTTTTTAATCAATGTTTTGTAATATTTGCTTTTTTGTATAAATATAACCTAGCTAGATATATTTATCGCCCCCGAAACCACCCCCAGTCCAAATTTCATGAAATCGTTTGAGCCGTATTCAAGATACATATAATACGGGACATACATGTTATAGGGGTTAAACGGGGATAAAATAACGGGGATAAAATAAAAATAAGGTAGGTATTCTATGTATATTTATTTACAATTCGAAAAAAAATGTAGGTATTCTCTTCGTTATTACTCTGTCTGCCCAACTCTGCGAGTCTGCGAAATAAATCGCTAAATGCGCCATCTAGCGGTAAGACAACCGAATGCAGTTGCACGCTACATTGAACTACTAATCAAAAATAGATGGCGGTAGCTCCGCGTCCAAACGCCCAAGGTCATTTGCTTGACCATTCGTCTTAAATACGTTGTCTATGCTGTTAACCATGCAATCAGGTGGTGCACCGGGCTAAAAGCGCTGACCGTTGATGACGCGGCGGCCATCTTGTGACGTCACGGTGACCGAACGATATGCGGAATGCTTTAATTGTTTAGATTATTTGGTACTTTAATACCCTGTCTATATCTAACCCAATTCCTATTCCTTAATATCTGAGGTAGAAACTCTATAACAAGGTCAATCAGGTGTAAAACCGATCTAGAAAATCCAGACCTCTATGACGCGGCGGCCATCTTGTGACTACACGATGACCGAACGATAAGTATGCGGTATGTTTTTATTGTTTACATTGGTACTTTAATATAATTAATACCCTGTCTAACTACTTATACCTACCATTCCTGTTCCTTCATAATATGTTAGGTACTCTATAACGAGAAGTAAACCTCACAATCAGGTGCTAAACCGAGCTGAAAAATCCTAAGCTCAATGACGCGGCGGCCATCTTGTGACGTCACGGCGACCGAACGATATGCGGAATCCTTCTATAATTTACATTATTCGGTATTTTAATACCCTCTCTACCTATTGGCATATCCTATATCCCTATATATTTTCAATCAATGGAGCCCTGTAAACTGGAAAAGCGCTGATAGACGATGACGCGGCGGCCATTTTGTGACGTCACGGTGACCGATCCGTACTTATTTATTTACATGTTTTTTTTTGATCTCCTGTTCTAGTAGGTACCTTGCCTAGTCAACTAGTTTTCGAACTAATTATACTTACTGTATGTTATTAAAAATATTTATTACTGACTAGCGGCCCGTCCCGGCTTCGCATGGGTGGCCATGATTTTTTAAATCTATTTATCTAAGCTCATTGCTTAAAGTTCGAATTATGAAATCAAAATGTGTCACATATTGACCTACTTTATTCACAGACTTCTATAATTATTAAAAAGTTATTCATTATAACATCGCTGTACTATGGAAATATCTCTAGATTACTAGTTGAATAATTTCTATTACGATACGCGGCTCTGGGTTCCTGTATTTTTGTGTGTCGTCATCACAGACCAGGGAATAACTTTCTTTTCTCTGTGGTCGTCATAGCCAAAAGAGAGTGTAGAGCCAATCCTCAATTTTGTTTTTTTTTTTTATATAAGGAGTCCACAGACAACATTTAGTTGGTAGTCATGATCGACCATAGACAACAATTAATTCACGGAAACAATAATTTTTCCCTGCCTTATATGACTGATTAAAAAGTGTGTTCATACAGAATATTGAAAAGAATTATGTATAATTTTTGATTATTTAATTATCCACTAAAAATATAGTTTATCTGACTTGTATAAATATTTTTCTACTCTTTTTTGTTTCATGACTTTTTTAACAGACTATACGCAGTTTGCAACTGAATTTTGGCGCCATACCTAACTTTTAACATTTCAATGTGTTATTTTTGTTACTTAGTCAAAACTTAGCGCGGAAAAATGTCTAGCAGTGTAACGTACTAAAGAAAATTTAACTCCACCTGACATTTTAGTAACTGCAACAAAAATGACCCACAATCTTTTACCAACAAAGTGAAGGATTTACGACAAACGTTAGCAAGATTTTATGGTTTGGATTTTTGATAATTTGAGCGTAGATAAAGTACTGTATGAAACTCTACATAATTAGGTATTAAAACACTCGTGTGATACTATTAAAAAACGAGCCGCAGGCGAGTTTTTTAACTCACACTCATGTTTTAATACCCCCCATTATGCATCCGTTTCATAAACTACTATTCTATGACTTATTAAATGGAAATAATATTATTATCGCGAAGTGTTTTGTAGTTACTTATTGATATGTTCTTCAATATTGTAGAACATACCTTTATTCTTTCATCAAAAGTTTCTGCAGTGCATGTGGCGTAAGATGTTTTTTAACACACTTGCTCATAAAATGGCTCTAATTTCCCCGCAATTAGGCACATAATCCTAGACACCTATAATCGCAAACAGTGACTTTTTCATTACTATTATTCACTAGTGAGTTAGACAGTTTCTTCAACATACTTGCTCATCACAAACTGAGACTTTTTCATTACTATTATTCACTAGTGAGTTAGACAGTTTTTTTTTTAATTTTATGTACTAAATAAAATTATTTTTAGTATTATTTTATTCACAAGTGTGTTTAAAAACGTCGTATAACACACGTGAGTATTGATGATTACCGTTCTCGGCTATCTTAAGACCTTCACCTAACGGCTCGGGTATGAATGGCGCCTCAGCGGTAATCACCAACTTTACTCACTTGTACCATAATTAACTATTTACTATTATGGATTTTTTTACACCTTGGGTTACTTAAGTTTTAATAAGGATTCCTTGTCATTTCTAGCAAAAAATAAGTATAGCTTATGTTACTCAAGTGAATAAAGCTTTAATGGTGAAAAAAGTTTTGAAATGGGAACAGTAGTTTTTGAGTTTATTCATTACAAACATACACACACACAAAAATACAAATCTTTCCTTATTATAATATTAGTTTAGACATCAAAACATTAAGATTCGTGACTAGTGGGTAAGTAAAATTTGAAAGTTACACGAAAATGATTATTGTCAAAAACGTAATTTTTATTTGCCAACTCGTCTAATTCAGTCTAGACGTCTGGATTAGACTTTCTAGTGTAAAAAGAGCTCTTAATACAACTTATAAAACACAACTTTCACTGGGGACTCCATTCGAGTCATCGTGACACCACAATATGGTAGCTGCCATATACCAGTAGTTTTTGTGGCCACACTTGAGTGGGTACTACAAAAGTACAAACGATACGTCGTACTCTAACATTCAATTTATTACGGTAGCAGGCCAGAGGCACTCTGAAATTTACAAGCTTTTATAATAATAAAGCCTTTATTCATTACACTTTAACATAACAAATTTCACAAAACCATAGATGTGGACACAAAACGGACAAATACATTTTTCACCTTAAAACTTTAAAATGAAATGAAATGTAATTGAAATGAAATTAAAATGAAAAATTTAGAAGTCCGTACGAACAATTACTAACAGAACAACATCAGCACGTGTCTGCTATGCCCTCTAGCAAAGGCCTCTTCTAAACCTTTACACTTTAACGTAACAAATTTCACAAAACGGACAAATACATTTTTCACATTAAAACTTTAAAATGAAATGAAATGAAATGTAACTGAAATGAAATGAAATGAAATGAAATTAAATTGAAAAATTTAGAAATCCGTAGGTACGAACAATTACTAACAGAACAACATCAGCACGTGTCTGCTATGCCCTCTAGCAAAGGCCTCCTCTAAACCTTTCCACAGATCTCTTCCCTTGCCAATCTCGCCCACGCTCTCCCTGCTATCTGTACAATTTCGTCATCCCACCTGGTTCGTTGTCGCCCTTGCTTTCTTTTACCTATACGTGGTTGCCAAAGTGTAATATGTTAGCTCCACTTTTTCTTCCATCTCATCATATTATGGCCGGCCCATTTCAACAAGCTTTTAGTTAACGGCTTTAGGAAGATGGGTACCATCCGAACGCGAAATTTCAAATTTTAGGTACTTATAGTTAGGCCGAACCAGCCTAATGTGTCGGTAATAATACCTACCTTTTATCCGAAAAAGTAGTGATAGCTCAGTGGTTTCTGAATTCTGACCTTTGCCTCTCATAAGGAGGTCGCGGGTTCGAATCCTGGGCACGCACCTTTGACTTTTCCGAGTTATGTGCGTTTTTAGGAAACTAAGTATCACTTGCTTAATAGCGAAGGAAAACATACTGAGGAAACCTGTATGCCTGAGAGTTTACAAAAATGTTCTCGAAGGTGTGTGAAGCCCGCCAACCCGCACTTGGCCAGCGTGGTGGACTATGGCCAAACCCCTCTCAGTCTGAGAGGAGACCCGTGGCCAGCAGTGAGACATAAAAAGGGGTTGAGATGAACTGCGGGTTACTAAAAATCGCTTAAAACTATCGTTTATCAACAGTATTGGGTAAAATTTTAACTATTGGCCTAAATAGATCGGTATTCTGTAACACCAGTGCATGGACAGTGGCTTGTGCACTGCAGTGGCACTGTACACACTTTCGCCGCGCGAGTGTCCAAGTCACCGTGACGCGCGGTCTACCAGTCATCACCCATCAGCGCTTTCCGTATCCACCGCGGATACAATGCGAAGCGCCAGCCGCCGGTGCGGACTGTAGCGTTCGTTTGCGTGTCAGTGACAAAAAAACACTGCGGGAAAGTTTTCTCTAGATCTCCGCTAAGCTTCGGTAACACCAGTGCATGGGCAGTGACTTTTTGCACTGTAGTGTATGGAAAGCACCAGCCGCCAGTGTAGACTGTAGCGTTCATTTGCGTTTCAGTGACAAAAAACAATGCGCAAGGAAGGTTTCCTCCTCCTTTCTGCTTAGCTTCGGTAACACTTGCGCAGTGGCTTGTGCACTGCAGTGGCACTGTAAACACTTTCGCCGCGCGAGTGTCCAAGTCGCCGTGACGCGCGGTCTACCAGTCATCACCCATCAGCGCTTTCCGTATCCACCGCGGATACAATGCGAAGCGCCAGCCGCCGGTGCGGACTGTAGCGTTCGTTTGCGTGTCAGTGACAAAAAAACACTGCGTAAGGAAAGTTTTATCTACATCTCCGCTAAGCTTCGGTAACACCAGTGCATGGGCAGTGGCTTTGTGCACTGTAGTGTATGGAAAGCGCTACAGTGTAGACTGTAGCGTTCATTTGCGTTTCGGTGACAAAAACACTGCGCAAGGAAGTTTCCTCCTCCTTTCTGCTTAGCTTCGGTAACACTTGCGCAGTGGCTTATGCACTGCAGTGGCACTGTAAACACTTTCGCCGCGCGAGTGTCCAAGTCACCGTGACGCGCGGTCTACCAGTCATCACCCATCAGCGCTTTCCGTATCCACCGCGGATACAATGCGAAGCGCCAGCCGCCGGTGCGGACTGTAGCGTTCGTTTGCGTGTCAGTGACAAAAAAACACTGCGTAAGGAAAGTTTTCTCTAGAACTCCGCTAAGCTTCGGTCACACCAATGCATGGGCAGTGGCTTTGTGCACTGTAGTGTATGGAAAGCGCCTGCCGCCAGTGTAGACTGTAGCGTTCATTTGCGTTTCGATGACAAAAAACACTGCGTAAGGAAAGTTTTCTCTAGAACTCCGCTAAGCTTCGGTCACACCAATGCATGGGCAGTGGCTTTGTGCACTGTAGTGTATGGAAAGCGCCTGCCGCCAGTGTAGACTGTAGCGTTCATTTGCGTTTCGATGACAAAAAACACTGCGTAAGGAAAGTTTTCTCTAGAACTCCGCTAAGCTTCGGTCACACCAATGCATGGGCAGTGGCTTTGTGCACTGTAGTGTATGGAAAGCGCCTGCCGCCAGTGTAGACTGTAGCGTTCATTTGCGTTTCGATGACAAAAAACACTGCGTAAGGAAAGTTTTCTCTAGAACTCCGCTAAGCTTCGGTCACACCAATGCATGGGCAGTGGCTTTGTGCACTGTAGTGTATGGAAAGCGCCTGCCGCCAGTGTAGACTGTAGCGTTCATTTGCGTTTCGATGACAAAAAACACTGCGTAAGGAAAGTTTTCTCTAGAACTCCGCTAAGCTTCGGTCACACCAATGCATGGGCAGTGGCTTTGTGCACTGTAGTGTATGGAAAGCGCCAGCCGCCAGTTTAGACTGTAGCGTTCATTTGCGTTTCGATGACAAAAAACACTGCGTAAGGAAAGTTTTCTCTAGAACTCCGCTAAGCTTCGGTCACACCAATGCATGGGCAGTGGCTTTGTGCACTGTAGTGTATGGAAAGCGCCAGCCGCCAGTTTAGACTGTAGCGTTCATTTGCGTTTCGATGACAAAAAACACTGCGCAAGGAAGGTTATCTCTAGATCTCCGCTAAGCTTCGGCAACACCAGTGCATGGGCAGTGGCTTTGTGCACTGTAGTGTATGGAAAGCGCGAGCCGCCAGTTTAGACTGTAGCGTTCATTTGCGTTTCAGTGACAAAAAACAATGCGAAAGGAAGGTTTCCTCCTCCTTTCTGCTTAGCTTCGGTAACACTTGCGCAGTGGCTTGTGCACTGCAGTGGCACTGTAAACACTTTCGCCGAGCTAGTGTCCAAGTTACCGTGACGCGCGGTCTGCCAGTCATCACCCATTAGCGCTTTCCGTATCCGGTAACACCAAAGGATATCATGGGGAACCTGGTTTTCCATGATATCCTTTGGTGTTAACAAATTTTGCATGGTTTCCGAAATCAATCAAAATTTTTTCATGTTTGCCCTACAGTTCTTAGATCAGGTCTTATTTTAACCGACGTCAACAAGTAAATAATTTAGAAAATAAAAAAAAATGTTTGTCCTGATGCTTAAATGACTTTTTCCAAAAAAATATGTTACTTCGGAATGATGTAAGTAAGGATTCTAATGATAGGTACCCCATATTATGTCCAAATCTATTCAGCCTTTCTGAAGTTACGGTGGAATAAAGAAACTCACATACATACATACATACATGAACCCTAAAAACATATCACTCCTTTTTTGGGCAGTCGTGTATAAAAGGAGGAGGTTCTCAATTCGTCGGAATCTTTTTATTACGTATGTTCACCGATTACTCGAAGACGCGTAAACCGATTTGGAAATTTCTTTTTTTGTTTGAAAAGGTATACAATATACATCCCAAATGGTCCCATGGTCATCAGGTCAAGATCTGATGATGGGATCCTGGAGAAATGGAGGGAACTCTTTAAATTTTATATGGACACTGGAAGCAAATTGGATTAGTAACGGTGAAAGGTGCACAGAATTAAACATTAAACACCAACTTTAGAAAATAAATAGTTAAATTTTAATAAAAAAATATATTTAAGGGGGGCTCTGATACTAAAAACGTGGTATTTTTCTTATTTTTGAATTTTGTGGGCAGGGATATTAAGTTAACTTTAATAACGGACGGAAAATGTTCTCTCACCATTTAAGGGTTTCATTTTTACCATTTTGGTATGGAACCCTAAAAGGACGACACTCCAAGAGTTCCGATAGAAGTGTAAACTCAAACAAGGTATCGGTTACGGTTACAGTACCACGGGTTCAATGGTTTTTTCTCCATCTCAAAAATGCACCCTGCGCGATATGATCTATGAAGTATTTACATAAATAAAAATAAAAATTTGTGTAATAGGTATACCTACCTATATCTACTTACCATTTAACTTTTCTTTTGTACGCTTACATGTATTCTTATAATAACATCTAAATTTTATTTTTTTTGTATCATTCCTCGCCCGAAAAGAAATAAATCCAAAAAAGAAAAGGCCCGAAACCCGCATTCTATCCAATACATCCTTAACATTGGTCCCAATCCTATAATAAACCAATTTAAAGGCCCTTCCACACATAGCTATACCTAACCTATAACACATCCTTGCCCGGAAAAAAACCGACAAAACCCGCCTATTCAGTCCATCTCCCTCGCTCCACACGACATAGTATGCGCAGGAAAGAGACAGATATATACGTATTCGTTTCGTTATTAAGCCACGCCTCGCCGTGTAGGCTGTATGCAACAATGGAAAGTGTGTATGTGTGCGTGCCAAGGGACAAAAAGGTATTCATCATTATGGCCTGTGCTTCTAAGGAGTATGGACGGAGATATTATATCTTTTGTGATTGAAAAAGATAAAGATACATATATAAAAAAGATAAAGATGCGTAATATGTTGCGGTAACTGGTTGTATGTTGTTCTTTTTTCGCGTAAAGTACTTTATTAGGTGGTGAAACACAGTGAAATTTTGATGACCTATTGGAAGGACGCTAAGGATTTTGTGGACTATTGAAAGGACGTCCGAGAATTTGGTGATTGGATAGGTGTGTAAAGAAGTGACTAGTGAGAGTGCTTTGTGTTTAAACGTTCTAGGGTTGATTTCAGGTGAGATTATTTAATAATATTGAATATAGATACCTAATATACTGTATTTTGCCACGCCTATATAGGGTTTCTTGGGTTCTATACCCAAAGGGTATAACGGGACTCTATTGCAAAGTCTCTCCGTCTGACTAGGCTGTATCTCATGAACTTTGATAGTTAGATAAGTAAGTATTTAGTTGAAATTATAATAAATGATGTAAGTAGGTATTTCTGCTGCAGTAACAAACATTTAAACAGTGAAATTAATGTTTTGAGCGGGCCTCTCGTGATGTTTTTGCTCATTTTTCTTAAGTAAGAATTGTTCTTGATAATAGGTACGTACGAAACCCTCATTGCGCGAGCCCGACTCGCACTTGGCCAATTGTTTTAGACATGAATTTATTTAACATAGGCAATAATGCGTGTTTAAAGGCTATAGGTAAGTATATTGGTGAAATAAATTTCGGAATCCATACAGTAATTACTTATATACATATTGCTTGTAAAAGCTTTACTTAAAAATAAAATACTTACTAGCTAATCTGTCCCTACATCGATCACGTGATGCCGTCGGATTGTCCTTCCGTCCGTCCGTCCGTCCGTCCTTTCTTATTCCTTGTCTAAAATAGGTACAAAATCAACTTTTGGGCGAAATCGTTATAGATTCGAGAGCAATGATGTTTCCGTGAGAGAAGTCAGAACTTTTCTTTTTAGGATTCCGTATTTCAATTCAAAGAAAAGAACCCTGAGTGTCACTTTATTTTCGGTCTGCTACTTCTATTTCCCAGGAACTTGTAGAGATATCGAGGTGACATTATAGCGAAGTGTCTTTGTTGTCCCTTATAGAGGTGTCAAAGAATTCAAGTAAATAGTTTATATATCGTTGCTATCCGCTATTTATATCATAATTTTGCGACTCGTAAGCTATTGTTTAAAAAAATAGGACTACCAGTTTTCTCATTATAGACAGGGAACCCTAAAAACGGATATATGAGTACAATCAGTCAAATCTTAAGTGGAGGTAGCGTATCAAATCAAACATCGACGGTATAAATGTCATTTGACAGCGATCCATCAAAATGACGTATGAAACGTCAAAATATTTTATACCTATGCGTCGTTTTAGACCCTAGGGAGATAAAGGCGGACTATTGCAAGCAGGGAATTACGTATCGGTAAATCTTGAAGAGACGCATCGAAATCGGTAGCTTATTGTGTTTTTTTAGGGTTCCTTACCCAAAGGGTAAAAAATAAACAGGGAAAAAACAATGTGCGGTTCCAAAACGAGGCTCCACTCAGCACCTCACAGCGCTATGGCCGTACCACCATCTCTTATAGCAGTATTACTGTAATATTGTTTTCACGTTTTCATACAATGTCTGTATGAAAATTTTAAAACAATATTACAATAATACTGCTTTAAGAGATGGTGGTAACCGTGGTACGGCCCCTGGTCTTTCGTGAGGCTGTCTGCACGCCAAAATTACTAAGCCGATTAGGTTGAAATTAAGAAAGGAGAAAGCAGTGATAGCTCAATGGTTCTGACCTCATAAGGAAGCCGCGGGTTCGAATCCTGGGCACGCACCTCTGACTTTTCAAAGTTACGTGCGTTTTTAGGAAACTAAATATCACTTGCTTAACGGTGAAAGAAAACATCTTGAGGAAACCTGCATGCCTGAGAGTTCACAAAAGTGTTCTCGAAGGTGTGTGAAGCCCGCCAACGTGCACTTGTCCAGTGTGGTGGGCTATGGCCAAACCCCTCTCAGTCTGAGAGGAGACCCGTGCCCAGGACCCGTGAACTATAATAAATTCATATTCTTTGATAATATTTGTCCTATAATGAATTCATATTCTTTAATAATATTTGTCCTAAAATTCGTATTAGGTACTTGTAGATAAAATAAATATTTAAATAATACTAGAAAACCCGGCGAACTCCGTTTCGCCACCAGATGGCTTTCCCGCTAAAAAGATTTTCCCGCTTTTCTATTGAAATTTTTCCTGAATTTTCTTTGCTATAAACCTCACGGAGCCTGAGACCTTTCCAACGAATGCAAAACCGTGGAAATCGGTTCGTGCGTTCTGGAGTTATAGCGTCAGGAACGAAAACCCGACTTATTTTTATATAGTAGATATTTTAGTTGTATATTTTAGAAAAGTCTGATAAGTTTTCATACAAAAGACATCAACGCGCTCGCTTGAGCTGCCATTCTTTTTATTTTTTCGTCGGGTTTGCGTTTGATCGAACATATTTTATGAAACATTTATTATAATGTTCTCTATTATGTCACTGTTTCCGAGACATTAAAAATTCGTTCCTTATCTCTTGTCTACATCATAAAAAATTTTAGCTTCCTAGAACTGTAGGTTTTGTTAGAACTAAATTAGTGAGATAATCTAGCTTTTGCTAGAGCGTCCCGTGTGTAATTTGTTTTTCACCAATTAATTTTTTCCTTAAAAAATAGTCTATTGTTTTAATCCAAAGTAAATAATTCTGCCTTCAATCCTAACGCACTTATTGAAAAAAAAGTTTTTTAAGTATAAGATTTTTAAACTGACTTATAACATTATGAAAATGTTAGCGTGCGTCGATTTTCGAAATCGTCCCAAAAAAAGGACACTAAATTTTTAACTGACTTATAAGTTATAACATTATGAAAATGTAAACGTGCGTCCGATTTCGAAATCGTCCCAAAAAAAGGACACTAATTTTTTTAACTTACTTATAAGTTATGACACTATGAAAATGTAAACGTGCGTCCGTTTTCGAATTCTTCCCAAAAAAAGGACACTTAATAAGTACTCCCATTGTTCGGGAAAGAGGTCCAAAAATAATTGTACAAAAATATAACCAAAACCGCCCACTCGGGACGCTTCGTAATATAACAATAGAATATATTACTTATTGTCTTTCAATTAAGGTAGGAAATAGTACAAAAAACTCAAGAGGAGTGTTAGGTATATGTGTATAGCTTATAGTTTTATTTATATTTCGACTTTTAATGCGACTGCTTTTGGCAGATTTCTTTTAACAAACATCCTTAAAAGTAGGTACAAAGATAAGGAGCGAGAGTGGAAACGGCAAATTGGCATTTGCATTGGGATTTGTGAAATACCGAATATAACGCGGGCGGAGCCGCGGGCATAAGCTAGTTGTACATAAATAAGGTTTAAGATTGTACCTAATATACGTATTCTCGGAAAATAAATTGATAGGTCCGGACCTCAGCAATTCCTATTAATATAAATACGCGCCGTCTGTTTCAATTTTAGAGACAATTGACTTTAATTTGACTCAGGGCACCGCCATCTTGATATCGGGGCTAGCTGTCTCCCTCGCTCCTAGGGCGATCGTAGTGTTGTGTCTCGTTCACGCGCGGATATTGGTAGGGCGACTATCCTTTTGATTTTTTGTATTCGGTACTATTAGGTTCGGTACTATCAGAAATTTGACATAACTTGTATGGAGCTTATGTCACATTGATAACTCTAGTAGGGCAAATAGAATATTGGGAACCAGCATCATAAGACCTTATTTTGTGAAAGCGCTCCATCTGAATTCTGATCTAAAACGGATTAAGTTCTGCGTGTTCAAAATAGTTTACAATACACATATATAATCATCAGAATTCGTTTATGAAATAGGTAGGTACTAGTACTAGCTGTTGCCTGCGGTGTAGGTTACCCTAATAGATCTGAATTAGGGATTTTCCCTGGATCCGTTGCTTCGTTGAGGTTGACGGTCAAACAAACAAACAAAATCCGGCAGCAGCGTGGTCTTCTCCGGCGGGTGTGATTTCCCTCCCGGGGAGTACGGGCCTCGAGGCAAACCTCCTTACCTTGATCTTTAAGCCTGAGGGGGGGGGGGCTAAGGCCTCGCCATCTTGGCTTTGGGCCTAGGAGTCGGATTGCGTCATTGGTCCTGTCCAGTGATTATCCTCGCGTCGTCTTCCTCGTCTCCAGCGCTACCCGTAACCCTAGCTGATACACTCGGCGAGTCGAGACGAGCGGCTGCGAGTGAGACGGAGAGGTTAATACTAACCTCTCACTCGCACCCGCAGCCGCTCGCCTTGACGGTTCGTAAGATGCCGGGCAGGGGACGGAGACCGCAGGAGCTCACGAGCTAGGGGACGGCCTTGCGGTGGTCAACACCAAACTCGCTTTTTACATTTATTTATCACTGAGGATTGAGGAAAGATGATAGATGTGCGCTCGCGGCCTCGCCCACGTGACCTCAATTTTACCCCTAAGGCAATTTTTTTAAATCCTCTCTACCTGATGCTTACGTCATACCTACCTTCTACATAAATCTGTTTGCTCAGCCAATTTTTCACTCACCTTGCCTTTTAATGATAATAATCATAAATATTTGACGACCTCCGTGGCGCAGGGGACGTACGCTCGGATTCGAGTGGGAGGTCGCGGGTTCGATTCCCGCCTCGGGCCACTTTGGAATTTTATAATTTCTAAATTGGCTAAGGTCTGGTCTGATGGGAGGCTTTGGCCGTGGCTAGTTACCACCCTACCAGCAAAGACGTACCGCCAAGCGATTTAGCGTTCCGGTATGATGCTGCGTATAAACCGTTGGTGTGACTTAACTTACCCCTTCCAAGTTAGTACGCTAACATCTTCGACTGCGTCATCACTTACCATCAGGTGAGATCGCAGTCAAGTACTAACTTGTATAGAGTAAAAAAAAAAAATTTTCGGACCGTAGTATACTCCTTTTTGGTCACCCCACACTTTTTGTGCTCCACTAATTATTACAGGCGAGAGCGAGACGGCTTGACCTTTTGTCTCCGTCGCTCGCTTTGAGACGCCGCGCCGTGGGATACCAAATTATTGAGCCCATCTGACAGTTCCGAATGCTATTGGTGCTTTTTTTTTCTTTTTTCAAATTTTTCGGGAAGGATACTTTGGTAATTTGAAACGGTTTTTTTTTGTAACTACATATCCTGTTTTATGTACCTGCTAAACGTATTTCTGCGATTAGTTCTTATTTATATACCTAAAGAATTATGTATATAGGTATTTCAATCTCGCTATTGCAATCGCTTTTGTTTCCTCGATGAACTAAATGTGTATTTTTGAGCAAAGTTTTAATTAAGAACATGTAGATGAATAAAATATGTTGTGCTCGAAAAACTCATTGCCTTAAGCCTATACGATATATAATTACGATATTCAATTAAATTTAAGTGAAAATCTAAATAAAAATTAAATTTTCGCATCCGGACGGTACCTATACTGCCCTGCTAAGCCGAAAAGCGCTATCTCTGAGATACGCCCTTTTAGGTTTTTTTATACCATTCAATAGCTAGAATAATTTCGCATCTAATGGTATAAGCCAAATAGCGATATCTAATTTAAAACATTAAAATAAACCACTAAGAAGTTTTTTTATATCTCAATTTTTCCTTAAATTACTAAGAGATTTGACGGCATGTCGTTTTTATGAAGCCAAATAGCCTTATATTGACATAGGCAAGAAACGCTTAAAAATGTTAATCGAAAACTGAATTAAATTTTTAAGCCAATAAGCGGTAAGTTCATCTTTCTAAAAAGTTCCGGAGTTAGCGCTTTTGCGCTAAGTAAATGTGGGTATTATTAGTTCGCTAAGGATTGAGATACGGCTATACCTAAGTATTATACTTAGGTATGTAGGTAATTAAAATTGACTTTAATATCTTTAGTAATAAGGATTACACTCACTTACATAATTGAAACCGTTAATATTCAAGACAGTCAGAAATCTGAAAACTGGGATAACATCTCAATTAAATCTTCGGATTTATTAACTTCTGGCTCTATTCTCATGTCAGTGAATATAATATCAGTCCTACTGATGGCCCATCACTGATTACATGTTCAAATATTGCAGAATATAACGATCAGAATGTAAACAACGCAATTCCAAACATGTCGATTGCAGACGAGCAAAACATGTCGTACCATCAGCTTCTTCCGGTAGTATCGCAAAATGATAATCAAGAGATAATTTCAAATAATACAGTTGATAATGTTTCACTCACAGGATTGTTGTATATAATGAAAGTTTCGTGCCTATTGGAGCTAGGAAAGGTTCAAAAGAATCTAGTATCTATCGTGTACTTTGGCATGAAGCATTGTCTGGACGATCCAAAGATGAGATCATAAGTGCGTATTATCATTTTTTAATGTTCTATCGGGATTTGAAAAATATTGTACTTTGGGTGGATAATTGTTCTGCTCAAAATAAAAACTGGACGTTTTTTTCGTTTTTAATCTATGTTATAAATTCGGATCAGATCAATGCACAAAAGATTATTGTTAAATACTTCGGACACACATTTATGTCTGCAGACTCTTTTCACCATAGCGAATTGGCGATGAAGCGAATGAAAAATAAAATATATGACTTTGATGACTTTTGCGAAGCTGTAAACAGTGCTGGAAAAAATGTAAATATCAAAAAAATGACAATAGATTTTTTTATGAGTGGCAAGACTATACGACCCAATACAAACTTTCCCGGTTGTCACCACGACCTTACATTGGTGACATTGTTGAAGTGGAAGTTAACAGAGGCAGTTTTGACATTAGGTACAGAACTGGTATCGATAATGAATCCATTACGGCTAGCATTTAGGTACAAAGTTCTTAAAATTAGACAAACTTCCATCCCCAACTAAAAAAAAACAGTACCAGCAGGAATATCTCAAACAAAAAAAAAAATGTTTTAAAATCTCTTTCCAGTTTAATACCTGCTAATAGAATGTCTTTTTGGCGGGGACTACCAACTTTTGAATAATTTTATTTCATAGAAAGCAAATAAATTGCTTTAACCTTTTTTTGTAATTTGCTGCTACATTTAATAAAGTAGTTAATAAAATATTAAATTAAGTTTTATTACAAATTTATTCGGTATTTTCATCAAATATGAAAAAAAAATCATTTTGTATGGAACTTTCTATGAGCAGAATAAGACTAAAAGCAGTATCTCAATTTTTGAAGCCTTTCTTTTTAATCAAAATAGCGGTATCTCACAAAATAGGTATAATGGTGCCATTTATAGATAATTTAGGTATGTCAGTTATATCTAGGGTCAAAAATACGTTTATATAAGTTTTAACAGTTTTAAAAATATTAGTTTTAACCCCCGTTTGAAGGTGGGAAAAATCCATTAACAAAAAGTCGTTTTTCTCAAAACTTACTCTGATTGAGTTAGCGCTTTTCGGCTTATCAGGGCAGTATATCCCCTCAACTATGAATTAAGTAAATCTACAAAAAACACCTAAGTACCTACAAAACTTTCTAATTGGTACGTAATTAATACAGTTGTCGTAATGTATAATAATTATTTTAATTGCGTACAATAGAAAATGATGTAAAGCGAAATTTGTACTTTCCCACGTGATGGTATATACGATAATTTCTTTTCACCCAACTGCACAAAAAAGGCGGTGTCGTAAAATGCAATAAGAAAAAGTTTTTAAGAAAAAATCGTGTCATAGTGTTTGTATAACAAAACTCCCCAGAAACGGCTTAACCGATTTTTATGAAATCTTTTGTCTACATTCAGAGGCCAGCCCCCTGATTGCGTAAGAAAAACGTATTCATCGTTATCGTAAACACTAACGAATTCTGCGCTTAGGAAGGTTGCGGCTGCGGTCTTTTACGGATTAGGAAGATAAATAAACTATTTTTCATACCCCAAAGTGAGAAATAATTTAAAACGCCAAACAACGTTTGCCGGGACAGTTGGTTGTAGCGTAAGTATAATAAACAATACTGAAAGAAGGCTTCGACGCGTAACAAAAATGGTTACCTCACTCCGAACCGGCACAACGCAGCGTAGCCTTGACAATGACTGCTCGAAAGTGAAGTCGATACGATCTATGGATCAATGATCTATAGATCCATTCTATCAATTTTTATATAATGCAGTGTCTGTTGTTAACCGACTTCAGAAAAACGTTATCAGTTCAACACGTTCGTAATATTAGTGCTGCGGAAAGTAAATACCTAGGCATAAATATATAAAAGAAGAATTGTATGGAGAAAACTCCTTAACGCCGCAACTACTGAACCGATTTGATATTGGTAAATACGAGTATATAAATAATGAAACTGACTGAATGACATATCAACGCATAGCCCAAAGCGCTGGGTGTAAGAAGGTGAAACGGTTTCTGAAGATTGTATAGAGAAAAACTCCTTAACGCCGCAACTACTGAACCTATTTGATATTGGTAAATACGAGCATATAAATAACTAGCAAACCCGGCGAACTCCGTTTCGCCACCAGGTGGCTTCCTTTTATGTAAATTTTTTTTTTTTTTTAATTTTATCTGAATTTTCTTTGCTATAAACCTCACAGAGCCCGAGACATTTCCAACGAATGCAAAACCGTGGAAATCGGTTCGTGCGTTCTGGAGTTATAGCGTCAGGAAAGAAAACCCGACTTATTTTTATATACTTAGTAGGAGAAGATGAAACTGACTGAATTACAAATTAACGCACAGCCCAAAGCGCTGGGTGTAAGAGGGTGAAACGGGGGTCTGAATATTGTATGGAGAAAAACTCCTTAACGCCGCAACTACTGAACCGATGTGATATTGGTAAATACGAGTATATAAATAATGAAACTGACTGAATGAGATATCAACGCACAGCCCAAAGCGCTGGGTGTAAGGGGGTGGTACTCGTAATGTAAAGTTTGTATGGAGAAATACTCCCTCACACCGCAACTACTGAACCGATTTGGTAAATATGTAAAGAAGACACTGAATGACTGACATACTCGTATCAACGCACAACCCAAACCGCTGAGTCTAAGGGGGTAAAACTGGGGTCAAAAGTTTCTGTAGAGAAATATTCCTTCACGCTGCAACTACTGAACCGATTTTTCTGAAAAATCCATAGTTCCCGTGGGATTTGTGAAGATCCGAAATTCGCGCGGAGAGTGCTGGCGGCAAAATCTATAGTAATCTTTAAGGGCTTCCGGAGAATTACCTATAGGTATACAGTTACATTAATATATAATTGTTGATCATATAAAGTAGGCTGCCGACAATGATGGGACCTGCTGCTGAGGTGGCTGGTCGAGACCTGGCGGGAGTACGGTGAATACGACAGTGAATCCCGTACTCCCGCCAGCGGGATCGTCGCCAGAGGAATAGACTGTTTTTAGTGGGTGCACGCTCCACATAACCCCTCCGTTTCCCCTGTTTAGCTTGGAGGGGTATGCGTTAGAAATTTTCTGTCTATAAAAAAAGGTATCTTACTTACATTATTTTTCCGTACAAACGCATTAGGGATATAAATATCTTTAAAAAATATATTAAATGAGTATCTAACCACAGACTGCAACAACAACAAAAATAAAAACCCAAACACTTATGTATTGAATAAAAACCCGTAGTTGCTACATACACAATTTTCCATTTAAAATAACTACATAACGAACAAAAAACACATCAAATTAAATCGATTATCCCTCCGTCCGGGACGAGAAAAAAAAAACAAAAAAGAAAAAAAAAGAATCGCCATATTGGTGTGTCCTTCACGCTCGACCAATCGGCGAGAATGAAATGGAGTTTATAAATAAGGAAAAATTAGTCACACTAACGCTAAATGTAGGTATAATATATACCTATCTGTGGACATGCGGACATTATTTTAGTTTTAGTCTTTTTTATCCCGAAACAAAACAAAAGTAGGTAAAAGGTAAAAAACGCCATCTTCAGCCACTAAGGCATAAGTAGTATGCTCAAATCAAAATATTGCTTTATTTAATTCATTTTTGAAAATATAATAAATATAACAAATAACAATAACTCTGGGCTCAAGGGTAGTCGAAAGTACATTTAGTCGAAAATGACTTTTTGACATTGTTTTACTCGGTCAGTAAAATTAAAATTTTATATCAAACTGTATCATTCGCAAAAAATGCCCTAGGTACGACTTTTTTTTTTTTTTTTTTGAGAAAACAATTAAGTAATGTCATTGAGTAAATAACGAAAAAGTTAAGCAATTTAATCTTTCAGATATATATCGGTTAGTGACGTCACTGACCGATATAGCCATCTCTGTCTAATGATGACGCTATAGCAGCTCTTTATAAATTTGAGTAAACTACCGTATTGCTGGTTATCATCCACGATGACGCGCCCCACTCTATCAAACTCCATAAGAATCGAATTAAACATGAGCACTTTTGACATAGTGGGGCACAACTTCGTGGATTGAAATATCTATAGGAAGAACTTTATGAAAATATGCACATCCAATTAGAACAAGTTAATTAACAAAGTTGGTCCACGCGTCAGGTGACCAAAGAGCTGGCGCTTACTTCGCCAACGGCTAAGCCTAGCTACGAGTATACAGCGAGGCAATAGCGCCAGCGTTTTGGGCACCATGCCATTACGCGAGCATTCGGACGGTGTATACTTTTTGTAAATATTTTCCACTTTACTATTTTTTTTAGTTTAGTTGTACTTTTTCTGTAACTACTTCTCTAATGGTATAATTAGGTAAAAGTAGGGGAGCTGTTAACTTGATAAAACATATTTTTTAATTAGAACAGCAACAAAAAACAACAATTTTAAGTTATCTGCAATCTTATCAAAATCTTACTTAACGCTTAGAAACGTCAATTTTATTTTCAAAAAAAAAAAACAAAGTGTGACATCAGCAAAAAATTTGGTCAACCGCAGTGGCAATTGTGGGTACGAGACAATGCGGGGATTTTGGGTTAATCCTTGTATTGTTTTTTTTTATTAACGGTACTTTTAAAAGGATGGAAGGGTTGAAGGATTTATGGTCCCACTACTTGATGATAGGGTTTTAAATTGAAGACTATGAAAAACTAGCTGTTGTCCGCGGCTCTGCCCTCGTGAATTTCCGTTTTTACATAACCCATTATCATGAGTCAACCTTAAAAGAAAGACATGTGGCGTCACGGACTTTTTTTAAGAAGTTTTAAAGGAGAACAATTCTGTAACACAATATGATTTTTGCGTAACTTTAACCTCTCCAAAATTAAAAAAAAAACCCGGTTTTGCAACATTTTCCATTGATGCTCCGCTCCTATTGATCATAGCGTAATGATATATAGCCCATAGCCTTCCTCGATAAATTGACTATCCAACACAAAAATATTTTATCAATTTGGATCAGTAGTTTCTGAGATTAGTGCGTTTAAACAAACTAACCATTGATTTATGAACTAAGGATTTTGGGTCAGCGCTAAAAAGTGTCCGAACCGAATGAAATACAAAACGCGAAAGGACATACAATCTGTACAGTAATGGTTTAAGACATAAATTACAATGTTTTAGTTTATAAAAATACTCATGTACCCTCGTTTATATAGGTTTTCTCGGGACACTTTTTTCGTGAATTTTTTATTACACCCGTCGTCCATAGATTTATAAGCCTTTGTTTTTACGGGATAAAAAGCTAGCTTTTGTGGTAATTCAGGGTATAAACTCTATGCCAAAGGACAACAACCATGGATGCATTTGTAATTATGATACCAAGGTGGATCTAAATCAAACTTTAATTTTTGACGACCACGGTCTCTACATTAACTCATTATGTTTTTTTTTAATAAAAAACCGGATTCTAAAGTAGGTACCTAGACCTACCTACATAATGGATAAATAATAAATTTAGGAAAACCAAAAGGGATGTCATAACAACGTTTGGCGGGTCAGGTAGTCCGTAATAGTTAGCATGCTAAGTTTGATACACTAAAATTCATAATAAATCAGTCTCTCTCAATAAATCATCCAAAACAGAAGACATTCCAAACAAAACACCGCACCCGCATCTTTAAAAACAAAAAAAAACAAAATGTCAAATTATGAACAGTCGTCAACCAATTGACCACAGAGCAATGCCATAATAGAGAACGCCTTAATCCTTTTAGCGATGAAAGCGCCCAGGGTGTTAAGCCTTAAGCCGTAATGAATTGGTGGTAATAAGCTAAACGGAAGGCGTACAAGAAATATTATAATCATTGTCTGTGGTATTTTTAAATTGTGTAGAGATTTTTGTTAGAGTTGTTTATGTGAGGAGTAACACATGGTTTTTCGTACCTATTCAAATTCAGTTATTACACCTATACCATTATATTATTTATACCTAATTCCAAATATACCAAAGAAGTCGCAATAAGTGTTCAAATTTTACCATTTTGGTATATGAACCCTAAACGCGACTGCAACCTGATGGTAAGGGACGATGCAGCCGTAAAGAAAGTAGCCTACCGTACTTAGAAGGGGTAACTCTTTAGGGGTTGCAAACGCATCGGAACGCATTAGCTAGACGTGGGCGGTGCGTCTTTTGCCTACCACCAGCGTCTATCAATGTTTTAGGAGTACCTACGCTTAGGCACATTATACTAGTATTACAAGCGTACGCCTGCGGCTCTGTCCGCATACATTTCGGTTTTTACAAATCCCGCGGAAACCATGGATTTTTCCGGAATAAAAACTATCCTTTGTTATAATAATAATCTATCTCTATTCCCAGCCAAAACGGTCTAGTGCTTGCGGCGTGAAGGAGTATTTCTCCATACTAACTTTGACCCCAGGTTTTACCCTGATGATTTTTTTTCTTAGTGCACCCTTAGACGTCATAAGGAACCTGTGTGCCTGGAGTCTCTGGAGCAGCGGTTTGGGCTGTGCGTTGATATGTCAGTCAGTCAGTTTCCTCGATTATTGATTTAGATGTGTATTCATCTCTTTCGTAACGCTCTTGTCAGAGCGGTCGTGGTCATCACTTTTCAGTGACACGCTTGACAATTCGTCTCCATTCCTCCCGGACAGCTGCTTTCCTGGTGCACACATGTAAGGGGACGTCCACTGCAGCCTTTACTTGTCCGTCCATCTCATGTGCGATCTGCCGCAAAGTCTGGTTCCATCTACTTTTCCTTGGACGACTAGACGTTCGATGGAGATATTGTCACGTCTAGTCACGTGACCAAAGAAAATGAGAATTCGAGCCTGAACGATGGAAGACAGACGCTGCTTGATGCCGAGTTCTTCCAAAATGGACTTGTTGGTCCGGAATCGGTTCCAGGACACTCTTAACATTCTTCTCCAGCACCACATCTCGAGATGTGTATTAATTCCTGTTAAAAAAATATGTAAGTCTGAGAAGCTGTCTATATTACGAACTTTGTTGTCTATTCCAGGTGAATACGTGATCCAGGGGGAACTGCCCCGGGACCTGGTGAGCGAGGAGCGCTTCGACCTGCTGGAGGAGGCGCTGCAGCTGGTCGAACTCGGAGACGAGGCCGACACCAAGGATGAGCAGACTCAGGTACACAGTCTTAGAAATAGTTCTATCCCATTCCAACTATATACCTTAGTGAAAGGGATAGAAAGTTTTGGTCGCGTTAAATTTAGAGACACTAAAACAGAATCGGTACCATTGGTTCGAGAACACGTTGAACACCTGATAACTCAGCTGCAGATCACTGTTGAAAATCTCGCAAAATAGTCCTTAAGTGTTAAGTGACGATAACTCGACCGCCATCTTGTGAATTGTGATGTCATCTTGTGACGTCTGTTTTGTTGAAAATGTTGTCAGGAAAAATGATATTAGCAATGTTTGTTATCGACCGTGGCCGTGGGGTCCTCAGAAACTATGAAAAGCCATCAGCCATTTCATACAGCAGATCTCTCTATTCGTGTTTTTGCCTCCAAAACTTTGCAGAGCAGTCCTTAAGAGCGTCGATTGGCGAGATGTTGCCGACATCTTACCATGACCAAATGCTCATGCTTCTGTTATATTGTCACTTAAAACGATATTGGCACTGTTTGCGATCGACCGTCGATCCTCGTAGACCACCTAATGCACCTGATCTCCCATTTAGTGTCTAAATAGGTCTTCATCTGTCACACAAAGGTGAAGCTGTAGCGAAACGTTTAAAGATAATCTAGCCAGACAAGGTCTTGGCGAAAATGTACTACAAAACTACCCCTATCAAATGCATCTGCTAACCTGACAATGAGGTTAAAAACGAGGCCTCAAAAGTGCTGATTGGTAATGACGCGGCCGCCATCTTGTGACGTCTTCGCGACCTAACGCACATTCTTCTGTCCTGCCTAAATTATTGTTAGAAAAAACGAAATTAATACTATTTACTCCCGACTGTGGGGTCCTCGGAGACCACGTAAAGCCGTCGGCCATGCACTTGGTCATTTTATTGGTGTCCAAATTCTGTCACACACAGATGGAGCTGTATAGAAACTTTTAAAGATAATTCTAGCCATACAAGGTCATTGCCGAAAATGTACTACAAAACTACCCCTATCAAATGCATATGCTAACCTGACAGTTAGGTTAAAAACGAGGCCTCAAAAGTGCTGATTGGCGATGACGCGGCCGCCATCTTGTGACGTCATCATGACCGGACTCCCGGCCCGCGCCTTAATAAAACCTGTCCGTCATTAAGGGTTCAATGTATTCATAGGTTCTCAACAGATTTGACTTTTGACTAGGTACTTTAACCTCGAGACGCAATGATGAGGTTATGCGGTTCCAATTTCCGTTTTTTTTATCATTAGGCTGAGGAACTCTGTCGAGCTAACTATTCTTTTCTGTATTAGATTTTGTGTCTAATAAATATTCGGATCAAAAGCTCGACTATAGTCTATAAAAAACAATATGCTTTTTCATTGGCCATTTTTCACTGGTCAATAGTCATGTTATGAGAATAAAGGACTGCAGAAATGACTGCTTAGTGCTATAATATTGTTAGGAAGAGAGGAAGACCAGTCTACAGAGTAAAGATGGAGGGACGATATTGAGTTCGCAGGTCCTTTTCGGCATAAAAACGCCAAAGATGCCAAAACTTGGAAGAAACTATTGCTCGGGGAGGTGTTTGATAGGCTAGGGGTTTGGCCAATGAACGGTACCTACGCTGGCCAAGCTTGGTGATAACTCTTAGGGTGTGCTGGTTTATCCATGACGTTATTACCTTCCTACTCACTCATTCATAGAGGTTCAAGAAGCCGCCGTCTGCTTCAAAAGTGCGGCAAAAAATACTCTGTCTAAGTTGACAAACCCGAGCGTCGCTACCCAAATTTTCCCGCGCACCATACAAATTTTAATTTGACACACTCACACGAAAAAGTTGCCACACTCACGGAGCCACACTGTCGTTGTTAGGAAGGGCTCTATCTAGTCGGAGCGCGAGCGACGACCTACATATACTTACTCGTTATTACTATCCTAAAAACAGTTGAAAAATTTTGAACGGACGAAATAACGCGTTCGACAGACGCCGGTCACGATGACGTCACAACATGGCCGCCGCGTCATCACCAATCAGCGCTTTTAGAGGCGCGCTCTTTTAATTTGCTATAGTTTGCTTTCGATATGCAATGAATTTCACTTTCTTCAGGCTTTTTGTATTAAATACTCTTTTTTTTTGTTAGAAAGCTATCGCTTCCCGTGTGGTCCCATTTCAATTTAGTCCAGTTCTGATAATGGTACCCCATGAGAAAATCAATACATATAATAAATCTGTAGAGGTCGAATTTCTGTACAATGAAAAATAATGCTAAAAACCGAGTCAGGGGGATGTAAGAATTGAAATAGAACTAATTTAATTTTTTTTTTCAATTTTTTTGTTTCTCTGTTTGTCTGTTTGTCTGTTTATCTGTTTGTCTGTTTGTCTGTCTGTTTGTACGGGCTAATCTTTGGAACGGCTGGACCGATTCCAATGAAATTTTGTGTGGTGGTAGCTTATGTCCCTGGTCAACATATAGGACACTTTTGATCCCGGTAAAATAAAGAGTTCCCGTGGGATAGTTAAAAAACTGTAATTAATTTAACAGCTTTGATGAACTTAATTTAGTAAAATTTGTTATGCTGATTACCTTAGGTTGCCACTTAAACAAAATATATATATAGTAAAACATATTAATCCAATCGAGTTCCCGCGGGAAAGTAAAACATTACAAAAACAGTTAGCAGGCGTCTTTCAAGTAACGGATTTAAATGAAATTTTATGATCGTACTTTATATGCCCGGTCAACATTTAAGATACTTTTCATCCTGGAAAATTAGAGAGCTCCCGTGGGATAGTTAAAAAAACCTATAGCTACTTATCTTCGTAGCACAATCAAAAGGGCGATTTAAACTGTCGATATTTCGATCCATTGGTATGACCTGTCCCACTGGGTCGAAATATCGACAGTTTAAATCGTCCTTTTGATCGTGCAACTAGGTATAACTATACAAGATAATCCGTGCGAAGCAGGAACGGGTTGCTACACAGCAGCGCACCAGAATGCTTAATCCCTTTGCGAACAAACGATCAGACCTAATTGAATTTCTTCTCAACCTTACAATATCTGGGCGTTGTTATCCTCTCAGAATAAGATGACTTTGGTTAGTATAGATATTTCAATCCACGATGACACGCCCCACTCCTGTCTACCTCCATGCGAATCGAATAACATAAGCGATTTTGACAGAGTGTATAAGTAGAGGAAGACCAAAGAAGATATAGGTGAATTGTGTGAAAGAAGATTGCACGTTAACAGGAGAGATTGGAAGAAGACTCCTTTACGGGTCCATCGAACCGAGGGGCTCATTTATCTTGGGAAACTCATTTATCTTGGGAAAAATTAAGAATTCCATGGGAAACATTTTTGTAAAGAAAACGAAGTGCACGCGGGCGGAGCCGCGGGCAACAGCTATGTCTTATGTCTTAATTTTTTTTTTTCATTCAAGACTTATGACTTATATGAACTGTTATTCTTAAAAAAATTATTGGAAAGGATGTATTCAATAGTACTTTGATGAAAGTTGAAGTCTTTTGTTAATTAATTATTATCCACGGGAGATTTATCTCCTCCCATGCACCCATGCTTAGAGATTGATAAAACCTATAGAAGGGGATAAATGTTTTACCCTATGATAATAACATCAAGATGAGCCCATCCGAACATTTTACGTGAACCTTCTTGATACAAGAAAATGTAGAGCCATGTGACGAAACTCCTGCGAAATACTGCGTAGGCTTACAGCTTACTACTGACGCCGGAGGGGGTTCTGCTCCCGTAATCTGGCGACATATTTTTGCGCGATCCGCCGGGTCTATATAACCCGGTTACAATATCTGTGGACCTGGCTCGATGACGTCACGTCGTGTCAGCGCTCTGATATGGTGCGCAAAACAATCAAGCCGGGGCGAGCGCGGGGAGTTGAAAGGAGAACGGGAAGGGGTACGCATTCCACCGAGGTCCACAGATATTGTAACCGAGTTGTAGTACAGGTGTCTTTGGTTTTACCCTTTCCTTGTAGAGATAATAGTCCCCAGCTCATGCTGGACTGAATGAGTGCGTCTCTTTCCCGCAGGCGGTAGAGGGCAGCAGCTCGAGCGAGATGCTGCACCCGGCGATGCGGCACGTGCCGCACCACCCGCTCGCGCACTACCACAACCAGGTACGTACCATCATGTACCACGCGGCGATTTAGTTGACCCAAAATGCGGTTACACTTCATGGCGATTAAATTGACCCAAAATGCGGTTATACTACATGGCGATTAAGTTGACCCAAAAAGGCTATATACTGCGCGGCGATTAAGTTGACCCAAAATGCGGTTATACTACATGGCAATTAAGCTGACCCAAAATGGCCCGAAATGATGAGCGCAGTACAGTGCGTCGTATAACATTGCAGTGCGAAAATGCAGTCGTGGAAAAAAGTTTGGAATGACACCTTGAACAAACCGCCATTATATATTTAACTTCAAAGAGATTGAAAAATACGAAGGTAGTCACTATGCTATTATAATATATCAAAATTTAAATTTCTGTCCATTGGCATATAAATCTATGGACCCCGTGTGTAATACAAAATTCACGAAAAAAGTTTTCCAAGAAATCCTATATAAACGAGGGTATACATGTGTATTTTTATAAACAAACTAAAACATTGTAATTTAAATTTTAAACCATTACTATACAGCCTAATTTTGCTAAGTGCGATTGGAACTTTTTCGCGTTTTGGATTTCTTTAGGTTCGGACACTTTTTAGCGCTGACCCGAAATCCTTATTAGTATTATACTCGTATATCAATGTTTCTATCAATCAATGTACCTAATATTTGCAAATTGAATGTGCTGGTTACCAAAAAAAGAATAAATAGCATAAATTATATTGGATTGGATTTTCGTGAATTTCACTGCGCGCTACCGTTCGAAAGGAACTTTGTTTCAAAAACTTACACACTCAACGACTCTGCCCGCGAAATTTAAAATTTTCGTGGATTTTTGCAATTTGTACACTAATTACACATCAGAGGTTTATGGCAGTCAATTTGCGGGAATGGCAGTATCATCTTTACATGATTATTTCAAAATTTTTGCATCAATATGTCTATCCTAGGAAATTAGTCCGAGTATCGAGTTTTATGTGAGTAACTCGTAAATCTCGGACTAATCTTTTTAACTCGACACTTTCGAGCAGAGATTTTTATATAAACACGTGAAGATGATATTGCGATTATCGCAATTTGACTGCCATAAGCCTATTATGTCTTATCAGCTTAAAAATCGCAAAAAAAAACACAAAAAAATTGAATTTCGCGGGCACACCCGTGGTGTGCTTCTTAAGTTTATACAAACTTGCGCCTTTGTAATATTAGGGTACTAACGTGTTTTCCCAAGCTATTTCCTGTATATAATTAACGATTCCTCCACTTGTCCAGGCCTCGATCGCCGTGTGTGGTATCTGAACCTGTGACACCCGATCATTTATCACCTCGCATCGAGGTCCCTCGCGTCTTTTTCCCAATGTTTTGATTGTTAACTCGATGTTAACAACGCGTCGTTTTGTTGGACGATAAGTTTTTTTTGTTGTTTGAGCCAAAATCAATTTGTCGTTCGGGCGCCATATTTTCTTCTAATATATAAAACTAGCTGTTGCTCGCAGCTCTGCCCGCGTGAATTTCGGTTTTTCGCTTATCCCGTGGGAATGATTGATCTTGTTACTATCTTTTGACGACCTCCGTGGCGCAGGGGACGCACGCTCGGATTCGAGTGGGAGGTCGCGGGTTCGATTCCCGCCACGGGCCACTTTGGAATTTTATAATTTCTAAATTGGCTCAGGTCTGGTCTGGTGGGAGGCTTCGGCCGTGGCTATTTACCACCCTACCAGTAAAGACGTACCGCCAAGCGATTTAGCGTTCCGGTACGATGCTGTGTAGAAGGTGACTTAACTTACCCCTTCCAAGTTAGTACGCTAACATCTTCGACTGCATCATCACTTACCATCAGGTGAGATCGCAGTCAAGTACTAACTTGTATAGCGTAAAAAAATCTTTCACGCCGCTACTACTGAACCGGTTTGGCTGGCATTTGGAACATACATAGCTTATAACCCAGATTAACAAATACTTAGGCTTCTTTTTATCCCTAAAAATACCACGGTTTCCGTGGGACTTCGACATATCCAAAACTCGCTATATAGCAATATTAGCAGTGCCCGCGGACTCCGTTCATCATGTTAATAAGAATAGAAGTATAGATAGTCTAAATAAAGGTGATTTTTTTGGAGCAAATTTCTTTGAAAGTAGATAATACTCGTAATGGTTACAAAAGGGAGCTGGTACGGGAACGGGAATACTATTGCTCCCGGAAAAATCCACGATTCCTACAGGATTTGTTAAAACCAAAACTCACACACAATACTCACGCGGTATAATTGATAATTATTATTATTATTCTTTAATTATACATTTTTCGTCTACGAAAAGACTATACCATGCGGGGTAGTAAGACATTGTTATTTTATTCTTGAAATTCGTACCACATCTTTATATTTGAGCTCAACGAATAAACAGCCTGTTCTTATAGCACCTCCAGACCTAGAATGTGTGGGTGCATTATAATCCGTCTGTGTCTGTGTGTGTGTGTCCGTGTCTGTGTGTCTGTGTGTGTGTCCGTGTGTTTGTGTTGGACAGGAATTTAAACATCTTCAAGAGCACCCCGAGACGTGTGCGCACGAAAACGGTAGCTTAATTTACTGACATAGTGATGTTCTTGTTCAGAAATATAGACACAATGTATCGATAATATTTTTTTTGTTGTATTATTGGAAAATGACTTATATTTTACACCGTTATGAACTCTTGCTTAATACAATAGTTTTAATGTCCTACTTAAAAGGACGGTCTGTATATTATACACTGTACAGAGGATGGTCAAAAAGTCGTGGATCTAACGATATAGATTAACGAGGTTATTTCTAACAAAAACAGAATTTTATTGCATTCCCATTATTAAATTACTTTCTTCAGAATATTGGCTGTTTCCACATTACCACCACCTGTTTTCAAACGTTGCTGTCCTGTTTCTCATAGGGAACACCATGCATTCAACACTGATAATTACTTGAAGTATGTACAGGTATGAGTATCTAACATAAATTATTTTACGCTGGATATTAAAATGGATATTATAGCATTAAGCATATGTTTATTTCAGAGAACACATTACGATATCTTAGTCCTAGAATATCGATAATTTTAATTCATCGATAACTCTTAAGCATTAAGCATATTGCAGGGGGTTTGTTTATCTCAGATAACACATTATGATATCTTAGAGTCCTAGAGTATCGATAACTTTAATTTCATCGATAACTCGCGACTTTCGCATCACCAGCTTTACCGATTCCAATTTACCATAAAAACTCAAAATTATTACGGAATGCCCTATTTATTTAGGACGCACTTGAAATATGTCCGAGGGCCCAAAACTCAAGTGCGGTTTTTATACTGACTGACTCAGATATTAAATAAAATATTTTAGTTTGTTTAAAATATCACAGTCGAATGGGAAGAGCAAAGTGCGTGTTGCTAGTGATGAGTGATTTCATCATCTTCGAATCCCTTTTATATCCCAATGCATTCCTTTTTCGCAAAAGGCTGGCTAATTACACATCGTGGGGGTTTATTGAATTTATTTTTGTCTTTGTCACTCTCACGAATACGTTGGTGGGTGCAACATGCAGCGTCGCGGAAGAATATAACGGAAAAACGACCTTTTTATCTTATTAGGTACTCAAAGACTAACAGCCGTTTTCACTAAACCTAGGAAAGCCTAATTCGAATGCTTAGCCGATAAGTGACAGTTTTCACCTACAATAACTGTCACCTTAGGGCTAAGCATTCGATTTAGGCGTTTCCTAGGTTTAGTGAAAACGGCTATAAGACAGTTATCAAAAATCTGTGTCCCAACGTTTTTAGATATTATTATTACCGATACATTAAAACAAAAATTACAATTGTATCAACATCCATTGTAGATTCCGATAAAAATGAGAAAAACTGAGATTTTGGAGCAACTTTTGGGAGAACATTAAATTTTCTCGATAGAAATATCGAGATTTTTTTTTTAAATATCGTGTTTATACAAAAATCTCTGCTTGAAAGTGCCGAGTTAAAAAAAATATTCCGAGATTTGCGAGTTACTCACTTTTAGCTGGATAGGTACCTACTTGGACTAATTTCCTAGGATAGACATTTTTATACAAAGATTTTGGTATAAACGTGTAAAGATGATCCTGCCATTCCCGCAAATTGACTGCTATAAGCCTATTATGTGTAATTAGCGTACAAATTGCAAAAAACTACGAAAATTTTGAATTTCGCGGGCAGACTCGTTGATTTCGCCTTAAGATGTCGAAATAACGAAATCTGATTAGTTACTCAATCACAGCTCCGCTCCGCTTTGGTGGAAGCCGGGTCTAAAATACAAGCATGCATGCAATAGGCATACTTTATAGTACTTCATGAGTAAGCACTAACATAGGTATTGAACGTAGGTATCCTGCAGTGACTAAAGGCTCCTTGCCACGCCTCCACCCATGCATGTGTCAGTCTGTCAGTCAGTCTGTCAGTCACCCCCTTTCTCGGTGGCTTGAGATTTTGCGCCGCGATCGATATTTAAATGGATATCCTTAATGAAACTGCATTTTCATTTATGTGCACTTATATTGAAGCTGTAACTAAAGGTGTGTAGCAATTCTTCGATAGGTTATTTCACAAGACTTGTCCATTTTAACTGAAATATTATACAGGGTTATATAAAAAATACCTAATCACTCTCGGCCTGGAGTTGTTAATAGCAACACTAACATTTTTCGTTCTACGACTTTTCAAAATTCAGTATTAATTTATTTCATCGCACTGTAGTTGGGAATCAAACCCCAGACCGTACAGATGAGCTCTATCAACGCATTGTAGCAATCTCACTGATTGGCGATACGATCTCGTCCGTCTGTGGCTGCGTTTGTTCTCGCCGACGCGTTATCTGCCATCTGACGGCCTCTCAGCATCTCCGAGATGCGATCGTACTTGCATTTCTACCGACTAGGTCCAAGACCGAGAGTTATCTATGTATTTGAAATAGATAACATGGGCTATTCACGTAAAGTTTTCATACACTTGATGAAGTGAAGCACTAAGTGTAAGTGAAGTTAAGCACCAACATGATATAAAACAACCGGCGACAGAAAAAGAAAGTCCGTTTCTGCTTTCTGACTGACATATCAACGCACAGCCCAAACCGCTGGGTCTAGAAACTCCAAATTTGGCACACAGGTTCCTTATGAAGTCTATCAGCCGGCTCGCCAGAAATCTTTCTGGCGATCTTAAGAGTCCCATGAACTACACTACAATGTCTCCATACATGCGAAATACCAAATCATTTGTATTTCATGGATATTTCGATCATATTGTGGTGTTATTCGGGTTCATATAGTATAGTATAATCTATGCTCCTGGCCATATTTGGTTCGGAAATACTTCTTTAAAACGAAATATAAACGAATTACGATTTGCCTCAAAAAGGAAATGTTTTGTGCTTATTTGTGTTGTAATAAAAATAACAGTTTCTCACGTCGCATTAGTTCAGGAGCACAGTTTTTAGTATCCAAGTAAAGAAAAACACCAGTTAATGAAGAAAGTTACAAGTTTTCATTCATAATTTTTGGTATTACGGAACTCGACCGAAGTTATAATAATTTTGATGAAAATTGATTTATATTTCATTTTAGAGAAGTATTTCCGAACCGAATATGGCCAGGTGCATAGATTATTACTATATGAACCCGAATAACACCACAAAAAGAACGAAATACCTATGCACGAATTAGAAATGATTTGGTATTTCAAATGTATGGAGACATTGAAGTTCATGGGACTCTTAATGCTTGAGACTCAAAAAAATACAAAATCAATTAGCGGCATCGAAGTCCACCACACCACAACAATGTGGAGGCGCGGGTCATAAAAACCGAGTACCTGACAGCCGCAGATTGTCAACGCGTCATTTGTCAAAACTCTGAGATCCTCATGTTTTTTTTTCTTAATTGTTTCGCCCTTAGTTGTAACTCGTAAGGGTGTATTCGCCTGCATTTATAAGAACAGCTTTTTAAATAGTATATTTGATCAAAAAACTGACTTTTCTATGTGTGTTTACCGTGCGGAAAATTACTCTTTTCCTCACCAGTATGTTTTATTTTTCACCTGCATGTAAAATACAAATGCATGAAGGAGAATTTTAATCAAAAATTTTGTACCGAAATGAGTAAGTATTTTATTTTTACAGCGGAATTTATTTTTAATTATTTCTTATAGTTTTTTTTTTAATTTTTTCGAAACCATGAATATGAATTTTTGTTTCGCAATTGTATTAAAAATATTATTTAATTCAATGCACTTGTCATTTACACTATTTTTGACTATTCAAAGAATAAGTTAAATTAACAAGGGGCCTAGACAAAGAGACATTCTATTAGCGAAGATGCGAATAGCGTAGGATGTGTACATTTTTGGCATTCTATTCGCACGTTAGCTAACACCATGCTGCGTTAGTTAATGTCAATCCCATACATTTTGGACTTTTCTATTCGCAGCTTCGCTAAAAGAATGTCTACAGACTCAGGCGACTTTGGCTTGGGTCTACAAACCGAGACTGGTGAAGAAATGACATTGTTTCCGCACTTTATCGATATGCACTGTTCTGAAATTTATGTAAGGTATAAGAAGGTAGCAAGGTCACGAATTTCAAATACGGCACCCTGTATAGGGCACAACAATTTGTCATGTATACAACGCAGGTGGCCAGGCGTCACTTGTCACTCTGTACCAACAACATTTGTCATTTTGACTGTTCCACGCCGCGCCGACCGAATCATATATTAAAAAAAAACTAGTTGTCCCGGCAAACTTTGTTTTTCTGTATAAATTATTTCTCATTTAGGGGTATGAAACATAGTTTTCAATACACTTGCTCATAAAGTGGCTCTAATTTTACCGCAATTAGGCACATAATGACACCTATAGTCGCAAACTGTGACTTTTTCATTACTATCACTATTCACTAGTGAGTTCGACAGTTTTTTATTTTATTTTATCTACTAAATAAAATTATTTTTAGTATTATTTTACTCACAAGTGTGTTGAAAAACGTCGTATGATACACGTGAGTATTGATGATTACCGTCCTCGGCTATCTCAAGAATGGCGCTCAAAGGCGCCTCAGCGGTAATCACTAATCACCAACTTTTCTCACTTGTACCATAAACTACTATAGTAGGGGATCCCAAGTAAGGTCGACCTTCACCGAGCTGTTTATTGGATGAAAACTATTTTATATCCAATTAAATATGTCAATAAATATATCCCAAGTGGGTTGCCTAAAAAATTTCAGTCCAGGCTATGATTAATTAAGAATTAAAAAAAAATCCATTGTAACATGAACTCCTATTTGTTAGAGTTCCGTTGACATCTTAGTTCAAATTAGATTGCATGAGCGATTCAGGTCGCAAATTGCAATTGTGCTTATTTACCTACGATTTTATTATCCGTTAACTTTCTTTTGCCAAAAAATATAGAGCAGAAATACTTTCCTCAGCCAGGAAAGTATTTCTGGCAAAAAGCACTATTTATAACATCCAATCTAATTTGAACTACGATGTCAACTAAACCTTAACAAATAGGAGTCCATGTTACAATGGTTTTTTTTTAATTCTTAATTAATCATACCCTGGACTGTTTTTTTAGGCAAGATTTAATATGTCAATATATTTATTGACATATTAAATCTATATACATAAAAGAAGAAACTGACTGACTGACTGACTGACTGACTCACTGACATATCAACGCACAGCCCAAACCGCTGGGTCTAGAAACTCCAAATTTGGCACACAGATACCTTATGAGGTCTAGGGGAGCACTAAGAAAGGATTTTTCAAAATTCACCCTCTAAGAGGGTGAAACGGGGGTCCGAAGTTTGGATTTTATCAAGTTAAAAGACGTCTTCATGCCGCAACTACTGTACCGATTTGGCTAAAATTTGAAATGGAGGTATATTGTATCTTGCATTACCACATAGGCTACTTTTCATCCCGAAAAAATTCATGGTTCCCGTGGGATAAGTTAAAAACCGAAATTCACGCGGAAAAAAAATCTTACGCCGCAAGTACACAACCGATTTGGATGAAACTTAGAATGAAGATAGATTATATCTTGGGTTAATAAATAGGGTACTTTTTATCACGGAAAAATCCATGGGTTTTGCAGGAGAAGGGAAAAAACAGATTTTCACGCGGGAAAAATACTACTTCCTGCCGTAATTACTGAACTGATATGGCCGAAATTATGAATAAAGATAGATTATATATTGGATTACTACGAAGGCTACTTTTCATGGCGAAAAATTCATGGTTCCCGTGGGATTAGTAAAAAACCGAAATTAACGCGGAAAAAAATTTTTCATGCCGCAAGTGCACAACCGATTTGGCTGTAATTTGGAACAGAGATAGATTATACCCTGGATTAATAAATAGGCTACTTTTCATCCCGGAAAAATCCATGGTTTCCGCGGGAAACCTGAAACATTGATGTTCACACGCGAAAAATACTACTTTACGCTGTAATTACTGAACTGATATGACTGAAATTAGGAAAGGAGATAGATTTTATCCCGGATTATTACAAAGACTACTTTTCATCCCGGAAAATTCCATGGTTTCTATGATAATAGTGAAAAACAGAAATCCACGCGTGAAAAATATACCTTAATGCCGTAATTACTAAACTGATTTGGCTGAAATTTGGAATCGAGATAGATTATATCCTGGATTAATACAAGAGCTAATTTTCATCCCGGAAAAATCTATTGTGTCCGCGGGAAAACTGAAAAACTGATATTCACGCGGTAAAAATACTACTTCACGCTGTAATTACTGAACTGATATGACTGAAATTCGGAAAAAAGATACATTTTATCCTGGATTAATACGTAGGCTACTTTTCATCTCGGAAAATTTCATGACTTTTACGAGTATGATCATAGTGAAAAACAGAAATCCACGCGGGAAAAATATTTGTTCACGCCGCAACTACTGAACCGATTTAGCTCAAATTTGGAATGGAGATAAATTATATCCTGGATTAACACATAAGCTACATTTTATCCCAAAAAAAAATCAAGGTTCCCGTGGGATTAGTTAAAAACCGAAATTCACGCGCAAAAAATTATTCACGCCGCAACTACTGAATCGATTGGGCTGAAATTTGGAATGGAGATAGATTATATCCTAGAACCAACTACTTTTTTCTCGGGAAAATCCATTGTTTTCGTGATAATAGGGAAAAAGAGGTATTCATGCGGGAGAAAATTTATTCCTTCACGCCGCAATTACTGAAAATTTTTGGTTTAAAGTTGAAATGAAGATAGATTTCATGTAAATTAACACAAAGGGTACTTTTTATTCCGCAAAATGGATGGTTCCCGTAGAACTAAAATTGTTTAAGTTTAAATTATTTTTTTTAAGTTAAAACTAAAATTTACGCGTGCGAAGCCGCGGGTTTCTGCTAGTTGGATATAAAATAGTTTTCATCCAATAAACAGCTCGGTGAAGGTCGTTGTATAGCGGGATCCTAGACCAATATATTCGTCCTATATTCAGATCTACCGTAGGTATATATTGTACTCAAAAAAATTCATTACAAGTAAATAATTTAAAAATCACGACTGCCCTGTGGTAAAAGGACTTTTTCCAAAAAATATATATCTTATGTTACTCGGAATGATGTAAGGATTCTAACGATACCCCATAATATGTCCAAATCTATTCAGCCGTTCGGAAGTTATGGTGAAATAAAGAAACTCACATACATACATACATACATGAACCCTAATAAAAACTACACATTCCTAGTGCCAAATTGTACTAAAAAATGCGTTTTTTATTTCTTGAATAATTTGGAAATCGTTCGTGTGTAATCTTCATGACAATAGATTAAAATAATTACTGAAATAATCAAGTTTGACGGACGGACAGACGTATACAAAGTCAATAATAATAAGGGTTCAATTTTTAATATTTTGGTATGGAACCCTAAAAGCTAAAAGCAATCCGTTCTTACCACAATGACGACCGGTAGCCACTCCAATCATTAATTATTACTGTAAAATGTAAAGTTTTAACCACTTGGGATTTAAAAATGCGGCGGTATACCTTTGACGAAACTTTCAAAGAACTTCCACACTTAATAGCGTGGATTGATGGGTCAAATTCGTTTGAATGGAAATTGTATTTATTGAACAGTGGCATATGCTTTTGTATGTAACCTCAAGGGAAAACCCTTCGGTTTAAAAATAAATGGGCTTTTCGGGTAAAAGAATATAATTTGCAAATAAAAATTTTGTATTGTTCTCGCCTTTATTGTTGTAAAATTATGAATGTCTGTTTATTCACACCCTGTTTAATGCCAGACGCACACCGAATTTTAGGAATGAAGTTGCAAATAGCAAATCAGTATTATTATCCTAGTTTATAAAAAAAAGTAATGAAAGTTATTGGTCAAGATACCGTAATATCAAGAACCCTAGTAAACTAAACACCCCTGCCCACCATATTCTGAAACAAGCAAAAAATCACGTTTGTTGTATGGGAGCCCCTTTGAATATTTCTTTTTTTATATATACTTACTTTAGAAATATATCATCTGCGAATATTCAAAGTGTCTAACTATCACGGTTCTAGAGATACAGCCTGGTGACAGACGGACGGACAGATTAGCCAAACTCTCAAAAACTTGCTTTACAATTTGAGAGTTTGGGTATTCTTCTAAAAATTTAGTACTAAATGTAAATGAATTGTATATTATGTCATTTTTTAAAAGAACAATTACCGAGTTTTTGTCAGGTCTTCTCGGTGCAACCAGCTTTCAAAATTTGGCGGTAGAGTATTGACTTTTCATAAGATCCTGTGTATTAGACCTACTTATGTGAAAAAATAAAGATTTTCTTTTTCATTCAAAATTAAAAAGCGCCCAACGCGCTAATAAACAGAGGTGTTGGTAACGGTAACAGTGTCGCGAGTTCAGTAGTTTTTTCTCATCAAAACTTTTTGACTTTCCAATTACATTAGCGTGAGGTTTAATAAGTGCGCTTCCACCCTTAAACTCGCTAAAAATTCCAATGACATTATTATAATAGCTCGTAACTCAATTCAAAGGCAGCATGTCTGACTTTCTTGTGGTTTATTATCGATCATTGATCTATAGATCGACGGGGATCTATAGATCGCTTCGGGGTCAGCAATTACGATGCTATTCACTTGTGAGCATTAAACGTGATTATGTTGCGGTTAGAGTTGTTCCGATCGGCGGTTTGTGAAGTTTCAGTGTTTTTAAATATATTTAGTACTAATTGATATGCAATTGAACACTAATCCAAAGGGGTCATGAGGTCCTAGGTTCGATCCCCGGGTCGGACCAATAAATATAAATATAATATACCTATCAGGACATTATATCTTCGCAATCTAGCCCCAAAGTGAGCAAAAGCTGTGATAAATATACATAATATTTAACATATTATATAAACAATACTAGCTGATGCCCGCGACTTCGTCCACGTGGGATAAAAACTATTCTATCTTTTAAGTTGGACCAAATGACAGATATTCACGAAGTTTGAACTGAATCGGTTCAGTAGTTTAGGAGTCCATTGAGGACAAACATTGTGACACGAGATTTATATATATTAAGATATTAAAAAACGCCCATACAATGGAAAACATTCCAATAAAATATAGTGTAGCATTTTCTATCAGGAAATTCTTAGTACCAGTCCGGAGTTTGGTAATTAAACTTGGGACTCGTCCAAAATTGCATAGTTCTAACCTATCGACTTAAGCTATAAGTAATTAGTAAGGTTTATTAAATTAACATCAGATGACAAACATTCTTTGAACCTCTCTTTTTAAACTAGAAGAGAATAAATTGGTAAAAACCTGTCTAAATGTTATCATGAAGTGTATGGGATAATTTACACCGCCGCGCGGAATGGAATGGAAGCGACTTTTTGCAACGAAACTGTACAATGTACGCATAATGAACTTCATCTCAATTGTCTAACATTCAAATGAAATAAGAGCAAAAAGAAGGTAGCGTGACTTCCAGGGAATCGTCGCGCATTCTCGAGAATTCCCCTAGCTACTGTCGGCGCCATCTGTAGAATACGCGGGAAGCGGTGCGAAAGGGGAATCGGTTGCACGATGCGCAACGGGCAGGATGGGAATTTTTTGTGCCATCCTGCCCGGTACCGGGCAGACGCACCGGGCGAAATGGGAGCAACCCATCGGTTGGGTTGGGTTACAGCACAGGAGTGTGGTGCCAAGCGTTTACGAAACAATTCGCACCATTTGATGCTTCCATTCCATTGCATTCCGCCGCAGTGTAAATCCAGTCTAAATAATAAAAACACAAGTTGATATTATCTTCGGTTATCAGTAATAAACCGGCCACTCGGAGAAGCGTCGTGTTCGCTACTTTAACAGCGACATCAACAAACGTGGCGTCCATCCAACAATGATAACTTTCTTCCAACTATAATATTTGTGCCTATTTATCTATAATATGTAATTTATTTTATTTCTTTTATTACTAACACATACTAGTAATTGGTTCGAGAGTTCCATACATCCATGTTTATTTATATTCGATTGCAAATCACGAACTTGAGGGTATGATTCCAATGTTCCAACTGTATGAGGTGTCGGTTACGGTAACCGTGTAAGATCAGTACGGTAACGAGTTTAATCGTTTTTGCCCATTTCAAAAACGCCCAATGTTATGTGTCTAAAAAAGTTGTTACTTCAAAAAACGTAATTCGGCGGGCAGACCCGCACAGTTAGCCTTAAATCACAAAGATGCGAGGCACTTTAACGTTGAACACAACGGTCTGCCCGCGAAATTCAAATTTAATTATATATTTATGCTTGAAAGTGTCCAGTTTAGGAAATTAATCCGATTATTTATCTTAATTAATATTTATCCTAACCTGTGAAGATGATACTGCTATTTTCGCAATTTCAATGCCATAAGCCTACGATGTGTTTTAAGCTTCCAAATTGCAAAAAACCAAATTAAATTTGAATTTCGCTGGCCGGATGTGCTCATCCCCCTTAAGCTCGCAAACAGCGTCGCCGGAAAGCGAACCTGTTACCTTGACAATATTATCAGCGTATCAGCGTGAGGTTACGGTAACAATGTGAGGTGTCATTTACATTAACAATGTGAGGAGTCGGTTATGGTAACCATGTGAGGTCAGAGGTGTCGGTTACGGTTACAGTATGAGGTATCGGTTACGGCAATGTGTTCTAACCCACCCCAAAAACGCCTAAAGAAGCTTAATTCATTTCAAAATACGAAATTCGGCGCGCAGACCCGCTCAGTTAGCCTTAAATCACAACGATGAGAGGCACTTTAAGCTCGCAAACAGCGTCGCCGGAAAGCAAACCTGTTACCTTGACAATATTATTAGGATAACAGCGTGAGGTGTCGGTTACGGTAACAGCGTGAGGTGTCATTTACATTAACAATTTGAGGAGTCGGTTATGGTAACCATGTGAAGTCAGAGGTGTCGGTTACGGTAACAGTGAGCGGTCAGAGGTGTCGGTTACGGTTACAGTATGAGGTATCGCGGTAATGTGTTCTAACCCATCTCATAAACGCCTAAATTCATTTGAAAATACGAAATTCGGCGCGCAGCCCGTTCAGTTAGTCTTAAATCACAACGATGCGAGGCACTTTAGGCTCGCATTGCTTCGCCGGGAAGCGAACCCGTTACCTTGACAATGTCATTACTCTTGTCAAAGCCGCGGCGCACAAAAACGCGCGCGCGCGCCGATAATGATCCACGGATCTATAGATCATTTGCACGCGTCGATCATGTCGCTTGATTGTGCTACGCTCGTTTGCGGGCAGCCGACTGTGGGCTATGGTTTATCGATGGCTATACGTAAAGAGTTTTTATTTTTACGCTATACAAGTTAGTACTTGACTGCGATCTCACCTGATGGTAAATGATGATGCAGTCGAAGATGTTAGCGTACTAACTTGGAAGGGGTAAGTTAAGTCATCCCAACGGTTTCTACACAGCATCGCAACGGAACGCTAAATCGCTTGGCGGTACGTCTTTGCTGGTATGGTGGTAACTAGCCGCGGCCAAAGCCTCCCACCAGACCAGACCTGAGCCAATTTAGAAATTATAAAATTCCAAAGTGGCCCGTGGCGGGAATCGAACCCGCGACCTCCCACTCGAATCCGAGCGTGCGTCTCCTGCGCCACGGAGGTCGTCAAAAGTAAAAGTATGCTTTTGCTTTTTTGGCCGTGCAAACTTTTTTTTGTCATTAAGGGTATGAAAAATAGCTTGCGAGCTTTTCTCAGACGTACCTACCGAATGTACCTGAAACAAACAATTTCATGAAAATCGTTCCAGCCGTTTCGGAAGAGTATGTTAACAAACACGAGACTCGAGAATTGTATACGAGTATTCTTATTAGAAATTAGAGATACTTGTTAGTTAGGTATCAGTAACATAACACAACTTCACAAGCTATCGTTCACCTTGGAGCCAGACTGCTAAGTACATTTGTAATGTCCTGATATATTCATATATTTGATATGTTTTAATAGCTGACCGGGCTCACGTTGTTTTGCCATTTGCCATATAAAAAAATAGATAACAACCTGCTCTCAGACCTAGTGATCATACACTGAAAATTTCATAGCAATCGGTCGAGCCGTTTCGGAGGAGTTCGGTAACAAAGATTGGCACGAGAATTTATATATTAGAAATTTGTATAGGAATATTTATCAGTCATTATAAGTATAGTACCTATAAGCATAACAAAAGCTATCACTTTAAGGCTAGATTACTTAGACACGTAGTGTAATGTCCTGATATATTCATATATTTATAATATTTTATTATATTTATACCTGACCCACTTTAAAATCGGTTAACTCGACCACAGTGCAACTATCACACGCAGTTACTATTAATCCACTTGGAATTCCTAGATTTGAGAACAGTTAAGCCTCCCGTAACTAAACTATACGGTGTAGTTACGTTTTAACTGCATACTTGAATTTTGCCACAGTGTATTAATAGTACAGTTCGTTGTAGTGCCACATACTTTTCTCAGCCGGTGGCCAAAACTGGCATATGTCTCGGCTGTGTTTGGGCGGTAACAATAAAACGGAATTAGACGCAGACACCGGACCAGATAAATGTGCTATGCTTGCTTAACTTCACTGGCTATCTTATTGGACTGTTCACTAAAAAGGAAATCTCAAGTCACATTAAAAAAAAAGAGTTTTTTTTTGCTGGCTAAACGAGATGATGAGTGCAGACTGCAGTGCAGTCAGGAAAATCTCTAGCTGATCTCATCGTTCTATTGATAAGAAAAACCCTTTTCACGTTTGGCTTCTGGGTACAGGTCTATTCTTAGAGTGAGAGGTATCTTCTGACAACCCGCCCATAGCCAGAGCCTTTAATTGTATATAATGACATTTTTACCGAGTTTTTTGCTAGTTCTTATCGGTGCAAACCTGCTTTCCGAACTTGGCGGTAGAGTTTTGACTTTTCATATGAGCCTATTATTTAGGCCTATGTGAAAATAAAGATTTTCATTTTCTACAATGTGTTGCATACGACGCACTTACTACTTATCATCTTGAGACTATTTTGCAGAGTTTTTACAAATTAACTCCTAGAGAGAAAAGTGAGTCAGGAGAGTAAGAGCGGACATCCACGAGTACTTATTAATAAATTAACGTCCAAATGAAACCAATATTATAAGTGGTTGTAATTGTAAGTGGTTGTAGTTTCGCACATAAAATTATGCGCCAAGTCTGACGGACGGAACTGTACGATGGCTACACTGCGGTGACAGTGTTAACTTTTACACGTTTTTAATAAGCGCTCACATTAACTCAATAGCCCGCACTTTCACTGCTTCACTACTGTCCGATATAATTGATTATACCATACATTTATGTAGATATACAGGGTTACTGTAATGTTATGTCGGCGATCCGTTTCCATCCAAATGTCAACCATTATCGAGTAATTTGACTATTTGTGATTTTTTGCGAAATTTGCAATTTGTGTGGTACCTACCTACCTACTTCTATTGCTTCTAGCTTGTCAAGTAATCAACTCTTGCATCAATTATAATTTTTGAGATGGCACTGTTAAAGTATGAATCTAAAATAGTAACCGAGGAAAGCCTTCCTACCTACCTTACTTATTCACTCTCAAGATGTCCGGCAACTTAAATGTGAACTGTCGTAAACCTAGTTTAAAGTCTAGAAATGGTTATCACCATTAAATAACCCGTGTAAAATGTTAACCCGCGTAAATGCCTCTGTATGCTAATTGCTAGGCCTATATGAAATAAAGAATTTTCTATTCTATTCTATAAAGCAATGTATGAAATAAAAAAAAAAATATTCTAGATTTCGATTTTCTAGTGAACTCTATAATAACGAAACCAAATTGTAAGGCATTTTGTTGTTATTGTTTTTTTTTGGTGAAATGAAAAGTCAAATTCGTGCTTTGAGAAATATTAATCCAAATCGCTTTTATTATATCCACATTAGAAGCAGAAATCGAAATAATAAACAAAAAGTACTCGCACATTAATTTAAAATTCATATTGGCTACAGACTAAATATTAAGTATATAATTAATAGCCATCTCAAAAATCTGTCGAAAACATTAAAGACTTGCTAATTTATCCGAATGTAGGGTATTTTACATTTACATTCGGATAAATTAGCAATTTTTAGGATTCCGTACCAAAATTTTGATGTGTGCATCTTTGTCCGTTCGCATGTCTATCTCAATTCTCAATCTGACACTGTTGATTAGTTATTTGAGTTACTATGTAAAACAATACTGAATGGGGCATCATAATATTATGAAAGTTTCCCTATTACATTCATAAATTGGTTTTTTTAATAATAAGCAGTAATTTTGTTTTCACTTGCAAAATATAGTAAAAAATACCGTCCCCTTTTCCGAAGTGCACTATTCAAAGAATCTGAAATAAATAATGCCAGCACAGATTTATATGTTTGGCCAGAAGCCCAAAAAATAAAACTAGCAAAGTTTTACAAACAAAAGTTAGTTGCGGTTCTTTTTAAGAAAAGTGATTCTTATCGTTATATTTATTTTCGGCGGAACCCAAGGTGCGCGGATTCGCCTCGCACTTGGCCGGTTTTGTTCCTACAACCCGCCAATACGTGACATAGTCGCAAGTAGCTTTTATTAAAAGTCGTACAAAAATGACGTACGTAATTATAGGTCGTTTCAAGTAAAAAGCACGCCAGACACTTTTACAGAGTAGCTAGTGATGGTTTTATAATTAATTGATAAAATATATTACGTCTCCCAGGTCCAAGGACTAGACTCTACATAGACTATGCATAAGATAGGAATTCGAATGATAAAAACTTCTTAAAGTTCTCACGAGGTTTACTTCGTCACTGCCAACTTTAAAACTGTAAAACTATTTAAGTTGCCGGACATCTTTACTGAGTGAATAAGTAAGGTAGGTAGGAAGGCTTTGCTCGGTTACTATTTAGAATTCAAACTTTAACAGTGCCATCTCAAAAATAATTGATGCAAGAGTTGATTACTTGACAAGCTAGAAGCAATAGAAGTAGGTAGGTAGGTACCACACAAATTGTCATTCAAGTGCCATATTAGTTGTTAAGATTTTTCTATAAATTCCTTTTTTATAATAAAAAACTACAAAAATTGTATCCATGTATTAGTTTCCGATAAAAAATTAAAAATTGACATTTAGGAGCAACTTTTGGGAGAAATTTCTTTCGAGATATCCAAACGTGTTTCTGCTTTACCTACAACGATTTTTGATTACAGATCGTTAAATACGTGACGTTGAGAAAATAATCTTCTTTTCGTTATATTTTTTAAACTGCAGGTCACTAAATGTTTCTTACTCCTTCCAAGTTAGTGTGATGACATTTTCTGCTGCGTCGTCACTTACTATCAGGTGAGATCGCAGTCAAGTATTTAAAAATACGCTTTTTACGTGACTTACACTCCAGCAGCATCGACGTACGTAATTACTCTCAAGTTAAAGAAAGCAACGACTGAGTTCCCCTTACGGCCGCGTACCGTTAGAAAATGGCCGATTCTGGCGATTTCACAGTCTCGTATTAGCTTTAAGTTTTTTAAGACCATTACGGTACAACGGGCTCGCGAGTCGAACGCGCGCGCTCGCGGACGCGCCGATTTTTGAACATGGAACGCGCGGGAGCGGGAAAAGTGACAGTTCTTTTTTTTAAACAGATAATGTAGGGTTTATCTTTTTTTTTTTTTTTTAATCGTCAACAGTACCTGATTATGAAATTTCGTGCAATATTACCGCCACTGTGTGGACAGTCTGATTTATGTGCAATATTTAAATATTATTAATAAGTGTTGTTTTACTTTAGTTGTTAATAATTTATTGTTTAGTTGTTTAAGTGCAATACTTGTTATGGATTTGCTCGAATATCAGGTGAGTTTGTTGACACGTTTTTTTTTTTTTAATTTATGGGTTTTTAAGGAATTTTTGGAAAGAATTTGCAAGGGAGTTTTGTAGTATTTAAATAGTTACGTTTTATAACATAAACTGCGTTCATAAAGCGGTTATTATTAAATTAATGCAAATATTTTATGTATTAATCTTGAATTATGGTAGTAAATATATGAATACATAGATAATCAAAAACTGCATTCTATAAGATTGTTTTAAAGTATTTAAATCTTTATTCCCTCCATAAATATATGGTTTACTTTCATAATTTATTTTACTGGCGTTTACGGCTTTACATTCTAGACGTTTTGTGTTTAAAATGTTTATATACAAAATATGAACCTAATAACTGTAATTGACAGAAAATTCTGCCCCCTTGACTGGATAAAAGAATATGTCCAGAAAATAGAGCCAATTAGAGCGAATAATTTACGATGAACATTTTTTTTCATATAGTACAAATTTTTCACAATTTTTTTTACAGTGGGCCCACACAATTTTTGTTTTGTAGTTTTATCTGTATGCTTAAGGGGGATGGACATCATCCAGGCGCGAAAATGCAAATTTCATTTAGTTTTCCGCTAATAGTGGGCTAATCGTAGGCTTATCGCAATGACTTTCGCGAGCACAATATTTATTAGGTTCGTATTTTGTACAATTTATAAACATTTTACACTCAAAACGGCTAGACGTGAACCTACAAAGTGTAATATATTTTACGAAAAACTAAATAAAAATTGAATTTCGCGGGCTAAAAGCGCGGGCTAAAAGCGCAAGACATCAACACTACAATGGTCAAGAGCGACACCCTCAACTTTGTAATACCATAAATAATCATGCAGGTCACAGATAAGATACGGTTTGATTTAAAATAAGTTTTTTTTTTTTTAATAAAGGTTGTTTACAAGCCAATTAAGTCAGCCGACGTCCGTCGGAGACAATTTTCTTACCGCGTCATATTAAAATTACATGCCATGTAGACATAATGGTTTGGTTCGCCCTAGAATTATAGTAACAATATGTTTTTATATCACGCATAGGGTTTGGCCGCGAAATCGAGTGAGGATCATAGTCGTAAATAAATAAAAATATCTGGGTAGCTCCGCTCGGTAGTATAACTTCTGGCCAATAGATGGCAGCAGGAGTAATTTTTTTTTGGTATATTTGACATTTTCTAAAAATTAATCCTAGCTAGATCGATTTATCGCCCCCAAAACCCCCTGCATACTAAATTTCATGAAAATCGTTCGAACTGTTGCCGAGATTCAGATTATATACAAGAATTGCTCGTTTAAAGGTATAATAATAGGATTCTAACTTTAGGGGGTACCATCCGGTTGCGAAAATTCTAATTTTATTTAGTTTTTTTGCTATAATAATGGGCTAATTATACATCGTAGGCATTAGGCAATGAGTTATGCGAGCATACCATTTATGCATCTACAAGTTTTTAGCAAAAACTTTGCTCAGAAATACGCATTCAATTCATATTGGTTCCCAATAGCTCGAAATGTGGGAAACTCCAAAAAATTATCTTTCAGGAAGCAATATGAGGTGAGTGGGAATTTCCAAGCACAGTTTTTATTAAATAACATGTTGATGTATAAATATTATGCTCGCAATAGTCATTGCCATAAACCTTCAATGTGTAGTTAGTGTAACATTTTGCATGTAGATGCATTCATGTTGTGTACGCAAAACTCATTGCCATAAGCCTACGATGTATAATTAGCCCACTATTAGCGAAAGACTAAAAAAAATTGGAACTTTCGCGCCCGGACGGTATCCCGTCCCCCTTAAAAGACACTATTTTATTAAACTAGAGCCGAATTTTACAATCACCAGATAAAAGTTAACTAAGGAATCAATATGACGTTTTTAGGGTTCCGTAGCCAAATGGCAAAAAACTGAACCCTTATAGATTCGTCATGTCTGTCTGTCCGTCCGTATGTCACAGCCACTTTTTACTGATTTTGTATGGCATACGCTTCAAAGGATAATGACCCTGGATGTATGGATTCCCGTTTCAAGCTGAATCAAACCCAAAATTTATTTTTTATAGACTACGGTCTCCACATTAACTCTTAATTTTTTTTAATTCTACAATTATTACTTTTTTAATTAATATCCGGATTCTAAGTTTATAGGCAAACAAACAAGTGACACAAAATGTGCATCGCAAAGAAAGTAACTCTTTGTATGCAAAATTAAATTTCGGATATGAAAAACAAATTCTTAGTGCCAATGGTTCCTATAGATCACTATTTTATTTTCCTAGACTATTTTGGTTTGGTTTATGAGAAAACTTGATACCACCTTTTGTCATGATCCTTTATTCCTCGGATAGTTTATCTGGCGTTTGAAAATCAGCCCTTACTTACTAGAACATTTTGTTTTATTTCATGAGAAAACTTGATACCACATAAGTTTATTCTTCTTTGACGTGCATACAGTTGCATTAATCTTTAAACAAATCGCAAATAATAATTTCATAATCACCATTTAACAGCGAGTCACGGCGCCATTTAAAGTGGATCTCGCGTCTTGCTCGCTTGTAGTTTTAAAAAGCTCCACGGATAAACGGATTTTGATGGTACTTTCACCGATAGAAAGCACGTCTTTAAAATATGGTACGGCTCTTAGAAATGCGCGACTCAAGTTGATACTTGAGTTGGCTAACTGCGTTTGCTTGCGGTTACCGTGGCTGTTTATTATATAAACTTCGTCGTAAGGTTATCGTTATATATTCTATATTATAGTAATAGAATTCCGACAGACCTGTCGGGATTCTATCCTGGATTAATAGATATGCTACTTTTACCCCGGGGAAATCCATGATTTCTGCGGGAATAGTGAAAAACAGATATTTATGCGGGAAATATACTCCTTCACGCCGCAACTGCTGAAAATTTTTGGCTTAAAATGTTTTATTCCGGAAAACAAACCCCGTAGGTAAAACTAAAATTTACGCAGGGCGAAGCCGCGGGTTTCTGCTAGTTACTATATATTTTTAACCGACTTCAAAAAAAGGAGGAGGTTCTCAATTCGTCGGAATCTTTTTTTTTTTATTATTTTTTTTTTTTTTTTTATCTATGTATGTTCACCGATTACTCGGAGACGCGTGGACCGATTTGAAAAATTCTTTTTTTGTTTAAGAGGGTTTTGTTTCCAGATGGTCCCATTTTAATCAGGTCAGGATCTGATGATGGGATCCTGGAGAAATCGAGGGAACTCTTCAAATTTTATATGGACACATGAAACTATTTGAGTATTATTAGAAAGAGTAATATTTTTCAAGTTGTTCTATAGTCATCAGGTCAGGATCTGATCATGGGATCTTGGTGAAATCGAGAGAACTCTTCAAATTTTGCTAGTATACTTAAAGCGAGTTGGGTATTTTTTATAGTTACTGGTGCATATGCTAGCAGATACGGATTTGATGACTAAAGTCATCAAGTCAGGGTCTGATGATGGGATCTTGGTGAAATCGAGGGAACTCTTCAAATTTTGCTAGTATACTTGAAGCGAGTTGGGTATTTTTTATAGTTACTGGTGCATTTGCTAGCAGATACTGATTTGATGACTAAAGTCATCAAGTCAGGGTCTGATGATGGGATCTTGGTGAATTTGAGGTATCTCTTCAGATTTTATGAACACACCTCAAGCAATTTGGATATTATACAACGCCTTGTGTATTTTATTGTTTTCCACTAAAAAGTATAAAATAAAAATGGGAAATGCTTTCCAAAAACCAACTTCAAATGCCACTACAAAGAGTGAAATAATTTTTATTTAAATTTTAGGTACCTACACCAATTCGAAGTCGGGCGATTGTCTATGACTTTGTCATTTCTTCACACATCAATTAAGTAAGAAGGACTATTAGGGATTGTATGAAACATTGCCCGACTTCGATTTGGTGTAGGTACCTAAAATTTAAATAAAAATTATTTCACTCTTTGTAGTGGCATTTGAAGTTGGTTTTTTGGAAAGCATTTCCCATTTTTTAGTTTATAATATATGACTTTTTTTGTTTTTCACTTCCAGTATCAACAACTCAACTCAAATAGTGGAAACTTTATTGGCCTATGTGTCAAACAAATGTAAAAAAATTATATTATGTCAAAGATTTAAATCGCTAGATGGGCCCTAAGCCTGCATTGCGCACATCAAAAACGTCCACAAATATGTTGAGTGAGTGCTCTCAACATGCTATAGTTTCACTAATGTGTCAAAGAGAGTGACATAACGTATCACACAAGACAAAAACGTGGACGCTTTTGGAGGTTTAGGGTCCATCTAGCGATTTAAATCTTTGTATTATGTATATTATAGGCTGTATCATAGAGCAGAAACAAAGAGGAGATGTTGTATTAAGATTTCCCTATGAAATATCGAGTGACATTTTGCGGGGTGAGGGGTTGTGGAACTCCGCCCACTTCTCAATTTTCCATCTGTGGGTTAGTAGCAAAACTACTCGCTTAGCGACCTAACATCGATATATTGATGTCACTACATAGTTCAGCTATCTCACACTAGATGTCAATAAGTGTAGAAAGCAATGGGACGTACTCAGAACTTTGAGCTTCAAAAAGTTTGTGTAATAAATGAATAAAATAAGGGTTAACATTTTTACTGATTTGTATGTGTACTTACGTACTTAAAATTTCTATGAAAGCAAAAAAATTGTATTGTTTAGATTTTTATTTTTAATTTAATTTTAATTGCATTTTAGTATTATTGGATTTTTAATGTTAATATCGTGAATTGTATTGAAGGAAAATGAAATAAGTTTATTGTACGTAAAATCAAAAATCACACGTGTTACTGTGTATCATTCTAACATTAGTTTTTCAGTTATAAAATTCTTACTAACACTTGTATTGATGTAAATCTAAATGAAATAAATAAATAAATAAAAATAATAGACAAATCATTATAACGAACATAATTTTATTTACAAAATTCAATTACCTGAGAAAATAATAGTTTTAGTTAGTTGTTGTACAAAACAAATTTTTGTATATTTAGTCGGAGTCCAACCCTGTCTATTCATTTTTGTGATCCATTGTTGTTTTAAATTATCATCCGATGGAAATCTAAAAAGAAACATAAAAAGCAATGAAATTAATTAGGTTCTAAATTATCATTAATATGGATAAAATGATTATTTAATATTGGAAGTTCTTTCAATTGATGAACAGTCACGGAGAATAATATATATACATCGCCAGAACTTTGTTACTTAAAAATATTTACTATGAAAATGTTATTTCATACTGACCATAGCCGTGTATTATTCAGTAAAATTATTTTATTCTAATTACGGCCCTGGATATTTGGTACGTTGAAAATACTTAACGATAGATGGCGGCCCGTTCACAAAATAATTATAAAAACTACTAAGGCACTGTTTTGGCGACTAAAAAGTATTTTAGGACTAAATGTATACTTTAGTTTTCAGTATCCACGAATGATTATTACAATATACTAATGCGGAACATTACGTACTTATATTTTTAATACACAAAAGTTAAGCCATCTAGTGTCAAGTAGTATAATTTATACTTGAAAGCCGAGAATTTTCTAGAAATATTTTAATAATTACGTATAAAATTACTTACAAATGAAATGTGATACCATTCATAGCATCAGAACGTCTGTCTGAATAACTTTGACACGATAAAACACAACAGTTCATCCTTTTGTTCTTAAAAACGCGAAAACACACCGATAATACGAGTCTCAATATATGTGAACCTGACGAACGCAGACAGCATACTAACTAAGGCCCCGCCCACAGTGATGACGTCAGGACCTAGTTGAAAATCACAGTGCACAGTTGCTTAGGCCATCTCCTCTTTGTTTCTGCTCTATGGGCTGTATGTTTTCCCAAATTTAATATATACCTACATAAATATATACGTTTTTATTAAAAACATGTAGATGCTGAAATGTCACGCTCGCAAACCTCATTAACTTAATAAGTCTACGATGTGTAATTGGCCCACTGTTAGCGAAAAACAAAATAAAATTTAAATTTTCGCGTCCGGATGGTACCCTTCCCCTTAACCATCTTTTTAAAAACTCTGAAAGATCTCCTACAGATCCTAAGAAATACTCTACATATAATGACGACCTCCGTGGTTGAGTGGTTAGCGTGCCGGTTTTCAAGGCGCCGCCATCTCTGAGGTTCCGGGTTCGATCCCCGGTCGGGGCAATGTAGAAAAATAAGTTTTCTACATTGTCTCGGGTCTGGGTGTTGTGGTACCTTCGTTGTTTCTGATTTCCTTAACACAAGTGCATAAGCTACTTACTAAGGGACAGGAGCAATGTATGTGATGTTGTCCTCTATTTATATTTATATTTATAACACGACAAATTCTATAGGTAGTCCAACACTACCCTGCAAAACATTGGTTGGATTACCGGAGGTCCACCGTATTACCACAGGTATAACAGTGGGCAGTCACATAGTTTTTGACGACCTCCGTGGCGCAGGGGACGCACGCTCGGATTCGAGTGCCGGAGGTCGCGGGTTCGATTCCTGCCACAGGCCACTTTGGAATTTTATAATTTCTAAATTGGCTCAGGTCTGGTCTGGTGGGAGGCTTTGGCCGTGGCTAGTTACCACCCTACCAGCAAAGACGTACCGCCAAGCGATTTAGCGTTCCGGTACGATGCTGTGTAGAAACCGTTGGGGTGATATAACTTACCCCTTCCAAGTTAGTACGCTAACAACTTCGACTGCATCATCACTTACCATCAGGTGAGATCGCAGTCAAGTACTAACGTGTATAGAGTAAAAAAAAAACATAAGTATCGTCCATTCAATTATTAGTTAAATAAGTACTTACTTAAATATGTACATGAAAAAATCAAGTTCATCACACCAGTGACCTACAACCTACAATTAAATCTCAAGGTCCCAAATTCGGTTCCCGGCTGGGTAATTTTATAATGCACAACAATAGACGCAAGAAAACACCGCCAATTTCGGTCGCTGGACAAAAAACAGTCAATTTGGCCGCGCAGAGCTACTGTTCTGTAATTTGTTTGTTTTTTTTTAGGGTTCCTTACCGAAAGGGTAAAAACGTCTTTCACCAAGCTGCAGTATCTCATAATGGTTGCACAGTTGAAACTTTTAGAATTCCACCTATTTCTGTTGCCTTTATAACAGCACTTATAAACAGAAAAACAAGATTAAAATTGAAATGAGTCTACGATTTCGCATTATGAAGTCAACATCCCCTGAGGATGTCCCGGTGTCGGGACGAAACGTGCGTCGATGAAAGTGTTGGAAAATTGTGTGTGGTGTTTCATGTGGGCAGTGTTCCTGCATACTGTACCATACAGAATCTTTTCAAGTAGCGGATTATAGTGAAACAAATTAACTGTCTTACTAATGCCAACGAATGAAATGAAATGAAATTCTTTATTTCACATAGGCCTAAATAATAGGCGCCCATGAAATGTCAAAAACTCTACCGCCAAGTTCGGAATGCAGGTTTGCACCGAGAAGAACTGGGAAGAAACTCGGCACTTGCTCTTTTAAAAAATGTCATGATATACAATTATTCTTATATATTATGAAAAGTTATTACATAACTTTTAGGATATTTCATGAGGAGATGGAAATATATCCCTATCATTCCAAGAATCTTAGTCATTTAAAAATTCTTCAATAGTATAGTAACCCTGATTTATGAGATGTTTATTGACAGTGGCTTTAAACCTGTGTAAAGGTAAAGGTAAAAGGAATATATAATTAACTGTCTTACTAATGCCAACGAATATATAATATGCTTTATTCCGTTGCGAAGTGTGCACAGACCCTATAACCGGAACGAATGGTCGCCGCCGCCATGTTTTTATGGAAGTGTCAATTGGAAGAAAGCATTTGACACAATAATATGGTAATGGACTCCAAATGAGTTTCACAAATCTTTTATATATATAAACCACTTGGTTAATTTAATTTTCGAGATTTCCGTTGAGGAGTCCTATAATATCGGCAGTGGAAAAAATGGGGCAAGTGCGAGTCGGGTTCGCGCACTGAGGGTTCCGTACTATCAAACCCCATTAGTAAACTTTGACGACCTCCGTGGTTGAGTGGTTAGCGTGCCGGTTTTCAAGGCGCCGCCATCTCTGAGGTTCCGGGTTCGATCCCCGGTCGGGGCAATGTAGAAAAATAACTTTTCTACATTGTCTCGGGTCTGGGTGTTGTGGTACCTTCGTTGTTTCTGATTTCCATAACACAAGCTACTATACTATGGGATCGGAGCAATGTATGTGATGTTGTCCTCTATATATTTATATTTTTTTATTTATTTATTTATTTAAACTAAACTCCCGTACCTACTTACCAAATTCAAAAACGAGCATAAAAATCACGTTTATTGTATGGGAACCCCCCAAGTAGTTTTTAGTATTTGTTGTTATAGCGACAACAGAAATACATCATCTGTGAAAATTTCAATTCTGTAGCTATCACGGTTGAAGAGATGTACAGCCTGGTGACAGACGGACGGACGGACAGCAAAGTCTCCGTAATAGGGTTCCCTTTTTTACCCTTTGGGTACAAAACCCTGATAAAAACGGGTTACATGGGCAGGGGATAATATCGTGATCTTCCGATTTTATACTCTTGACAGGGGGAAAATTGACCAAAACATGGCGAAAATGGGGACGGACTAAGGACCATGGATGCATGGAATTCTTTACCAAGCTGTTTCCAACCCAAACTTTAATTGTTATGGACGTTAATTTTTAACCGACTTCAAAGAAAGAAGGAGGGTCTCAATTCGTCGGAATCTTTTTTTTATCTATTGTTGATTTGAAAAATTCTTTTTTTGTTTTTAAGGGGTATCCAGATGGTTCAATTTCCCATCAACCAAGATCCCATGATCAGATCCTGACCTGATTGGTCATTTTAATATTAAATAAAATTCAAATGGGATTAAATTATCTATGACACAAAATAAACTTCATAAAATCGGTCCATCCGTTTGGGAGCTACGATACCACAGACAGATACCTACACAGATACACAGATACCCCTTTTGCGTCGGGGGTTAAAAAAACGAACTGCACGCGGGCGGAGCCGTCGGCAACAGCTAGTGTACTATATCTTAGCCAAGCATAGTATACAAAGATTCAATGCATATATGTCATTACTACCCATAGTTACCTATTATAGTATGTATCAAACGGTTTGCGTGCAAGAAATGACCGACGTAAAGGTTGTATTATATATAATTTAGCAACGCCTTGAGTCCCGACCAAGGTCGCCTGACATTGGCACTGGACTAGAAAACCAAACGAGTTTGTTGCGGACTCTTCTCACTGCTATTCGAGATGCACCAGATCCAGCGGCCTTAGCTATACAATTTAATTGACTGCGTGAGTTATTGAAGACATCTGTCATCTATACTTAAATTGATAATAACTTAGCTTTCTCTTGGTGAAATAATTTTGAAAATCGGTTCAGTAGATCCAGAGATTACTCCTTACAACGTCACAAACTCACAATCATCGTTACGTTACCTCTTTATAATATTAGTATAGATGATGACGTAGGTATCCGGCGTCAACGGCGACACCTACCGTCCGGGCGCGAAAATTCAATTTTTTTTCAGTTTTTCGCTAATAGTGGGCTAATTATACATCGAAGGCTTATGGCAATGAGTTTTGCAGGCACCACATTTATAAATCTACTAATAATAATAAATCGAAATCTGCAAAACTGCATAAAATAACGTATCTTTCGGGAACCAATATACGAGATGATTGTGAATTTTCGAGCAAAGTTTCTATTAAAAACAATGTAGATGCATAAATATTATATGCCCGCAAAATTCATTGCTATAAACCTACAATGTGTAGTTAGACTTATATATGCGAAAAACTAAATAAAAAAAATTTGAATGTCGCGGGCTGGTAGGGCCGAAATACCTTAAGGTATGTAATATGTTGCAACCGAAATTCCTGCGGGCGAAGCCGCGCGCTACAGCTAGTATACTTTATCGTATATTATGTCCAAAGGTAGGTTTACGCTAGGCGAACGAGCGGAGCCGTTTAACTTCGTCGTTCGCGGCGTCAAGTGTGGACGTACAACGAATCTACAACGATCACGGTCCTATACAGGCCCTTTGTGTTCGTCAAAAACACCGACAACAGGCGGAACGCAGCCGAGCACGAACGAAATGCTCGCAGCCCGCTCGTTCGAGGCTCGTAAGTCGGTCCACACTACACGAATTCTGCTCGTGCTCGATTCGCCTAGCGTAGACCCACCGTTGCGGCCCTACCAGCCCGCAAAATTCAAATTTTATTTAGTTTTTCGCAAATATTAGACTAACTACACATTCTAGATTTATGGCAATGCATTTTGCGGGCCTACTTTTTATGCATCTACACGTTTTTAATAGAAACTTTGCTCGAAAGTTCCCACTCATCTCATATTGGTTCCCGAAAGATAATTTTTGCAGTTTCCCAGATTTTTAGCTATCGGGAACCAATATGTAGTAAATGAGTATTGTTGAGCAGAGTTTTGTTAAAAACATGTACGATGCATAAACGTTTTGCCCGCAAAACACATTGCCATTAGTCTTCGATGTATAATTAGCCCACTATGAGCGAAAAACTAAATAAAATTTGAATTTTCGCGCCCGGATGGTACCTATGGCCTTCTACTGAAGTATCGCTTTTAAATATGTTATCTATTTTATTCTATTCGTAATATAAACATATCGAATAGCGTTTTGCGGATCACCTCTTCCGTTTCCGTGCTATCAAAATATCCATAAGAAATAACTTGAGTTTCATTATAATAATATTGTTTGTAATATAAACAATGTAATATAAACATAGTAGTATACATATTGGCAGCTACGAGTATTTAACTGTAGACAAATTCTACTTTCCTGATTTTCAGTCTGTCTGATCAAAAATAATGTTTTATAGTTTCGTACTCAATTCAATTCAATTCAATTCAATAATATTTATTGCGAAACTTGGTTTACATAGATCTTATAGAGATTGTCAAGTTCGAACAAGTTCTACCTTACGGCATGCAATATAGGTTACAATATTTATAATATCACCCTACAACTATAATAATATTATGTAATTATGGAAGAAACAATATGCAGTGACTTTTTACTTAAATCGCCCCGTATTATGTATATGTATCAAGGTGTAAAAGGGGATCCTATTGCTAATGTTGTTGGTCTTCGCTGTCTGTCCGTCTGTCTGTCTATCTATTATAGGCTCATGTTTTTGAATGTTACGTTTTTTAATTTGATGGGAAGAAGTGTTTAGTTTCATTTAATAGAATTGTAAATTGGTTTTGTTAGTACGGAACGGTGCGTGCCCGCACTTGACAATTTTTTATAATAAAAAAAAATAAGTACCTACTTACGTTTCTTTTATGGGAGCCCCCTTAAATATTTATTTTATGGATATTTTTTAAATATTTGATGATGTGCTTTTACTATCCGTGAAAATTTTGACTGTCTATCACGGTTTATGAGATACAGTCTGGTGACAGACGGACAACACACATACAGATGGACAGACAGAGGAGTCTAAGTAATAGGGTCCCGTTTTAACCTTTGGGTGCGGAACCCTAAAAAGTCCGCTTTTCTTTTTCATACAAAAATCATAACTTTGCAAGCAACAAACACTTGCACGAAGATTATTGTAAGAGAAATTCAAATCGACCGTTCAAAGTAAACGGTAGCTAAGTTTAAATGCGTTCTGTTTGCGGAGTACTTACTGATGCACACACAGACAAACACACAAAGTAAGTACATATTGCACATATCTGTATGTTTATTACTCATGCCTCGGGGAGCACGCTAACCCGTCGGTCCTGCGCCCGATCTCTCTCCGGAGGAGCTGTCGTCCCAATCGCCCATTTGAGGACCTCCGTGGTTGAGTGGTTAGCGTGCCGGTTTTAAAGGCGCCGCCATCTCTGAGGTTCCGGGTTCGCTCCCCGGTCGGGACAATGTAGAAAAATAACTTTTCTACATTGTCTCGGGTCTGGGTGTTGTGGTACCTTCGTTGTTTCTGATTTCCATAACACAAGTGCATTTAAGCTACTTACTATGGGATCGGAGCAATGTATGTGATGTTGTCCACTATTTATTTATTTATTTAATCGGATTATGAGAGAGAAAAGAGCGATCACCTGTGTAGTGTTAGAATTATTTTCGTTACGGAATTTCTGGATTCGGTCTCCACGCTCATGGCCCGCGATAGAGCGGGCCGATCGGAGTGGGGGTGTTAGGTAATTTTCGTTACAGAATTTCTGGATTCGGTCTCCACGCTCAAGGCCCTCGAACTCGATAGACCGGGCCGGTCGGAGTGGGTGTTAGGTTATTTTCGTTACGGAATTTCTGAATTCGGTCTCCACGCTCAAGGCCCGCGATAGAGCGGGCCGGTCGGAGTGGGTGTTAGGTTATTTTCGTTACGGAATTTCTGGATTCGGTCTCCACGCTCAAGGCCCTCGATAGAGCGGGCCGGTCGGAGTGGGAGGTGTTAGGTTATTTTCGTTACGAAATTTCTGGATTCGGTCTCAAGGCCCGCGATAGAAGCTATGCAATAGCTTAAAATTGCATAGCCGGTGGCGGGAACTGAATTACCGAACCCACGATCCCCAATTCGAATTTTCTAGTATCTTCTTTCTTATTTTATTTTGTGAAGTTTCCTCCACTTGAACTAAATTACGAAAAAACGCGTAACTTACCCACTTCATGTATACTTTAACTTACAAAATAAGCAACAGTTAAGTTAAGCGGAATTAAAGCTAACACTCGAGAGAACGGTTTCGCGAGCGAACGCGGTGAAAACTTATGTTAGCTTAGCGCTTGACAAATAACTTGAGAGGTGTGAGCGTAGACGGAGGAAAAACCGGCGGACCGACTGTCGCTTGAACAAGACAGGCGTCAAAAGACTGATGTTGCAGCTTGCACGCAGGCTTTGACACCAAACTTTGCTTAAAAAAAATCCGTTTTTGAAAGAAAAACCATTAAAGATGAGGCGTTGTATAGTTTCGGGTGTAAAAACACGTCGCAATGATGGAGGTTTTAAGAGATATCCAATTAGATATCTATTTCTATTTTTGATTTGGACATTTTTTCTCTTGGCTATTGGATATTTTTTGGGGATGTGATTTAGAAACCGGGGAAGCGCGCGCTATTTGATTTAACCATCGAGCGAGCGCGGGGACATTTCTCGTAAGGTATCACAATTTACTGCCCACCAACATAGTATAGGTACAGATGTTACACATCATATTATGCAATTACTGTAAGGCTCGTGTTTTTAATATTGTAAAAGGCAGACTCAGTCATTTACTCCTTCATTCATCATCGTCCAGCCCAAACTTTTGGGCCTTTTTTTTACATTTTTCACCGAGGTTTCTTATACAACTGAAATAAGATATGAGAAAGATGTTTAAAAAACTCCCGTCAAAGTGAGCGAAGTAGCGGTAGCTAGTAAAACATACTAACAGTTGTTTGCCACAGTTATTTGCAGTGCCTCAATGTTTTGTTACCGAGAGACAGTCCGCCTTTTTCTCTAATCTATGTCAAGCAGGTCCGTATACAGATTTTTGTGTTTATGTGCATAGTGGCACGCGAGTAGAAATGGGAGCACAAACATGGCGTTTGACTCTGTTTAACGTTTATACCTTATTGTTTAAACAATTCCAAAAATAAGATGGCCTTGTTGTCTTTGGTCTGCACTCTGCAACTCATCTTGGAGAAGAAAAACCAAAAAAAAACTCTATGGTGAACCAAACGATTTTCACGCTGAATCTGAAACAATTGATGTTTGTCTGTCTGTAGCATCGTAGCTTCAAAATAAAGAGTTACAGTCCGACAAGGCTCTCTTGGCACTTGAAGGAGGGCGCTGTTGCACAACAAAGGCAGCCATAAAATAAAATCTCCTCAATTTTACTTCAATTTTAGTTTAAAATAATTAATAGTAAGCAAAAACAACATAACATACAATAGTGATATACTGTCAGAGCGAACTATAAAACAGTAGCACAAGATAGCGGCGTTAGTTCAGACGTTGGCCACGCGCCAAAATAGCCTTGTCGCACTGTACGAATTACGATGCCACAGACAAACAAACATCGACGCGAAAGAAAATGGATTTTTTGCATGACGAAAATCCCGTCGCGAAGAAAATCTACGAAAATCTAGAATGGGAGTCAACAGAATAAAAACGTCTGGGTCATCCACGCGGACCCCTAAGGGTCCCGGGGTAATTGTTCGGGGCGATGGCCCCTTCCAATGGTAGCAACGCCGCCTGCAACTACAGGCGGGGCGGTGGGTGGGACCATTGCTGGTCCTTGGTGTCAGTCCGGGGCGTAAAGTCCGGTGACTCCGCCGCGCTGCGATGCGAGCCCGCGTGAAATCGCGAGCGATCTGCGAGCGCGGCGGAGTGAAGGTAAGTCCTGGTTGTAGCTTGCAATCACGTATACGTGATTGGGATGAACTAGTTAGCGCGAGCTAAATGAAGACAGCGCCATCTTTCGAGCGAATGAAATCACGCACGAAATTATGAAATGGAGTTTTGTTTTAAGGTTTATTCCAAACTTTGTTTATACAGAGTTTTCCATGACACTCGCGTCTTAGTATGTAGAACCTGCTTCTATAAAAACACGTACGGTTGACAAACTAATGTTTTATGACCACCCGAATATCAAAATATTCGCATATTTATGACTTTATAATATGGAAATGGTTTAATTTATCACATACGCCTATCAAGTGTCATGTCTCATTGGACTTTCTTATTAATTGAACATTAATTGAAGCTTTCAACTAAGGGTCGATGCATATTCAATTCAATTTATTAAGCTATTGTATAGCTTCTATCACGGGCTTTGACGGTGCAGACCGAATCCAGAAATTTCGTAACGAAAATAGCCTGGCACTCCTTTTGGTACTAGGCTAGCATGAAAGCCTTTTTTTTATTTTTAACACATTTGCTCATAAAGTTAAAATTTAATTTATTTTTAATACAGTTTTGTTCAAAAAATTGACATTTTCAAGTGTGTTTAGCGTGCACAAAGTTATTCTTTCCCGCACTAGAGCTTTTTTTGCCCCACAGACCAGGGAATAACTCTATATTGCCCTCTGCATTTGAAAAAAAAAATGCACGAAAGAGGTTTTCAAGTAAAAAGTTTTAATGTACAAAATTATTGTATTAAATGACAGTAATGTCATTATTTTACAAAAAAAAAACTACAATAAATACACGAATTAAATTTAAAATAAATTTATTTCTATGATTTCCCTTCGTTTTTTAATTGTTTTCGCAAATATCCGGCTGCATTAAAGCATTTTTCGAACGCAACTTTAGACATAAATACACTGTGCTTTGACTACTTTTTTATTGTCTATGACTCTTTGTTATTGTTATTGATTTTTCAAAGCCCATGCAAAACCTTCCTTTTCTGGCAATTTATTTTATTATTCATAGCAATTTATTATTATATGACTAAGGATACGAGAATTTTTTTTATTATTATATTAGGAGCGATTTCCCGAGGAAGGTTGAAGTTGAAAAAGTATGCACAGGCCCTAATATAAGGTACCGAAAGGGTCATTATGGAGTGTGTACTTGTAATCATAAATCTGTGACGCGTAATTTCGCAGGTAGTCGTGAAAAAAAACTTATTTTTCGATCTATAACTCTTGATAAGAGTCGTTTTATGCGACACGACAGGTACGATACTTCGGTATAACATTTATAAATGAAAAATTATATTATTGCGGTTTTCTACCTGTGATAAAATATAATGAAATACAATAAGGTATTCTACTCAAATCTTTTTTTTTATTAAAATGTTACAATAGAACTTATTATTAGCTTATTCTAATTACTATACAAATCTTGCCCGCGTGGAATGGTGCCAAGAATACTGGCTGCATTTCCGCGTTGAACAGCTAGGCTGATACGTTGCGCAAAAAATGAGCCAGCCCTTCTGTCACCAGTTGAGGCTATTAACCGCGGGGAAAGCTCTCGAAGGAATTTTTTGGCACTATGACTCCATGGCCCCAGGGTTTAATATGTAACTCTCTAAAAGAGAGGCATACTTGCGACGCTTACCGGATTCAGCAGTCTCAGCTGCGGCTCCCGGCTTTGATTCTGTCTCCCTGATATGAATCGAAGCCAATGTGTCAACGCATGTTGCATCCCACATCAGCGCCCGACCCCGTTCCCAGGGAACCAGCGTCAATCCATCAGGTCTCTTGCCATCATCACGACTAATTCCTGCTGGCTCCAATAGGGCAGGAATATCAATGGTGGCAAGAGCCCTTTTAATAACATCGTTGAGGGAACTATGCCGAAAAAGCCTACCGGCGCTCCTGTGGCAAGAGAGTCCGTGAATTCCAAACTTGTCTACCTCTTTTCCACACGGACACCTGTGCTCGTGGCACAGTGGTGCACCCAACCTGAGTCCTACAGCTACACGGAAACTTTCAAATCAAATCAAACTCAAATCAATATATTTATGAAATTCGTTTTTGAAAGTATATTTAACTACCAAAATAGTAAGTGTTTTAATATTTCAAAAGAAAATTGTAAAAATTTATTACGCTTGTTACTACGATAATATTTTTGGCTGCATTGTTACAAATCTTCCAAAACGACGTATCAACTATTAAGTGTCGCCTTGTCCTTATTTAAATGTAGAGTTAAATCTTTTGTCTTAAAAACTACGCGAGTAAATTAGTAAATCTTGATCATGAATAACGGTAAAATTTCAACCGATTTACATGATTCAGAAGGATTCTTGGATCAAGAAGAATGGCAAACCTCCATATACTTATCATTTTAATTTGTTTTTATAATTTAAATGTATAACTTCGCACATGCATATAGATATTTCAATCCACCATGACGCGCCCCACTCTGTCAAAGTCCATACGAATCCAATGAAACATAAGCGATTTTGACAGTGAACAGAGATTGAAAATTGAAATATCTATCAAATACCAGCTACTAATACTGAGGCTGTAGACAAAGTGACATTCTATTATGCGAAGTTGCGAATAGAAAAGTCCAAAATGTATGGGATTGACATAAGCTAACGCCGAAGCATAGCGTTAGCTAACGTCAATTCCGTACATTTTTGGTATTCAACATCATTGAATTTAGCGATATTGCTTATAGACTGTCACTTTGTCTAGGGCCTAGACAAAGTGACATTCTATAAGCGATAGACTAGGCTCTAGGCCCTCAGACGTTTCTAAGTATCGTGTCGTACTCGGATGTCGTGTCGTGTGACCTAAAAAACCCCCAGAAATCGTAAAATTAATAAATTACACAAACACGCCAATAAAATGGTACAATCTGTCCATCTGTTGACACCGTAGTGTGTGCATGTTGACACACACAATATTGACGCGGCAAAGAAAGTGCGTCCGACACAACTTGTGTGGTTTTAGTGTTGTTTTGTGTAATTCTCCGGTGCGGTGCTAATTTGGCCAGTTCCTCGTTGAATTTTCGATTATGCGTTTATTTTAAGGTGAACTAAACGGGTCCACCAAATTCGAATCTTATTTGGTTTAAATTTAAGGTGTTTCGGCCCTATCAGCCCGCGATAGTCAAATTTTATTTAGTTTTTCGCAAATATGAGACTAACTACACATTGTAGGTTTATGGCTATATGGCGAGTAAAATATTTGTGCATCGTTTCACTATCGCAAAATTTCCACTCACCTCGTATTGGTTCCCGAAAGATAATTTTTGGCAGTTTCCCAGATTTCGAGCGCGATCAATGTGAAGTAAATAAGCATTGTTGAGCAGAGTTTTTATTAAAAACATGAAGATATGCATACTTAAATGTTGTGCCCGCAAAACTCATTGCCATAAGCCTACGGTGTATAATTAGCCCACTATTAACGAAAAACTAAATAAAATTTGAATTTTCGCGCCCGGATAGTACCCATCTTTCTTGATTGCAAGCCAATAAGATGTCTATCTGCATCTTACTAATGGCAATTAAATTGCGGCAATGGCAGTGTAATTTGGCTATGTTTGCGAGTCCCATGTTTGCGAGTCCCGTGAAGAAATAATATACTTTCCTCACCTGTAGCAAAATGTACTATTCTGGAATTCTTGCAAGCCAATAACTTGTCTAACTGCATCTTACTAATGGCAATTAAATTGCGGCAATGGCAGTGTAATATGGCTATGTTTGCGAGTCCCGTGAAGAAATAATATACTTTCCTCACCTGTAGCAAAATGTACTATTCTGGAATTCTTGCTGCTAAGTGGATTTGTAGGTAAAAATTGTCATTCTTGTTCCAGTCGCTGATGCGATCGATGTCGGTGGAGCAGCGCTGGCAGGACCTGGCGTCGCTGCTGACCATCCCTCCCCCGCCCGAGCAGTACCAGCACTACCACCAGCACCCGCACGCGCACGCGCACCCGCACAACATCAGGTGGGTGATACCATGTTCCAGTCGCTGATGCGATCGATGTCGGTGGAGCAGCGCTGGCAGGACCTGGCGTCGCTGCTGACCATCCCTCCCCCGCCCGAGCAGTACCAGCACTACCACCAGCACCCGCACGCGCACCCGCACCCGCACCCGCACGCGCACGCGCACCCGCACCCGCACCCGCACGCGCACGCGCACCCGCACAACATCAGGTGGGTGATACCATGTTCCAGTCGCTGATGCAATCGATGTCGGTGGAGCAGCGGTGGCAGGACCTCGCGTCGCTGCTGACCATCCCTCCCCCGCCCGAGCAGTACCAGCACTACCACCAGCACCCGCACGCGCACCCGCACCCGCACCCGCACGCGCACGCGCACCCGCACAACATCAGGTGGGTGATACCATGTTCCAGTCGCTGATGCAATCGATGTCGGTGGAGCAGCGGTGGCAGGACCTGGCGTCGCTGCTGACCATCCCTCCCCCGCCCGAGCAGTACCAGCACTACCACCAGCACCCGCACGCGCACCCGCACCCGCACGCGCACGCGCACCCGCACAACATCAGGTGGGTGATATCATGTTCCAGTCGCTGATGCAATCGATGTCGGTGGAGCAGCGGTGGCAGGACCTGGCGTCGCTGCTGACCATCCCTCCCCCGCCCGAGCAGTACCAGCACTACCACCAGCACCCGCACGCGCACCCGCACCCGCACGCGCACGCGCACCCGCACAACATCAGGTGGGTGATATCATGTTTCAGTCGCTGATGCGATCGATGTCGGTGGAGCAGCGCTGGCAGGACCTGGCGTCGCTGCTGACCATCCCTCCCCCGCCCGAGCAGTACCAGCACTACCACCAGCACCCGCACGCGCACCCGCACCCGCACGCGCACGCGCACCCGCACAACATCAGGTGGGTGATATCATGTTCCAGTCGCTGATGCGATCGATGTCGGTGGAGCAGCGGTGGCAGGACCTGGCGTCGCTGCTGACCATCCCTCCCCCGCCCGAGCAGTACCAGCACTACCACCAGCACCCGCACGCGCACCCGCACCCGCACGCGCACGCGCACCCGCACAACATCAGGTGGGTGATACCATGTTCCAGTCGCTGATGCGATGATTAGTAGAGCAGTACAACCACTACCACCGCACCAACGGCACTAACGGCGCATATGAAGGTAGTGTATTTAACTTGGGTGAGTTTACCATTCCCACCGTCAAACTAGCATCTTGTTGCGCTCGTGCGTGCAAATATCTCTGGTGGAAAAGATCTCGTCGTCGTTTCAGCCGATGGACGTCCACTGCTGGACATAGGCCTCCTGAAATTACCGCCAAACACCACGATCTTGCGCCGCCTACAGCCAGCGACTCCCCGCGTCTTTCTTTATGTCTTCTGTCGACTTGGTGGGAGATCTGCTGACACTACGCTTTTTAAAAAAATAATATTGGGAGCTCCCAATGTCGCTGATTTCTTCCGGGGCTTTTAACTGATGCAATGTATTCTTGGGGGATGAACTATCAACTGTTAATACGTGCAAGGTTTTGTTAATGGTGTTTTTGTTGCAGCGGACACGGCGCGGCCGGCTACGCGCCCAACTACCACGCCCCCATAGCTGCTCCCGTGCCCGAGAAACACCATGAGCCTTATAGTAAGAGCGAACCACCATTACTATATCTTTGATGACGCAGGGTTGCTCCGCTCTCAATAGCACGTTGACCATCTCTAGTGCCTGCCACTCTCTAGAGCTCCGCTACAAATCCAGCTGCCGTAAGGAAGAGCAGCACATCCTTTGCGAGGGTGTATTTGACCGAATCTGGATGGAGATTTTGCCGCCCTATGAGTTGGCTACGCGTATGAATCAGGACACTTTTTTTCTATGGATATAGGCTTACGCTTGATCACAATCTCACCTCATGGAAAGTGAAGAGAAGAAGAAAGAACGTTCGCGTTGAGCGAAGTTCTATAAGGAGGTATAAGAAGCGCGCTCCATCTTCGACCTCATCATGGAAAGTGATGATGAGGTCGAAGATGGAGCGCGCTTACCTAGAAGATACCTATTCACACTTTTCTTAAAGGTACTCGGGTTGTATAAGAACAGAAACAGATTGCGGGAGAGCATTCCAAACCCTCGCCATGCGTGTGAGAAAGGACAAAGCGAACCGCTTTGTGGTGCACTGGTGGTCCTTGACGACATAGGGATGACAGCCCGCCCGGTGTCTTGGCGGTGCGGTGGTAAAATGGAGAAGGAAGAACCCGATCGAACAGCTCCTTTGCTGGCTGTTCACACTCAACGATATATATATTTTATAAACTACACACTCGACGAAATATATCTTATAAAATACCGACAGGCTTGCCACCTTGCGGCGATGCTCGAGACTATGAATCTTCGCCATAAGTGGCCAATCACACATAACATAAAGGTACAACAGCACAACAATAGAGTTTCTGCCTCCTTATTGCAGAATCTACACATGCCTGTGACATAGAGCTATGGGTGTGGCCGCGAAATTCAATTTTTTTTGTGGTTTTTCTCAATTTGTAAGCCAATGACATATTATAGGCTTATGGCAGTAAAATTGCGGAAATGCTATTAGCATAAAAAATCTTTGTTCGAATGTGTCTAGTAAAAGAAGTCCAAGATTTAGTAGTCCAAGATTTGCGATTTACTCACTTCAAACTCAATACAAGGACTAATTTCGTAGTGGACATTTACGTGCGTAAAAATGATACTGCAATTTTTGCAATTTTACTCCTATAGCCTATTTATGTCTAGTTAGCGTACAAAACTATCATACCAAACCAATAAAATTTTGAATTTTCCGGGCAGACTCGTTAATTTTTCCTTAACCCCGGGATGGGTACCATCCGGGCGCTAAAATTCAAAATTTACTTAGTTTTTCGCTCATAGTGGGCTAATTATTTGTCGAAGGCTAATGACAATGTGTTTTGCGGACACAACATTTATACATCTACATGTTTTTAATAAAAACTCTGCTCAACAATACTCATTTACTTCATATTGGTTCCCGATAGCTCGAAATCTGGGAAACAGCAAAAAATTATGTTTCGGGAACCAATATGAGATGAGTGGGAACTTTCGAGCAAAGTATCTATTAAAAACATGTATATGCATAAATATTAGGCCCGCAAAATGCATTGCCATAAATCTACAAATGTGTAGTTAGTCTAATATTTGCGAAAAACCAAATAAAATTTGAATTTCGCGGGCTGGTAGGGCCGAAACACCTCAAGGTAAACATAGTATGTACCTTATCACCCTTACTACATATTCCGGCCCACGGTAACATCTTTGGCTTCATTGCCACACCACCAGATCAGTCAAGCAGTAACTTGTAGAGTGTAAGAACAGTTGTACCCGGCAGGTGCGGCGGCGCCACTGGAGGGCGCTTACAAGGTGGAGTCAGCGCACCACCCTCAGCACCACGACACGCTCTATTACCAGGCGAGTCCACGAGTTTTTTTTAGGGTTCCGTATTCGAAGGGTAAAAAAAGGAACCCTATTAGCGAGACTTCGCTGTCCGTCCGTCCGTCCATCTGTCACAAGGCTTATCTCTGGAACCGTGATAGCTACAGACTTGAAATTTTCACAGATGATATATTTCTGTTGCAGCTATAACAACAAATACTAAAAAATAGAATAAAATAAATATTTGACGGGGTTCCCATACAACAAATGTACTTTTTTTGCTTGTTTTTGCTCGGTATTAATAACGGTAACAGATAGACGCTTTAAATTTTCACAGAATATTTAATTATATGCTTTCTGTAGAAATAATTGGTTAAATTAAAATAAAATAAAACATTAAGGGGGGCTCCCATACAACAAACGTAATTTTTTTCCAAATTTTTGACCAATTTTTGTCTTAACGTTTAGGTACATAAAATCGTAGGTAGAGGGCGCTGTTCCCAAGTGAATTGCACTTTATTCAATCTTCTCTACTATGATGGTACTATGCGACATAGGCTACTTTTTATCCTGGAAAAACGCATCCATGCTGCTGTAATGGCAGGCCAGGTCCACTTATAACGTGATCGAGAAGCTACAGACGACCTAATTTCAGACGGCCGCCATGCGCCGGATACTTTGCTCGCGTTAGTTCTTGTACGGTCTATTTCACGCGCTGCGTGCGCCCGATGACTAGGTAGCCCTAGTACGTCGAATAAAGTTGCGTGATAGAAAGAGACCACAGCTTTGCGTTTGTAGCATTTTCGGAGGCGTGGCCAGGTGTTATTGCGAACTGAATTGCACTTTTTGTGTCAGCGCTAGAGTCGCTATTTTTAAGGTTCCGTAAATGAGAGAACTATATTGGGTATCATATGAAAGGGCGTTACTTGTGTATTCTAAAACCGATTTTTGTTTATTTTTATGCCTGATAGTTTTTGATTTATTGAGCCTTATCTCCGAAGTTTACCGATCGAAAATTCTGAAATAATTATGATTAATAGGGATCAATGCATATTTTACGGGAAAAATAATATCAACTCTGTATCTATTATACTTTTTTTGGTATTAGCAATTAACCTCATAAAACAAAGTTCGTTCGTCCGAAATCTCCGTTTCGGAGATGTCGAAATGACGAAATCGCATGGTTTAACTATTTCTAATATAGTACGGAACCCTCAGTGCGCGAGCCCGACTCGCATCTGACTAATTATTATATACGGTACAGAAGATTCACCTTGCCTCACTCGGCAAGATGATTTAATCATCTTGCCGAGTGAGGCTTCTGTACCGTTAGGTACTATTATGTATTCCGTGGTAGTGGCTCATGTTAATGCTGCTGTAATGTTTCAGAACTCCACGAGCGAGATGGCGCCACCGAACCAGGACGGGTTCCTGCAGTCCATCCTCAACGACGAGGATCTGCAGCTCATGGACATGGCGATGAACGAGGGTGAGCTATCTACTGCTTACTGTAGTCACTGATCTCCATAGAGTATGTAGAATATACTCTAGTAGTAAGAATGAAGTAAAAATGAAGATACTTGATTTTCGCCATTTTGGCGCTGATTGTAACCTGGCATGAGCGTCTATGGAACTAAAATCAAATGACATTCGACGGACCACTTCCAACAAATGTCAATGTATGGAGGAATTTCGCTTCGTTTGTGGAAAGCGAGTCGACTCGAAATGAGACGTTTCATCAATGTATGAGCCCTGGGCCAGGTCTATGTACGGTATGCTTGGGTACAGCGCAGATAACAAAAAACAGTTTTAGCTATATATTTTCTTTAAAAGTGCCTTTTTTCGGTTAATAATAAGGTTCCATTTTCGTTGAAGTAGCAAAGCCAACAGTAGTGTTTCCACGTCGGAATCCATTTTATCTCTGAGTGTACGTCTGAAATCGCAGCGACGTTGACGTTGTATTCAGCGGATGCGCAACATTAACGTCGCGACAACGCTGCGCAGACGTTAAAGAAACGCCAACGCTGCGCAGACGTTAAAGTAACGCCGACGCTGCGCAGACGTTAAAGAAACGCCAACGCTGCGCAGACGTTAAAAAACGCCAACGCTGCGCAGACGTCATAGAAACGCCAACGCTGCGCAGACGTCAAAGAAACGCCAACGCTGCGCAGACTTTAAAGAAACGCCAACGCTGCGCAGACGTTAAAGAAACGCCGACGCTGCGCAGACGTTAAAGAAACGCCGACGCTGCGCAGACGTTAAAGAAACGCCAACGCTCGCATAACGCTAGTGGGATAGGCGCCTTAGCTTTTCTTAGCACGAATACGCAGATATAGGAATGGCACTCCCAAGTACTAACCAAGTTTAGTACAAAAATACTTTTGTGTCACATCTATTTTAACACACAAGCAAGTTTAATTATATTTATCTATAGTGCCAACATTATATGCGCATCTGTAGCTAGCATGATCTGACGCGAGTAATAAATGAAATAATTCGTTGGTTATCATTAAACGTATTGGGAAGTAGGCATAATAAATCGAATACAGTTTTTTGGATGATGACGTTTATAAGTGATGATAAATGTAAGTAGCATCGTCGCTCCCGCTCCGACTAAATAGAACTCTACCTAACAACGACAGCTCCGCGAGTGTGGCAACTTTTTCTTGTAGTCTGAGTGTGTTCGAAATTCGAAATTTGTATGGTGCATGGATGCTATACCTATTGTGTAGCGACGGCTCAGTTTTGCAAATTTAGGTAAAGTATTTTTTGCCGCACCTTTAAAGTAGAGAGCCGCCTCTTGGATCTCTATGAGTAGCAATTATAAAATGTAGTTGAGACATCATTTATAGTTATATAAAGGATATTAAGGAGCACACCACGGCTGTGCCCGCGAAATTCAAATTTTTCGTGGTTTTTCGCGATTTTTAAGCTAATAAAACATAATAGGCTTATGGCCGTCAAATTGCGATAGTACCAATATCTTCTTCACGTGTTTATATAAAAATCTCTGCTCGAAAATGTCGAGTGAAAGAAATTAGTCCAAGATTTGCGAGTTACTCACATAAAACTCGATACTCGGATTAATTTCCTAGGATACACATTTTTATGCAAAGATTTTGATATAATCATGTAAAGATGATACTGCCATTCTCGCAAATTGATTGCCATAAGCCTATCATGTCTAATTAGCGTACAAATGGCAAAAAACCACGAAAATTTTGAATTTCGCGGGCAGAGCCGTTGATTTCACGTTAATGCCCCTCTGTTGTGTTGAGCTAATCTCTTATTGCTACTAGGAAACACTCTCCACGAAGCACCAATTCAAATAAGAACTAAAACCAGATATCTGTTTGAAATTATTTGCAAGTTTAACTTATAAATTAAGTCTATGGCACCGTAAAAATAATTAATAGGTAGGCGACTTTTCATTAAAACATACTTTATGCTAAAATAATCATGTGGGTTAAATTAAGTATGTAAACAACTAAACATGCCACAAGTGTGTAGTGTCGATAAAAATATTTTCTTTCGACGTACTTACCTACATCATTTTGTCCACGCAAAGACGACACAGCCCGCGAGATAATTTTACCATGCTGGACCAGTTGTTTTGAATACGCGGCCTCCATTCTAATCTTTATTATCTGCCAATGCTGTGGCATAGATAGCAAATATTTTTTTATAGATTTCTTTTGGGTTTTACACGTTTATGTTATATTTGTCGTTTTATGGTTGTTTAGCGTTGTTATTCTTGATTCATCTTCCCTGTTTCCTGTTTAAAATTTATATACTCTAGAAAAGCATAAAGAAAGGTTAAAATCTTTCTTTGCTTTATGCTTGCCTTCAATTTTTTTGTGGCATTGTATATTCCTGAATTGATTTGTACTTGTATTTTTTACAGACACGTGTACTTTTTGAATTAAAGATATAATGCGAAGCCAACTTTTTATCAATCACTATCATATTATATTATCATAAATCTACTTTTATAATCTATGATTATTTTATCGATCGATCATTCATATTCGCACGTGTGATACGATTTTCGCGAATACCTTTTTTAGTCTGTACTAAGAATAAAGCCGATTCGTTTTTTAAATCGCTCGATTTGCCGAATGAGTGTTTCTGTCTGCGTTTCTTTTATGTGAATAAAAAGCGTTATTTTAACAAGTTTTTATCACAACATTATCGCTCGATTTGACCTATATGATGTCACTCGAAAGTTGATTAGTCATTCCTTTAGTTTTAGTGCGTACGGCTGTCGTCCGCAGCATGGACGCTTGTGTTCGATTTAAAAAAAAAAGTTTTTTTTTATTAACCTTGGCGTGACGTTCGGAAACCAGTAAAAGTACAGCGAAAGTCAATAAATACGAGAGATGTTTACACTGTGATTTGAGACATATTAAATGATAAGCGCTATTATTGGTTTAATGCGACGCGACAACGTTCTAACGGGACATTAATTGTTGCATTCGCCTCGAGAAGTGTAGCTGTCAGTTGTAAATTAAAAAAAAGAAAACATTTTTTTATTTTATAAAAGTTGTTCAACGGAAAGGTTTTTTTTTCAGTGTCAGTTTTACGCTATGTGTTTACGAATGGTGAAATTGTAAATTAAACTATTAATTCAAGATGGAAATTTTCTCGTACATTTACAGATTGTTTGTAAAGAAGAATAAATAGTGGAATAACATTTGTGAACTGACTGACTGTGCATCGTATGAGATAATATTAATAAAAAAAACGTGAATCGGACATTAGACTTTTTAATAGTTAGTGTTTTGCCAATAAAAAACTTTTATTGATTTCATAGACTAAATTGAACTTTTTTTTTCTGGAACTAGAATCGGAATTTCATACTTTCGCATTGTATGTTAAATAAAAGCCTACTTATGACATACTTCCTGAACAAACGTACCAAGAAGAGCAGAAAGGTGCACATCAAGAACTGTCTCAAATGTAAATGCGCGAAATGCTGCGCCTTGCGTAGACCAAAGACAACTTGCGAGTCTTGGATCAAAGTCCCCGTGTTCGTGTTGAAACGATACAGCTTTTGTCTATGGTCGTTTAAGTACAGAGTGATGGATTGGAAATGAGAGCTGCGTGAATTGGCGTCGGAGAATAGACACTGGAGTCTATTTTTATCGCGTTAATGCCTAGATAAAGAAAACACGACGCGTTCTGTTTGCAATTGTATTAATTACGTGGATTATAAATCTGTTTACAGTTACGGTCGCCTGTGGAAGGTTGTAGAAACGACGTAGCAACGCTCACAACAGCTAGAATTCAGAGCTGTTATATAAAAGAAAAAAGCGACTCTACTGCATATACGAAATACGAACTGTCATTTGTTTTGACAGTTATTCGAAAAACGAATTAGAAATGCGCATGAGTCAACGGATTCTAGTCAACCTTTTATCTCAAAGATAAATGCTAATAAAAGATTAGAACAAATTATCGCGTATTCTTGGGAAAATTTCCACGATAAAATACAGATGGGTCGATATTTCGAAAAGCATTCGCTGTAATACAAAAATATAGATAAACATATTTAAAAAAAGAAAAAATACAGCCATTATTTTTATATAGATCTGAGAAAGGATAACGATTGCAAAGATATCCATCGATTTAAAATGAACATGCTAATGGTCCCATACCCTTACATGAGGACCCTTTACCCTTTAGCGCCATATTTGAATCCTGTTTATCATCCTGACGCTGTCGAATACTTAAATTCCTACTACAACTTGTATGACGGTGAGTTGATTGCCGAATGAAAATATGTATGCTAAAGAAAAAGAATACGATCAAATCTGCGCCATGTTATGACGTCATATTAGCCCATATGTGCCTATATTCACTTCAGTCGGACTTGGTATGGTCGACAAAAAAAATAGGACTAAAACTCATCACGAAAAAAAGCTTAGCTTTTTAGCTTTAGCTTATTCAAACAAACTCTTCAGCTTTATAATATTAAAGTGAATAATATGTATTTATTTATTGCGAAACTTGGTATACATAGGTCTTATACAAATATACTAAGAAAGTAAATAGGTCTACATGCATAGTGGCGCTGCCCAAGCGGGTTACAGAAGAACTACTCAGATTTGATCTCATACTTTACTTATGCATAAGTCCCTAGATAGTAGATACACAGACTAACAGCCAGTTCCTTCATTGATAGTAACAGCTAAAGTAATAGTTAAATATGGTGACCCTTATCACGAAAGACTTTAGGATCAGACCGCCATATTTAACTATTACTTTAGCTGTTACTATCAATGAAGGAACTGGCTGTAAGTATAGTCGGTTTTAACCTCTAGGTGTATCTGCTTTCTTCGGAAATAATTAATTTAATTAGAAGACGATAACTTATGTTATCAATAATGAAATATTAGGTATACCTACAATATACATTTACCTATAGATAATAATACGAATTCGTTATAATTTCTTATCTGAACGTATTGCATGGTACAATTCCGTTACGCAAATATATTTTATTTGTTATCTCGTTAGTTATATCTCACATTGCTGCCAACGCGATGTATTTATATTCGCTCCCTTTCTCGCTGCACGCGGGACAATAAAATTCAGAAACAGACTTCATTAAGAACCCTCAGTAAGTTCAAAGTGGCGTTGAAACGAAGTCTCATTAATAAAGCTTAGTATCGTATTAAAGATTATTTATTTACGTGCCTCAAATCCTTGGGAGTGATAGTGAACTGCTATTTCTATACTAACTCAATTAGTTTTCTTAGAGCTAGTGTAAATTGGAATGCTTACTGTCAATCAATTTATTCTTCCTGCGTTTACTATCACAATATGTAAATAAATTATTAATTGTTTTAATAATTACCTAAGACTTTATAAATAAAACCTAGCAAGTAAATATATTTAGTTTCTCAAAATACGGTTTACAAGTATCTGTGGGGCTCTTGAACACTTCATTTGACATTTAAATATTCTCTCTCCATCAGATGAATTTCCCCAAAATATTATTCCACACGTCCACACACATAAAGGTCGTCAGTGTACTTGGAAGGGATCTGGGTACGGTATCCCACCCCAGTATCTACATTTGTCTGCGTGTTATCAGTTATGAAGAAAACCCGTACATAAAATAATATTGTTTCCAAGCGCCCGTAGATAAGCTCATCAAATACTATACTATCACACAGTACACAATGTTATATATTATACGCTGTGATAACGTGGTCTTTGCGCATTGTCATCATGACTGTGTGTAGTATTCGTGATTACAGCACATCTTTAATTTCATTTTCTGTGTAGACACGTCATTATTTTTATCTTAATTTATAAAAAAATTGAGAATACTACCTAATTATTACATAGCCAGTATATATTTTATTTCAATCAACGAAGATCGTTAAGCAAGTGATATTCTAAAAACGCACATATAACTCGAAAAAGTAAGAAACGCGTGCCCAGGATGCGAACCCGCGACCTCCTTAAGAGAGGCAGAGATCAGAACCACTGAGCTATCACTGTTTTAGGTTTATAGACGCACTAAATTTAGAGACTCGGTCCGGTTTCCACCAAAGTGGAAAAGATATAAAATGGGGCAGATTCGTCATTTACTACTACGAAAACACGCGTTTTTATCTGCCCCATCAACCGAGGGGCTTGCATCTTCAACGGGGGCAGAACAGATACGCACACAGATAGATATATACACAGATATATACAACCCACACACATATACAAAGACACAGAAACTCACAGACAGACACACACACACACAAAACCTCTCTTCTTCAACGCCTGCTGCTCACTTTCGGTGAACGTCTGTAGTGGACAAACATCCGTATGCTCATTTTCACCAACATTTTAAGTGTTTTTGTAAGTTTAAGTAAGTTAAAACTGTCACCTATCGGCTAAGGCGTTTCTTAAAGAGTTCTTAAACGCCTAAGCCGATAGGTGACAGTTTTCACTTACAACAATTGTCACCTAAGGGCTTAGGTGTGTGTTAAAATGTTGGTGAAAACGAGCACTAGTATCCTGACAACGATTGTAGAAGCTACTTAACACACACGTTGTTCGTCTGTTGCTTGCAGGCATGTACACGATGCGCATGCTGGACGGCGCGTCGTCTGCGCACGTAGCTGCGCAGACGCACGCGCACATCACGCACCACGCACCCATGACCACCGGTGAGTTCTACCACTATTATGCTCGTTTTCACCAACATTTTAAGAGACACCTAAGCCCTTGGGTGACAGTTGTTGAAAGTGAAAACTGTCACCTATCGGCTTAGGCGTTTCTTAAAGTGTTGGTGAAAACGACGTCTTTTTTAATAATCAACGCAGACAAACGTGCGGACGGGTCACCTGATGGTAAGCGATCACCGCCGCCCATGGACATTTGCAGCACCAGAGGAACTGCAAATGCATTGCCGGCTCTTAAGAAATCCGCCCCTTGAATAACCCCATGTTGTAGTTTTGAGGGAACACTGTTGCTAGTAGCTGGTTCCATAGTGTGCATGTGCGTGGATTGCCAGCCATCCAGGTGTAATGGATGGGACAAAAAATGAGCCGTCCTTTGTGTAGAATGTTTGATCCAGCGTACTAGTATAATAGACATCAGTGTGTGTTGTATCAGTCACAGACGTAGCCCAAACATAGCAAGCTGAAGTGTCAGTGAGTCACTGGTCACGCGTGTCGTGGTGACGACAGCCGGTGGAGCCGGAAAGTGGTGACCGCGTACAAGTAAGAGTAGTATGGAGCAACCTCCAGCTTTTTGGACCGACGACCCGGCGCTCACATCCGGCTCGAAGGACCAAATTCCTGTTCCTGCTAGCCGGATGTGTAAGAATGTGTATTTTAATATTTGCACAGTTGACGTCGCAGGATGAGACTATGATGATGGTGAGTATTGTGTTGTTCCAGAGCGAGACTCCGCGTCAGACAGTGCGGTGTCTTCGATGGGATCGGAACGGGTGCCGTCGTTGTCAGACGGTGAATGGTGCGACGGCAGCGATTCTGCTCAGGAGTTTCATAGGTAATTGTATATGCATTGTAATTTGTATGTGTTGTTTATCCTCCCATAATTTGCTTTGTAAGTGTTGTTTAGCTTCCCATCATTGTAAATGTTGTTTATTCTCCCATCATTCTTAATGCAAATGTTGTCTATCCTCCCACCATAGTTATTGCATGTGTAGTTTATCTCCCCATCATTATTATTGCATGTGCTGTCTATCCTCCCATCATTCCTATTGTGAGTGCTGTTTATGCTCCCATCATTCATTCTTATGGTAAATGTTGTCTATCCTCCCATCATTCTTATGGTAAATGTTGTTTATCCTCCTACCATAGTTATTGCATATGTTGTTTATCCTCCCATCATTATTATTGCATATGCTGTCTACCCTCCCATCATTCTTATTGTAAGTGTTGTTTATGCTCCCATCATTCTTATTGCAAATGTTGTCTATCCACCCATCATTATTATGGTAAATGTTGTTTATCCTCCTACCATAGTTATTGCATGTGTTGTTTATCCTCCCATCATTATTATTGCATGTGCTGTCTATTCTCCCATCATTCTTATTGTAAGTGCTGTTTATGCTCCCATCATTCTTATGGTAAATGTTGTCTATCCTCCCATCATTCTTATGGTAAATGTTGTTTATCCTCCTACCATAGTTATTGCATATGTTGTTTATCCTCCCATCATTATTATTGCATATGCTGTCTACCCTCCCATCATTCTTATTGTAAGTGCTGTTTATGCTCCCATCATTCTTATGGTAAATGTTGTTTATCCTCCTACCATAGTTGTTGCAAGTGTTGTTTATCCTCCCATCATTGTTGTTGCAAGTGTTGTTTATCATGCCATAATTATTATTGCATGTGTTGTTTATCATACCATCATAGTAAATGTATCTGTTGCCTATTCTCCCATCATTCTTAGTGTAAGTGTTGTTTATCTTGTCGTCATTGGTGTTGCAAGTGTTGTTTATCCTCCCATCATTGTTGTTGCAGCTCCAAGTTCCGCCCGTACGACAGCGGGTTCGTGCGCGAGCGCGCGTCGCACGCGCCGCAGAAGAAACACCACATGTTCGGGAAACGATGCTTTCAGGTACCAGCTTCATTTACTTACAATATCCGTGGCGCAGGGGACGCACGCTCGGATTCGAGTGGGAGGTCGCGGGTTCGATTCCCGCCACGGGCCACTTTGGAATTTTATTATTTCTAAATTGGCTCAGGTCTGGTCTGGTGGGAGGCTTTGGCCGTGGCTAGTTACCACCCTACCAGCAAAGACGTACCGCCAAGCGATTTAGCGTTCCGGTACGATGTGTGTAGAAACCGTTGGGGTGAGTTCACTTACCCCTTCCAAGTTAGTACGCTAACATCTTCGACTGCTTCATCACTTACCATCAGGTGAGATCGCAGTCAAGTACTAACTTGTATAACGTAAAAAAAACACGTTTTGTCCTAAGATTTAAATCGCAAGATGAGCCCTAAGCCTACATTGCGCACATCGAAAACGTCCACAAACATGCTGAGTGAGTGCTCTCAGCATGATGTAGTGTACGATCGTGTGACAGAGAACGCAAGTGCAAAGGTCATGTATGAATAACCAAAGGTGGTATTAAGTTTTCTCACGAACCAAAACCAAAATAGTCCAGGAAAATGAAATAGTGTTTTTTAAGAACCATTGGCACTAAGAATTTGTTTTTCATATCCGGAACTTAATTTTGCATATAAAAAGTTACTTTCTTTTCAATCCACATTTTATTTCAGTGTCATACTGATTTTACTGAGAAGTACAACTTCTTTGTTTGCCTATAACTTTAAAATCTGGATATTAATTTAAAAAAAAAAACTTATAGAAGTAATGTAGAGACCGTAGTCTATAAAAAATAAAGTTTAGGTTTGATTCAGCTTTATACGGGAATCCATACATCCATAGTCATTGTCCTTTCGTTAAAGAGTAAATGAGACCTCGCTATATCACCATTTTTTATGTCGTTATGTGTGTGTAAGATGACAACGTGTACACAAAACAAAAACGTGGACGTTTTTGGAAGTTTAGGGCTCATCTAGCGATTTAAATCTTTGGTCTGCCCCTTTCTATGTCCTACTGCTGGGCATGGGTCTGCTGTCAGAGCAGTTTGGCCGTAGTCCACACGCTAACCAATTGGGTATTTGACTCCCAATTTTTTTGTTACTTTATTATGAACTAGGATAAAAGTAATGAAAAACTAATACAATCATTCAAATAACAAAAAAATTACAAGCATTCAAATATTTCTAAATAGACGGAGACCTTACTAATGCCCATAGTAGCTTCGTGCGGCTTCATACAAATTTTCGTTTTATACAACTGCCAAAAAAAGGAGTGTAATAATGTCTTTATGGTTCATGTATGTATGTATGTATGTGAGTTTCTTTATTCCATCAAAACTTCCGAAGGACTGAACAGATTTGGACATAAGGGGTATCGTTAGAATCCTTACATCATTCCGAGTAACATAGGCTATATTTTTTTTGGAAAAAGTCGTTTTACCACAGGGCAGTCGTGTTTTTAATTTTTTTACTTGTGTATGTATGTCCCTGTATTGATGGTGCATTTGTTTTTCGCCTGCAGGAGCAAGCAGCCCCGCCGGTGGAGCCTCTAGCGGCGACGCGCGCGCCCGGCGTCATCAAGTACGAGTGCGAGCAACCCTACCACGATCCCATGCACATGCACAACGGTGAGTTACCCAACATTCCTTCACATCCGGCTCGAACGACCAAACTCCTGAACCTTCTATCCGGCTCGAAGGACCATATTCCTGGTCCTTCGAGCCGGATGTCTAAGAATTTTAATATTTGCTCGGTTGTCTCCGTCTGTCTGGCAGCTGTTAATTACCACTTTATAATCCACAACTGAGAAATCAACTTGCCAATTTTTGCCGAAGGGTCTTTGAATGTACGACGCATCAGTCACGTGATCAGCTAGTATCATAACTTATAATAGCTTAGTAGTAGATAAAGGTAGCATACATTTGTTTTAATTTTTTTTCCATTTTTATACCACGCGTAGTAATCCTATTTGCTACTTGGCTCAGTGGACTTATTTTGTATCGTTAGTTAGCAACTCGGACTGGGTTATTAACTAAGAAAATTGAGGCAATTTTTGTATAACTTAGCAACTAGCATGATATGTTAACATTATTATTATGTTAAAAAATTTAATAACAGTGTTATTCAATGTTGAACCTGTTTTTTATGTTCATCATTTTATGTTTTTATTACCTTTTTAGTAATAATTTTTTTTAACTATTAACTATTTGTAATAATTAGTGAATAGTTTTTTTTTAATATTTTTGTATATATAATTGTTTCGTTGTAAATATAACAATTTCATCATCCATTCCATTATGTTAGTGTAAGTGACACTGCCGTTCTAATATGATATAAAATAAATAAATAAATAAATTATGCTAAACCAACCTAGGTTGGTAAGTTGTGCAAAAATAATACAAAAACTTGTTAATAACCCGGTGCGAGTTGCTAACTAACGAGACAGGATAAGCCCCCAGGTGGCAGGATTTTTTTAACCGACTTCAAAAAAAGGAGGAGGTTCTCAATTCGTCGGAATCTTTTAAGGGTTCCATACCAATTTGGTAAAAATGGAACCCTTATGGTGAGACTTTCTCCGTCCGTCCGTCCGAAATTTAGAATAGTTATAGGTAATAGTGACCCGACGATATAACAATCGTAAAAATTTCAAAATTGTTTTTATTTTATTTAAAAAGGGGGGAAAACCGGGTCGACAAAATTTCAAAATGAGATAACAATATAGGGTATCATATGAAAGGGCGTTACTTGTGTATTCTAAACCCGATTTTCATTTATTTTTATGCCCGATATTTTTTGATTTATTGAGCAAACTGTCGACAAAAATATCGTCCCCCCCCCCCTTATCTCCGAAGTTTACCATTCGAAAAATCTGAAATAAATATCATCAATAGAAGTTAACGTATATTTTACAGGAAAAATAAAATCAACCCTCTAACTATTATACTTTTTTTGCTAATAACAATAATCCGCCGAAAACAAAGTTAGGTTTGCGGTTTGCCAACAAAAGTACCTATATGTAAATTATACTCGTAAAATCATGAACAAAAGTGATTCTTTTAATTTTTACTTCTTTTATGGTATGGAACCCTCGGTGTGCGAGTCCGACTCGCACTTGGCCGGTTTTTTTTATTTATCTCAAACCGCTTGTCCCCAGTGGAGTACAACGCCCGCGCGCAACTGCCTCAGCCGCACGCGCCGGTGCTGCAGCCGGCGCTGGACATCGGCGCGCCGCACTCGAGCCACGCGCTACTACAGGTATGTACGACTACTTCCCGCCACCACAGCGCTCCTGGCCATGTAGTGTTGTGGTCGTCTCCATGAACAAGTCCCCACGGGGGTACGGGCCTCGAGGCTTGCCTCCTTACCCGGGCGTTGTGTCGCAGGGGAGCTGCGCTCCCCCGGTGTTGTTCTTTTAGCCCCGGTAAGGGGCTAAGGCCTCGCCTTCTTGGCTTGCGGTCTTCGATAGCGGTCTTCGATAGCTGACGATAGATGGCGTAACTAGCGCAATAGCACACGCTGACAGAGCATTCGACGAGCGTTCTATAAATACAACTTCTGACGTCACACGCACGGATCACAAGCGGTCCCCAGGCACAACACCTGCCTGGAGGGAAATTTCCCTATTGCCCTCTGCACCGCTAAAGCCATAAAACTACTTTACACTATAGTTGTTTGTTTGAAGTTGTAGCGGTCTTCAATAGCTGACGATAGATGGCGTAACCAGCGCAATAGCACACGCTGACAGAGCATTCGAGGAAGGCTATAGGCTATAGAAGGTCACGCTATGACCAGTAAGAGCTGAGCACCATTGAGATATGTTGAATTTTTTTTAGGAAGCGTCCAATGAATGAAGGTCAAGGTTAAAGATAAGCTAAAATCATGCATGACGGAATTGTTTTCCTTTCAAAGTTCTAAAAAAGTGGTAAAAAGTAAGGTGACGTACTCAGATCACTCAAACACAGGAGATATCGAAAGGAGGCGTGGCCGGTGCGAACGCATCATGCTACAAAGGAGCTTGTTATGACTTTTAGCCGTCAGTCGCGAGTCCCCTTAGGTTGTATAAGGTAAATCAAAGATTCATCGATTTTGGGAAAATGCCTCATTGTTCGGTAGTTGTATGTAAAAATAAGAGCACCAAAGTGAATTACTCCAGAGATGGTATATCATTTCATACGTTAGTACCAGAATATTATGATTTTTGTGAGGTTTTTATTAAAAATCAGCAAATCTATTTGCTTGACAATTTTGTCAATGCTAAGTCAACATTTTTAATACAAACAAAAACCATTGCGCGCTTAGTACAAATAAATCAACGAATTAGCTGCGAAAACGAGCAATGGTTACAGCCGCTGCATGCATCCGTGAAGTAGAGATGCGACCTGACATGGTTTCGCCTTGTATATTGTCGATAGTCGACTATCCGACGCGACATAAAATGGTAATGCTCTTGTACGCCAATTGAAGAATAAGATATTAAATTTAATTATTATAACTTATTAATCTTATTATACAAATGGAATACAAAATTTATTTTTATGAATAGGAACTAGTTTTTCGAATTGTGACTATTTTCAAATTAGTTTATTAGTAGCCTTAGTTTCCATTATGAAACAATGTAATTCCCATCTAAGTTCGTTCGATTCAACCTTGTAACTTGTAAGTTGGACGAAACCAATGATGTAGATGAAACTGCGTTTTTGTATGAACAAGCCATATTTGACGAAGAAATAAACATACTTGTACAAGATATTTCCGAATTTGGTAGCCAGGTAATATCTTATATTGCGGGATTTGTAGTGCACCGTTTGATAAAAACATTAAAATGTGAGACGTGCTGCGGCGCTTTGATTGCAGAATCAGTACATGATAAACATCTGAGATTTATACAACTTAAAGATAAAGGTGGTCTCATATTTCCATCCAATGATGTTGTGAGTATATGTAAGTGGATGGAAGTAATTATAAAATCTTCCATTCTACCTTATGAAAAATTAACAGTGTCCTCAAAATATTTGCGACAAGAACTTTTGGCCAAATCTTTACCACATTTCACAGGAATGAATCTATTTGCAGAAATAAATTTTCACCAATACGATCAATCACCAATGAATAATCATTTGATAATGCTGACTAAAGCAGTTATGGAAAAATATACGGATGTAAGACTCCATTATCTAACAAAAAACGCAACACCTAAACTCTCCAAGCGGCAAGTTCTAAATAAATACTTACATTTTACCGGCCAGTAATATTTTCTTAACTATGTAGGCTAGCATTTCACTGTGATCACACCTGATAGAAAGTACTAATACAGTTTAAGGCTGAGTTTGTTGTGGGCTTCTTCTCAGTCTTCTCAGCGGCAGGGCGCGTTTGGAACCCTCGTAAACTTAGTTTTAGGTCGTGAATGGTTATCACCATAAAGTGACCATGTAAAACAAAACGACGTGTCATAAGTGCCTTTGTCTGTTAGGCCTATATGAAATAAAGAATTTTTCTATTCTATTCTAAGGTGGAGCGCGCTGGTCTAGGAAATGCACTGACGATTAACGTTTGTAACGCGTTTAAAGAACGAGGAATCTAAGGAAAAATATTTTTTTTGTTTATGTTAATAATATTATTTATACACTCGTATCTGTAAAAAAAATATGAGAAAATATTATTTATGTGTGTTTCTTATTTGAACAACCATTCTACGCAATCTAATTTCGAATCGATTTATTTATCGACAACTCCATTTTTCATCTCTAGTTGTCAATGTGTGTGTACTATGCCCTTGTAGATACAGGATGAAACCACGCCTCTTTTTTTAAATGTGTGCTATTTTTATTGCATTGGTGTTTGAAAACTTTATTCTAGTAGGCGTGAAGAAATGTGTATGTGTGCTATACTAATTGTTTTTGTCAATGGCGTAGTGAAATTAGTGGAAGGGACAAGGAGACAGTTGGTCCCGAACAAAATATAGCATATACGATATCTCCTGTGTTTGAGTGATCTGAGGTGACGTATCTGTCCTCCACAGAGCACAGTGCCGAGCCCCGGCCCTCGGTTCGGCTTCGCGTCGGGCGACCGCGTGCGGCACAACCACACGTACAGCGCGCCGCTGCCCGTCGAGCGCCCGCCGACGAGGGACAAGAGAGGTGACGTATCTGTCCTCCACAGAGCACAGTGCCGAGCCCCGGCCCTCGGTTCGGCTTCGCGTCGGGCGACCGCGTGCGGCACAACCACACGTACAGCGCGCCGCTGCCCGTCGAGCGCCCGCCGACGAGGGACAAGAGAGGTGACGTATCTGTCCTCCACAGAGCACAGTGCCGAGCCCCGGCCCTCGGTTCGGCTTCGCGTCGGGCGACCGCGTGCGGCACAACCACACGTACAGCGCGCCGCTGCCCGTCGAGCGCCCGCCGACGAGGGACAAGAGAGGTGACGTATCTGTCCTCCACAGAGCACAGTGCCGAGCCCCGGCCCTCGGTTCGGCTTCGCGTCGGGCGACCGCGTGCGGCACAACCACACGTACAGCGCGCCGCTGCCCGTCGAGCGCCCGCCGACGAGGGACAAGAGAGGTGACGTATCTGTCCTCCACAGAGCACAGTGCCGAGCCCCGGCCCTCGGTTCGGCTTCGCGTCGGGCGACCGCGTGCGGCACAACCACACGTACAGCGCGCCGCTGCCCGTCGAGCGCCCGCCGACGAGGGACAAGAGAGGTGACGTATCTGTCCTCCACAGAGCACAGTGCCGAGCCCCGGCCCTCGGTTCGGCTTCGCGTCGGGCGACCGCGTGCGGCACAACCACACGTACAGCGCGCCGCTGCCCGTCGAGCGCCCGCCGACGAGGGACAAGAGAGGTGACGTATCTGTCCTCCACAGAGCACAGTGCCGAGCCCCGGCCCTCGGTTCGGCTTCGCGTCGGGCGACCGCGTGCGGCACAACCACACGTACAGCGCGCCGCTGCCCGTCGAGCGCCCGCCGACGAGGGACAAGAGAGGTGACGTATCTGTCCTCCACAGAGCACAGTGCCGAGCCCCGGCCCTCGGTTCGGCTTCGCGTCGGGCGACCGCGTGCGGCACAACCACACGTACAGCGCGCCGCTGCCCGTCGAGCGCCCGCCGACGAGGGACAAGAGAGGTGACGTATCTGTCCTCCACAGAGCACAGTGCCGAGCCCCGGCCCTCGGTTCGGCTTCGCGTCGGGCGACCGCGTGCGGCACAACCACACGTACAGCGCGCCGCTGCCCGTCGAGCGCCCGCCGACGAGGGACAAGAGAGGTGACGTATCTGTCCCTCACAGAGTACATTAACATTTACTACTTGACGCGCCGGGAAACAAACAGGCACTTTTTCAAAATATCAACATTAAAATCCACACATTATATTATTTATTTCTTTATTTGAAGCAAACAGCCGCTTGACCATATCCTCAACTCTTCAAAATAATAGAGTCGATGCATACATACTATACTGCATTCCTACGTCTCCACACATGATAACTCATTAGTGCGTTCAATAGAAATACTAAGAATATCTTTTCGTTCCTTACAATTAATCTTCAATCATTTATAGAAATGAGGCAGATATCTTTCGTCCTCACTAACAATGCTATTTCGTTGCAGTGCGTCGGCTGACGGACGGCAGCGCGTCGGACAGCGGCTGCGGCGGCTCGCATCTCACGAGGGACGAGAAGCGAGCCAAAGCGCTGGGTATGTACTCCACTGAACTCGCGACAGTGTTACCGTAACCGACACCTAATTATATAAAGTTTTTTTTTCACTTTTGTCAACACTCCTGGAGTATTTTTATGTGTCGGTCTTTTGTTCTCACTTAATTATTTTTGTCATTAAATCTATTTCTATAGTTATATTCTGTTTCGTTGCAGGAATTCCTCTGGAGGTTCAAGACATTATCAATCTACCGATGGATGAATTCAACGAGCGGTTGTCGAAACACGACCTCAGCGAAGCGCAACTGTCCCTTATAAGGGACATCCGACGGCGGGGGAAGAATAAGGTACGTTAAATATATCAGCATCATCAAAACTCTCGACCCGACCCCGAATTCAGCATAACCAGTAGAAATACCCCAATAAACATCCCCCATAATATCACAAAACGTCCCTGAGGAGCAATCCTCAAAAACTACGGGACGGGACATCAACTAGCAGAAACCCACCAGCAACAATCCCCAGAAGATCCCTCCCAACAAAAATCCACTACAGGCGACAATACTTCCTCCATAAGATGACATAAAATTCCTGACCAGCAACCCCCCAAAAGATGACAAAAGCAAATAACATCTCCCACCAACAATCCCCAGTAGATATTCTCCAACAGACATCTTCCAACGCAACAGGTATACCCTTGCCCAATAATTGAGACACTGAGTGACAGAGGACATATGCTTGCACCAGAATTGAGACACTGACTGACAGACGCCATATCCTTGCACCAGAATTGAGACACTGAGTGACAGAGGACATATCCTTGCACCAGAATTGAGACACTGAGTGACAGAGGACATATCCTTGCACCAGAATTGAGACACTGGGTGACAGAGGACATGTCCTTGCACCAGATTTGAGACACTGAGTAACAGAGAACATATCCTTGCACCAGAATTGAGACACTGAGTGACAGAGGACATATCCTTGCCCCCGAAGTAAGACACTGGGTGACAGAGGACATGTCCTTGCACCAGATTTGAGACACTGAGTGACAGAGAACATATCCTTGCACCAGAATTGAGACACGGAGTGACTAACGAAATATCCTTGCCCCAGAATTGAGACACTGAGTGACTGAGGACATATCCTTGCCCCCAAATTGAGACATAGAGTGACTGAGGACATATCCTTGCCCCCGAATTGAGATACGGAGTGAGAAGTGACAATGTGTGAGAGTAACACGCCATCCCCATTGAAATGCCAGATTTCGGAGCACTCCGCTGACCGCTTGTACCTCATGTCTGAACCTCTATTCAGTCACTACTCAAAAGTCACTTGCACTTAGTGGTGGTAAGACCCTCTTGCGGAGTCGAGATGTTCCACTGTCGGCGAAATTGGTCTCTTAAGCATTATTATAAAGATAAAAGTTTTTGTTTCTCAGGTGGCAGCCCAGAACTGCCGCAAGCGGAAGCTGGACCAGATAACGTCCCTGGCGGACGAAGTGCGCACGGTGCGCGACCGCAAGGCGCGCACGCAGCGCGACCACCACTCGCTGCTGGCCGAGCGGCAGCGCGTGAAGGAGCGGTTCGCGGCGCTGTACCGGCACGTGTTCCAGGTGACGTATCTACTGCGGCCTCCGATAGATGGCGCGACCAGTCCTATAGCGCATACTTACGAAGTTTACGAAGAGCGTTGTCTCACATCATACGCCAGCGGTCCCCAGACATAACACCTGCCACTAGAGGGAAATTTTCTTATTGCTTCCAACACTGGCAAAAATGTATTCACGCACTGTAGCAACTTCTTGCGGAGTTCATCCGGTTATTGGACAGGCAATCGAGTACCATAGACACTTCAGTACCACAGATGTAATTATAGGAACCTATAGTTATAAATATTATGTGTGTGCAGAACCTGCGCGACCAGGAGGGGCGGCCGCTGTCGTCCAACCAGTACTCGCTGCAGCAGGCGGCCGACGGCAACGTGGTGCTGGTGCCCAAGATGCAGCACAACGGTGCGTACCGCCTCGTTCACCCTCCGCTCGATAGATGGCGCTGACACTTGTCACGTGATCGAGAAAGCTACTAGTAGCCGTTACAATGGACCGATTTCAAACAGCTGACGCGCGCCGGCTAGGTTGCACGCGTTAGTTCTTGTACGTTCTATTATCATGCGCTGCGGGCGCCCGATCACGAGGCAGCCTTAGTACGTCGAAAGAATTAAAGTTACGCGATAGAAAGAGAGCACAACTTTAGGTGCATAGCGAAAGCGGAGCCAGACGCTTTTGCGAACTGAATTGCAGTTTTTTTGTCAGCGATAGGGTCGCTATTTCTATAAATCATCTTGCGGAGTTAGTTCGCCTAGGCCCCTGCTGTACAGTCCAAAAAAACTTCGTTTCAAAAAAGTATATCAGCAATATTAAATAAAAAAAAATTGCGTGTTTCCAATCTCAATCCACGAGTCACGACCGTGCATGGGTATCAGATAAATTCGCCTTTTTAAGGTTCCATACCAAAATGGTAAAAATGGAACCCTCATGGTGAGACTTTCTCCGTCCGTCCGTCTGTCACACTCGTTTATTTCAGTAACTATCGAAGCTATTGACTTGAAATTTTGAATAGTTTTTGGTAATAGTGACCCAACATCATTGCAATCAAAAATTTTGAAAATCATTTTTATTTTTATTTAAAAGTATGGTATTTTAGACTGTGTTCAATAATTCAACTGCTTGTTTGTGTTCGTTCCAGATCACCCCATGAACCGCAGCTCGGACGACGACCTGGACCGCAAGGCGAAGAACTACGAGCAGTGACATCCGCCCGACACGCACGCGCTCGCCTACTACTGACACACGCACACACACGCGCGCGCGACTGCAGTGACGTCATCCACGGACGAAATACACCCCGCTGCGAAAGCTTCGTCCCACGCTACAGACATACTACTGACTCACATATAAGTACACAATACACATTCACAGAGTCACAGACGTGCGCGATACTCGAACGAGATCATCCTCGGACAGTGCTACTGACACACGCTGCTGCAGACTACTCACTCACACATAAGTACACAGACAAACACACGCGCGCGGCTACTATAGTTACGTCATCCACGGACGGTACATACTCCCGCTGGGAAATTTCGTCCCACACTACAGACATATACTACTGACTCACACATAAGTACACAATTCATATACACAAGGTCACAGACGCGCGTGATACTCAAGCGACATCATCCGCGAATAGTGCTACTGACACATGCTGCTGCAGACTACTCACTCACACATAAGTACACAGACAAACACACGCGCGCAATACTCCAGTGACGTCATCCACGGCCGGTACATACTCCGCGCTGGGAAAGTTTCGTCCCACGTAGACAGACATATTACTGATTTACACATAAGTACACAATACATATACACAGACACGTGCACGATACTGCTGTGACGTCACGTCGTCCACGAACGGTACATACTCCCCGCTAGGAAAGTTTCGTCCAACGCAGCAGATATACTACTGACTCACACATAAGTACACAATACACTCACGCGCGCGCGACTACAGTGACGTCACTCACGGACAATGCTACCGACACATATATATACATCTCTCGCTGAGAAAGTGTCGCCCCACATAGACAGATATACTACTAACTAGACACACATCATAAATAGACAATAAACACCTATTTCTACTATGTGTTGTGTAATACGAAATGTAATAAAAAAATAACTTTTCATAATAATTCTGTATTGTGTTTTCTTAAGCAATTTGCGATTGGCTGAAGCACTCTTTCCCGATTGGCTATTTGTTTTTATAGCTAAAGACATCGTTTCAGCCAATAATAATAACGAATTTCATATTTTGTAAGTTAGTATTGTGTTAACCATTTTTACCTAGATTTTGTTATATGTTTTGGATTTTGGTCAATTTCTTAAGTTAATATGCACTATTGACCAATAATACTGAATAAATAACCAATTGAAATATAAATAAATATAAAAATAATATAAAAACTCATGCATATAAACATACACGCCTAAGTTCAGTTTTAGGTTTTGGTTTTCTATTTTACACTTCTTTTGTTTTTTAATTAACTTACGATTTTTTATAAATATTGTATGTGTTCGCGCAAAATCTGTATGTCTTAATATTTTTTCTTTGATATGGCAGAATCGCTGGACGATTTTGTCTTAACATACATAAAGCTAGATTTCTTGAATCACTTTTATTTATTTGTTACTGGCTTATTTGTTATTATTACCATTATTAGAAATATTTAATATCTTACTATTCAAATAACATACATTTTTCGCCAGTAAAATGGCGGCTGGAGTGACATTGACAGGTGTCAGTGACACATTTTTTTTTTGGAACTTAAAAATGAAGCTAAGCAAATCTGGTGAGATGCAATTATTTTTTCAATGTTACCTGGAATATTAATTTAAAACTGATTCATAAGTTGTACCTAGATTCTTCTTATATTATGTTTAGTTCTTTTTACTTATGAGATCAACTTATGATGCTAGATTCTAATAAAAATACTGTAAATGACTTTTAAAACTGTATTCTGATGAACATTTTTATCATCTAACCCAAGGTTATTTTAGTAGACTAAAAAAATATAATTATGAAGAGAAAAATAATTGTCATAAGTGATTTATGTCGAAACTTATCGAAAAAAATCTTATTTTTTCTTTTCATGAAAAAAAACTTTAAAAAATTGTGATAGAAAAAAAATATTCCATTTTTTTTAGTGTCGCATAGATTTTCGGTCGAACTAGTGTTCCCTACTAACTCCTTTTGACTCTTAACCGGGGTCGAAGTAAGAAGTAATGTCTTTCGACATTGTCAAGTTGCAATAAGTAATTTTAACTGTAAAACCATGTTTTTTTTAATTGTAACATATTTTTAATGTAGGTTTATTTATGTATATTAATAATAGTTAGCTTTATAAGATTGTTATTATAGATTATGAATAATGAAAAAAGATTTCTGTTAGATTTTGTAAGAAAATAATACTTACCCTGATATGTTCGGAAAAAGTACAAAATAAAATCGAATATTGTCGATTTTTTATATAGAGGTTCTGACTGGATATTTAAATTTAGAATGGACACCGAATCTTCTTGGATCCTTATATTTTTTTTTAATTTGGTTCAGTTATTTTAGAAAAAAAACTTCTTTCAATTTTTTTCTCCAAAAACTTAATTAATTAATGTTTAAAAGAATTATATAATATTTTTTATATCATTTTTGCTTTGCAGCGATTTTAAAGAAATATTGTGTCCATTTTTGTATAATAAATAATTAAATAAAAATAACAGAAATATTGTCATAAAAATATATTGCCGGGCCGCTTTAGCTTTTGCAAAACTATGGTCTTTACTCTTTGTCAATGTGGCTTGAATATTTCATTGAATATTTGTTGTAAATTCAATCATGTGTGATCAACTTTATAATACAATATTATAGTCTTAGCTTTAATCGTAAAAATGTACATATTTTGTGATCGGTTTCAAAATAAAAATGTTAAAAAATACAGTTGAAAACACTTTATTTTATTCATTTGTCATTCCGGTTGGAACCTTTTCAGACTTTTTAGAAAAAAATTTGAAAGATCGGCCATAGTGATGTTCGAAACGATCTTTCGGATTGTTTTTTTTTAATGAATAAATTTCGTTTTAAAAATATATAATGTCATTTGTGTCGGCAATAATATTTTGTAAACGTTTTTGAAGACAACAATTTTTTTTAATAAAAATAATTATAAACAAAAAATTAATGTTTTTGTTCACATTGTTGTAATCCTCGCTGAAGAACTTCAAAAACCTATTATTTTAAAACTAAAGTGGGTAAGTAGTCTATTTCATCCGAAAATGGAGAAAAGTTAAAAAAATAGTTTTTTGTTTCTTTTGTAAAATCTATTTAATTAGAAAGGTAAAGTGTGATTGCAATAATTGAAATATTAGTATCAAAAACAGTAGAACTTATCAAAAATAAAACTTTTTAAAAACAATTTTGCAATTTTTATCTAGTTTTCTGTAAAAAAATATTGTTGTCTTTAGGAACCCCACTATACACACACTGTGTGGTGTATATTTTTTATTCTTAGTCTAGTGCTTCGAGGAAAAAACTAAAAATAATATTTATGTAACATAAGGGACTTATAGGCGACGGGTACTGCATTTCACTAAGTTTTTTAAATAAATACTTAGCGTGGCTGCATCTTTGTTTTATTGTCTGTGCCTCCGAAATCCTAAAAGAATGTAGGCTTTATGCATGAAATTTAAATACAGGTCTAGTATTTTTATTTGTAATCTTCATCGGTATTTAAAACATACCCTCAGTATTAAATAAAATAAATATAAAGTGAACAATATTCCCAGAAAATTCAAGCGTTCCAAAACAGAACCACGTGACGTCACAGTCCTGTCCAGCCAGCCTGCGCTCATCAGTCAAATACGTGCGAGGAGCTGATTGGCGGAATCAATAAATTAAGTGTATGCACAGACTTGTATACTAAGGACAGGGCGAACAGCGCGAAAAAATGTCGCCAGTTTATGGAAGCAAAAATGACTCCCCCGTCAGTAGACAGTAAAGGTAGATAGGTAAAGACCTATTTCTTTTTTTTAATTAATAATAATATAGCAGGCAAGGTGACCACAGACACATAGATAAACAAATTTAAAAAAATAAACATGTGTTTCGCAGGAGTTTCGACAGATGGTGCTACATTTTCTTGTATGAAGAACGTTTACGTAAAATGTAATGGGATGTAATTCGGATGGGCCTATCTTGACTATTTTTATCTATTAGTGTATGACGTGATCTTTTCGTTCGAAATTCGGCGTTTGAATCGTCTGAATTATAAACCTAGCAGTTTCTAATTATTATTGTCTCAATTCATATCGACATTTTATGTAAGTAACCAAATAAAAATATATTTATAAAATATCATAATATTATCTATTCTCCCAATCGATGATAAACATAGCTGGGAGCATATACTGTTTCGTTAGCAAATCGCACCGGGTTAGTAAAAAAAACACCGGGTGACCAAAAATCTTATTTTTGTATTATTTTTGCACAAATCTAGGTTGGTTTGGCATCATGTTACATACCATGCTAGTTGCTAAGTTATACAAAAATAGGATTTTTGCCCAGTGCGAGTTGCTAACTAACGATACAAAATAAGCCAATTGATCAGGCAAACGTTTTGCTCGTAAGCTATTTAGAAAAATACATATAATAATAATTAAGAAAAAAAAAGATTCCGACGAATTGACAACCTCCTCCCTTTTTGAAGTCGGTTAAAAATAGCTTATGAGCTCAGACTAGTGTTGTTATGGATATCCATATCCGTAACCGAAACTATCGGATATCCGAAATAAAAAAATATCCGTAACCGTAACTGAATCCGTAATAAAAGTTTTGGATAGTTTCGGATAGGGCAGAGTCTAACTAAATACTACACTCGTACGAATTAACTGTGCACTCCGCTGGAATGCGACACCTCTCCCGCTACCTAATAACGTCACAGCGCGAGGTGCACAGCTAATTCGTACGGGTTATATTTATAAGTTTATAGTAAATAGGACACGTCGTGACAAGTTTTTGTTTTTGCTCGGCTTATTTGTATTTCATTTTACAGACTACAGTTCCTTAAAAAATAATATCCGTAACCGAAACTATCGGATAATCCGAAATAATTTAATATCCATAACCGTAACCGGAACCGATATTATTATTTACCAATATCCATATCCATATCCGGATCCGAAATTATATATCCATAACATCCCTAGCTCAGACATAACGAATGTACACAAAAATCGGTCAAGCCACTTCGGAGAAGTTTGGTAACAAACTCTGTGCTGTGACATGCGAATTTTATATATTGACGACCGAATATCGTAGCGGTAGCGAACCTGCCGTCTGCGTCGGAGGTCGTGGGTTCGATTCCCACTACTGCTCATGATAGTAAGCTATCGCTTACTTTGGGGCTAGATTGCGATGTCTGTAATGTCCTGATATTTTTTAAACTATTGCATAGTTTCTATCGCCGGCTTTGAGCGTGGAGACCGAATCCAGAAATTCCGTAACGGAAATCACCTAACCCCCCTAAAGTAAAACTTTTGGTACCAGGGTGCCGACTGCCGATACAACCAATGCCACCTAGAGGCGATTTGCAGAACTAAAGAGAAGCGTGATATTTCAAAAAGTCCTTAAAACTTCTGCTATCCATCGATAGATGGCAAAACTAAAAACTAAAAATAGCTTAAAATGCTATGCAATAGCTTTACCGCGGTAGTCTCCCAGTGCCACACGTCTTTTTTTTGTTATATTAGATTATCTGACTCAGCACACGTAATTTTGCCATTTCTAAAATGGAGGTAGTTTACCTACGACCTATTCTGAATGAGACCGAAAAACCTAAGATTTCTATGACACCTTACATATTATGCATAGAGGCTACCGCCCTTATAAAGCTGTACCACCTCCTTAGTGGTAATTTTTACGTAGAAATTAGCATATAATATTATACCTCAGAGGTTTTTCTTTACACTCAAGTTTAGTTGACTGAGATCTACTCCAGCTTAATGTGAAGTGACAAAGATGTTATCATACTAACTAGGAAGGTGCTAAGCTACCTTGCAGTTGCTACACAGCACCGCACCAGAACGCTAAATCATTTGGCATCTTTGCAGTTAGAGTGGTAACTAGCCATGACTAAGGCCTCACTCCAAACGTGAGCAGAGTCAATTTAGAAATTATATAATTCCAAAGTGGCCCGTGGCGGGAATCGAACCCGCAACCTCCCACTCGAATCCAAGCACGCACCCCTGCGCCAGGGAGGACGTCAAAATAAATGTGATTAAAAGTCTTTCAAACCTTTCTACTTACATAAATAAAAAATAAATACTCGATTATACTATTATTTATTTATTGATTGTATAAATGCTTATAAAATGCTTAAAATAATACAATATTAATTATTATTAAAGAATAACAGTACACAATATGATTATTGAAAAAAAAAGAAAGCTGAAGATTTCAAAACAAAGAAAACGCGAAATTTTATTCAAAGTGAGAAAAATTCCACAAAAGTTTAAAATAACAAAAAAAGTACAACAGAGGTACATAATAATTAGAAAAATAAAAAGTTTCTAAATTACATTAATTAATACTTTTTAAAATAAGTATTAAAAAAAAGTTATACACAATATAGGCAAAGATTAATTACTTTCAGTCTATAAAACTTCATTAAAAAAAACTTAAACTATACACTTAATTTTTAAAACGATATTAGATATTTAATTCTTAACATAATAATTAAATCTCTCTAATGCTAAATGGAATAATATAATCTTAAACTATATTATAATAATATAATACTTGAATAGTAAACATGGAATAATGTAATCGAGAAATTTTAAACTATTTTTATAGATTATTTTTAAGTCCTTTTCTGTTGTATAATTTATATGGGCTAAACCGAAAATATTTCTTTTATTAGTAGAAAAACTTCCCTCCGCAAGTAGAATTATCAAATTGTGTCAATACCTAGTGATTATAATATTCTAGTATTGTAGAGTACAGTGACATACTTCGGACAATAATAACACATAAATGGTCGTACTCGGCGAGATGTGGAGGTTGCTTGGATCCACAGACCTAGAAAACAAAATGGACTGGCCCCGCCTACAAAATTAGCGAGACTATCTTTTTAATCTGTCAAGTGACGTATAAGATGGCGTCCTCTAGGGTAGTAAACCTAGTGCGTGAACACTTTGACCACACTACTTGACGCTCATAATGACGCATGTCACGCAAGGCTAGGCTACAATGAATGAATGGGATGACTGTGGGTGAGGTATGGGTACGCGATGTCCCAGCGGCTGCTTGTGACGTCACAACGCGCTCGTCGTCCGAGGCGAGGTGGCGCGTGACGTCACAGCGCGCTCAGTTGTGGTGGTGCGCGGCGGGCGGCGGGAAGCAGCGCACGTGCTCGACGCCGGCGCGCTCGTCGTCCGAGGCGAGGTGGCGCGTGACGTCACAGCGCGCTCAGTTGTGGTGGTGCGCGGCGGGCGGCGGGAAGCAGCGCACGTGCTCGACGCCGGCGCGCTCGTCGTCCGAGGCGAGGTGGCGCGTGACGTCACAGCGCGCTCAGTTGTGGTGGTGCGCGGCGGGCGGCGGGAAGCAGCGCACGTGCTCGACGCCGGCGCGCTCGTCGTCCGAGGCGAGGTGGCGCGTGACGTCACAGCGCGCTCAGTTGTGGTGGTGCGCGGCGGGCGGCGGGAAGCAGCGCACGTGCTCGACGCCGGCGCGCTCGTCGTCCGAGGCGAGGTGGCGCGTGACGTCACAGCGCGCTCAGTTGTGGTGGTGCGCGGCGGGCGGCGGGAAGCAGCGCACGTGCTCGACGCCGGCGCGCTCGTCGTCCGAGGCGAGGTGGCGCGTGACGTCACAGCGCGCTCAGTTGTGGTGGTGCGCGGCGGGCGGCGGGAAGCAGCGCACGTGCTCGACGCCGGCGCGTGACGTCACAGCGCGCTCAGTTGTGGTGGTGCGCGGCGGGCGGCGGGAAGCAGCGCACGTGCTCGACGCCGGCGCGCTCGTCGTCCGAGGCGAGGTGGCGCGTGACGTCACAGCGCGCTCAGTTGTGGTGGTGCGCGGCGGGCGGCGGGAAGCAGCGCACGTGCTCGACGCCGGCGCGCTCGTCGTCCGAGGCGAGGTGGCGCGTGACGTCACAGCGCGCTCAGTTGTGGTGGTGCGCGGCGGGCGGCGGGAAGCAGCGCACGTGCTCGACGCCGGCGCGCTCGTCGTCCGAGGCGAGGTGGCGCGTGACGTCACAGCGCGCTCAGTTGTGGTGGTGCGCGGCGGGCGGCGGGAAGCAGCGCACGTGCTCGACGCCGGCGCGCTCGTCGTCCGAGGCGAGGTGGCGCGTGACGTCACAGCGCGCTCAGTTGTGGTGGTGCGCGGCGGGCGGCGGGAAGCAGCGCACGTGCTCGACGCCGGCGCGCTCGTCGTCCGAGGCGAGGTGGCGCGCCAGCACGCTGAAGATCTGCGAGTTGAGCACCTGGAAGCGCCGCACGCGGTCCACCATGCGCTTCAGGGGCTGGCGGAGACAACACCGTACATTAGTATTGTATCCAAATATTATATCAGCCAAAAGCAAAGGAAACTCGAAATAAAAATACATCTTGCACACTTGAATCTTGTTAAGAGCGTTGGTGCCATTTGGCATTGACAATGGGCCACGAGTCCGTACGCTATAACATGCCCGCCCAGTGCAGGTCCCGGTGGCGCCACCTAACGTCGATCGACTCACAATGCCCTTGACGAGCTCGTCCTTGCCGTCGACGCGCTGCACCCTCAGGATGTGGTAGCAGAAGTCCAGCGCCTCGAAGCGCCGCTGCTGGCCGAGCAGCGCGATGATGGTGCAGCCCGCCCAGTGCAGGCCCTCGCCGCACAGCTCCCCGGTGGCGCCATCTATCGTCGATCAACTCACAATGCCCTTGACGAGCTCGTCCTTGCCGTCGACGCGCTGCACCCTCAGGATATGGTAGCAGAAGTCCAGCGCCTCGAAGCGCCGCTGCTGGCCGAGCAGCGCGATGATGGTGCAGCCCGCCCAGTGCAGGCCCTCGCCGAACAGCTCCCTGGTGGACACGCGCCAGCAAAGTTAGCGGTGACGCGATAAACCGCACCGACAGATGGCGTTACTTTGACATAGTGTCTTCTTATCCTATACCTTTAAACGAGCAATTCTTGTATATATATATATTTCTATATAATCTGGATCTCGGCAACGGGCCCAACGATTTTCATGAAATTTAGTATACAGGGGGTTTTGGGGGCGATAAATCGATCTAGCTAGGATTCATTTTTAGAAAATGTCGAATTTACCAAAAAAAAAATAATTAAAATATGACTTCTGCTGCTATCTATTAGCCAGTAGTTAAACTACCGAGCGAAGCACTTCTGCTGCCATCTATTAGCCAGTAGTTAAACTACCGAGCGAAGCTCGGTCACCCGGATATTAATGGTAATAATACATAACACTGTTAACACTATAACACCTCTCATGATTCTCATGGATCCAAAACATAGAACCCAAGGCCAAAAAAATCAAAATTCTTCGACAAAAGTGAAAACGTAAACAATTACGTAGTGTCGGTTACGGATAAGTGTGTGCGATGACAGATCTGACACCGCGGTGTAATACTTGTTTGTTAAAAACTAATACTCACTCAACAGTAAACTGTGTTTCACCGACCGGGATGCAGTACAGGAATTGCAGCGCCGACCACAATCTGCAACGAAAATTAACATAAATATGTACAAAATATATCAGGACATTACTAATACACATCACAATCCAACAATCTTACACAAATCACCAAAGTAAGCGATAGCTTGTGTGTGTCTGTAGACCTTATGTATGTAACTGACACTTGTTACCTGTGCAAGTCACATGTTACCTGTGACTGACACTTGTTACCCGTGCATGTGACATGTTACCCGTGCAAGTCACATGTTACCCGTCTATGTCACATGTTACCCGTGCAAGTCACATGTTACCCGTCCATGTCACATGTTACCCGTCGAAGTCACATGTTACCCGTGCAAGTCACATGTTACCCGTGCATGTCGCACGTCACCTGTGGAACTCCTGCGTGTCGTCGGTGTGCAGCGGGCCGTGGTGCGCGGGCGCGGGCGGCGCGGGCCACTGCGGCGCGGTGAGGCAGGCGCGCAGGCGGCGCAGCACCACGGCGAACAGCGACAGGCCGCAGCACAGGCGCTCGCGCGTCAGCAGGTCGCCCTCGCGCGCCAGCTGGCTTTGCTGCGGCGGACGAGCGGAAAATTACATTTAGACGCCGGCTGCACGCACGAAAGAGCATGACTCTTTGTCACTTTCCGCCTGAGCCAAGCGTGTAAGCGAGAGCGCGGCACAAGCGATAGAGAGGCACAATCGAGGCCTAAGCGTGGGACTTGTGAATTGTGACGCAATGTTTCGTTATGACGCCACGATGTTTCATTATGACGCCACGATCGGTCTGAGCGTCTATCACTAACGAAAATCATCTGTGAAACCACAGAACACCAACAAAAAACCGACACCAACAACACAGCAGAAAAAAATGAACTTACCTTAGCAGTGCCGTATTTCTCAACATTTTGAACTATTTGTAGCGCGGAATATTTCGCTTCGAGGCGTTTTTGTTTCGTCTCGGGTTTCTCTCCCTCTGGAATAGAAATCACAATCAAAACAAACGATACTTGAATTTCTTCTAAATAAAAAGGGAACCGCCTTCAAAAAACAAACCCACGAAAATCACAAAATAATTTTCTAATACTAATATCGGGGTAGATATACTTAGTTTTAATTCGCCACTTTACAGATTAAAAATAGTCACGCTTATTTTGTAGACGGGGCACATCCATATTGTTTCCTAGATCGGTGTCACGTACATATGAAAATTTTTAAGAAAAAAAAACATGTTACAAGTGAAAGCGTCACTGACCGGCGGTGTAGGGGCGCGGCAGAATGTTCTGGAAGGGCGCGGCGTGCAGCAGATCCGTCACCTCCTCTTGACTCAAGGCCTGAAAAATTACAAAAATCGCACATTTTATTTTAACGGCTCTAGCCCTAACGTTAGTCATATTCGTGGACAAAATATAAATATACAGACCTTCACTATGAAACCCTCACGAGATTAACTAACTACACCAAAACTGTAACTGTCTCTTTCGCGCATAGGGTGAGACGCGCTTACGCTTTTAGATAACTACTAGCTGACCTGGCAAACGTTGTTTTGCTCTTGGGGATTTAAAAAATAGTTGAAATGAGATTTAAACTATCCTATCTCTCAAGTTGGATCGAACTGCACATGGTGTGCGAATTTTATTATAATCGGTTAAGTGGTTTAGGAGTCCATTGAGGACAAACATTGTGACACGAGATTTATATATATTAAGACTAGCTGACCTGGCAAACGTTGTTTTGCCCTTAAGGATATAAAAAAATAGATAAATTGAGATTTAAGCTATCCTATCTTTTAAGTTAGAGCAAACCGCACCCTGTGGGCGAATTTTATTAAAATCGGTTAAGTGGTTTAGGAGTCCATTGAGGACAAACATTGTGACACGAGATTTATATATATTAAGATACCAAAACCAAAAATATCAGATATGACGTTTCTGAATCGGAGGGCAGGGCCGGGTCAACTATTACCCGTATCATTCTTGTTTTTCCTATAAAAACTACTATCACATCAGCCTGCGGACGTCCACTGTTGAACTTAGGTTGGAACGCCAAGCGAGCGCCACCACACCCTGTCCTCAGATTTCCACATCAAGCCGCTTCCCGCTTTATATAGCCGATCCAGCGAGTTGGAGGGCGCCCAACGTTACACTTGCTTATACGCGGTCTCCACTCCAGAACTTTTCGGCTCCAACGGCCATCGCCTCTACTAGTAGGGGATACCAAGTAAGGTCGACCTTCACCGAGCTCTTTATTGGATGAAAACTATTTTATATCCAATTAAATATGTCAATAAATATATCGCAAGTGGGTTGCCTAAAAATTTCAGTCCAGGATATGATTAATTAAGAATTAAATAAAAAATCCATTGTAACATGAACTCCTATTTGTTAGAGTTCCGTTGACATCTTAGTTCAAGTTAGATTGGATGAGCGATTCAGGTCGCAAATTGCAATTTTGCTTATTTACCTACGATTTTATTATCCGTTAACTTTCTTTTGCCAAAAAATATAGAGCAGAAATACTTTCGTCAGCCAGGAAAATATTTCAGGCTAAAAGCACTATTTATAACATCCAATCTAATTTGAACTACGATGTCAACTAATCTGTAACAAATAGGAGTCCATGTTACAATGGTTTTTTTTTAATTCTTAATTAATCATATCCTGGACTGAAATTTTTTAGGCAACCCACTTGCAATATATTTATTGACATATTAAATTGGATATAAAATAGTTTTCATCCAATAAACAGCTCGGTGAAGGTCGGTGTATAGCGGGATCCTAGACTTTACGACATGCGTGACCTGGCCAATGCCACTTCAGTTTGCTAATAATTTGAGCTATGTCAGTAACTTTTGTACTCCTACGTATCTCTTCATTTCGGATTTCATCCCTCAGGGAAACTCCTAACATAGCCCACAGACTCTCTCCATGGTCCGCTGAGCTACTTTGAATTTGTGGATCAGGCCATAAAACGAAAGAGTTCCATAACCCACCTGTTCGATGAGCATGCAGAACAGTATGATGTTGCCGAGCTCGCGGAACGCGTGGAACAGCTCCGTGCGCGCGTCCGGGTACTGCACGATGTCCGTCAGCTGCGCGTGGTAGTAGCCCAGCACGCCTGCACACGACCACAACTCAAGTTTACTGCTTTGTTTGTGGTAATTGCTCAGGGTTCTAAACCTTAATCGTGAAGATCATTCACCACAGCCAACTTTAATTGAAGAAAACAAATATTTCTGCTAGTGCCCGAACTAATTGCCTCGTTTGTGGTAATTGCCTAGTTTTCTAAACTTACACCGTGAAGATCATTTACCACAGACAACTTTTGTTGAAGAAACCAAATATTTCTGCTAGTGCCCGAACTAACAGCCTCGTTTGTGGTAATTGCCCAGGGTTCTAAGCCGACACCGTGAAGATCATCTACCACAGACAACTTTTGTGGAAGAAACCACTCACCATTGGATCCGTAATCGTATCTCGGCAGCTTGCAGTGCCTGGGCATGGCGGCGGCGAGCGCGCGCGTGAACTGCGCCAGCGTGCCGTGCAGCAGTCCCCGAGCCACCCCGAGCAGCTCCGACACCACCACGGCCACCCCCTGGTAGCCCAGGAGGCGGACCAGCGCGTGCAAGTGTTGAGGGCCCACGAAACCTGGACCGAAGTTTCATTTTTTTTTATTTTTACCACGACATGATGCATTTATCATTATCACCATCAGAATGATCGTCCTAAAGGACTTCCATTGGAATAATGGACCACCTGAATCAATGGGAAGAGGTCTCCAGGGCGCCAGAGACGTAAATGGTCGGACGATATAAAGCGGTGGACCGGACTTACTTACCCAGATTTAAAGAAATCGGCACTTAATAGGAAGGCTTTTCGATTGTTGACCGCCAAACTTCAATTTAAGGAAGAGGGCACGTGATGATGATGATGATGATGAAATCACCAAACACCACGACGCGCCGTCTGGGGCCCAGCGACTCTTGATCGATCCATGTACCTTAGGTATATTTAAGTACAGCGTCATTCTCACCGTTGTACTGCGCGTACTGCGCGGAGTAGGCGAGGCTGAGCTGCTTGGAGCCCCACAGCATCGCGTGCCCGTACTGCTGCGGCTTCTCGCGCTGCACCTGCGCCGCAAACTGGATGCGGCGACATTTCACGAACCTGCGGTGAAACCAGTCTTTTAACGCTCAGAATACACACGGTTTCAGCACCGGTCCAAATGTTCAAGATGGCGACGGTCCAAACATTCAAGATGGCGACGATTTATTTATTTAGGGATGCCTCAATACGCCTTTTTGCCGATACGATACCCAACGGGGTCAAACAAGCATGGTGATGTCAATATAAAATTACAAACATGCTCTTACTTGCTTTCTAATGGAAGGTGGCAATAATCAAAACGTCTTAGATAGCGTCGACCGAAACAAGTAAGATGGCGACGCGCAACGGCTCAAAAAGCAAAGATGGCGACGGTTCAAATTTTCAAGATGGCCGTCGGAGCACTTGCACTCACCGGTCGGTGGCGGCGTTGTAGCAGTAGTTCGGCAGAAAGTCGTAGTTGAGCTCCCAGAACACGTGCAGCGTGATCCGGCCGTACGGCGCCAGCACGCCGTGGTCGGACTCGCGCAAGATGGCGTCGAACTCGTCCAGCGTGAGGTACCGGCTGAGCAGCTTGTGGCAGAGCCGGTTCACTGCTATCAGACCTTCCAGCTCCTGTAGAAATAATTTACTACAAATAAAGACAGTATAACAGACTAGAAACTACGAAGAACGCGCGTTTCTTTTTACCAACATCCCTCGTCACTTGGCGATCTTGCCAGCTCAGATTTAATATCGTTATCACGTGACATGGCGAACCTGCGAATGCGTTTAATATCGTCATCACGTCACATGGCGACCCTGCCAATGCGTTTAATATCGTTATCACGTCACATAGCGACCCTGCCAATGCGTTTAATATAGTTATGACGCGACATGGCGATCCTGCCAGTCCGTTTAATGTCGTTGGGTCGTCACATAGCGACTGTGCCAGTCCGTTTAATATCGTTGGGTCGTCACATGGTGACCGTGCCAGTCCGTTTAATATCGTTGGGTCGTCACATGGTGACCGTGCCAGTCCGTTTAATATCGTTGGGTCGTCACATGGTGACCGTGCCAGTCCGTTTAATATCGTTATCACGTCACATGGCGACCGTGCCAATTTGTTTAATATCGTTATCACGTCACATGGCGACTCTGCCAGTCCGTTGAATGTATGGTTGGGTCGTCACATGGCGACCCTGCCAGCCCTTTTAATAGGAGGATAAAAATGTGAACGCACCACAACGCCCGTGATGTCGCCGGCTTCGAACTTGGCGACGGCCGCATCCAGCGCGCGGTGCATGTCGGCGTTGATCCGTTGTGCGACCTGTAATAGGGTTTTTTTATTAGTACTGTATTTATTTTTCATCACATACATATTTCAGTGGACTCTAATAGTATCGCTTCAAGGCTCACAATCCAAGAAATTAATTATACTCGCGTGTTTAAGGGCGATGGGTACCATCCGGGAGCGAAAATTCAAATTTTATTTAGTTTTTCGCTCACAGTGGGTTAATTATACATCGGAGGCTAATGGCAATGAGTTTTGCGGGTACAACATTTAAACATCTAACTGTTTTTAATGAAAACTCTGCTGAACAATACTCATTTACTTCATATTGGTTCCCGATAGCTCGAAATCTGGGAAACTGCAAAAAATTATCTTTCGGTAACCAATATGAGATGAGTGGGAACTTTCGAACATAGTTTCTATTAAAAACATGTAGATGCATAAAAAATAGGCCCGCAAAATGCATTGCCATAAATCTACCATGTGTACTTGGTGTAATATTTGCGAAAAACTAAATAAAATTTGAATTTCGCGGGCTGGTAGGGCCGCAACACCTTAAAACTCGTAATATAACTTTGCCAATTTTTTTTTCTTGGGTCTTTGAACCCTTACTTCCTGTTTCAAAGTTTTTTGTTCTAGTTCGCTATAGCAATAGCGAACCGCTATTGCTTTAAATAATCTTGCGGAGTGAACCTTCCGCACCGTTATAGCTTGGCAACTTCGAGCGGGACCCTCCTGCGGGTGACAGACGGCCGGGGGACGCGGTAACGCATACATGCAGAGAAGTGTCCCCTTCCCCGCTACTCCGCCCGCTAACCGCTGACATCTGAGTTCCTTGCCTCCCCCCGTTTATCATCCCACAGGAGGGTCCCGCACAAGTTGCCAAGCTATAGGAACTATTACTATATTCCGTGCCAGTGCCAAGAATGCACTCACCAAAGCGCACAGATCGACGTGCCGCCCCAACAGAGCCACGTGCCGTTGCCGCAGCAGCGACGCGTACCGCCCCGCGCCGCACCCCGTGCTGGCGCCCCGGGCCGCGCACTCCGCGCGGTAACGCTTATCCAGAAGCATACTGCAACAAACGACAACTTTTAGAAGACATGCCACTGGATTCTTAACAAAAAGTCTGTGACAAATTTTTTAAAGGTGAAATTTCACTTCGGCCTCCACTTCGTCGTACAGGAACTGCTTGCGGAACACCGTGAGCGCGTACTGCGCCGAGTCGTCGTACAGAGACACACGCTCACCTCGCAGCCAGCTGTTTGTAGTGCGCGTACACCAGCTCGGACAGCTTGTACACGAACTGGTCGAAGCACAGGTTCACTTCGGCCTCCACTTCGTCGTACAGGAACTGCTTGCGGAACACCGTGAGCGCGTACTGCGCCGAGTCGTCGTACAGAGATACACGCTCACCTCGCAGCCAGCTGTTTGTAGTGGGCGTACACCAGCTCGGACAGCTTGTACACGAACTGGTCGAAGCACAGGTTCACTTCGGCCTCCACTTCGTCGTACAGGAACTGCTTGCGGAACACCGTGAGCGCGTACTGCGCCGAGTCGTCGTACAGAGATACACGCTCACCTCGCAGCCAGCTGTTTGTAGTGGGCGTACACCAGCTCGGACAGCTTGTACACGAACTGGTCGAAGCACAGGTTCACTTCGGCCTCCACTTCGTCGTACAGGAACTGCTTGCGGAACACTGTGAGCGCGTACTGCGCTGAGTCGTCGTACAGAGATACACGCTCACCTCGCAGCCAGCTGTTTGTAGTGCGCGTACACCAGCTCGGACAGCTTGTACACGAACTGGTCGAAGCACAGGTTCACTTCGGCCTCCACTTCGTCGTACAGGAACTGCTTGCGGAACACCGTGAGCGCGTACTGCGCCGAGTCGTTGTACAGATCCAGCGGGTACAGGACGTATCTGAAACACATTTCACCATCAGCCTTTGTTAAACTCATATGGCTTTACGGTATCTAACTGTGCACATCTCAAGAAAAGAGACATCTCGATGGGGAACTTGATGCGCTTCTCCATCCTGATCAGGTCGTTGCATTCTTCGTTGTGCTGATGGCGCACTGTGCATTTCTGAATGGGGTATACAACTTCCAACGGCAACTCACTCCATCATGGCGGGCTCCTTGCTGCGCAGGATGTGGTCGATTAGGATCCACGGCATGGACATCTCGATGGGGAACTGGATGCGCTTCTCCATCGTGATCAGGTCGTTGCATTCTTCGTTGTGCTGGTGGCGCACTGTGCATTTCTGAATGGGGTGTACAACTTCCAACGGCAACTCACTCCATCATGGCGGGCTCCTTGCTGCGCAGGATGTGGTCGATTAGGATCCACGGCATGGACATCTCGATGGGGAACTGGATGCGCTTCTCCATCGTGATCAGGTCGTTGCATTCTTCGTTGTGTTGATGGCACACTGTGCTTTTCTGGATGGGGTATAAAACTTGCAACGTCAACTCACTCCATCATGGCGGGCTCCTTGCTGCGCAGGATGTGGTCGGTCAGGATCCACGGCATGGACATCTCGATGGGGAACTGGATGCGTTTCTCCATCGTGATCAGGTCGTTGCATTCTTCGTTGTACTGATGGCGCACTGTGCATTTCTGGATGGAGAGTAAAACTTCAGACGTCAACTCACTCCATCATGGCGGGCTCCTTGCTGCGCAGGATGTGGTCGGTCAGGATCCACGGCATGGACATCTCGATGGGGAACTGGATGCGCTTCTCCATTGTGATCAGGTCGTTGCATTATTCGTTGTGTTGATGGCGCACTGTGCATTTTTGAATGGGGGCTAAAACTTGCAACGTCAACTCACTCCATCATGGCGGGCTCCTTGCTGCGCAGAATGTGGTCGGTCAGGATCCACGGCATGGACATCTCGATGGGGATTCGAACTGGATGCGCTTCTCCATCGTGATCAGGTCGTTGCATTCTTCGTTGTGCTTATGGCGCACTGTGCATTTCTGGATGGGGTATAAAACTTCCGACGTCAACTCACTCCATCATGGCGGGCTCCTTGCTGCGCAGGATGTGGTCGATTAGGATCCACGGCATGGACATCTCGATGGGGAACTGGATGCGCTTCTCCATCGTGATCAGGTCGTTGCATTCTTCGTTGTGCTGGTGGCGCACTGTGCATTTCTGAATGGGGTGTACAACTTCCAACGGCAACTCACTCCATCATGGCGGGCTCCTTGCTGCGCAGGATGTGGTCGATTAGGATCCACGGCATGGACATCTCGATGGGGAACTGGATGCGCTTCTCCATCGTGATCAGGTCGTTGCATTCTTCGTTGTGCTGGTGGCGCACTGTGCATTTCTGAATGGGGTGTACAACTTCCAACGGCAACTCACTCCATCATGGCGGGCTCCTTGCTGCGCAGGATGTGGTCGATTAGGATCCACGGCATGGACATCTCGATGGGGAACTGGATGCGCTTCTCCATCGTGATCAGGTCGTTGCATTCTTCGTTGTGTTGATGGCACACTGTGCTTTTCTGGATGGGGTATAAAACTTGCAACGTCAACTCACTCCATCATGGCGGGCTCCTTGCTGCGCAGGATGTGGTCGGTCAGGATCCACGGCATGGACATCTCGATGGGGAACTGGATGCGCTTCTCCATTGTGATCAGGTCGTTGCATTATTCGTTGTGTTGATGGCGCACTGTGCATTTTTGAATGGGGGCTAAAACTTGCAACGTCAACTCACTCCATCATGGCGGGCTCCTTGCTGCGCAGAATGTGGTCGGTCAGGATCCACGGCATGGACATCTCGATGGGGATTCGAACTGGATGCGCTTCTCCATCGTGATCAGGTCGTTGCATTCTTCGTTGTGCTTATGGCGCACTGTGCATTTCTGGATGGGGTATAAAACTTCCGACGTCAACTCACTCCATCATGGCGGGCTCCTTGCTGCGCAGGATGTGGTCGGTCAGGATCCACGGCATGGACATCTCGATGAGGACCTGGATGCGCTTCTCCATCGTGATCAGGTCGTTGCATTCTTCGTTATGTTGATGGCGCACTGTGCATTTCTGGATGGAGAATAAAACTTCCGACGTCAACTCACTCCATCATGGCGGGCTCCTTGCTGCGCAGGATGTGGTCGGTCAGGATCCACGGCATGGACATCTCGATGGGGAACTGGATGCGCTTCTCCATTGTGATCAGGTCGTTGCCTTCTTCGTTGTGTTGATGGCGCACTGTGCATTTCTGAATGGGGTATAAAACTTCCGACGTCAACTCACTCCATCATGGCGGGCTCCTTGCTGCGCAGGATGTGGTCGGTCAGGATCCACGGCATGGACATCTCGATGGGGAACTGGATGCGCTTCTCCATTGTGATCAGGTCGTTGCCTTTTTCGTTGTCTTGATGGCGCACTGTGCATTTCTGAATGGGGTATAAAACTTCCGACGTCAACTCACTCCATCATGGCGTTCTCCTTGCTGCGCAGGATGTGGTCGGTCAGGATCCACGGCATGGACATCTCGATGGGGAACTGGATGCGCTTCTCCATCGTGATCAGGTCGTTGCATTCTTCGTTGTGTTGATGCCGCACTGTTCATTTCTGGATGTAGAATAAAACTTCCGACGTCAACTCACTCCATCATGGCGGGCTCCTTGCTGCGCAGGATGTGGTCGGTCAGGATCCACGGCATGGACATCTCGATGGGGAACTGGATGCGCTTCTCCATCGTGATCAGGTCGTTGCATTCTTCGTTGTGTTGATGGCGCACTGTGCATTTCTGGATGGAGAATTAAATATCATTACTATAATATTCTTTATACTAATATCTTACTCCTGTTTCATTTGACAATCACATGGGAACTTTAAAAATTTTTTCTCAAACATGTTTAGAAAAAATAATGACCCGTGAATGTATGGAATTCCGTATCAAGCTGAATCAAATCCAAACTTTATTTTTTTATAGACTACGGTCTTTACATTAACTAATACAATTATAATTGTTTTCACGATATGTTGGCGCGTCTTTAAATACATATTCAAAAAAATTTTTCAAAATTTTTTAATAGGTTGTATTGGAAACAAAATCTCACATTGACTTTCCTGCCCATAGTCATTTCCAGGTAGAACTCTCTGTACCACAACTGGGACAGGTCGCAGCACTTCGCAAGGGAATCTGAAAAAAAAGTGCAATTCAGTTCGCAATAGCGCCTGGCACCGCCTCCGCTATGCACCTAAGATTGTGCCCTCTATCCCGTGACTTAATCTACTATACGCTGCGCTAAGAGGACGGGAAAGATGTGACGTATGTTGAAGCCAAAAATTTCTCAAACATGGCGTCGCGCATCGTACATTTCGGTACCGCTGACAGCACATACCGCTGTGGGTCGGATACATTAGCGCCATTTTACAGTTTTGACAAATTGAAAATTCGGCTTCAGGGCGGAGCCTAAAAATGTATGCATGACGTCAGTAAGTGCTGGGGGCCTACCACCGTGACTTAAAGCAATATATAATTGTAATATTGTTTTGACATTTTCATACAATATCAGTATGGAAATTTTAAAACAATAATACAATAATATTACTTTAGGTTACGGTGGTAGGCCTCCTGGGGCTGTACCACCATCTCTTATAGCAGTATTATTGTAATATTGTTTTAAAATTTTCATGCTGACATTGTATGAAAATTTCAAAACAATATTACAATAATACTGCTATAAGACATGGTGGAACGGCCCCTGATCCTTTATATGATTAATCAATGGGGCTACCTCGTAATCCTTAATATTTCTCCAGATTTCTCTCGAGCCACGACTTCCAGCACTCACCAGCTAAATTCAGGAGGTACGACCAGAAGAAGCTCTGCCGGTGGAACGTCTCGATCTGCTGCAACGCTGTCGCCTCCAGGTCTTTGCGCAGAGTCCTCCTGCCTCCCGACTTGTCTGATATCAGCGCTTCCAGCTGAGTGCGCACCATGTACAGCTGGGTTGAAGACGGACCTGGGTTCAAACAGCTGGTATTGAGATTAACATCTTCTACTATATAAAAATAAGTCGGGTTTTCCTTCCTGACGCTATAACTCCAGAACGCACGAACCGATTTCCACGGTTTTGCATTCGTTGGAAAGGTTTCGGGCTCCGTGAGGTTTATAGGAAAGAAAATTCAGGAAAAATTTCAACAGAAAAGCGGGAAAACTCTTTTTTCACATACAGCGCCATCTCTGAAACATAGCATGTACTACAAACCAATATTTTAATTGCGTCGCGTTCAGGCGCTGTAGGGGAAGGGACTGTGGGTAACACGGGACAAACGGGCCGGGACAAAAATATTTCTAACGCGGAACGGAGTCCGCGGGCACTGCTAGTGGAACAAAAATTGTTAATAGCTGGGGAAAAATTCGACCAAAGGTGGTATCAAATTTTCTAATGAACCAAAACCAAAATATTGTAGGAAAATAAGAAAGAGTGTTTTTTATTGTTTTTACTTTTGTGGCAATAGGAATTCGTTTTTCGTATCCGTATTAATTTTGAAATGCACTCTGCCATTGAGAAGAAGCCCACAACAAACTCAACCGGGTATTATTTTATGTTATCATCATTTAACAACAATGAGTATAAAAACTAAATAGGCTAGTAACATCAGAGCAATTCGTTATAAATAAATAAATAAAATAGTTTTTATTCAGCCAAAAATAACTCAATACAAACGGTGGGCCATAGACCTCAGGGAACCAAGGAGTAAAATATCAATAATAAATCCCCTTGATTCCCCGAGTTCCGGGAACCCACCACTTAAATCCCAAGGGTTTGTGTCGCTAGTATTCCGAACTTTGTGTCTACCGAGAAGCTCAAGTCGTTTAATTTGAAGGTTCATCTAGTTTCAAGAATGATAAATTCATTTCAAAAATGTACATTTTAATTGGTGTGTTGCCAATAACCAATAAAACTAATAAACTACCCATTTCTTAGCGCAAACAGGCTATATCTCTACTTTATTCCAACTAACTAATATACCTTCTGAACGGCTGAAGGATTTGGACATATGAAGTATCTTTAGAATCCTTACATTATTCAGAGTAACATAGGCTATATTTTATTTGGAAAAAGTCGTTTTACCATGACAGGGCAGTCGTGTTTTTTTTAATTATTACTTGATTTCGTTTCGTTTCATATAGCAGCAATGTACAACAAACCATAGACGACAGTGATCATTATCAATGCAAGTGTCCAAGAATGTGGGCCGTAGTTGCCATAGTGGAGGATTTGTATACACGAAGGAGACTCATTTTATGTTTTGAGCCTTTTATTGAACTGGATACTGGATATTGACTATTGATTACTTATGTGGACTTCTATATAATAAAACGTAACTTGCTTCTTATAATTTTACTTTAAATTCTCCATGATGATTTTTACAGAGAGCGACCATAGATTATACACTGGTACAGACACACAGCGAGTGGCATAGATATAGAGTATAGACTATGATATGAACAATCCTTATACAGTCCGACAAGGCTTCTCTTGACACTTGAAGGAGGGCGCTGTTGCAAAACAAAGGCAGCCATAAAATAAAATCTCCTCAATTTTACATCAATTTTAGTTTAAAATAGTTAATAGTAAGCAAATTATCCTATACCTTTAAACGAGCAATTCTTGTATATATATATATTTCTATATAATCTGGATCTCGGCAACGGCTTCAACGATTTTCATGAAATTTAGTATACAGGGGGTTTTGGGGACGATAAATCGATCTAGCTAGGATTCATTTTTAGAAAATGTCGAATTTACCAAAAAAAAAAAATTTGACTTCTGCTGCCACCTATTAGCCAGTAGTTAAACTACCGAGCGAAGCACTTCTACTGCCATCTATTAGCCAGTAGTTAAACTACCGAGCAAAGCTCGGTCACCCAGATATTACAACATAACACACAATAGTGATATACTGACAGAGCGAACTATCAAACAGTAGCACAAGATAGCGGCGTTAGTTCAGACTTTGGCCACGGGCCAAAATAGCCTTGACGCACTGTAAGTACTTGAAAACATAGACAATAACAACTCACCGACGTTCCGGCGCGGCACTTTGATGGTGAAGCTGGCCTCGGCGTCCTTCTTGCCTCTCAGCGCTGGGTCTTGCTGCGGCTCGCAGCCGCGCGCCCAGTCGCCGCACGTCTCGCGCACCGACACGATGATGCTGCGACCAAAAATGCATATTACCACCGAATATATAATATTATACTTCGATCAAAGACACCTATACTATAGACCCGGCGGACCGCACGAAAAAATGTCGCCAGTTTATGGGAGCAAAACCCCCTCCGGCGTCAGTAGTAAGCTGTAAGCCTACGCAGTAGGTATTTCGCAGGAGTTTCGACACATGGCTCTACATTTTCTTGCATGAAGAAGGTTTACGTAAAATGTTCGGATGAGCTGATCTTGATGTTTTTATCATAGACTTCGATTCAAACTCTATGGCGGCACAGAGCTTCGCGCGAGCCGATGCGCAGAGCACAAAATAAGGTATCAGCGGGACGTAGTAGGGCGAGGCGGCGGGGCATCCCCGCGCGCGCTTCTCTGTCACCCGCAGTCGCCCTTCGCGTCATAGCGACTAGCGTCAGTGTGTAGTTAGATCCGTATATAGTAACGCACACACCCAGCCGCCATAAAGTTTGAATCGAATTATACTAACGTAAAGAAGTGACAGTCACACCCTCCCGTCAATGTATTAACGCAGCGCCGAGCGCGACGCAACCAGAGGTACTCGTGGACACTGGCAGGCTGTCACTGTGACGCGTGACGTGACTAAGTACTCATCCTTTATATGTTTAATCAATGATTGAGGCCCACACGCACAACCGAGGAAAATTTCAAATGAAGATGGAAAGAAAGAATTTTCTATGGAATCGTGTTATGGGGCAAAGCTGCTGATATCAGCTATTATAGTTTCAGCGACTGCAGTGTTATTCAAACTAAGACCCATAAAATTAGCGTGTCGCTAATAAGATTTCTAGAAATCCTTCTTTATCCCCTGTCCCTTTGTTCTACCATTATGAAATCAAGCTCTGTCAAAATACTAAATAATGTTTAGACTGGGCAATTACGAGTAAGTGAATGGACCTGCACGAAGTCCTGCAGCTCCGCGTAGATGCTGCGCCGCGCTGCATCAGCGAACACCGTCTCCATGCGCGCCATCAGCACCTGCAGCCCCTCGATCATGTAGCCCCCACCCAACTGCGTATCAGATCCTTCTTGTTCTTGATCGCCTTCCGGAGCGGCTCGCGCAACGCCAGCTGCACGAAGTCCTGCAGCTCCGCGTAGATGCTGCGTCGCGCTGCATCAGCGAACACCGTCTCCATGCGCGCCATCAGCACCTGCAGCCCCTCGATCATGTAGCCCCACCCACCTGCGTATCAGATCCTTCTTGTTCTTGATCGCCTTCCGGAGCGGCTCGCGCAACGCCAGCTGCACGAAGTCCTGCAGCTCCGCGTAGATGCTGCGTCGCGCTGCATCAGCGAACACCGTCTCCATGCGCGCCATCAGCACCTGCAGCCCCTCGATCATGTAGCCCCACCCACCTGCGTATCAGATCCTTCTTGTTCTTGATCGCCTTCCGGAGCGGCTCGCGCAACGCCAGCTGCACGAAGTCCTGCAGCTCCGCGTAGATGCTGCGTCGCGCTGCATCAGCGAACACCGTCTCCATGCGCGCCATCAGCACCTGCAGCCCCTCGATCATGTAGCCCCACCCACCTGCGTATCAGATCCTTCTTGTTCTTGATCGCCTTCCGGAGCGGCTCGCGCAACGCCAGCTGCACGAAGTCCTGCAGCTCCGCGTAGATGCTGCGTCGCGCTGCATCAGCGAACACCGTCTCCATGCGCGCCATCAGCACCTGCAGCCCCTCGATCATGTAGTCTCCACCCACCTGCGTATCAGATCCTTCTTGTTCTTGATCGCCTTCCGGAGCGGCTCGCGCAACGCCAGCTGCACGAAGTCCTGCAGCTCCGCGTAGATGCTGCGTCGCGCTGCATCAGCGAACACCGTCTCCATGCGCGCCATCAGCACCTGCAGCCCCTCGATCATGTAGTCTCCACCCACCTGCGTATCAGATCCTTCTTGTTCTTGATCGCCTTCCGGAGCGGCTCGCGCAACGCCAGCTGCACGAAGTCCTGCAGCTCCGCGTAGATGCTGCGTCGCGCTGCATCAGCGAACACCGTCTCCATGCGCGCCATCAGCACCTGCAGCCCCTCGATCATGTAGTCTCCACCCACCTGCGTATCAGATCCTTCTTGTTCTTGATCGCCTTCCGGAGCGGCTCGCGCAACGCCAGCTGCACGAAGTCCTGCAGCTCCGCGTAGATGCTGCGTCGCGCTGCATCAGCGAACACCGTCTCCATGCGCGCCATCAGCACCTGCAGCCCCTCGATCATGTAGTCTCCACCCACCTGCGTATCAGATCCTTCTTGTTCTTGATCGCCTTCCGGAGCGGCTCGCGCAACGCCAGCTGCACGAAGTCCTGCAGCTCCGCGTAGATGCTGCGTCGCGCTGCATCAGCGAACACCGTCTCCATGCGCGCCATCAGCACCTGCAGCCCCTTGATCATCGCGATCACCTCGATCATCGCGAACTTCTCCTCGGATGTGTAGTTGTAGCGGGTGGCCTGAAAGAATAGACATATATTATACCAGATCATCAGCGCGACAAAAAGTCGAAGGTTTACTGGTGTCAAAGATGTTTGTTTTGACACCGATGGCGTCAGTAGTAAGCCGACGCGTGTTTGTACATCCCCAAAAAACCATCTGCATCTGGGAGCAGTTCCCATATCCTGGACCTTACCCTCTCGTACTCCTCGGCGTCAGGGGGACACCTGGGGTTGGTGGCGTGGTCCGTGGGGTGCAGCAGCTTCCAGGAGCAGAGCTCGGTGAGCACTGAACACCAGGAGGACAGCAGCTGCAAGCCTCGGAGGCAGAGCTCAGTGACTGCCTTGTTTTCTGCATCTGACCCTGCTTCCTTGAAGGTTGTGGTCACCTGATACAGATTTCAAAGTATCAGACTTTGTTGTAAACTACATATTTCAAGTGAAACCGGGCAGGGCATGTATGTAGAACCTCAGATGTCCAAAGGACTTGTATTTCACTCAAACGAAGACCACATACGGAATGCTTAAAACGTTGGCAAGGAACCAACATGATCTGACAACATCTGATCTGTACAGGCAATCTAAGGTGCTGAGTGTTAGGAAATTATTTGTATGCCAATGCTTAAATAACTACCACCGTACAATCATTCCTACCATTCCCATTTCAACCTCAAGAAGAGATTTATGTACCATCCCACTTGTAAGAGGCTTTTACTCCAGTAAGTTACATACTAATCTCGCGCCGCGTCTTTATAATTTAATTTTAAGGTACAAACGCGTCGCCAAAAGATTGAATAACTTTAATTTTAAAAAGTTAATTATACACTGGATTTCTAAATATGAATTTCAAGATGTAGAATCTTTGTTTGTAAAATAAGTCCATACAACATACACACATACACTTACACTTTCATACACTACACATTCATACATTCTTACACACACATATTTCTTAATCTTTTCTTTGCATGATTCTAGTTTGTAGTTTTATTTTTGCTTGTCATACTCTCTTGTTAGCCATGCTTGTACCATCGTATTTGTAAACACTGACTCCCAAGACACGGGTTTTGCCTAGTTTGGGAGTCAGGGATTGTTTGAAATTGTAACCTTTTCTTTGGCTAATAAATTTGTTTCATTTGTTTCATTTGACATTACAAAACTTTTAAGGAAATCGCGGACGAGAGTAACCCAACAACGCAAAATCATGCTATGTTTTGAGGATGCCAAAAGCCAATGCCCACAAATGGATAAAAGGCTCCTGTGCGCCGATTTTGTATTGTTCACTTTGTATTATTTTGGCACAAGTTAGCAACTAGCATGGTCTCTCTCTCTTCGGTCGGTCCCTCATGACTGAGGATCGTGACTATCAATCACGGCGATAACTCTGATGACTGAGGATCGTGACTATCAATCACGGCGAGTAACTCTGATGACTGAGGATCGTGACTATCAATCACGGCGATAACTCTGATGACTGAGGATCGTGACTATCAATCACGGCGAGTAACTCTGATGACTGAGGATCGTGACTATCAATCACGGCGATAACTCTGATGACTGAGGATCGTGACTATCAATCACGGCGATAACTCTGATGACTGAGGATAGTGACTATCAATCACAGCGAGTAATCCTGCGGTGAATGATCTCCTTCCGCCGTGTTCTGTCTGCAGCCGTGTGGACTGCTTCGTAAAATGTAATGGCGGCAGTTTCCTTGAGTTGGTCTGGCCACCGGGTTGGGGATCTGCCTCTTGGCCTTTTGCCTTCCACGTTGCCAACCAGGGATTAATCTTTCGATGCTGTTATCGCCACGTGAAATATGGCCGAAATAGCTAAGAATGCGCTGAAGACAGATAGTAATTTAGCATGGTACGTTGACAGAAACCATACCGACTTATGTTGGTAACTTGTGCAAAAATAATGACTAAATAATAATTTTATCTCCGTTTTGTTAGTTAGCAAACTAGTGAGGGTTGCAAACTAATAAACTGAACGATACAGAATCAGACATTGCGAATTAAACTTCACAGAGATAACAATAGGAGGTGCCCCATTCATTCTAGGATAACCTTGCGTGACATGTGTAGACATGATGAGTGATAAGATTTACATATACATATACAAGAGTACTAGAATACAAATATATACAATATTAGCGTGATAGGATAACGTGATGAAGACTACTCACTTCGTTGCTGTATCTGGCCAGCTCGGAGATGTAGTTCTGGTGCTCCTCGCGGATCTGCGGCAGGTGCACCATCAGGTCGGCTTGCGGGGACAGCGGGTTGGGGCTCGAGGACAGCGGCCATCTGGAGCGTACCACCCTCATAAACTCTAACCCTCACCAGCTCTTATAAGGGGTTTCGAGAAGCCCGCGAATTTCAAAGGAGAATGCCGATTTTTGTATGAAAATTGGGCTATACCTTTAAAACATTAGAAATATTCTCAATATTATGTAAAAAAAGATTAGTAAGATATTAACGTGAAATCAACGGGTCTGCCCGCGAAATTCAAAATTTTCGTGGTTTTTTGCAATTTGTACGCTAATTAGACACGATAGGCTTATGGCAATCAATTTGCGAGAATGACAGTATCATCTTTACATGATTATATCAAAATCTTTGCATAAAAATGTGCATCCTAGGAAATTAGTCCGAGTATCGAGTTTTATGAGAGTAACTCACAAATCTTGGACTAATTTCTTTAACTCGACACTTTCGAGCAGAGATTTTTATATAAACACGTGAAGAAGATATTGGGATTATCGCAATTTGACGGCCATAAGCCTATTATGTCTTATTAGCTTAAAAATCGCGAAAAACCACGAAAAATTTGAATTTCGCGGGCACAGCCGTGGTGTGCTCCTTAACAGGGAATTTGTAATAATCTGATTTTCTAAAGTGGTTAATTTTCTAAGTTTTATAAGTGGTATGGCGGTTATACATGTTTCGAAACGTTTACTTTTTTTATAATACTGTTTACGTAGATAGGTAGCTCACAGCAAACACATAATGATGGTTGAAACTTGTATTGCATAGATCACATGATAATCAATTACAAAGGACGTGAAAGCGCGTTACATAGGCGCTGCCGTGATTCGCCATATTAGAATTCTGTCCGGGGTTCACACGCGGCACGAAGGTCGAATAGGTATTGGATGGTGATGCATCTCATGTCCTTTTCACACTAACTAGATACACCGTCGGAGCGTCGCGAACAAATACTTTTAAACGCTTTTTCACATTTCACTAACATAAATATATGTAATATTAAAATTTGAAAGAAGATTCTTCATGCATACGTGCTTGAGACGCAGAGTAACGCAAATCCAGGTCCATTTTGTGGCATTCTCCTTTAGTTATTGAATGGAAGCAGGCGTTATTTCGCGGAAATCCATAATTAGCAGGATAGATAAATTTGTTTTGTTATAATCCGCTACTTGAAAAGATTCCTTAAGGTACAATATGCAGGAACACTGCTCACATGAAACACCGCGCTTCAAAATTTCGGACATAAGTCGATATAGAATTTGCAAACAAAATCTTTTGCATGCATGTATTTACATATAAATATTTTGAACCTAGTAAGGCCTAGTAAGGTAAGATTTTTATGGTACTGGCACACCCTTTAAGCTATATATGGATTTTTTAAGTTGACCGTACCTACTTGCTACTTGTAGCTTTATACCTAAAACGCAGATCTCGCCTTAAGAAAGACGACAGCGATGTCCATCAGTGGACGTCAATGACAAAATACGCTACACTGAGAGGACGGAAAAGATGTGACGTATGTTGAAGCAGAAAATTTCTCAAATATCGCGTCGTTACCGCCCACAACAGTACGGTACCACTGACAGCACATAATATTGTCGCGTACATTGGCGCCATTTTATAGTTTTGACAAATTAAAAAGACGGCTTCAGGGCGGAGCCTAAAAATGCATGCCAGACGTCACTAAGTGCTGATCCTTTATATGTTTAATCAATGGACGTAGATATACTGAAGGCACTGATATGTATCTCTGGATTCATGATTCCATACGTTTGACAGTTCATTTTTTGTGCCGATTTGAAGCGCCTCCCCCGAGCGTCCACGGTACTACATTGACATTTGTTGGAAGTGGACCGTCGTCTTGAACGTCATTTGATTTTAGTTCCATAGACACTCACGCCAGGTTACGCAACAATCAGCGCCAAAATGGCGAAAATCAAGTGTCTTCATTTTTACGTTGACAGTCAGCTATCCAGAGTATATTCTTTATACTCTATGGAGATCAGTGTCTGAAGGGCACAACTTACTTGCTGGGATCGTAGTGTTTGGACCTCTTGATGTAGTTGAAGGGAGCTATTTGCATATCACCGAACAGCGGCACCACTTCCAGATTCTGCACAAAAATAGTCAAGTCAAAATATCTTCACATAGGCCTAATAATATCTGGGTGACCGAGCTTCGCTCGGTAGTTTAACTACTGGCTAATAGATGGCAGCAGGAGTCATATTTTTATATTTTTTGGTAAATTCGACTTTTTCTAAAAATGAATCCTAGCTAGATCGATTTATCGCCCCCAAAACCCCCTGTACGAGCTAAATTTCATGAAAATCGTTCGAGCCGTTTAGAGATCCAGATTATATAGAATAGCTCATTTAAAGGTATAGGATACAGGCACTAGTAACAAGTCGGTATTACATTTGTTGCATATGAATTGTGATAGCTACAAGTCGACTTAAAACTAAGTTTACGAGGTTTCACAAACGCGCCTTGCCGCTGAGAAGAAGCCCACAACAAACTCAGCCGGGTTTTTTTTTATGTTATCACCATTTAACATAATAAGTATAAATACTAAATAGGCTAGCAACAACAACAGAGCAATTTATTACATAACAGTCACTTCCAAGGGGTTGTGTCGCTAATATAGTCCTTAATATTGTTACGGATAAACCTTATTGCAAATAAAACAAGGTTCATAATGGCTCGTTCCTAGAACTACGTACTAGAAAGAACCTTATTACAAGCAGCATAGGTTTCATTATTGCTCGTATTGACTTTAAATTGTAAACAAGGTCAATGACTTCTACGAACAATGGACAATGGACTTCTGGTAGCTACGATATCGAGAAGGTTCTACCCCTCGGATAAAGAAGCGAAGTTCGAATATTCGCGAATTCGTTCGGCTGGGTATATAAGCGCGGTTGAGCGCCCCTGATTGAGGGACGAGAAGAGCGAACAAGCGAAGCCAGCGATCAAGAGCGAAGAGGAAGCGAACCACTTCAAAGACCAGGGACATTGGATACTGGAAGTGCAAAATAAAGTGTTTTCAAGAGTCACGTGTTTTTCTCCAAATCGTCGAACCCAGCACGTAACAATATTGTAGTTTGTGGGAGGCTTCGGCCGTGGCTAGTTACCACCCTACCAGCAAAGACGTACCACCAAGCGATTTAGCGTTCCGGTGCGATGCTGTGTAGAAACCGTTGGGGTGGCTTTACTTACCCCTTCCAAGTTAGTACCTACGTTAACATCTTCGGCTGCATCATCACTTACCATCAGGTGAGATCGCAGTCATTTACTAACTTGTATAGGGGGAAAAAATACTGGTAAGACTCAAAAATGTTGTCAAACGTGTGTGAAGCCTTCCAAACCGCACTTGACAAGCGTGGTGGGCTGTGGAGCAACCCGTCTCAATTCGAGAGGAGAGCCTTTCTCAGCTGTGGAATCTATCTAAGGAAACTTGTGTTCTTGGGACGAAAAGATACAAAGTAATAAAGAAATTAACAAATAAACATGCAAGATACGCAGTAAAAACATGAACCTTCTTAGCAGTCGGATAAAAAAAACTAGTCCGCCATGTTGGATTTATATTTTAGTTAAATGATATAAAATTGGAAAACAAGATTAATTGCATGTGTGTATTAAGATTAATTGCATGTCTGCATAAAAATATTTATTTTGAACTTATTGGTCATTGAGTTAAGGTTGACATTGCTAACAATTTATGATGCTTTCACATCGTTTTAGCCTTTAAGCTTTGTATGGACTTTTGACTTCGACAGTACCTTAAAAATCCTATCGATGCGGTCCAATCGCAGCTTCTTTTTCTGATCCAATCTATTGATGTTGCAGATTTCCGAGTCCATCAGGAAGAGACCGAATCCCATCACCTAAGAAAATTGTATAAAAATTAATGCAATGTTTTTTTTAACAGGGTATAGTAGGTATTGGGTACTTTCACTGGTTTGCTTTTGTAAGACGATAAAAAAGTCACCGTGTATAAAAAAAAAAAACTTTGTTTCCAAGATGTTGTTGATGGTGTTTACCTTAACTAGCATGTGCTTCTCGGAGGGTGTGAGGTACATTTTGGTCTCGAACATGTGCACACAGATGTTGACGACGTCCGCCAGCAGTTCTTCGTAACCTGACAGAAACATAGGTATTCGAAAATTAAGGTGTGCCCGCGAAATTCAAATTTTTTGTGATTTTTCGCGATTTTTAAGCTGATAAGACGTAATAGGCTTATGACAGTCAAATTGCGATAATCCCAAGATCATCTTCACGTATTTATATAAATCTCCGCTTGAAAGTGTCGAGTTAAAGAAATTAATCCGAAATTTGCGAGGTGCTCACTTAAAACTCTTTACTCGGACTAATTTCCTAGGATAAACATTTTTATGCAAAATTTTTGATATAAACATGTAAAGAAGTAACTGCCATTCTCACAAAACGACTGCCATAAGCCTATTGTAATGTATGTATGTGTAATTAGCGTACAAATTGCAGACAACCACGAAAATTTTGAATTTCGCAGGCAGACCTGTTGAGTTCGCCTCAAATCCCGACGTTAATATATCCTATCCTATACTTACCTTCTAAACGCGAAAGTTTATAAGTATGGATGGCTGCTGTCGCTAGGTTTGAGAATCGTAGTGTTGTACATAGTTTCACGATGGACTCTGACGAAAAAACACTGCTCGATTTGTACAAAAACATACATGTGCGCAGCACTAGTCGATCGATGAAATGACGCGCGGCGGCAGCGCGTTGTTTTTTTTTTACACTATACAAGTTAGTACTTGACTGCGATCTCACCTGATGGTAAGTGATGATGCAGCCGAAGATGTTAACGTACTAACTTGGAAGGGGTAAGTAAAGTCATCCCAACAGTTTCTACACAGCATCGCACCGGAACGCTAAATCGCTTGGCGGCACGTCTTTGCTGGTAGGGTGGTAACTTTAGCCACCAGACCTAAACCAATTTAGAAATTATAAAATTCCAAAATGGCCCGTGGCGGGAATCGAACCCGCGACCTCCCACTCTAATCCGAGCGCATCTTCTTCTTCCTGTGGATAAACTATCCCCGGTCCCTATGCTAGCAAATTCTACTAGAATTCATGAAATACGTCTCATTCTTACCATTGATCTTCTCCAAGGCGTCTTTGACAGTGTCTCGGATCTTGTTCTGCGTGGCGAGGAACATGGACAGGTTCTGCGACTCCTGCAGGCTTTGGCTGTCTGACATCACCTTCAGGAACTGAGCGGCTCTGGAGAATGAGAATAAATAATTGGCCAATCAGAACTGCCGGGTTATGGGTACCTTTCATTTGTTCCATGGAACAAAAAGATGATGTCAAGTTCCTGGGAACAAATTTAGCCTATCGAATCAAGTAACATCTTACATCTTTGCATACATTACTTTATTATTAATATATTCATACACCAATATGGAAGAATGTATAAGAGTCACAAATATCATGTAAAATCTTAATTTTACCTACATACTTATGAATAATTTTTAAGCTATTGCATAGCTTCTATCGCGGGCCTTGACGGGTGGACCGAATCCAGAAAAACCGTAACGAAAATAACCTGCCACTCCTAAAGTAGAGCTTTTGGTACTAGGCTAGCATGAAAGCAAGGAGCTCAACTCCACAACTTTTTATTTCAAAAAGTCATTAAAAAGTTCTGCTATTTTTCGATAGATGGCAAACTAAAAACTAAAAAGTTTGTGAAATTGCACCTGGTACCAAAAGTTCTACTTTTCGATTGATGGCAAAACTAAAAATAACTTTAAATTCTATGCAATAGCTTTACCGCGGCAGTCTCCGAGTGCCACACGCCTTTTTTTTTTAATAGTTTGTTTGAAAGTGTTTGCAAAATATCTGGTGGGAACAAGTGTTTAGTTCGTTTTAAATACAAGACCACACGTCTGTCCTCTAGCATCATTTACTCGTATAGGTAATAATATCTGGGTGACCGAGCTTCGCTCGGTGGCCAATAGATGGCAGCAGTAGTCATATTTTTATTTTTTTGGTAAATTCGACTTTTCTTGAAAATGAATCCTAGCTAGATCGATTTATCGCCCTTAAAACCCCCTGTATACTAAATTTCATGTAAATCGTTGGAGCCGTTTCCGAGATCCAGATTATATAGAAATATATATACAAGAATTGCTCGTTTAAAGGTATAAGATATGTATGTATATAAACACTGAGCTGACTATCATGATGCTTCGCGGTTTCACTAACTTAGGTTTCGAGCAAAGACAGAACATAATAATTATTCATTATCCATTCTCACCTTCTATAAGTAGAATAATCATTCTTCACAGAGCTCTTCATGTTCTTCAGTTCGTCGAGCACGGCGAACATGTTGACGAACTTCCCCAGCGTGAGGAGGTACGCTTCGGAGACGAAGTCGCGACGCTTTTCCGCGTGGCAGAGCCGCCGGACTTCGCCGCAGAAGCGCTCGATCGCTTTGCGCTACCGGAGAAATTACATTTCGTTAATAACAGAAGCAAATTCTCTCTATTATCACTCATAATGCGATAGGACGACAGCTCCGCCACAATCGGAGAGAGATTCTCTCCGAGGCATGAGGATTGAGGGTATAACACCGCCACTTTCCAACCTCAGTGCTACTAATAAGAATTTCCTATAGAACTAGGAAACAATATGGACTGGCCCCGTCTAAAAAATCAGCGTGACTATTTTCAATCCGTCAAGTAGCGTTTAAGATGGCGTCACCTATGATAGTAACTTGACAACAAATCTTGGTGCTCATAATAGCGCCGCATGTCACGCAAGGCTAGGCTAGAATGCTAGGCAAGGCTAGGATAAAAGACCCAATACGTAATTAAGGGATTATCCTTTACTTTTTGAACGATCGCGGTTACCTCACATTGCGTTCTAGCAGTAGAGTAATGGTCGTTTTCACCAACACTTTAAGAAACGCCTAAGCAGATAAGTGACAGTTTTCACTTCCAACAACTGTCACCTAAGCGCTTAGGTGTCTCTTAAAATGTTGGTGAAAACGAGCAGTAGTGCTTTTGAAGACCATAGCCGCCATCTCTTGAAATCAAAATCAAAATATCTTTATCTCACATAGGCCTAACATACAGGCTCTTGCAAACGTCGGTATGACATTTCTTGCATAAGAATGGTGATAACTACAAGTCGACTTAAAACTAAGTTTACGAGGGTTCCAAATGCGCCCTGCCGCTGAGAAGAAGCCCACAACAAACTCAGCCGGGTATTTTTTTATGTTATCACCATTTAACAAAAGAACTATAAATACTAAAAATAGGCTAGCAACGACAACAGAGCAATCTACCACTTATCAGTCAATTCCAAGGGGTTGTGACGCTAATATAGTCCTTAATATTGTAATATGCCTTTTGAATGAGTTTAGGCTTGACAAACCCTTTGAATTTATTAAGTGACATTTCAGATACATGATGTGGTAACTTATTATAAAATCTTATACAGTTGCATGCAAATGATTTGCTAATTTTAGATAATCTTGTGCTGTTTAACACGAGCTTATGCTTGTTCCTGAGATTAATGATATTCAGGTCGCATTTATTAGTAAACTTATTAATATTCTTATGTACATAAATTATACCTTAACAAGGACACTAAGATAAGCCATGGGCAACGAAAAAGGGACAGTGCTGGTAATCTGGTACGGAACAGGGAATATTCAACAGACCTGGAAGTACATGAACTGCAGCAGCTTGTCCACCTCGGGCGCCAACACCTGCACGGTCCTCTCGTAGATGTGCACGCGGTCCGGCTGCTCGTTGGAGCGCGGCTGCGGGATGGCGCGGCTGCAGCACCTCCAGGTGTACAGCATCACGGCGTGCGCGTTGCCCTCTTCCAGCAGCTCGTTCTGGAAGTAACCACCAGCTGTTAGAGCAAAGCTTTGCATACCTTACTAAATGCTGGAATATGTGAATAGAGAATTCAGCTAATAAGCCATGATAATTTGTTTATTTGTGCTTGACAACAATCATGTCCTATGGAAGGCCTAGGTTTTCGTAACATTTTTGTAGACATTTGTTACATCCCTGATTCTAACAAACTCTTCAGCTGCACAATATTAGTATTTAGATTAGGGATGTTATGGATCTATAATTTCGGATCCGGATATGGATATGGATATTGGTAAAAAATAATTTCGGTTTCGGTTACTGTTATAGATATTAAATTATTTCGGATATCCGATAGTTTCAGTTACAGATTAAATATCCATAACAACACTAATTTAGATAGTATAATATACAGGGTGATGTAAAAAATACCAAATCGCTATCGGCCTGAATGTGTTCACATTAAAACTAACAACTTATGTTCTAAGACTTTTTTTATTACTCGATATTTTGAGAAATATCAAATATTCAATGTTTTACAGAGATACTCTAAGTGTTCCTACTCTGTAACATCAGCAAGTGGCAACGGCGCGGCGCGCCGTCCAGTGCGCGTTCTAGCAGCGCGAAACCGCAACAGTGTAATTTCACTTTGCAGAAATAATTTTTTTTTGTATAATATAAATTAATATAGATTTGGTTTTTTTATATAATCCTGTATATTATTGTGCATAAGTCTTACCAGGTTGGCATGCACGGTGGCCTCCTCAATGTACTTAGCGATGCCGGTGACAAACCCATTCCTGTCCTCAAAGTTGGTGTCAAAATTGGCCTGGTAGAGGATAGAGCAGGGAGCTGCTTCGATGCACGGCTGCTCATCTGCAACATCAAGTAAATAAAGCTTACCACCTTCCATTCAAAAGAAGTTACAGATTGTCTAATCTAAAAATGAACACCCCTTCACATGTTTGGATACAGCATTAAATTATTGTAGGGGAACCGCTGCAACTTTTAAGAGGGTTAAATAGAAAGAGTGAACGCTAAAGAGTCATAACCTCAAGCTATCACAAAGTTGATGGCCTGATACCCATTCGCAAAAGATTATTGTCACAAATAACTTAGAATACAAGAGCGAGCGAAGCAAGTTCGGTACTTTAGGGCACCCCGACTCAGATAAGGGATAGGTGACAAAGAGGATCATCTACTGAGTGGTTATTTTATTTAAGACCACCCAGAAATAAGAGCTGCGCAAAGCGTGGCTCCGTCTACCGAGCTTTTAATAGGGTTAAAGATATAATAATCTTTTAAGAAATTTTCAAGGCTACCGATTTCGAAACCCTTACTGAACCAATATGAGAATGGAGATTTTGGAGAAGTTTTGATGAAAAACATGTACATCATGTAAAGAATTTTGTAGAAAATAACAATCTTGTGTTTTTCTTTTTGATAGATATTTAAAATGGACCGTAATACTTTTCATACTTTTTTCTTGCTTTCTTTTGTGTAATAACATTACATTAAGTGGTAAGTCAATATAAGCTGAATCATAACCATCATGAAATAAAGAATTTTTCTATTGTATTCGAAGTTCAAAGTAAAACATTTCCTTTTTTACATTTGATTGAAGAATTAGTGTGCCATGCATATAAGTCATTTTTTGTCAGTTATCATCCTTGTGAAAGTTTGTATGGATGTTCGCTACACTTTTACGCAAAAACTACTCGACCGATTTGGCTGAAATTTGGTACAGAGGTACACAATACCCCGGATTAACACACAGGTTATTTTTTTTTTGTTTTAGCCCTGAAGAATATATGGATCCCACGGGATTTGTGAAAAAACCGAAATTCACGCGGGCATAGCTGCAGGCACCTGCTAGTAGGAAGATATAATATGTAGACAGCATAGTTTTTTTTTTATTATAGATAGGCTTGCGCTTGACTACAATCATATCTTATAGACAGAAATGATGAGGTCTAGGATGGAGCGCGCTTGCCTAGAAAATGCCTATTCACTCTTCTCTTGAAGGCACCCAGGTTGTACTTGGCTGGGAACACGGAAGCTGGAAGGGTGTTCCACACCTTAGCGGTACGTATCAGAAACGTGGAAGAAAATCGTTTCGTTCGAGCTTGCTGGACATCAACCACATAAGGATGCCACTTCTCCCGGCGTCTTGCGGTTCTATGGTATGAGTATGGTATGAGTTTGATTCATATAAAGCCGAAAGATAGGAAATTACATCACTATGAACATAAAATACGATAAATAACTAGATAAGTATCGACCGGATATGTAGCAACCATTAGTAACAATCAAGTTATTACGATTTGTAACACTCACCTGGCAAAGTTAACTCGTCCAGAACATCGACGTTGCTCAGAGCATCCGAAAGAGACACTTTTTCACTAACAGACATGATTATTTTGGTCTGAAACCGATTTTATGTTCAATTCTTTCCCAAACTAATTTAAGTTTATGCACTAAAATTAAACGTTAAAACACTGTGAAAGCTCACATGGATATTAAATTTATCTATCAAAATTCTTTAGAGAATGAAATTAATGTATATTTATTAATTTATCTAGAATTTTAGATAGATACCTAAATGATTACAAATTTGTAGTTTTACACCATAGACATAAAACACTATATAGTGGTTTTACACTTTAGCATAGAGTATATTCCGTAGACAGAGAAAAGCTATAGACGCTGGTAAAGCGTGTCGCAAAAAGAGACAAAAACTAACCTTTAACACTACACCGCACCATGATTTTTTGTTTTGAATCGTTGTAATAATATGTGTAAGTTTATAAAAGTGTTCAAAACCTAATTTAACTTGAATCGGACATAACATAATCGTAAAAACTGAATTATAAAGTAATACGATAGCTAACTGTTGGTCCGCTGTCAAACTTTGTTTAGCAAAGTAGTGTGACTAAAACATAAAAAACGTGACACGCTACGTGAAACAAAAGATCTTATCGTTCTATTTCTTTTCTTTACACGACATCGGCGTAAGTTGCTCTTTGTCTTGTGTGAATGAAACATAAGATAACAATTTGTCTATAGCTTTTCTCTGTCTACGGTATATTCACTGTACCACCACACAGATCACAGCCGCACCATAGACAAGTAACAACAAATACCTGTCACTGTCAGACGTCAGTTGACACTTGGCTTGGTCCACAGCTACTTTATCTGACTTTTTTTAATTTACGGCGTGGAATCCTGTCTTTATGACCTTTGAGATGATCAAGAGATGATCATTACATTACAGTGCGACAAGGCTATCATGGCGCGTGTAAAACGTAGTGATTATAATATACTCTTTGGCCCGGCTAGGGTAATAATGTTCTGTGCTTTGGGCGCGTGGCCAAAATAAAATCGGAAATAACGCCAGAATAATACTTTCCCTTTGGATGTCCGGGTTTAAGCAGGCCATCTTCACTTATCACGTGATCGACCACGCTACAGGTAACCGTCTCAACGTACTTATTTCAGAAAGCCGCCGCGCGTCGGCTATGTTGCACGCGTTAGTACTTGTACCTACGGACAGCGAGCCTTCTGTAGGTACCGTTAGGTACTATTACGTATTCCGTGGTTTAAGTCTAATTCCCCTCCCCGTGAGAGCCGTTTCAATTTTGTATGCGTTTTTTGGGGTATGTGCACACAATATCAGTAATAACTTGAAACTTTGTTGATTCACATGTTCTCAAATGGTTTCATTCGACTGGGTAGAATAATCTCCATCGCTAGATACCTAATCCTATACATTTAAACGAGCAATTCTTGTATATATATTTCTATATAATCTGGATCTCGGAAACGGCTCGAACGATTTTCATGAAATTTAGTATACCGGGGGTTTTGGGGCCGATAAATCTAGGATTCATTTTTAGAAAATGTCGAATTTACCAAAAAAATAAAAATATGACTACTGCTGCCATCTATTGGCCACCGAGCGAAGCTCGGTCACCCAGATATTAATGATGTAAAACGTTAAAGTAACACAGACAAAAATGCCTGAAATTAAAAAAACATTCCCCCAAAAAATTTAAACTTGAAGTTATTGGTAAATTTTGCAGAAACGGGATCGCTAAGACCATATTTTTTTGTAGTAAATCGATACCTTTTGAGTTAAGCAATACAACAACACCAACATTTTGTCTGTAAGTTAAAACAGACTTTCAAGTTAAATAAAAATAAATAAAAACAGTTTGTGTAATTTATATTTTACTCCTTACAAAATACAAAACTTAAAATCGTACTGGACCATTTCTGATTCAACTGAGATATTAAATTATTAATGAATTATATTATATTCATACCAAATAATTTATTAAACATACATTAATGTGCGACATCTGTTTTGATGATCAAAATCAAAATTCATAGTCTGTTCAAAGAGAGAGCCATCGCAAATATTGGGGCACAGATATCACACTACTTTTAAATTCGCGTCGCTGGCGGATCTGTATGAAAAAATATTACTTTATTACAAACGAGAATAAAAATAATGACGTACACTGGAAAAAATATTAAATCCCAACAAATATTTACAAAGTTACAGGCCTTTAAGTTTAGAGTGGGAGTCTTCTCTTTCTTGCAAAAGGAAAATTTGTATGAAGCCGTACCATTGATCAAACATACTATAGGATCAGGGGGCCTACCACCATGACCCAAAGTAATATTATTGTAATATAGTTTTAAAATTTCCGTACTGACATTGTATGAAAATGTCAAAACAATATAATATTACAATAATATTGCTTTAAATCACGGTGGTAGGCCCCCAGCACTTACTGCCGTCACGCCTACATTTTTAGAGTCCGCCTTGAAACCGTAATATGTTTAAGTTGTCAAAACTGTAAAATGGCGCTAATGCATGCGACCGACAGCGGTATGTGCCGTCAGCGGTACCGAAAGGTAAGAAGCGCGACACCATATTTGAGAAATTTTTGGCTTCAGCATACGTCACATCTTTCCCGTCCCCTTAGCGTAGCGTATTTCGTCACTGAGCAGCACGAATCCACTCTAGCATAAGTAATGTGTGACGTCACAGTTCAATGTCGCTGTCTAATCAGAAATATTTAAATGCTTACAACTTTTTTATTTGATCAATTTAGTAAGTTACTCTGAATGAACTGAGTTTTATTTGTATATATAAAAATTTTAAAAACATTAAATAACATTTTTTAATAACTACGACAAAATAATATATGAAACATAACATAGCTATCGAATTTTGCATCGCACGATTTTGTTGAAAAACCCCATAACTATGGAAAAAGATTAACGCAGCTATACTTAAACAAAGTAATACAATAGTATAACATATTATCTTAAATTAAATGAGTCCCAAAAATCAATGAACTGTACAACAATCATCCAAAACACTATTAAATAATGTCAAGTTTTCGAATTCAGGAGTAAGTCTAAGTTATTGCAAACTCGTGACATTAAAAACCCTCGCCTGCAGCTCGGGCTTATTATTACTAACAGCTCGTTTGCAATAACCTACTTTCCACCCTTGAATCACAATGTACTAGTACCATTCAGTATATACTATTTCAATCATCTCTTTAAATTTAACACAAAGTAGTATTTATAGAATCCCTACAACTTGTATATATCTAAAATAAAAATAACAGAGGTCTGATTGCGTAAGATAAACGTTTTCATCGTTATCGTAATCTTTAGCAAATTCTGCCTCCCGATTGGCTGACATAAATCAGCGGAACAATTAGCGGGCAGAATTTGTTTACGAATAAGATGAATACGTTTTTCTTACACAATCTAGAGGCTGGTCTAAAAATAAAATAGTGCTCTATAACCCGTTTACAATATATTCTGTGGACCTGGCGTCGATGACGTCACGTCGTGTCAGCGCTCTGATATGGTGCGCAAACAATGCTCACCGGGGCGAGCGCGGGGAGGTGAAAGGAGAACGGGAAGGGAGTACGCATTCCAGCGCGGTCCACAGATATTGTAACCGGGTTATACATCAGTTTCAAAATGTTCCCAGGGGAATAGTTGAGCACTATATCAGGGCTTTTAATTTGTTTAACCTAAAATGTACCAAACAAATAATATTAAATATCTAAATCGCAAACATAACAGTACCTTTCAATACAGACGTTGAAAGTACGTCATTTCCTCATGACCCACGCATTCGGTTTGTCGACCCAAGCCGAAGGCGCGATGTTAAGTGTTGAAGCGTTAACTGTCAGTATTTTAAGGGGGCCATCCGGGCGCGAAAATTCTAACTTCATTTAGTTTTTCCCTATAGTGGGCTAATTATACATCGCAGGCTTATGGCAATGAGTTTTGCGAGCACATCATTTATGCATCTACATGTTTTTAATAAAAACTCTGCTCAACAATACTCATTTACTTCAAATTGGTTCCCGATAGCTCGACATCTGGGAAACTGCAAAAAAATATATTTCGGGAACCAATATGAGGTGAGTTGTAATTTTCGAGCAAAGTTTATATTAAAAACATGTAGATGCATAAATATTATGCCCGAAAAATTCATTGCCATAAACCTACAATGTATTGCCTTGCGAAAAACTAAATAAAATTTGAATTGCCCGGGCTGGTAGGGCCCTCAACTCGCAAGAATGGAAGTTAATTAATTCAATTTAAGCCACAGACAAGTAAATAAAAAAATTAAAACATACATAGAAAAAAAAAAAAAAAAAGATTCCGACGAATTGAGAACCTCCTCCTTTTTTTGAAGTCGGTTAAAAAAACACGACTCCCTGTGGTAAAACGACTTTTTCAAAAAAAAAATATAGCCTATTATGTTACTCGGACTGATGTAAGGATTCTAATGATACCCCACATGTCCAAATCTATTCGGCCGTTCGGAAGTTACGGTGGAATAAAGAAACTCACATACATACATGAACTCTAAAAACATTACACTCCTTTTTTGGGCAGTCGTGTAATTAATGTCGTTTTCAGGCATTTTGAGATTCTTTTAATTAATTTCTCTCTATTTTTTATTATTTTCATTGAGTTGCACCAAAAGTAAATAAATACATACGAGTATATATATCTGGATGTTACACACATCGCAATCTAGCCCAAAGTAAGCGATAGCTTGTGTTATGGGTACTAGATAACTGATAAATATACATACATTATAAATACATATGAATATACATAAATATAATATAATTATATAAAACACGCAGACACTGGAAAACATTCATGCTCATCACACAAACATTTACCAGTAGTGGGAATCGAACCCACGACCTCCGACGCAGACGCCAGGTTCTGGAACTACACTTAAAACTCGATCGGTACCTCTTGCACCACTAACGTATACTGATTTTGTTTGCCACCCACATTCAGCTGTACATTAATACGTTCTCCATTGATTGATGGACTTATAGGTAGACCATTTAATGGTCTGTTAAGCCTGGCATCGTTAACCGATGTATTAAATCGGGCATCATTAACTGTTGCATTGATTAATGGTCTGATAAGCCGGGAGTTATTGACTGTTGCATTGTTTAATGGTCTGTTTAACCGGGCATCATTAATTGTTGCATTGTTTAATGGTCTGGTAAACTGGGCATTATGAATATTTGCATTGTTTATTGGTCTGATAAACCGGGCATTATTAACTGTTGCATTGTTTAATGGACTGATAAACCGGGCATTATTAACCGTTGCATTGTTTAATGGTCTGGTAAACTGGGCATTATTAACTGCATTATTCAACAGTCTGTTAGGCTGGGCATTGTTAGCCACAGGATTATTTAATGGTGGTGCTGGTGAAGTGTTCAAGAGTCTTTTTAAATGGGCATTATTAGTATTTCCTGAAGGCCTGGTAAATCGAGTCACATTACCTGTGGCATTGTTTAATGGTCTGTTAAGCTGGTCATTAATTAACGGTCTGTTAAGATGAACGTCATTAACTGTTTTACTGTTTAACGGTCTGTTAAATCGGCAATGACTTCGCATTGTATTAGTGTACTGCCTAACAGGGGGCTTAACTGATAACTGGCCTTCATAAGCAGCTACATTATTTGAGTTTACGTTAAAACTGTTATTTCTAACAGGAACATTGACTGGTACATTAGGTATTGATTCATCATTATTTATAACCAAAGTGTTATCATACTCTGTCAGCTCCACAATGGGCGCCGGTATATCGAAGTCTACAGCGTTCATATAATCATCATCATCATCATCTAATGATATGATATCATCAAATCTGTTATGATGGTAGACATCTGGCGTGTCCAACTGTATCTCTGGTCTCGCATCTTGGAAAGGCGGCTCTGGGCGGTTGATTCGGATGCAATTGTGGTTCTGCAGGAGTGAGGGCAGAGCAAAATCTTCTTCGCAATCCGCGCAACGCAGTTTACCTTAAAAACATAAAGACCATTTAAGAATTTTGTCATGCAAGGCTAGGCTAGAATTAATGAATGGGGCTCCTCCTTAGTTCTGTTTTTGCTGTACGGTTCAAGATATCACTGTCAAGTATAAACAGGGTGATGACAGACGGACGGAGAATTCTAATAGAGTCTAGTCTAGAATTATTATTAGGTATTTAGCAATGGAGATTATTCTACCCAGTCGAATGAAACCATTTGAGAACATGTGAATCAACAGACTTTCAAGTTATTACTGATATTGTGTGCACATACTCAAAAAAACGCATACATAATTGAAATGGCTCTCACGGGGAGGGGGTGAGGGGGCGCCCCCGCCTTTATAGGAAATTTTTTGCTTGTAATGGGCCATAGAACACTCCCTTAAATTATTGCTAGCTCGAACCCGGACACACTGTATATAGTGATATTTAAAAAGAGAGGAAAACCGGGGTTTTTAAAATTTCAAAATAAGATAGCAATAGAGAGTAATCATAATATGATACCCTATATTATGAAAGGGTGTAATTTGTATGTTCTAAAACAGATTTTTATTTATTAGATTACAAATAACAACAAAACAAAAAGATGATTGAGGCTTAATAAGCTGTACAATTACCTTTACTTGTGTTCATAAATGACATTAAACTTTCTTTTTGTATGCCATGTACCGCAACCATGTGCCGCCTCACTATGTAATTGGTTGAGAATAATTTTAGACAAAGCTGAAACAAATAGAGAAATAATAATAAATATTATTGAAATGAAACGAAATTAAATTATTGTTAGATAAAATGATAGACATTTATTTCATACGAGCCTCGACCGCCAGAATTTCGATTTTTCACCAATTTGTAGGAACCAGGAATTTTTCTGGGATAAAAGTAAAAAAGTAGCCGTATCTGTTAAATAATCCAATGTATCAAATTTCAAATTTCAGCGAAATCGGTTCAGTGGTTGCAGGGAGAAGAGAGAGGTTGTGGAAACACACACACACATGCACACAGACATACACATGCAGACCCACACTCACACAAATTTTCACCATAATAATACTAGCTTTGGCCGCAACTCAGCTTGTGTAAATTTCGAGTTTTTACTAATTCCACGGGAACCATGGATATTTGCGGGATAAAAAGTAGCCTATGCATTAATCCAGGGTATAACCAATCTCTATTTTAAATTTCAGCCAAATCAGTTCAGTGGTTTTGGAGTGAAGGAGTAACAAACAAAAATAACTAAAATTGGCAATTGAAAAATTAAAATAACTGAAAACACCCATGCTTATAACAATTTAAAAATTACCTCACACTTATGATTTTTCACAAGTATTCTTTTCTTCTTTTCAGCTACTATTGGTTTTGTTGAATCTACATTATCAACGTCAGTAACAGAGCTATCAGGAATTTTGTCATTTGGTAATATTAATTTTTCCAAAACAACTTTAGGTTGAAAGAACGCTGGCACTTCATTGATATTGTAATATCTTTTCAGAGCTTGACTCTTCATGTTTGAATTGTTTTGAGTAACATCATCTTTAGGAGCCTCTGTAGTGTTTTCTTTATTATTTAAAGGTTCGCTATTTTTGCTGTTACATAATGTTTCTGTGTTAAGCAGATTGATAGGTCTTGGACTGTCTTGTGGGTTGTTTTTGGCAGTTTTCAAATAATGCGTCCATTTATGCGCTAACATGTCTGTCTCAGTGCTGAATTTCTCGAAGCATTGATCGCAGAAATAGAAATCGCTGTAGCCTGTCATCGCACACTTCTCGTACTCCGGGAACGTGGAAACGTGTTTTAAAATTAAGGTTCTCTCTGAAGCCGTGTGCTCACAGAAAGAGCAGGAGTAAATTGTGTTTTCGCCGTCTATTTGAGTTGTGTACAAGTCTTTTGGTCGACGTTTAGAATGTAAGAACCTGATGTGATGACTTAGGGCGCACTTGTCGTCAAATCTATCTTTACATATGTCGCATATGTAAAAGTCACCCAAATGCTCGTAACTGTGGTCTTTTAGATCCAAAAAATGAAATAAAATTATATGACACGTCTTGCATTCGTACTTTTTGATGATTTTACACGTATCACTCTCACGTCTGTGTTCGTTGTAGCTCTTTTTGTTTGGGAAAAGCAGCCCACACAGGTCGCAGTGCAGTTTCATGTGGACCTTAAAGAATGTACGGTCAACGAAATCTTTGGAGCAGTAAAAACAAATGTAGCACCTACGTTTTTTGTGAACCTCCTTCATATGCCCCCGCAAGGACTTGTAGTTCTCGAAGATCTTCGGGCACTTCCGACACCGGTGATACTCCTTCACCTCGTGCACGATTATCTCGTCCGAAAAAGAGACTTTCTTGCGTATTTTACTCTCGGGTCTAATCAACAGGACGTGCTTGTTCTCTTGGTGATTCAGGAGCTTCTTTTCACTCAAATACACTTTCTGACAGATATTGCACGTGAAATGCACAACATTTTTCGTGTCACTAACATAACTCCCATTGGAATAACTCATAAATTCCTCCTTCAGTTTTTCCAAGTTTTCCCGCTTCACTTGAACGGTGCATTTCTTGGCGAATTTCGAAATCTCATGGACCGCTACGAAGGTGGGTTCTCTCAAATCCGGCGCTAAATCCTCCATTTTGCGCTTTTTATGCAGAAAAGGCCTGATATCAATCCTTTCACAACTGACTCTGGCTACCTTTTCGAAGCCGCGAAAAATTTCCAGGCCCGACGCCAGATCGCCAACGGCGTTTTTCTCCGGTTTGTACATGTCCAGCGAATCACGGATGTGTCCATTGTATTTTTTGGGCATTAATAGGAAGGAGCGAAACTTTATAAACTTATTAAATCAGTAAAAATTAATGTTATTTTGCAAATTTGCTAAATCGTCAACAACATGTAGGTACGTGAAATCACAGACCACTGCTCATGCTATGCCGTCTTAGAACAAATCAAGTCGAACCCATACAAACTAGCGATAACTAGCGGTCGTAGTTGAATTAAGTGGCAGTGTTGCTATAACTAAAACCATATTTTACTAAAATGTTTTTTTTAACATGGCCACATTGTAAACATACGTCAAGTCGTCAACTAACAAAAAAAAGATGTCCGCGAATGTATAAACCTTCCGTTCACCGTTGTTCTTTCTGCTTTTGTGATTTTGTGTTGGTTTTGCGTTCGTTGTCGTCATTCGTCATTAGTGCCGCGCCAACGCATCTATATTCGATTGATTTGTATTCATGGCTTTCCGCGTCGAGTTGAATTATCCTCCGCACAAGTGTATTGTGTACAAACTATTTTAGAGAAATTGGACTCATTTTAGTTTTACAGAGAAATTGGACTCAAGTTTATAGTGTTAAGTTTCAATATGTCTTTTATGTCGTGTTGCGTTGTAAATTGCTTCGTTAAACATGGACATGGTATGTAAATCGTTTAATGAAATGAATTAGGTTAGGTTAGGTTGTGTGTGATGTAGTCGTGGCTACTATGTAGTCCTCTAAAAGATCCAACTCACTTAGTCCAACTCCGCTTTCGAATCTGATTCCTCTTATCGATTCCGACTCCTCCTAATGATTCCAACTCCCATGTGACTCCTTTAGTCCAAAGACTGAATCAGTCTTATTGATTCCGAATCCTCCTAATGATTCCAACTCCCGTGCGACTCTTTTAGTCCAAAGACTGAATTAGTCTTAACGATACCTTTATTCACCGAACCTTTTAGACTCTCGGAAAAACGTTGTGTCGAATCGCGAGAGACGACTTTAAAAACACTTACTGAACTACTTAACTATTGCTTCCGAATAATTCCTACATTGAAAATACTTCTACAAAATTTATACTTAAGTTAAACTGCCTTATAATATCCTTAAATTAAATGACGAAGTTTTTAGATAGGACTTTATTTTAAGTACCTATTAGTTATTAAAATTATGTCTGTTTTTGAACTTGTATTTTTTCTAAAAATGGACCTAACTTTTAATATAAGTTGCATAATTACTTACGTAATTTTAAATTCTTCTTAAAAATTAACAATAAACTATAATAACACAATATGTATGAGTAAAGTTAAACAATTTTAAATTTTGTTAGGTTCTCTTAAAGGCTAATATCCATTATCCACTCGCAATACAGAAGTGCGAACGAGACAGCTTGTAGCTGTCTCGTTCGCCTGATGGTACCAAAAACAAACGGAGTCATACTCATGACACGATGTGCCGCGAAAGAGATCGCACCGCACTAACTCAAACCCAAACCGCAAACGAGTCCAGGAGTAGGGACTAATTAAGCGGAGTTGGAATCAATAGTGTGAGCTCGGAGTGGTTAAGAGTTTCGGCTCCGGCTACGGATCTTATTCCTTTTAGTCACTTAGTCCGGAGTTACACACCTCTAGTGTGATGTGATTATTTCACGATCTAGAATTAACGCATTTGTTTCCTTTTTTATAGGAGTGCCTCTTCACCGGTTTCCCAATCCCAACACGGATCAAGAACGGTTCGAAGAATGGGTACGCAAAATCGGCGGAGAAGTTGCAACCTTAGAACAATCTTTCGTGTTCAAGAATAGACGAATTTGTCATAAACATTTTGATAGAAAGTATTATGGATCTAAAAACCGGCTGAGTAAGATTGCTGTACCATCTATTTGTGTACCAGGTATAATATCTATAAGTATTTCCGTCTTCAAAGAGCTCTATTAGGATACTCCGAGATACTCAATCACATCACACTAGTCACTACAGTATGAAGATTGAAAAATCCTCACCTGTAAAAAAACATGGGAATAAGGGGTGACTATTCCCATATCTTTGTATTTTAATAGACGATGAACTAAAGTTGAAAGACAAAAAAAGTATAATATGATAGTAATAATGCCTTATGTATATGTCGCAAGTGGATTGCATAAATGACCACATTACATTACAGCTAGCTGTTTTGTATTGAAAAAATCGCCACAATATAAAACAGCCCTGGTTTTTAACAGCTGTAGTAAGGAGAGTTATGCAATTTGCCTACAATAATATACACATTACGATAATAATAAAATTAAAATGACATGTTTTTTCAAGAGGTTTAATTTTTGTTTCAGATGTGAATTTACCCGTCTCATATGACCAAAATATACTACCTCATAATCAACCAACAGAGTCACTTGAACCATGTGTTGCAAATGATGTACCAATTGTTGCTAGTACTAGCAAAGACTGCAATGAACCTGTTACTCCCCTACCAGAGATTCTAACGCATGTGACTGCAGCCCCATCAAGGAGATCAGGTAAATTTCCAAGTTTTAAACATCATAGAATATAATTATTAAGCTATATTGACTATATTAGTATATAAACTTATGCATAGCAGGACTGATTAATTTGTTTTGCTATTATCCGCTACTTGAAAGGATTCTGTATCTGTATGGTGCAATATGCAGGAACACCATCCACATGAAACACCACACACAATTTTCTATCACTTTCTTCGATGCAGATTTCGTCGTTAGAGATCTCTACGATTTCGCATTGTGAAGTCAACATCCAGAGGATGTCCCGGTGTCGGGACGAAACGTGCGTCGAAGAAAGTGATAGAAAATTGTGTGTGGTGTTTCATGTGGATGGTGTTCCTGCATATTGCACTATACAGAATCCTTTCAAGTAGCGGATAGTAGCAAAACAAATTAATCAGTCCTGCTTATTATGGATTTCCGCAAAATAACGCCTGCTTCCATTCAAAACTTATGCATCTAAAAACATTTCAAATAGATCCAGAGTTCCTAAGAAGGCTTTTGTAGATAACTGCCAACAATTTTATTTTAAAATTATGGCACAGTATGAGACACTTGCATTCAAGCAAGAGGTCCTGGGTTCAATTCCCAGCGTAGCCTACTTCAGAATTTCATAGTATCTAATTTCGGTTAGATCTGGTCTGGTGGGAGGCTTCTTTGGCTGCGGTTGGTTATCATCTTACCGGTTAAAACGCATCTCCAACTGATAGAGTAACCATTAATTAGCCAAATTAATATTATAAACGCTTTGGCAGCATCTTGACTTATCATTAGGTGAAAGTATGTTTTAACCCTAATATAGTTACATACGTAATAATATTTGGTTAACAATTTTGTATGCAAAAATTAAATGTGATGTATTTTATTTTTTTACAGTTTCTATGACGCCTTATGAACTGAAGCTTAAGGAAATAATTACACATTTAAAGAAGCAAGTGCGCAGAACCAAGTTGACAAATAAGTCATTCAGGCAACGGTTAAATTTGGCTAAGAAAAGTGCTAAACATGTTGCAATCAGTTATATGAATAGAACTTTGACAAAGTCAGCTAAAACATTTATTCAAATGCAATTGAAACAGGCAGGTAAAAAAATTAAGGGAAGGCGATTTACATTGGAAGAAAAAGTACTGTCTTTATCTTTATATAAGTCTAGTCCTAAGGCATATCGCTTATTCAGTGAAATATGCATATTACCAAAAAGGACAACACTGCTGAAACTCCTTCAAGAAATTAAACTGGAACCAGGCATTAACAATCACATGTTTTTGGACATGAAAAAGAAAGTCCAGAAATTACCTGAACATCACAGATTCTGCACAATTATTTTCGATGAAATGTCCATAGCGGCAAATTTGACATACGATCAAAGAAATGATGAAATCATTGGCTTCAGTGATGATGGGGAGGAAAAAAATTGGAATTCGCAAACCATGCTTTAGTATTTATGGTGCGTGGGGTTATAAAAAAATTTAAACAACCCGTAACTTATATTTACAAAAGTAGCAAGTCGAAGTCATGGGAGTTGGTTAAATTAATTAAATTAGTAGTAAGCAAAGTTCAGCAGACAGGACTTAAAGTGGTTGCAGTGGTTTGTGACCAAGGCACAACCAACATGTCCGCAATTAACATTTTACTAAAACAAACAAGAGAAAGTTATGTAAAAGAAGGAAAAGAGTGGAAAGGTGGATTTTTTCACATGAATTCTCAAGAAATTGTGCCTATATTTGACCCTCCTCATTTAATGAAAGGTGTCAGAAATAATTTATTGACAAAAAATTTAAAATATACATATAAAAACAAAGAATGTACAGCGAAATGGCAGCATATAGCTGATCTTTATCAAAGAAGCCCGAACTATAGTGGGTATAGATTGGTACCTAAGCTCACAGCTCACCATGTCCTGCCAAATTTAATTCCAAAAATGAGGGTCAAACACTGCACTCAAGTTTTTAGTAGAAGTGTTGGAGTAACAATGGGATACATGGCAGGTTAGTATAAATTTCGAGTAAGTATTCATTAAGTACAAAATTAGGGAGAAACTATGCCCAATTTCATAGACTGAAATGACAGCAATAAAAAAAATATTGAAAATCCAACTTTCAATAGAGTGTAGTTGTTGATAGATGGTTTAATTAAAAAAAAAATATATATTTTTAATGCTTTTCACACAATTTCATAAAATACAATGAAATTAGTGAAATGATCAATTTTTGTGTTATAGCTTAAAACCAAACCTAAAAACATGAAATATTATATTATTATCTTTTCACTTTTACATTAACTATATCAATGGCAGTCAAAATATAATTATACCAAGTTTTTGTTTACCTGTGTTTTATACTTTACAGATAATGGTAAATTACCAGAAGAGAGCAAGGATACTGCGAATTTGCTCATATTTTTTGATAATCTTTTCGACTCGGTCAATGGCAGCTCCAGCAAAATAGAAGGCGGAAAAGAATACAGAAGTGCTGTTACACCAAACTCACCGCATCACAAATTATGGGAAGAATGCATTCCAGTATTGAAATCGATGAAATTTGAGACAAGCAGTGGAAAATTTACAGTGGTTCCGTCACTCTCAAGTTGGGTGAAAACAATTGAAGCATTCAAAGCTATCATAACATACTTGAATAGTCAAAAAATTTATTCAGTTTTGCTGCGTCACTTCAACCAGGACCCGATAGAAAATTTTTTTGGAGCTATAAGATCACAAGGCTGCCAAAATGTTATGCCGAATGCTGCCCAATTTCAATCGGCTTACAAGACACTAGTGGTCAACAACATGACATCGTCTCACTCAGTAGGAGCAAACTGTGAAAATGACAAAAATCCATGTTTATTGGACAACTTACAAAATTTTTTTAAAAACAAATCTGAACATTCTCAAAATTCTAATGAGGTAACAGTATCTGAAACTCATTTACTTATAAATCCTGTTGAAACAGAAAATTTAATTAAAAGCCAATCACCCACAGATGTGGAACGATGTGCAGCCTTGGGATACTGCAGTGGTTGGCTTGTAAAAAAAGCAAAAAAGATTTTTAAAAGATGTCCACACTGCAAAATTTGCTTAGAAAGTGAAAAAATGGAAAGCTTTCACAAATTTATAAAAGTTTCTGAATATTCCGAAAAAGCCTGGCTTACATATCCCACTAAAGAAGCTTTTGATTTTTTTGTACAGATTGAAAATATCTCAAAACAAGTTTTTACAACAAGTCCGACGAAAAAAAATATCTGTGAGTACATAAAATTAGTTTGTGCAATAAATATGGATACGTCATTTATAAAATGCAGCATTCACAGAGACGAAGTCACGAAATTTTTGGTGCATAAAAGCATAACATTTAATTTATTTATGCTGTGTAAAACTGTTAATAAAATATTAGCAGGCAAAGAATTAAATTGGGATCATAATGATCCAATTCAAAAAGCAGCAATTCATTATTATGAAAAAAATAAAAACAAAAAGAAATTGTGAAAAGCATGATTTATTAATTTCATTGTAAAATAAATTATGACAATTTTTATGTATTGTTTTTCTTTTAAATTCCTAAAAATAAATAAAAATAAAAATAGTGGTCTGGTAGTATAGTATGTAGGTACCTACTACGTATGTAGGTACGTCGCGTATTAACTATGACCACTAGATGGCGTTATTCCAAGAACCATAAATCGGCTTGAGACGTACATCTATTTCAGGTACATACATATTTATCTATGCCACTGCTGACCACGATGCAGTGTTGCCATTGGCGGCTGGAGAAATAGAACGTCGGGGTGTCTGAAAAGGAACGAAATTCGAGGTGAGGGAACGAAATAATATAAGTTTTTAAATCAAATTTTTTCCAAAAAATTTAATTGCGCAAGACTTTTATAGGTTTATATAGGCATTTATTAATATGTTATATCTATGTATTGTCACATAAGAAATTTTTTATGATATTGTCCGTGACTTCGTCCGCGTGGAATTCGTTTATATATGTTGTGAAGGATGATATGCATGAACCACCATGAAACTTTCTCATGAATCACTACGTCCACTGGTAAAAACCCAATTGAAAATTTTTCAGTATAGTCTGTTAAATAAGTCAGTGTACCTGGGTAAATTAAAAGGTGCAAGCAATGCAAGCAGCAGCAAACTTCTAACTAGCACACAATAGTCAATACTAACACCATAAATACATACAGTGATAAAACTTCCCAAGCTGCAGCAAAACAAAAACATTGTATATATTACTTTTCGCTTCACGTTGTTTTTTTTACGTGTCGCCTTTATTTGGGTCTAAAATAGGTCTTGTTATAGTTCAAAGTTTTAGGCGAATTAGGCTACTTGTGCAAAAAAAATTAGGCGAATTTAGGCTACTCAGCAGGCAGAATTGGACGAATTCAATTGGCAAATATCTGGCAACCCTGCTCGCCACAGACTAATGAAGCGTATTTTTTTGTTATGGCTGCGTTCGTACTTGCTTGGAAAGGGCGGCAGTTTTAGGCCGGATGGAGAAAAGAAACGCAATTTTTTGTTCTTGAACACAGATTATGTAGTCTTGACTTCCTTAATTAATTTCTAATTTTATTTTCGTAAAAGAACGAAAAGAACGGTTGAAGTAAGGGAACGCCGAGGGAACGCTTGATCATAAAATAGAACGCTTTCGGCTTTTCGTTCCCTAGGGAACGATCTGGCATCGCTGCCACGATGACAAAACTAGAGACGTGAAATGTGAGTGAAACTTTGATAAGGTATATAACATTGATCTATGGAGTGAAATGAGAAATCTGATCCACAGAGTACATTTGTGACCAGTCACAGAACACATACCTATACTCTCTAACTGACAGTTGGCAAAAAAAAAAGAGGCAAAAAAAATTGGGGGCGCCACTGTATGCGATTGTATCATGATTGTATTTGTATCTTTGATTACAAATGGATTGTATGATAACAGTCAAAGACGAAATACGCTACGCTAATGGTGCGTACAGACCGGCCCAACGAACGCCCAACGATGGATATTTATCGTTCGCTAGCGATGGCTTCCGCACGCTCGTTGGAGTTCGTTAAAACATCCAAATACATTTAGTGCTCGAACGAACGTTCGTTGGCACTTGATTCCGGTTCTTTTCTCTTTCATTCGCAATTTAATCATGGACGACGAAGACATCATTATAATTGCTAGTTTTATATACCAAAACGAGTAATATCCAATATATACTAATACCAAAACGAGAAATATCCAAGTAATTATCAAATTGGACGGCTACACGCTACGCTCTCTTGCTTCAACTGAGCGTTCGTTCGTTGGCCTTCGGCATCCGTCCGAACAGAATTCGAACAAATAGCTCGATTTCTTTGATGTTACCGCCACGCTTCGGATCGCCGGCACACGCCAACGAGCGATCGTTGGCATTCGCTAAGCCGTCCAGATTGCAGCAACGAAGGCCAACGAAACCCGTTCGTTGGCGTTCGTTTGGCCGGTCTGTACGCAGCATAAGAGGACGGGAAAGATGTGACGTATGTTGAAGCCAAAAATTTCTCAAATATGGCGTCGCCCGTCGTACATTTCGATACCATAGTGTTAGTAATCTATGCCGCGCTGTTGGTCGCAATGGGTCGCATAATTTACAGATTTGACTAAAAATATATGCGTGACGCTACGAGGAACGAAACTTTACAAGTGGAGCAGCTGTAGTTTTCTACACACACATAATATGCGTTTATATGTTGCGTGAAATCGACATAGCTAAAACAAACATTACATTGTCTCTTTCTAACTAATCCAAAATTGCTTACGTTAAACGAGATAGCAACATATTTGTTTTTTTCTGATTTCGGCAACACTGAAGTTGTGACGTCACGAATAATAGCCGGGTGGCCAATTTCTCCATAATTGGTCGCATTTTGTAGATTCGAACATGTCGAAATATGTATACAAAGTTTATGCGTATCATGTTTTTTGAAATATTAGACAATAATATTATTATTCTAATTTACGTGCGGTTTATAATTAGTATTCAGGTGTGAAAATGCCTACTCAGTGTTGTGTTGTGCAGTGCAGATCGCGGAAAGACAAAAATAGGCCACATTTAACATTTCATAAGTCAGTATTCGATTTCATTAATTATATCGTTCAATCGTTTAAAATTAAGTGTTACTATGTGTTATGATCATATTACATGCACTTATATAATGTGCGAAAGAAGAAATATTTCTTCCGGATTGAAATAAATTCGATTTAATTTTTGTTGTTATATTAACAAAACAAAAACAAAGTACTAATGATGCGACCGATTTTATACCGATATCGACAAAATTCATATATGTAAAGTTAAATGTTGATAGATGAGTAGGGCTCCTATTATCACTACCTTCTATTTGGACCTCGAGGTTTTACTCCTCTGACTTCTCGTAGTTATTTCCGCTTTAAGAAAACGGGCCGCGGATGCGAACATTTACTATAGGTACAATCACTCGTATCAAATGTAGTTTGGTCTCGCGGTAAAAGTTAAAAATCCTAATCCGGAAACATAATATGCACCGCTGGCAAAACCTAGTTTTACTATAAATTAATTTTTAATAGTAATAATTCATTCATTTTTGTCTTTAATTACTAACCACAAACTACATCGATAATATTTCCATATCGATAGATTCATAGATTTTTTGGCGCTTAACTGTCTAAAACAATACAATATGGTACTAAATCATAAATATAAAATTTTAGACTTGGTTTTATGTAACGAAGATGTTTCAGTTAGTAAATGCTATAATTCAATCAGAAAGATCGATAGTTATCACCCCCCGTTGGAAATAGATATAACTTTGCCCACCGCACAAGTAGTCAACAAGAATGTATCCAGAAACACATATAACTTTTTTAAAGCGGATTATGCCAAAATAACTCTAGATCTCAACAAAATATCGTGGTCCAAAGAGTTTTCTACTTGTAGTGATATAAATGTCATGGTAACCAAATTTTATGAAATCTTGCGTAATATTATTCGTATACATGTCCCCCTGAATAGATCCAAAAATAAAACTTATCCAGTCTGGTATTCCCCACAACTAATTAAACTATTAAAACTAAAACACAGATGCCATGAAAAGGTTAAAAAATACAAGAACCCATTAGATTTGCTAGAGTTTCGATACCTTCGTAAAGACTGCGATAAATTAATGTTGATATGCTACAATAAATACCTAGATAAAATGGAAAATGAAATAGGTAAAAATCCAAAATATTTTTGGACTCATTTAAAGAATATTCGCCACAAAAGTAGAGCTTTTCCCACCGTAATGGTGTTAAATGATAAGCAAGCTAGTGACACTAAGTCTATTTGTGACCTTTTCGCGAACCACTTTTCTTCCGTTTATGAAAAGGATAATGATAGCACGAACGATGTGAATCTTATGAATTCGAAACTAGTTGACGCAATGGATCATTTTGAATTCTCCCGGTCGGATGTTCACAAAAAATTGAAAAGTCTCGTCATATCTAAAGGGACAGGTCCTGATAATATACCTCCTATATTCCTAAAGAAATGTGCCTGGTCAATATCAATGCCTCTGTCTCTAATTTTTAACACATCTTTAAAAGATGGTAAATTTCCTGACGTCTGGAAGGAAACCAGAATAGTTCCTGTTTTTAAGTCTGGCAAACAGAAGGAAGTTAAAAACTATCGTCCGATATCTATTATATCAACCATGGCTAAAGCCTTTGAATCCTTGGTATATCAGCGTATGTATAACCACTTAAGAAAATATGTTAGTGACCAACAGCATGGGTTCATGAGCAAACGATCTACAAATACTAATTTACTACTACATACATCAAATATCTCTGAATGTATAGATAGCGGACAACAAATTGACGCAATATATACTGACTTTTCTAAGGCTTTTGACAAAGTGAATTATCGACTGCTACTTAACAAGCTAAATGACTGTGGTATCACAGGCAACTTATTGATGTGGACTAGATCATATCTTACAAATAGGAAGGCTAGGGTTGTTATTAGTGGTATCCAATCTGATGCAATTGAAGCTCAATCAGGAGTTCCACAGGGATCTAATTTGGGTCCTCTATTTTTCAATATATATATTAATGATATGATTCAATTGTTTTCTAATAGCAACGCTAGTCTTTTCGCTGACGACCTAAAATTAACACGAGTAATCAAAAGTGAATATGATATTAAGTTATTGCAAGACGATCTTTATAAGCTAAGTAAATGGTGTAAATTGAACAAAATGTTTCTAAATGTCGATAAATGTTATCATATTAAATTCACACGAAAAAGAAAAATTATACCTTCCGCATATTATATTGATGACAAGCAACTGGAAGAAGTAAATACAGTTCGGGACTTAGGTGTTACTTTAGATAATAAATTAAGTTATATTTCCCATATTGATAAACTTGTGGTCACGGCCAATAGGTCACTTGGATTTGTATATAGATGCTCTAAAGACTTTAAGCGGTGCTCTACGATGCTTAAACTCTTTGATTGTTATGTTCGAAGCAAACTGGAGTACTGCTGTATGATCTGGTCACCTTCTGCTAATATCCACATTAACAGACTAGAAAGGATACAAGAACGATTTTTACGCCAGCTCTGTCACAAATTTAGGATAAATTCTAATAGTTATGATGACAGACTTAAATATTTTAAAAGAAATAAACTTTTGGACAGAAGAAATTTAATGTCAATGATGTTTTTGTTTAATTTATTAAACGGCAAAGTAGATTGTCCGGAGTTACTCAATAGATTTTCTTTTAAAATACCTCGTCTGAGTAATCCCAGGCACCCTTGTGACTTGCTGCATGCGAAACCTTGCAGGACTAAACTAGGTAAAGATTCGCCCATTCCAAAAATGACAGATTTTTATAACAAATGTGTTAGACAAAAGAGAGATATTGACTTATTTAATAACAGTTACCATGAATTTAGACGTAAAATATTAGATTTAATTACCGGTATGCATCTGAATTGAAATAAAACAACATTGACATCTGAATTTAACAAATTTGTAATATATAAATCGACATCCTATCTAGAAGTATGATTAATTTTAATTTTAAAATAATATTTTTAGAGTATTGACATTAGATTAAAAAAAAATAACATTTTATAATATTTTTAATTCTGTATTCTGTTTTAAATAATTATTTCATTATATAACAATAATAGAATGTATTATGATAACTAAAGCGCAAGTTGTGATGGCCTATAATAGGTTGAGCATTTACCATGAAATTTTGCGAATTGTAATATCTATTGTATGAAATGTAATGTATCAACTGTTGGCTATCCTAATGATAAATAAATAAATAGATAGCTAGAGCAGCCCTTCTGATCGGCTGACTGGTGCCTATCTGTGATTGGCTGATAGCTGAGATTGGCTATTTTTGATGCGACACAAGATGGCGGAAATGCCCAGCCAAAAAGACTCACTACTTTGTGTCCATTACTTCTTTAGTCATAGGCGTGACGTCACTAAGGGCTCATCCTTGTTACATCTATGCATAGAAATTAGAATGCAACTTACCAACCTACTCTATGAATGCAACCCATACATATTTATCTATGATGCAGCCTTTGAGCCTTTGACGAAGTATTAGAGCATAAAACGCATGTAAAACGGTATAACAAAATATTAAAAAAAAGTCTTTGCTAGCTAAAAATATTCATTTTACAATAAAAAGTGTTCAGTCCAAAAACTCGCAACATTTGACATTTGGAACAGGAGAAAAATAATATACAAAATCTCGGAACATTTGACATTTCTTCCTTTTGATTTTAAAACGAAAAACTAACTGTCGTCTGTCTGGGATGACAAGATGGAAGCAGTGTCATTCATTTTCATAGCTGTCATTTTTTTACAAAGGATAAACTTGACAGTTGACATTTGTATTTTGTTCCTCTTAGTCGTGGGTACTATGTAGTCCTCTAAAAGATCCAGCTCACTTAGTCCGAATCCACTTTCGAATCTGATTCCTCTTATCGATTCCGACTCCTCTTAATGATTCCAGCTCCCGTGCGACTCCTTTAGTCCAAAGACTGAATTAGTCCTATTGATTCCGAATCCTCCTAATGATTCCAACTCCCGTGCGGCTCCTTTAGTCCAAAGACTGAATTAGTCCTAACGATACCTTTATTCACCGAACCTTTTAGACTCTCGGAGGAACGTTGTGTCGAATCGCGAGAGACGACTTTAAAAACACTTACTGAACTACTTAACTATTGCTTCCGAATAATTCCTACACTGAAAATACTTCTACAAAATTTATACTTAAGTTAAACTGCCTTATAATATCTTTAAATTAAATGACAAAGTTTTTAGATAGGACTTTATTTTAAGTACCTATTAGTTATTAAAATTATAATGTCTGTTTTTGAACTTGTATTTTTTCTAAAAATGGACCTAACTTTTAATATAAGTTGCATAATTACTTAGGTACGTAATTTTAAATTCTTCGTAAAAATTAACAATAAACTATAATAACACAATATGTACGAGTAAAGTTAAACGATTTTAAATTTTGTTACGTTCTCATAAAGGCTAATATCCATTATCCACTCGCAATACAGAACGGAGTCATACTCGTGACACGACGTGCCGCGAAACAGATCGCACTAACTCGAACCGCAAACGAGTCGGAGTAGGGAATAATTAAGCGGAGTTGGAATCGTTAGTGTGAGCTCGGAGTCGTTAAGAATTTCGGCTCCGGCTGCGGATCTTATTCCTTTTATTCACTTAGTCCGGAGTTACACACCTCTAATGAAGAGTCTGACGACGATTTAAATCGGATGTAATTTTTTTTACAAAATCAATTAGTCAAGAATACTATAGTGAGTAATTAAATAAACATCGCTTATTTTTACACCAAGGGCGGAGGTGGTCGAGTGCGAAATGTTCCCGCCGACGCGCATTCGGAGCTGCCTCCCCGTCATAAACCCGTTGTTTAGACGGATGCGGCCGCACAAGCCGTTCCGCCAGACGATCCACAATCAAACAAAGAACATAAATACAAACGGTTTCAACACGACCAATCAACTTCAGAAGACGAAATGGATGAATTTCCGAGCGATTTTCACGCGATGGATGCCTCTCGGAAGTGTTATTTACGTGGGATGGTGTTACATTCGCGCGAGTGTGAATTACGAGATATCGAAAGTGGAAATAAAATTCTACGAAATGTTTCCCTTCAGAGTGACGAGTCGGGTGTGGGGGAAGCTAGCGTCCTGTGAGCTTCCCGTGTCTGTACGCAACTTCGTATACGGTACGTACGTTAGAATGTTCAATGTGAACCTTAATGATGCTGCTGTTACTGATCTCACTTATTACAAGAGCTTATCGGCGTTCTTCACTCGCGCATTACGAGACGGTGCGAGATACATATCCCCAGCGCCGTGCGTCTCGCCGTGCGACGGTATAGTCCTGAACTGCGGGCCGGCGGACACGGATAAGATCGAACAAGTCAAAGGGGTAACGTACAGCCTCGAAGAGTTCCTCGGTGAAAACAAATGGTCCAAATCCAAAGACAGTAATTACTACAATTCGTTATTAAAAAACAAAAACAACATCCTCCACCAATGTATTATATACTTAGCGCCGGGTGATTACCATAGATTTCACTCACCTTGCGACTGGACATCAGGTTTCCGGAGACATTTTTCTGGAAAATTATTATCCGTAAACCCCTGGCTAGCGCAACTTATACCAGGTCTTTTTACCATGAATGAGAGGGCTGCTTATATAGGGGAATGGAAATACGGATTCTTTTCAATGACTGCCGTAGGTGCAACTAATGTTGGCTCAATAGAAATATACAGTGACCCAGAGTTACGAACAAATACGAAAGGAAAGCGTAATCGAATCGACGAATTAGAGATGCACAGAGTAAGTTATAAGAAAGGAGAGTTATTCGGTCAGTTTAATATGGGAAGTACGATAATATTATTATTTGAAGCACCTGCAGATTTTAAGTTTGAATTAAACGCAGGCGAGAGAGTTCTAGTCGGCCAAGCTTTGACAGCGACAACTAAAGAGTTTTCGAGATGACCGATTTATGATGACTTGATACACATGGCGCAGGCTGCAATTATATTCTATGTTATTTTGCTTACGCTTTAGTAGTTTTTGTAGTGTGTTTAGTTAAGGCTACTGAACCACTAACTATTCAATACCAAGTCAGTGAACGGAAAGAGGGTTGAAGAATTCACAAAGTCAATATAACATATTATATTGATCTCATGTCTCCAGCAATCTGAAATTTCAAGCATTGTTTACAATATCTAGGCAATGCATACAATTTGATTTGACTTGTGTTTTGGACAGTTTATTCCAATGTATAGTTTTAAGTTTCAAGAGCGGACAAAATACTTGTAGGCTCATTTTTATTCACTAAAATCGCTTTGCTAAGTATTTCTATAATCATCAAAAAAAAGGGTACTGTACACAGACTTGTATACTAAAGACAGGGCGAACAGCACGAAAAAAATGTTGCCAGTTTAAGGGAGCAAGAAAGGAAAAAAAAGGAAAAGGAAGGAAGGAGCAAAATAGTCATATTTTGCACCCTCCCCTGTCAGTAGTCAGTATAGGTAGATAGGAAAAGACCTATATTTTTTTTTGAATTAATAATAATATGGCAGGCAAGGTGACAACAGACACATAGATAAAAAAAAAATATAAAAAATAAACATGTATTTCGCAGGAGTTTCGACAGATGGCGCTAGATTTTCTTGTATGAAAAACGTTTATGTAAAATGTTCGGATGGGCCTATCTTGACTATTTTTATCTATTGTACTGTAAAAGTTTTTTTACTTAGTACATATGACTAAAATGTAAATGTGGCTTTAAGACGGGTGCAAGATCTCTAAATTATACTAACATTATTGCCATTTCCCTTGAGAATATTTTTGAAAAGGACAGCACTAGTTTTTGAAGCGAAAAATTAGTTAACACAAAACCTGCTGAAACAAGCGTTTGTGTTTTCAAATATAAATTAGGTTTAGAGATATTGCACAACATAATTGGCACCATTATTGTAATAAATAATCTTTTGGGGTGTATATTTTATTAGTGTTTTTTTCTGTACAAAAATCCAAATTCAATAAAAGTATAACTTTTTTTGTTTATTTAATTTAGATTTTTTAGGTATATTGATTTATCTAAATGTTTTGGTTAAAATAATACCAGTGAAATAAAATATTTGTGGAGTTATACCTGTTTGCCCTGATGGATCCCGCCAGGTTAAAATTGGGGATAAATTGATACTACCCATGATAGGGAGGTTGGCTGCTTGTGTTAGGTACTTTATTTTAGGTTGTTTGACAACTTAGACCACCGATTGTATTGCCAAAACTATTTGCGCCACAAAATTTGTAATTTTATCATGTGTAACACGTACACACATTGGGCGTCGGGTGTTATGTTTTATCATAACATCCGACACCCACTGTGTAAGTGTTACAAATTGGGCGTCGGGTGTTACGTTCAAATGGACTACAGGGTCTACTTTCGTGATGGGGTACTTTGTTCTACTACGCGTCATGTTCCAAGCATACAGATCATTGTTTGAAGTTAACTTAAGAGGATTTTCTAGTGTAAGCTTTCATACAACAAGCGATAACGTTTTCCTACCCCTAAATGTAGTCCGATTTTCATGATTATATTAAGAAATGTTGCAGATACAATAAAGTGCTATGCTCGCACGTTTTACTTTTTAAGGAATATTGAGTCTAAATAGAAATATACCTACGTCATGGCGCGTAGTTGGGTATTAGAATAGTAGGGTATTATTAAAAATTCTACCATTTTGAAACAATTGCCAGTATTTTTACTGGAATTTCCAATGATCGCTTATAGTGTCATAGCTTAGTCTATAATCTATTTTTAAAAACATGAATGTATTGCTATTTGCTAGTTAAAAGATTATATAGATACTTTTAATTAATATCTGTGTGTTTTATCTGAATACTTCAGCGTGTTTTGTTTTTGTAGCTATTTTCTCTTGACATTCTCGTTTGGAGAGTTATTATAATTAATTAATTAAAGTGAGTTAAAGTATGAAAATGCATGTTCAGAACTGAAGTATTTGTAAATTATTTTAATGAAAAAAAAATCTTATAGCAGTCTCAGGTGGCGTCACTAGTCCTTTAATTTTGAATTACACAGCTATCGGAGCGTTCGTTTTAATGTCGCTTGACAGACGCTTAGATCATAAGCGGACCCCAGGCATAGTTCTTGCCTGGAGTAAACCTTATTGCCTCCTTGGAAAAGTGGTGACCTCGATGTGATATCACAAACTAAAAAAGGCTTGTGTAGTTATTTTTCAAAAAGAAACCTTTAGTTTTTACGGGATTGTTGCAGGCAACAAATGGTTTTGCGAACAATTAAAAATCTTTATTCAAGACTGTAATACCTGACTAAATAAAATAATAGAATAACCTGATAGACTCTTCCACTATTGGGTAAACTAAACGTTAAGTCTAGCAAGAGTGTATTTACCTTAGTACATCTTCTCAGTTATTTTATATTTGGCAATATGTTCATTTTTTCAGTGTACTCTGTACTATAGATAGATCTAAAATGAATATAATTATACATTTTTTGACTTGGACAGTTTTGTTCTGAATATGCAGAATATTAAAAACACAATATGTGATCAAAGAAAAGTGAAATGTACAAAGATTTGATGCAAATGAGGCATGAAAAAAATAGAATTAGGACTCCACAACTCTGTGAACTAAACTACAGGGCTAAAAGTTATCTGCTATAGCATAGTGAAACTGTGATTTTTAAGACAGGACTAAAGGCAGCTAGCTTAGATGCATTTGTACAAAAGCTGACTTAGAGACTGTTCTTAAATTTTTGAGAAATTTTGACAATTGACCTACATTCAATTCTTGAAATAATGTTTGGTCAGCTAGAAAATAAAATATTTATACAAAAATGATTGAAGATCAAAAGATTTTTTTAGTCAATATTATAGTTCTTAGTTTAGGATACAGAGTTGATTCTAATGTGTTACAAAGAGTAGTAGAGATTGAGTTTAGAATTTTAGACATTCGATGCATATATAAGTACCTATTCACAACAATCTATAATTATTATTGTATGTTTATCGATGGATTAATAAACGAATAATTTTACTTCGTACCCCATAAGTGTTATGTATTAAAAATATAAAAAAATATTCCTATTGTTTCATTTCATACTTCCTGAATTAGCTTGAATGAAATACAGCATAAATCGAGTAAAGATCTTTTAGTAGGGGATCCCAAGTAAGGTCGACCTTCACCGAGCTGTTTATTGCATGAAAACTATTTTATATCTATAATCTAATTTGAACTACGATGTCAACTAAACTGTAACAAATAGGAGTCCATGTTACAATGGTTTTTTTTTTAATTCTTAATTAATCATATCCTGGACTGAAATTTTTTAGGCAACCCACTTGCGATATATTTATTGACATATTTAATTGGATATAAAATAGTTTTCATCCAATAAACAGCTTGGTGAAGGTCGTTGTATAGCGGGATCCTAGACTATTTTGCTGTCTATAATTTAACACAGATGCCAGTGCAGTTGCATGGGGAGCAGTTCTATGTAAATTATGTAATTGATTCCGCGGAGACAACTCGTGTCGCGGTAATAATTTTTCTACCAGCGCATGTGCGTGCAGTACTCGTCGCTGATGCTGACTGGTTAGATCCTCGTTCACTCGCTTGAGCTGAGGACGATGCAGGAAAAGCAAGCGGACTGCACTTAGCCCGTCGACAGCTTGTTTCTGCCGCTCGAAAAATTGTGTTAAAAGCGAATTGCTCGAATGATATGGTTTTCTTTCAATTTGACCTTTTAGTAACTGTTAATTTACTGCTGAACATAAACCAGTAATATTCTTGATTCTTATTAACTCGTCAATCAATAATGATTCTAGATCGCGCTATGGGTTCGATTCCCGCCGTGGGTAATTTAACATTTTTAACCGACTTCAAAAAAAAGGAGGAGGTTCTCAATTCGTCGGAATCTTTTTTTTTTTTTTTTTTTTTTCTATGTATGTTCACCGATTACTCGAAGACGCGTGGACCGATTTGAAAAATTATTTTTTTTTGTTTAAGAGGGTTTTGTTTCCAGATGGTCCCATTTTAATCAGGTCAGGATCTAATGATGGGATCCTGGAGAAATCGAGGGAACTCTTCAAATTTTATATGGACACATGAAACTATTTGAGTATTATTAGGAAGAGTAATATTTTCCAAGTTGTTCTATGGTCATCAGGTCAGGATCTGATCATGGAATCTTGGTGAAAACGAGGGAACTCTTCAAATTTTGCTAGTATACTTAAAGCGAGTTGGGTATTTCTTATAGTTACTGGTGCATATGCTAGCAGATACGGATTTGATGACTAAAGTCATCGAGTCAGGGTCTGATGATGGGATCTTGGTGAAATCGAGGGAACTCTTCAAATTTTGCTAGTATACTTGAAGCGAGTGAGGTATTTTTTATAGTTACTGGTGCATTTGCTAGCAGATACTGATTTGATGACTAAAGTCATCAAGTCAGGGTCTGATGATGGGATCTTGGTGAATTTGAGGTATCTCTTCAGATTTTATGAACACACCTCAAGCAATTTGGATATTTTTACAACGCCTTGTGCATTTTATTGTTTTCCACTAAAAAGTATAAAATAAAAATGGGAAATGCTTTCCAAAAAACCAACTTCAAATGCCACTACAAAGAGTGAAATAATTTTTATTTAAATTTTAGGTACCTACACCAATTCGAAGTCGGGCGATTGTCTATGACTTCGTCATTTCTTCGCACATCAAGTAAGTAAGAAGGACTATTAGGGATTGTATGAAACATTGCCCGACTTCGAATTGGTGTAGGTACCTAAAATTTAAATAAAAATTATTTCACTCTTTGTAGTGGCATTTGAAGTTGGTTTTTTGGAAAGCATTTCCCATTTTTATATAATTTCTATTATTAACTCAGGTTCATCATATAAACCCAACACCACTCGAAATACCGTCCTACACAGTACAGCATACATACATTATGGTCCGACACAGTACTAACTACAGTACGGCACAGGCTAGATCCGGCTCGATAGTCAGATCTAGCCTATGCCTGAAGACTAGATGCAGCAATAATTTAACTCCCTGTCCCTGACAAACAGTGGCAACTCAATCTTGATCGAATATGAATATCAGAATTTTCTGCCTTTATACTACATACAGATTCCAGTGAGGTTGGATGGGGTAGGGTTGTGCTTGATGCTCTCGTATCCGAGTATGATACAGACAGAGAAGCAGGCGCGCCGATAGCCTCACCAGTCCCTCCTCGTACCTGCCATATCGAACCCACGCCTTTGTAATTTTATCCTACACCGTACAGCCCGATTAATTATGATCCTTCGAGCCGGATCCGGCCCATCTAATAAGATCAGAGTCCTTTGCTGCCTTTGTATTACATAGAGATGCCAATGAGGTTGGATGGGGTAGGGTTGTATAAATGAGACGGCTTGTGTGGCGGTAGTGTTTTATTCACCAGCGCACGCGCGCGCGGTACTCGTCGCTGACGCTGACTCGCTTGATGCTCTCGTAGCCGAGGATGATGCAGAAGGAGAAGCAGGCGGACTGCACTAGGCGCGCCGACAGCCCCTTGGCGTAGAGCCCCACCAGCCCCTCCTCGCGCCACAGCTCGCGGAACACCTGCCGCATCGAGCCCACGCCTTCCACCTGAGACAGGATGAATCAGTGAGGTTTTGGAGAAATCAACATGGGGGCACAATATATGCCGAATAGAGACCTATTTCTGGTGTGATTAAAGATAGCAAACATGTCGCAGTATCATGCTCCAGATTTTCTATTAATCTGATCTTAGTAGTATTATGCTCGTTTTCACCAACATTTTAAGAGACACCTGAGTCCTTAGGTGACAGTTGTTGCAAGTGAAAACTGTCACTTATCGGCTTAGGCGTTTCCTAAAGTGTTGGTGAAAACGAGCATTAAGAATTCTGTGAACTACCATGTCTCCCATACAAACGTAATACCAAAATCATTTGTAATTCGTGTATATTTCGATCATGTTGTGGTGTTATTCGGGTTCGTATAGTAATATAATCTATGCTCCTGGCCATATCTGGTTCCGAAATACTCTTGTTAAACGAAATTGTAAACGAATTTAGTTTTGCTTATTTTTATGTCAAAGAGGACATGTTTTCTACTTATTTGTTTTGTAATAAAAACAACACTATCTCACGTCGCATTAGTTCAGGAGCACAGTTTTTATTGTCCAGCTAAAGAAAAACACCAGTTAATAAAGAAAGTTACAAGTTTTCATTCATAATTTTTGGTATTACGGAACTCGACCAAAGTTTTAAAAATTTTGATCAAAATTGATTATTATTTTATTTTAAAGAAATATTTCTGAACCAAATATGGCCAGGAGCATAGATTATTACTATATGAATCCGAATAACACCACAAAATGATCGAAATATTCACGAATTACAAATGATTTGGTATTTTGCATTAACGAAGACATCGTAGTTCACGGGCCTCTTAATCTTAAGCCCACTGGTTACCTGCAGCCGGGCGCGCACGATGTCAAGCGGGTTGGTGAGGATGGTGGTGGTGAACCCGCCCAGCGTGCCCGCCACGCACTGGATCAGCAGGTGCGAGACCCACGCGGGGGATATCTTGATTAGCTCATCTGTCAACAAGAACAGCAGCTGTAGTCGTATTGTTACGAATGAACCCTATGACAAACGGAATAAGGTTCATAATCGGCCGTCACCGGTGATGTAGAACTTTCGAGAAGGCCGTGCTGCGGCCAGCGGATGGGTATGTAAGCGGGCTCGAGTGTTGGCGTGGGTCAGTCTGATCAAGGGACGAGCGAAGTAAACAAGAGATCAAGAGTGAAGAGGAAGCGAAGCAAGAACCTTATAGGATACTGAAGTACCTACAGAATAAAGTCGCATCGAGGGTCATCAGGTGTTTTACTCCAAATTAATATTACTTATCACATTTCGAGGATTGATTTTGGTACGCTTATGGGATGAAAATAAAAAAAATGTTTGTCAGAGATGATGATGATCATGATGATGTAATCACCTTGGTAAGCGGTGTAGAGGGCCCACCACAGCGCGGAGTTGGGCACGTAGGCGGCCAGCGACGCGGCGTAGCCCCTGTAGTATCCCATCGCGCCGTGCAGCCGGTACACGCGCACCGCCACCTCCTTGGCGAGGCCCGCCTTGGACCGCCGCTTCTCGAGGTCCAGTCCTAGAGGGTTCATCACCTGTGGCAACGGAACAAAAAGTACTTAAGTGTTCCTCATTTCTTGTAGGTTTTTCGACATTTTGTCAATGGACACTGGGCCTTGTGGTTGTGGGTCGTAGAATTACTTACTTGTCTAGAGCAAAATATCCGGCCATTGATGGTGCTGCTTTTGATTGATCTTTGGCGTTTTAATCTACATAACCAGTGACAGCCTCTACTTTTGTGTTGAAAATATTTTTAGGCATGAAGCATTTTTTGAGAATATCCATTGATCCTATAATGGTTGATAGTAGGAAAATGATACAAAGTGGAGAGTAAAGATGGCTACTCCTTGATTTGAAGGAACTTACATTGTAAGCAAGGGGCTGTATATACTCACAATATTCTTGGTGCCGCAACTGCTAGCTCCTCTGACCAGCCCTAGAACCATTAGATGCTGACTGAGCACGTCGAACGGCACTATCACCGTCTGACCCACTATTGATGCGCACCCACCGCCTATGAACGACTGAAAGTAATTAGAGCTGTTAGGAGAGAGAGATACTAGCAATGGCAATCATTTACAAACTAGTCTCCATTTTTCAAACTAGATGGCGCTTATCGATGCATGCCCCTGACCCTAAGTTTATATCGCGCTAACGAAATTTTCTTTGATATTGATATCAAACATTAAATGTTTTTTTAACTTTGATTTAATTTAAAACTGTACCTTCATTCTAGGACTGACGTCGTATTTCCCGAGCTCGTGTCTCACTCCTTCGTACGTAGATATGTAGAACACTCCAGATATTATTTGAAACTGAAACAGGTCATAATACTCTAGTCAGATATAATCCTCTTCAAAAACGACATTACTTATTTTTATCCTCGATAGCTTGTCTACGATATTATTCAATTAAATTATATAGTTTTTTTGTGAAATTTTTCATGCATTGAGGATTTACCTAGTCTAGCCTAGCCCACAAAGTAAAGGTTTACCAAAGTAAAAAAAGATAGAAATATTCTACAGCTCTTGAGTTTTAGCCTAATCTTTTAGCAAACTTTACGAATCGAATGAAACAAAAGCGATTATGACAGAGGGAACATGAGTTTTTATTGCAAAATACATGTTATCTTTTGTAACATGTACTTTGTAATAAAGACATTTCTATTTCTACTAACACTGGAAAGCCAGAACCCTCGGTAAAGGCCGGAGATCCCCTCATTCCTGTATATTTTGGTGATGGCATCCGACACTCCTTTATACGCCTCCTTCTTCCGCTGAATTTGTATCTGTGTCTTTATCAACGTTAGTGGATACAGCGCACACCGTACTGCAAAGATACAATAGTTACATTAATACATATTAAGTTAGTAACATTAATACTTTGCCTGCGGCGCGAACCTAGGCGCCAATTTTACTATTAAAGTGAAACTTTTATTACATCACCTCAAACTTGTCCATCTGTGTGTTGCATGTCGCGTGACTGTCGGCCGCGGAGTAGGGATAAAGCGAAAGGCGCTCGTCAGAGCAACCAAGGCCACAATAGTTTCACTTTTACTGTGGTTTCATAAAACCACACAAACATTTTTTATAATAATATGCGGCTTGCTAAAAAAAATTTGTCCGAGCCATTTTTCTTGTAGACTTCTACAGGGCATGTTGCTTTTTTCAAATTACATAGGTTTAAATATTGAATGGAAGAAGGAGTTATTTTGCGGAAATCCATAATTAGCAGGACAGATTAATACTCAGAAGTCGATGCGGTGTTACAAAAAACCAAATAAAAGTTGAATTTTTACATGCAGAGTTGCTGTCAACCTTAATTAAACGACGGTGCAGACCAACTTCCTAGTAGTGGCATCTATCTGCAGACATATATATAACTTAGGCTCATCGCACACGGCTCGTAAGCATAGATGTATCGTAAGCGTATTGTTATGACGCTACGCAGAACAATATGACAATTACGCCTACTACGATTCGCTGCAACACCGCTTCGTCTGTGGACATGTTTGAACATGTTCATGCTCGTACTGCTCTCGTCGTATGCGCCGATTACGCTACGCTTATGCTTACGAGCCGTGTGCGAAGGGGCTAAAGTGACTTCTAGGGTATTAAAATAGTACCTGTGAAACTGCTCAAAGTGTACAGCGGGAAGAATTTGCTTTTATCCATCATACCCCATTCTATGTTCGTAATCAATTGCGGTGGAGGGGTCTCGACTATTGTCGCGGCCATTGTATTCTTCAAAAGATCCCCCTTTTTGTTCCTCTCGCTGTCTCTATCTAACTCTTTCTCTCTTAGAGTATTCCATATGTTCAAGAGCATCTATATATTTCTAAGATAGTTTATAACTTTCTTTATTTATAATTTAAAGTTTATTTATTTCACTTATACGTCTTTGGCTAACTTTTTATACTGATTTGAAATCTAACATTTCTTCTATTTAACTTATTTATTTTATATAGTTTTTTATTGCATTAAATACAATTTTAATGGAATTGTATGTATGTGATAAAATTAATTAATTGATTAAATGTAAAACATGTATTTTCTATTAAATTAATAATTAATAAATAAAATAATAATTATATCAATATTTAACACAGACTAGATCACTACAGTATTTAGGTAATTTTTGTTACTTTCAATTTCAAATATGTGTTACATATATGAAGGAATTCCAATTCTTCCATTTTTCCAGGCATATCACAATGCAGCTCTGCAACTGAAAACAAAACAAGTTTCTATATCTTATGACATAATCTATGAAACAGATAATGACCATGGATGTAAAGTCATTTTCATGAAAGAAGTCCCGCAGACGCGGCGCTGTAATCACATTATTAAATGTTTCCCTTTCACTCGCACTCGTAATTCGTAAACAGCTGTCAAATTTAGTTCATGTTTTTGCCGCGGGACTTCTTTCATGAAAAGGACTTTATGTAATCCAAACCTTATTTCTTTGAGTCTATGGTCTCCACAATAACTCCTACTTTTTTTTTTTAATTAACATCCAGATTTTAATGTTTTAAGTAAATAAAGAAGTAGTACTGCTTAATAAAATATGTATGATAAGAAATGTGCATTGAAAAAAGTAACTTTTTCTACAATACAAAGACCAGATACCTGAACTAATAAAAAGTAATAAGTATAGATAATAAAAAGTAGTAATTTCAGCCAAAACAGTTTAGTAGTAGATGGCATGAAGGAGTACACATTGATACACATACAAACTTTCGCCTTTATAATATTAGTGCAGATTGGGTTAGGTATTATAATACAACAATCTTTTTACATGTCTATAATGCCTCATGTATTTAGTCATTTTCTAAGTCAATTAATATAAGGAAATCTAGGAAGTAATGTACAAATTTATGTCAGTTTTCTTTTCACATGATATTATGTTGAAGTTAATTTGATTGAATAGGTGTCAACTGTGCACACTATCCAAGGGCAAGGCCCTCTATTCTTATAAGATAACTGATTAGGACCAATAATTTTGTAACCTATAAAATTAAGTTTATGACGCATAAAAATAACTTCCTACATCGTTAAGAGTGTATAAATAGATGTATCCAACTATTCAGCACTATATAGCTCAAAGCAATTGAATTACAACTAACAATGTAAGGAATCATTAACACTTATAAGGGGTTTTGCTAAGAAATTTCGTTTCTATATACACTCACCATTTGTACACGTCAATGTCCATTACAGTTGTATAAACGTATATATTTCATACAATTGTTGAACGGCACCCTTGGAAAGATGTTTTATGTAATAATTTTACTCAATTTTTTGGTAATTTCACCATGGAAATTAAAGACCTTCGTGGCTGTCATCTGTCATTCAAACCAAAGAGTATATAATCACTACGTTTTATTCAAACCACCACAGACCAGGAACCGAACAAACCACTGCCACAGATCACAAAACTAGATTCAAACGTCGCTCACAGGCCACAGCATAGTACATAAATGTACCATAGGTACCTAGGTACCTACCTACTCTGGCTCACAGCAGCTCCATGCAGCAGCTATGAATGCGTCAGCTGACATTGATTCAGCTGATTACACCTAAGGATTACACAGATCTTTTAATCAAAGATCTACACAGATACTACAAAGAAATATTTTTTGCCAAAAATAAAAAAAACTTCGTCCTTCGCGCAAATAGATTCTAAAGAAAGCGTATTATCACCACTCTGTGGTGCAAGGAATCTGCTCAGCTGTCGCACATTCCTTAAACAAATTCCTATTTGCCTCTCGCTCTTTTATTTTGTACTTTATCTATTCTGTGCATTTTCTGTGGTTGACAAAATGACAAGTAATTTCCTTAGAGAATTTAAACATATATATAGAGAGGCCATAGTTTACTTGTCACTATATGTGTCGGGGTGGCAAAAACCGCCATAAAGTGTAGCACTTTGACATGCGCATTGCTTCATGTCAAAGTACTAATGATGTGACTACTATTATACCGTTATCGATAAATTTCATACTATGCTTGTGATAGCTGAGTAGATAGGAAAAAATCTCGAGGTTTTACAGAAACTAAAGCTTTTCTGTAGCTATTATCTATTGCAAACTTTTATAATAGAGGAAAAGGCTTCAGGAATAGATATAGTTTGGTCTCGCGGGATTTGTTAAAGTATTGGCTGTTGGTTTAAATCCGGTCGCCTTAGTTTGAAGTTACGATGAATTAAGGGAGATTCAGTAGAACGAGAAGACCCACGCATACTTATTTTTTCCCGGAGATGTGAATTTATTTTGTATGATATAAATAAAATTTTCAGCACATCAGGTAAATATTATAATAATATTGCTGACCACAACCCACAAAACCTAATAACTGACATAAATACATAGACAATACTAACACGCAATAGACAATAATATTATAGATTAAAGTTATAAAAAAGAAACAGAGAGTAGGCCAAAGACAAACAAGTACGAGTCGGACTCATGCATGAAGGGTTCCGTAAATTTTATATAATAATATAAATAAAGGAGTGAGGCATTTTCGTTGTTCCACGGATTCCGGTAAAACTAAAAGTCGTACAGATGTAAAATTTAGTACTCAGGTTCATATTATTAGGTCATGAATCTACAGAATATTTGTATATTCTGTACAAAGACGGGAATTTTCGAAATTCAAATTGTAAGGAGTGAAAATTTCTAAAGTTTTTTCATGAATGATTAATTTCTTTAAAATCGATGTCTGACAACTTTTAAGTAACAACTGTAAGTCAGTTTGCCGGGACTGTATTTTAAGAAAATAATTGTTCATATCTCGAAATGACTAAATTACAAAAACCATTGCAGCAAGCAAAGACATGTAATTTGTGGTCAAAATTTAAAAAATGGCTGCCACATTGAACTTTGAAGATTTGAACTGGAAGTCTCAGCTACTACAGATCTACGCTATTTGCAGATTAGATGTTTGTTACAAATATTAGGATCCGGGAGCGACCGATGCGAGCTCGGGACTTGGAGAACCCCGACAAAATAGGTGACGAATAGGATCTTTATTGGTAGTTATTATCATGACCACCCAGAAATAGGAGTCCCGCAAAACTTCGTTGACCGAGCTGTGAAATGGGTGAGAGAAACTGAGGATTAAAGAGGAGTTGTAACCTCAAGATTAAAAAAAAGAATATTTCTCGATAATTAACGAAGAGCCTAATTCATCACGTCGTGTATTAATCATAATACTACTATTACATGTAAATTATCTGACACTACTGTAAGTAACTAATTTGTGTTTTACTACAATATTATACTAGATAGTATGTTATTTGAATTATTGAATTATACGTCAGATACAGTATATTTAATGTGTATGTGTGTCATAGTTACGTCAGATAATAATTATTGTTAGTTGGTGACATGTGGATAGCAATATTTTTTTATTTTTAAGGTAGGTAGGTATTTATTCCACAAAAAAATAATTTTGCATCTCCGGAGAAAAATGTATACGACTCGTAATACTGTATGTTCTTAAGATAATCGTTACTTCGCATCAAGGCGACCGATTTCAAAACCGTTAGCCATTAATTTTTATCAGTAGGTTTTTAACGGTAGGTTATGTTCATTCATTTTTGCTCTCTCAAATCTTTAATGACTAACCACGAACTACTTACTACATCGATAATATTTCCATATCGATAGATAGTTAGAGCAGCCCTTCTGATCAGCTGTCTGGTGCCTATCTGTGATTGGCCGATGGCTGTGATTGGCTATTTCAATTCTACACAAGATGGCGGATATACCCACCCAATAAGACTGACAATTTCCTGTCCTTATATTTACTTTGTCTTTGGTAATTTCCTATTGGAATCTGTGACAACGACATGACGACATTGCATGACGACGACTGTGCTGTCGCTTGTCTATGGTAACAAGTAAAAACCACAGACCACAAAACTAAATTGGTGACAACCCTATATTTTTATTTTTTATACACAATATACTCAAGTCCATAGACATAAAACACTTTAGGGAATAGGGATACTCATCACTCATCAGTCATCATCTGAAGGGCGATTGGCTAAAAATGTATCAATCTTTAAAGAACAGTATCAATGTCAAAACGTGATATTAAAGCGTTGTGATTGGTCAATACCTGTGTTTTGACATTGATACAGTTATTTTATGATTGATACATTTTTAGTCGATCGTCCTGCTGTGGCTGTGCTCATCTGTGGATAACTTTCAACTTTGGCAACTTTGTTTACTTTCTGAATTTTCAATCAATACTTAGTTTTATTTATTTCTCGTGTTTCCTCTAAAAGAATGGTAATAATAAACAATATTTATTGTAATTAGATATCACTATTTAAGTGTACCTAACCGAGTTCCTAATCAGTTGAATCATTGAATGTGTTTCAGGCCCGCTATTTCAAAGAGCAAGATATTGATGGTACGTGTCTATTTTCTTATCTAATTTTGTCGTAAAATTGGTAAATTACGTTACTTTCTCTGAACGAGAAGAGTCATGGTTATACAGAGGTATACCTCGGTTTCAAAGCACGGATTCGCTGATAAATTATGTTCATTAATACCGTTACTTGGCCCCAATATAAACGCACATACACATGGTCACACTTTCAGATTTTACTTCTTCATGCATTTTCATAAATCAACAGGCGAACAAGTGCCTAAGGTTTAAATCTTAGGCATAAACATTAGATAGTCACATCTCAGGTTATATTAATATGAGTTCAGTAATAAATGTTTTAGGTAAGTCTTTGTAATAATTGTGACCAGTGATAACACAGAATTTCCATACTACACCACATTGAAACCACTATGCACACCTCATATCAAGATTATTATTATTTGGTAATAGGCTAAACAGCTTTTGCTGATGCACCTATAATTATATCAACTGTGCTCATTTTCTGTTGCCTGCTCAGCAGGGCTAGACAATGTAACATAAGCGTTAAGCATTGACGCTTGTAGAAAAATTACATGACCACCAGTACAATACATATGAAAGCGCTGTTCACTGTGCTGCTGCCGCTGCTGTCGCTTGCAGGCGCAGTACACTAAAGTTATCAACAGTCGAAAATCGAGTATGAATATTAGTCATTCTCGCAGACCTTGTAGATTACTTAAGAGTACTTCGCTAGCGACAAGCGACGCCGGCAGCTGCAGCAGCAACAACACTACGCAGAGAGTACATTCCGCTTTCATATGTTTTGTACTGGTGGTCTCATGATTTTTCTATAAGCGTCAATGATTAACGCTTATGATATATTGTCTAGCCCTGTAGGGCTATTAGTTTCAGCGTCTTATCACCGTTGACTATGAAATGCTTGTAGGGATTTGTTGTCGCTGACTGGAACTCTAATCTCATCTCAAGGCTTCTTATTACCTGTTCTCAGAAGCTTTGCCAACAACTTACACTCTCACTTCATACAACTGCCACCTGCAGTTATCTGGCATCTGGAGGGCAAGTGGCCTTTAAGCCCACTTTAAAGTCTTCCGCAAAGCTTCTGTGGAAGGGTTTATAGTTCCTAGTAAAATATGATACATAACCATAATTATAAAAGTCTGCTAAGAGCTAGTATGTATGATATGATGGTATAATTCCAGAGTTCAGGGAATGCTTCTACCTGTTTGCGCGTTCCGGTCAGATCACCTCCCTGGACGAGCTGACTGTGGTGATGAGGTCCCTGGGAATGAGCCCCACCATACAGGAGCTCACAGGTTTGTATCCTATACCTTTAAACGAGCAATTCTTGTATGTATATTTATTTCTATATAATCTTGATCTTGGAAACGGGCTCGAACGATTTTCATGAAATTTAGTATACAAGGGGTTTTGGGGGCGATAAATCGATCTAGCCAGGATTCATTTTTAGAAAATGTCGAAATTACAAAAAAAAATATGACTCCTGCTGCCATCTATTGGCCAGTAGTTAAACTACCGTATTAGTCTAAACATAATTTCTTTAGTCTAAACATAAATTCGAGTGGGAGGTTGCGGGATCGATTCCCGCCACGGGCCACTTAGGAACTTTATAATTTCTAAATTGGCTCAGGTCTGGTCTGGTCTGGTCGGTACCACCCTACCAGCAGAGATGCACCGCCGAGCGATTTAGTGTTCCGATCAAGCGATGCTGTGTTGAAACCGTTGAGGTGACTTTACTTACCCCTTCCAAGTTAGTATGTTAACATCTTCGGCTGCATCATCACTTACCATCAGGTGAGATTGCAGTCAAGTACTAACTTGTTTAGCGTAAAAAAATAAAATAAAAGAAGAAACTGATTGACTGACATATCAACGCACAACCCAAACCGTTGGGTCTAGAAGTTATCACACATGTTTCTTATGACGTCTAACGGTGCACTAAGAGAGGATTTCCAAACTCACCCTGAGTTTTGAGAAATCCTTTCTAAGAGGATAAGATGGGGGTAAAATTTTTTGTATTTTAGCAAATTAAAATACTTCTTCACGCTGCAAGTTGCAACTACTGAATTTGGCTGAAATTAAGAATAGAAATAGATTATGTCAGTAGATAAATAAATTGATGGATTGATTGATTGATTGAGACTTGGTGATGGCATTATTTCAGGGTACCTCAAAGGCAAGGGTGGCAAAATGTCCTTCGCAGACTTCCTTGAAGTCATGCACATCCACTCTCGTGCTGAGAATTTACCTCATGAAGTAAGTTTTGATGACATACATAAAATAAAATAAATATATATCAGGAGATTATGTACACATCACAATCTAGCCTTAAAGTAAACGATAGCTTGTGTTATGGGTTCGAGACAACTGATAAATATACATACATATTAATATACATAAATATAATATATTGAAAAACACCCAGACACTGGAAAACATTCATGCTAATCACACAAACATTTACCAGTAGTGGGAATCGAACCCACGACCTACGACGTAGAAGCAGGTTCGCTACCGCTACGCCAATCGGTGTTCAATACTAACAGGCCTCATAAGAATGCTCAGAGTCATGCAGCAGGAGATAGAGCGAGCTATTCACGGGGTATCTCTACTCAGACACTGCTAGATCAAATCAGAAATCAGGAGATTCATAGATTAACCAGCCACCAGCATAGCTCAGCTCCAGAGCTTCAGTTTTTTTTGAGCTTCAGTTCTAAGTATGGAAAGCTCAAAATTTATTGTTTTTTTTTTCTATTTTTGTGTAAAAATCTTAATGCGGTTCGCAGAATACATCTACTCTGTAATGTATTGGCGTAAATAAAACACGTACTTACTGTAATGTATTGGCATAAATAAAACACGCAGTTTTTGAAGTACGTTTAATCCAAGACTGAATCAAAGCATGGCGGACATTTGACAATTGGTCCAATTTATAATTTAAGTACCCATTAACATAAATATATCCCTCTTACCAAGTTTCAAATGTATGGTTCTTATAGTTTCGGAAAAAGATGCTGTAACAAACGGACAGACAGACAGACAGACATGATGAGTCAATAAGGGTTCCGTTTTTTTGCCATTTAGCTACGGAACCCTAAAAAGCGCATGAGTTTAGTTCACCTCAATCATAGCAACTGTTGAAAACCGAATGCAATTTCTTTTCTGATGTTTTGTACTGCAGTCGCAATGCTTTTCTTTATTGAACTAATAAATACGATGTTCCAGGTGGTGAACGCTTTCAAGGCGGGCGACAACGACAAGCGCGGCGTCATCCCCGCGAAGCAGCTGCGCAACCTGCTGCAGAACTGGGGCGAAGGCCTGTCCTCGCGCGAGGTGCGTGCCCCTTGACACATGACACGCCCCACTCTGTCAAAATCCATACTGGTCTAGGATCCCGCTATAGGTACAACGACCTTCACGGAGCTGTTTATTGGATGAAAACTATTTTATATCCAATTTAATAGGTCAATAAATATATCGCAAGTGGGTTGCCTAAAAAATTTCAGTCCAGGGTATGATTAATAAAGCATTAAAAAAACCATTGTAACATGCACTCCTATTTGTTACAGTTTAGTTGACATCGTGGTTCAAATTAGTTTTCATCCAATAAACAGCTCGGTGAAGGTCTACCTTACTTGGGATCTCCTACTATACGAATCGAATGTAACATAAGCGATTTTGACAGAGTGGGGAGCGTCTTCGTGGATTGAAATATCTATACAGGATAGTGTTAGCATCGAATATACAGGGTTATATAAAAAATACTATATCGCTCTCGGCCTGTAGTTTTTTTGATTAAAACAAACAACTTTTGTTTTACGATATTTTGCTAACTCAATTTTTTACAGAGATACTCTACTTGTTCCTACTCTGTAATGTACCATCGGCAAGTGGCTACGAGCGGCGCGAAACCGAAACAGTGTAATATCTCTTTACAAAAATAAAATTTCTTTGTATGAAATAAATTAATACTGAATTTTGAAGTCGTAGAACAAAAATTGTTCTAGTATTAATGTAAACAACTACATGCTAAGAGCGATTTGGTATTTTTTATATCTCTCTCTCTTCGGTCGGTCCCTCATGAGTCATGACTGAGAATCGTGACTGTCAATCACGGCGAGTAATCCTACGGTGAATTATGTCCTTCCACCGAGTTTTTTTTTATATACTATATAGGTTTACGCTTGACCACAATCTCACCTGATGGAAAGTGTCGATGTGGTCAAAGGTGGAGCGCGCGTACCTAGAAGATGCCAATTCACTCTTTTTTTTAAAGTACCCAGGTCGTAACATGCGGGGAAAACAGATTTCGGGAGAGAATTCCAAACCTTAGCCATGCGTACTAAAAATGAACTTCGTGCGTACTGGTGGTATGGCGACGACATAGGGATGAAAGTTCACCCGGTGTCTTGCGGTGCGGTAGAAAAATGGTCTACTGAAAGTTCTGTCTGCAGCCGTGTGGACTGCTTCGTAAAATGAACTGGCGGCAGTTTCCTTGAGTTGGTCTGACCACCGGGTTGGAGATCTGCCTCTTGGCCTTTTGCCTTCCGCGTTGCCAACCATAATTTTTTATATAACCCTGTACAATAATGCATTTATCCGCAGGTGGACAACATATTCCGCGAGGCGAACGTGTCGAGCGGCGGCACGGTGCGCTACGAAGACTTCGTGAAGATAGCCTGCGCGCCCGTACCCGACTACTACTAGCCAGTAGCGTGCACGCACCGAACGACCGAACATACAAGCACGCGCAGTTTAAGGTGTTGCGGCCCTACCAGCCCGCGAAATTCAAATTTTATTTAGTTTTTCGCAAATATTAGACTAACTACACATTTTAGATTTATGGCAATGCATTTTGCGGGCCTACTTTTTATGCATCTACACGTTTTTAATAGAAACTTTGTTCGAAAGTTCCCACTCATTTCATATTGGTTCCCGAAAGATAATTTTTTGCAGTTTCCCAAATTTCGAGCCATCGGGAACCAATATGAAGTAAATGATTATTGTTGAGCAAAGTTTTTGTTAAAAACATGTAGATGCATAAACTTTGTGCCCGCAAAACACATTGCCATTAGCCTTCGATGTATAATTAGCACACTATGAGCGTAAAACTAAATAAAATTTTCGCGCCCGGATGGTACCCATCGCCCTTAAGACGCATTTCAAACTGCAATATGTCGCAGCTACACGATAATAAACTGCGGTTTGATCAAATTACTAACGGCCGAAATAAAAGCCAAATCAACGACTGTCGACACTGCCCGCGAAATTCAAAATTTACTTGTTTTTTTTTGCAATTTGTACGCTAATTACACATAATAGGCTTATGGCAGTCAATTTGCGAGAATGGCAGTATCCATCTTTACATGTTTGTATCAAAATTTTTGCTTAAAAATGTCTATCCTAGGTAATTAGTTCGAGAATCGAGTTTTAAGTGAGTAACTCGCAAATCTCGGATTAATTTCTTTAACTCGACACTTTCAAGCAGAGATTTTTATATAAATACGTGAAGATGATCTTGGGATTATCGCAATTTGACTGCCATAAGCCTATTACGGCTTATCAGCTTAAAATCGCGAAAAACCACAAGAATTTGAATTTCTCGGGCACACCTGTGGTGTGCTCCTTAAGACGTATTTCAAACTGCAATATGTCGCAGCCACACGATAATAAACTGCGGTTTGATCAAACTACTAACGGCCGAAATTAAAGAGTCCTCCATACATTCGTAATACCAAATCATTTGTAATTCGTGCATATTTCGATCATTTTGTGGTGTTATTCGGGTTCATATAGCAATAATTTATGTTCCTGGCCATATAGTTAGTTCGGAAATACTTCTCTAAAACGAAATATAAATCAATTTTGATCAAAATTGTTATAACTTCGGTCTAGTTCCGTAATGCCAAACTTTATTAATTGGAGTTTTTCTTTAGCTGGGCAGTAAAAACTGTGCTCCTGAATTGATGCAACGTGAGATAGCGTTGTTTTTATTATAAAACAAATAAGCACAAAACGTGTCCTTTTTGACGCAAAAATATGCAAATCAAATATCAATCAATTTATATTTCGTTCATTTATATTTTCGTAGTAGTTCCCATAGTAAGCATTCATAGGCCGCGTCACGTAGCATCACGTCGGACACGACCTAACGCGTCTGTTGCTGACCACCGCCTTAGCCATTTCATCAAATAACGCAAGATGTTAATATATTATATTGATGATAAATTATATTGATAAAATATAACTTATTGACGTTGGCGAAGTCAACAGGTCTGCCGTGAAATTCAAAATTTTCGTGGTTTTTTGCAATTTGTACGCTAATTACACATAATAGGCTTATGGCAGTCATTTTGCGAGAATAGCAGTTACTTCTTTAATCTTTACATGTTTATATCAACATTTTTGCATAAAAATGTCTATCCTAGGAAATTAGTCCGAGTAAAGAGTTTTAAGTGAGTAACTCTCAAATCTCGAACTAATTTCTTTAACTCGACACTTTCAAGCAGAGATTTTTATATAAACACGTGAAGATGATATTAGGATTATCGCAATTTGATAAGCCTATTATGTCTTATCAGCTAAAAAAATCGCGAAAAACCACAAAAAAATTTAATTTCGCGGGCACACCTATGGTGTGCTCCTTAAAGGCCCCATACCATTTTTGTGAGACTTCCGTCCGTCTGTCTGTCACACTCGATTTCTTCAGTAACTATGTAAGCTATCGACCTGAAATTTTGAACAGTTATATGTAAGAGTGCCCAAACGTCATTGCAATCATAAAATAATTGAAAATCGTTTTTATTTTACCGCAATGGCCGGTTTTTTTTAAAAATAAGAAGAAAATTGTAAGATAAGCATAACTATATTTTTGTAGTACAATAAAATTGTATAACATTGAAGTTTGTATAAACATTGATAAAAATAATTGTGAATTTATTAGAATTAATAAATAAAGAAATATTTTTATTTTAAAATTGTTTGCCTCAACTCCTTCACGCCACTAATATTGAACCAATTTGATTGGAATTAATAAAGATAGACTATATCCCTTTATTATGTGGGAAATCAGTTATGCCAAGGGAAGGCACTTCGCTTATGTGAACATTGCACCAACTAAAACCACAGTACTAGGTGGTACTAGTATAATAATTATTCAAATTCGGGGAAACATCACATTATGGTGCAGCTAAATATTATTAATTAGTGCAGCTAGGCGACCATTCACATAGGCGATTCGCGTATTTTCAAAGACTAAGTGAAGTGAATTATGAAATAAAATAAAATATTAACACTGAAAACTTAACGTCTCTATTGATATAGAGTTGTAGGTACTTCAACATAATCAATACATATAATAAATCTGTTGTTTGTCTGTTTGTCTGTCTGTTTGTACGGGCTAATCTTTGGAACGGCTGGACCGATTCCAATGAAATTTTGTGTGGTGGTAGCCTATGTCCCTGGTCAACATATAGGATACTTTTCATCCCGGTAAAATAAAGAGTTCCCGTGGGATAGTTAAAAAACTGCAATTAATTTAACAGCTTTGTAAACAACAACTAATGAACTTAATTTAGTAAAATTGGTTATGCTGATACCTTATGTTGCCTTTTTAACAAAATATATATATAGTAAAACTTATTAATCCAATCGAGTTCCCGCGGGAAAGAAAACATTACAAAAACAGTTAGCAGGCGTCTTTCAAGTAACGGATTTTAATGAAATTTTATGATCCTACTTTATATATATGCCCGGTCAACATTTAAGATACTTTTCATCCTGAAAAATTTGAGAGCACCCGTGGGATGTTTAAAAAAACCTATAGCTACTTATCTCCGTAGCACAATCAAAACGGTGTCGAAATATCGACAGTTTAAATCGTCCTTTTGATCGTGCAACTAGGTATAACTACTATACAAGATAACCCGTACGTAGCAGGAACGGGTTGCTACGTACACAGTAGCGCATCAGAATGCTTAATTACAATATCTGGGCGTTGGTATCATCTCAGAATAAGATAAGTTTGGTTAGTATAGATATTACAATCCACGATGATACGCCCCACTCTATCTTACACCATGCGAATTGAGTAACATAAGCGATTTCGACAGAGTGTATTTAAGTAGAGGAAGACCAAAGAAGATATAGGTAAATTGTGTAAAAGAAGATAGCACGTTGACAGGAGAGATTGGAAGAAGACTCCTTTACGGGTCCATCGAACCCAAGGACCGCTCATTTTGTACGGGAAATTTTGGGAAAAATTAAGAAATTCCACGGGAAACATTTTTGTAAAAAAAACGAACTGCACGCGGGTGGAGCCGCGGGCAACAGCTAGTATGAAATACATTACCTCGCCTTTATTGAGCAAATTTCACAATTCTCGAACATGTTGCGTTTCGAAGCACATTCAATTTTACACTCTTTGGCAATAGTCGTAAAATTAATTTTTGTGCGTGTTCAGTGTTCTCAGAAAATGTTTGGCCATGAATCTAGTCTATTTATATACCTACCCATATCTTACCTAAATGCAATACCGTTTTAATGTTCATTTGCGTTTAGTGAATAGTCTAACTGGTACAAAACCAACCTAAACCTACCATACTAAATAGTCCATTGGCCTTATGGCGGCACCACACTTCGTTATTTGTTATTCGTTATGCGCCTTATTCGGCCGCATAGGACCAAGTGTAGGCGGTTCATTCGTCTATATTTTTGCTTTACTTGCATGAATAAGCGCGAATAGCAAATATGCGTATCCGTCCTCTTGTCGGTTTTTAACACACTTCAAAGGACATAGGTATTGGCAATATTTGGCACATAGCACCAAGTGTGGATAGCAATGTTTGTTGTTTGCTCACATAAACACATAATATCTGGGTGACCGAGCTTTGCTCGGTAGTCTATCTACCCACCAATAGATGGCAGCATTGGTCACATTTTTTTTTGTAAATTCGACATTTTCTACAAATGAATCCTAGCTAGATCGATTTATTGCCCCCAAACTCCCCTGTATACTAAATTTCATGAAAATCGTTCGAGCCGTTCCCGAGATTCGGATTATATAGAAATATATATACATATATACAAGAATTGCTCGTTTAAAGGTATAGGATTTGGACAAATACAGCGTAGCCGCATAACGAATAACAAATAACGCAGTCTGGTTCCTTCAAAACGGGTTCAAAACCAAACTAATAAAATACCTACCATACTAAATAGTAGGTAAGTATACCATTGGTCTTAAAATAAAACGACAATCTGTAATCATCAAAATCGTGTTTATTTCAAATATAACAAACCTGTAATATGTGATATGGCACTAGTGTCGTGGTCCGTCCGGCTAATACAGTTGTTTGATTACAGAAAATGTTTTACGAGATTACAGGTAATTTGGCAACATAAAAAATACAATTAGTTGAAAAGTCACAAAATATTTTCTGTATTTTCAATAAATTCTGTTATTACAGAAAACATTTAATTACAATTTTTTTTAACAAAGGTTTTGAAAGAAATTTTTTTTGTAAGAAATATAGTAACTCAAAAATTGACAGGTGATGTAATGATTTAAATACCGTACAATAAACTATGTAAATGACATTATTTTATATATTTGATAAATTGATTTTTCAACAAATTAAGCCCTTACAAAATTAAATAAAATATTACACAAAATATTATGTCAATTATCAAATAATTTATTTCACAATTATAGGCATAAAATAGGCTCTTGTGTCATGCAGGGATTACACATTTTTAAAAGTACATAATTAAATATTATGTTCTTTAATCAAACAACTTTATAGTTGTCAATTATTAGGTAATAACTATCAATGCAAAACAACTATGTTTACCTACACTAAAATACTAAGCAAAAGTTAAAATTTTATAACTAAGTACGTACTTATTTGCTAAAATCAACAAACTTTTACATCTTTTCATAATTAATCACACATTAGGTACAATCAAAATCAGTGAAGTCAGTTCAATTAGCGAATACCAAATACAATTTTAAAAACTTATTTTAAAGTGACTAGATGACCGTCTAATTTGAAAATGAATGTCCCTCCACTAAGTTATTGTTTCAACATGTAAACGTAAAGACGTGGTGGGGCGTTCATTTTTAGAATAGACGATCTATAAAATCTATATCATCGATTTTTATAGAACCACTTTTTGTCAGTGGTGGGCAAAATATATTTATTAATACTGATTAGCAATAACGATTGCGATTTAGATTTCCCTATCACCATTACAAATGAAAACATGCTAAATTCTTCGCTAGTAGCACTACGAGGAATAGTTCGTCTTCACGGTCCTACAAGAAGGACAAATTACTATGACGTCGAAGTCGCCGTCCTACTGGTAGGACATAGCACTAGGACCACGAGAAAGTCACCGTCCTACTAAAGCGATGGGCTGTAATGTAACAGACGCGTTAGGTCGCGTCCGACGTTACACTGTACGCGGCCTATGAATGCTTACTAAGGAAATGTACCTATACTAGGTAACATCTAGTATCTGCAACAAAAATCCTTTACAGCATTGGTTGCTTGGAAGAGATCGCTAGGTAGCGATAAGACCGCCAAATTGTGTACCTATTCTTCGTAATTTTTGTGTTGTCCTTTGTTTGACTTTGTGGTGTGCAATAAAAGTATATTCATTCATTCGTTCATTCATTCATATTAAGTATTGTCTCTCTGCAACGCCTGACACGACGCACGAGCAACCAGACCACCACATTTCCATAGTAATCATTCATTCATTCGGGTTGCTCCCATTTTGCCCGGTGCGTCTGCCCGGTTCATCGCGTCTGTTGCAGACCACCGCCTAATAGGACAAATAAGTAGGACCACGAGTAAGTCGCCGTCCTACTATAGCTAGACCGCTATAAACTTGGCCCTCCCATGGTCTGCGGGACGCGGGGCGGGAGCTACTCAACCACATCTCCATTCTATGGATTAAACATTCTATACAATTCAGAGGTTCATTGTGGATCCATAGAATAGGGATCAGTGCGCTCAACTAATCAGCTGTCAGTGACTGACGTGAATTACGCTACACCCGATAATATTAATCTTGAGACGTGGATATGGAATGATACATACTCAAGAAAATACCATAGGCGAATTCTCAAGATGCGAGTCATTACATCGTATCGTGTATAGCCAATCGCACACCCGCCCCGCGTCCCGCAGACCATGGGAGGGCCAAGTTTATAGCGGTCAAGCTATAGTAAGCACTCATTCAACGCGTCTGTTACAGACCACCGCCTAATAGGACAAATAAGTAGGACCACGAGTAAGTCGCCGTCCTACTATAGCTAGACCGCTATAAACTTGGCCCTCCCATGGTCTGCGGGACGCGGGGCGGGAGCTACTCAACCACATCTCCATTCTATGGATTAAACATTCTATACAATTCAGAGGTTCATTGTGGATCCATAGAATAGGGATCAGTGCGCTCAACTAATCAGCTGTCAGTGACTGACGTGAATTACGCTACACCCGATAATATTAATCTTGAGACGTGGATATGGAATGATACATACTCAAGAAAATACCATAGGCGAATTCTCAAGATGCGAGTTATTACATCGTATCGTGTATAGCCAATCGCACACCCGCCCCGCGTCCCGCAGACCATGGGAGGGCCAAGTTTATAGCGGTCAAGCTATAGTAAGCACTCATTCAACGCGTCTGTTGCAGACCACCGCCTAATAGGACAAATAAGTAGGACCACGAGTAAGTCGCCGTCCTACTATAGCTAGACCGCTATAAACTTGGCCCTCCCATGGTCTGCGGGACGCGGGGCGGGAGCTACTCAACCACATCTCCATTCTATGGATTAAACATTCTATACAATTCAGAGGTTCATTGTGGATCCATAGAATAGGGATCAGTGCGCTCAACTAATCAGCTGTCAGTGACTGACGTGAATTACGCTACACACGATGATATTAATCTTGCGACGTGGATAATAATGATACATAATTAAGAAAATACCATAGGCGAATTCTCAAGATGCGAGTCATTACATCGTATCGTGTATAGCCAATCGCACACCCGCCCCGCGTCCCGCAGACCATGGGAGGGCCAAGTTTATAGCGGTCAAGCTATAGTAAGCACTCATTCAACGCGTCTGTTGCAGACCACCGCCTAATAGGACAAATAAGTAGGACCACGAGTAAGTCGCCGTCCTACTAGTAGGACCACGATGAACTCGCCGTCTTAATAGTAGGACAAATAAGTACCACCACTAGAAGTTCCGTCCTACTAGTAGGACCATGAGGCATTCATCATCGTTCAGTGTTACGTAATCGTTAATCATCTCCTATTTTATGAATAAAACAATCAAAGTTCACTAAAACTAAGGTGTCAATAATAACAGTAAATCATAGCTACATATACGTGTATACTTACATAAAACTGTATATTTTAAAACACTATTACCTATTAAGGATGTACTTTAATATTGCACTGTTTTGTATATTGGCACCACATGTGTACTACGTTTATATAATGGACTCTCTAGAAATACCTACATAGGTATATATCTGTTGTCTACCAAAATACCTACTCAAAAACGTAGTTTATATAATTTTACCGTACATACAAACATGCATTGCTCAAAATCTGATGTGTGATCAGCTTTAATTTGAAGGAATTTCGATTATTAGTATAAAATAGTAAATGTAATAAAATACTTAAAATGTTAAAATTCTAGGAATATCTTAAGAGTTGGCTAAAATTTTTAAAATCGTTTACATAATAATATTGTTTGCGTACATACATAGTTAGGTACGTAGGTAGGTATATAAATAAGTATCTAAGAGTTTGAGGTATAAAATGTTGGTGTCTATAGATTGCATTAAAAAGTGTAAGGAGTAGGAAATATTTCGTGATGGCGTTCGCAGAAGCTATACCGATGACTTCCTCTCCCACTTCCATGACCGCGACCCGTGCTCGTCTGATAGCAAACAAGCGCGGGCTGCGGTTGTCTGAAGTTGGAGTGGAAGCCGTCGACAAAATCTCATACGACCGCGAACCGCGCTTTTTTGATAACAAACAAGCGCGGGTTGAGGTCGTCTGTGGAAATCATCGACAACATTAAATATGACCGCGACCCGCGCTCGTCTGTTCACAAACGAGCGCGTGTCGCGGCCGTCTGAAGTGGGAGGGGAAGTCATCGGCAAACCTTCTGCGAACGGGTAGTATTATTGTACCTTCTAAATATTATACTATTCACGTCATTATTATAGGTACTTAGGTAATAACATTAGAAGTTAGAACTATTCGTACTTAAAGCATTCGTTGCCTACAAAAGCACTTGTAACTTAGCTTTACTTATATACAGTACCTGTGTGCTGATTCTGTATCGTTCACTTAGTTAGTTAGTGACCCAAACTGGGTTATTAACTAAGAAAACGGAGGCAAAAATCCTATTTTTGTATTCTTTTTGTACAAGATAGCAACTAGCATGGTATACTGATATGATACCATACCGAACTAGGTTCGTAATTTGTGCAAAAATAGGATTTTTGCCTTCGTTTTCTTAGTTAATAACCCAGCTAGGGTTACTAACTAACTAAGTGAACGATACAGAATATAGCCCCCGGCAATAAGTATTGCACATCGACCTTTGGAAAGAGACAATCGGTTAGTTTCGGCTTCGTCGGCTTCGTAGAGCGTTATCTCTGTCGCACGAAATAACGTGACGTGCTTAATACATTTTTTATCCTCATTTTTTAGTGCATATAAATAGCTATTGGCCATCTCTCAGAATGAGAGAATCTCTTAACACTATTGGCCATAGCCCATCACGTTTGCCAAGAATCGATTACTAGGCTTCACATACCTTTAAAACCATTAGGGTAGACTCTCAGGCATGTGGGTATCCTTTGTATGTTTCCTTCATTTATTAGTGTGAACTCTCAGGCATATAGGTATCCTTTGTATGTTTCCTTCATCTGGTAAACGTGACAGCACCATTGCATAACAATTTTAGAAAAAAAATGCATGGGAGTCGTGGAGCATTTGGTTGGAACAAAGTTCACATAGGGCTCGATAGATGGCGCTGTGTCGAGTTAGTTATAACGAGTTTCTCATACCAAATCATATTGCTGATTGCATGCTTTCATTGACGCATACTTTTTGTATATGAACACAATTAACTATAGCTAGACCGCTATAAACTTGGCCCTCCCATGGTCTGCGGGACGCGGGGCGGGAGCTATTCAACCACTGATCTCTAAGAAGGATTAAACATTCTATACAATTTAGGCTAGGTTCACTGTGGATCCATAGAATAGGGATCAGTGCACTCAACTAATCAGCTGTCAGAGACTGACGTGAATTACGCTACACACGATGATATTAATCTTGCGACGTGGATAATGATACATACTCAAGAAAATACCATTGGAGAATTCTCAAGATGCGCGTCATTACATCGTATCGTGTATAGCCAATCGCACACCCGCCCCGCGTCCCGCAGACCATGGGAGGGCCAAGTTTATAGCGGTCAAGCTATAACTTTGTTTCAAAATCATGCCATAGATTTAGGTACCTAGTTATTTTACAAGCAAAAGTGTTGGCTAGCAAAGGCATCAGTGATTTTACTACCTATGAAGTATTTTTATATTAATACCTATTTTTTAATATTAAAGTTATCTACATTCGCACGCATTCAACCGCCATGAAAATACTAAAAAAGTATTCAGAATATTATCTAATAATGAAATCCTTGCCCACTCGGCCAAACAAAATACGACCATTTGTCGCAATAACAAAGAACAATACGTCAAAGAGTGTTCTTAATTTACATTTTCACATTAATTTCCCTAAAAGTTCTAAAGTTAGCAACATTAATGCTAGTTTTCATTGCTGTGTTGCCATATTTCCGCCTGTTGTATTTGCTCATATATCGCAATGAAAAAGCACATTTTTCTACTAAAATTTTCTTAAAAGCTAGCAACACAGTCACGAATGCTTATTTTTCAAGGTGTTGCCAGACTTGTGTAATCTTTAGTTGCCCATTTGTCGCAATAGAAAAACATATTTTTGCCTAAAAATACCTTTAAATATAACAACACAGTCACTCACACACGGTGCTTATTTTTGAGGGTGTTGCTAGGCCTCCGTCGTTTATAAGTGCCTATTTGTTGAAAAACATTTCAACAAAGATAACCTAACCTAAAAAATACTTGTAAACTAGCAACTCAGTCGTGCGTGCTTGCTTTTGTGGGTGTTACCATGCTTGCGTAGTCTCAAATTGCCCATTTATCGCAATAGAAAAACATATTTTTCCCTAAAAATACCTTAAAAACTAACAAAACAGTCAAACGTGTTTATTTTTGAGGGTGTTGCCAGGCCTGTCATCTAAAAGTGCCCATTTGTGAAAAACATTTTTACCTAACAAAATTCCTTAAAAACTAATAACACACACTTGTTTTAAGGGTGTTGCCATGCTTGCGTAGTCTTAAATTGCCCATTTATCGCAATAGAAAAACACATTTTTGCCTAAAAATACCTTTGAAACTAGCAACACAGTCAAACATGCTTGTTTTTGAGGGTGTTGCCAGGCTTCCGTCGTCTGAAGTTGCCCATTTGTCGCAGAATCACCGTGTTCTCGTCCTCCACCTCTCGATCCATGCCAGAGGTGCCGGGTATGGTCCCCCAGAGTTTCAGTTTTGACGGAAGGTATATTAGCCCCAGAAGGGTTATGACTGGAAAGAAAAAAAAACTTTTTACACAAAGTGGCCAAAAAAGGAGTGTAATGTTTTTATGTAATTGGTTCTTCTCAGATCAGTGTGCTGATTCTGTATCGTTCACTTAGTTAGTAACCCAAACTGGGTTATTAACTAAGAAAACGGAGGCAAAAATCCTATTTTTGTATTCTTTTTGTACAAGATAGCAACTAGCATGGTATACTGATATGATACCATACCGACCTAGGTTGGTAATTTGTGCAAAAATAAGATTTTTGCCTTCGTTTTCTTAGTTAATAACCCAGTTAGGGTTACTAACTAACTAAGTGAACGATACAGAATCAGCCCACAGGGTGCGTAAGAACCCTCATAAACTTAGTTTTAACTTATGTATATAATATGTATGTGAGTTTCTATATTCCAGCATAACTCGCTAGAATCCTTACTTTATTTCGAGCAACATAGGCTTAATTTTTTTGGAAAAAGAAGTTTTGTGACAGGGCAGACATGTAATTTTTTACTTGTCCACAAAAAATATTGGCAGACTTCAAATCGTTTATAAGACTTCCATGGGATTTACAAGATGCTTAAAAAAAGTTGGTCAAATGCGAGTTGTACTTGTGCACTGAGGGTTCCATACAATCAAGACCAATTTCAACCTCTGCCCACAAAGTTCAAAAACAAGCAAAAAAATCACTTTAGTTGTATGAGAGCCACCCTAAATATTTATTTTACTCTACTTTTAGGTATTTGTTGTTAAGCTATCGTTCGAGAGATAAAGCCCAGTGATAGTCAGATGGACGGTGAAGTCTTAGTAGTCCCGTTTTTACACGACTGTCCAAAAAAAGGAGTGTCATGTTTACATGTATGAATTCATGTTTGTATGTATGAATGTATGTGAGTTTCTTTATTCCACCATAACTTCGGAACGGCTGAACAGATTTAGACATATGGGGTATCGTTAGAATCCTCACATCATTCTGAGTAACATAGGCTATATTTTTATGGAAAAAGTTGTGTTTTTTAATTTTTAAATTATTTACTTGTTAGCCATACTTGATACTTACTGTTCAGAACGCACGGAAACACAATATAAAAGTTGAGGTTGGTTGAGTGGTAGTAGAACGCCTCTGAGAAATACAGGATGATGGTCAACACAAGCGACCAGTAGCCCATCGACACTACCCTGAAACATAAATATAGGTTTTTTTTTTCGTTATACAAGTAAGTACTTGACTGCGATCTCACCTGATGGTAAGTGATGATGCAGTCGAAGATGTTAGCGTACTAACTTGGAAGGGGTAAGTTATGTCACCCCAACGGTTTCTACACAGCATCGTACCGGAACGCTAAATCGCTTGGCGGTACGTCTTTGCTGGTAGGGTGGTAACTAGCCACGGCCAAAGCCTCCCACCAGGCCAGACCTAAGCCAATTTAGAAATTATAAAATTCCAAAGTGGCCCGTGGCGGGAATCGAACCCGCGACCTCCCACTCGAATCCGAGCGTGCGTCCCCTGCGCCACAGAGGTCGTCAAAAAAATAGTCCAGTCAATTTCATTTTCAGTCAATTATAGACGACCGTGATTGAGTGGTTTATGTGCCGGTAGTCAAGGCGCCGCCATCTCTGAGGTTCCAGGTTCGATCCCCGGTCGGGGCAATATAGACATATAAGTTTTCTACATTGTCTCGGGTCTGGGTGTTGTGGTACCTTCGTTGTTTCTGATTTCCATAACACAAGTGCATAAGCTACTTACTAAGGGATCGGAGCAATGTATGTGATGTTGTCCTCTATTTATTTATATTTATTTAAAAAAAAATTTAGACATCCGATCCAGGCAATAATCTACAGCCAGGTGAAAATTGGTATGATTGTTTAAATCAAATTATAAAACTCGTTTAATTTAATTATCGTTTCTGGAAAAAAATTATGCAGGTTTAGGGGGTCTGGGGTGTGATGAGTAAAAATGTAGACGTAAAATGGTATGCGTTTAGTTGCACTGAACTGTGTCCCTACAGTACTCCGCCGCTTAAAAAAAATTTTTTCTAAATAAAATTTTCCTTTAAAAAAAATATTGAATATTGACAAGCGTAGACTGGATTCTGCAGTAGTTTCTAGTAGTATTTACAAACCTCGATAGCCCGAGTATCATATTACACATAACTCGTAACTTGTATATCTAGCTAATTACATTAAGTGGGTTAAAACTACTTATTTTTATATTAGTACATTATTTTTCGAAGTTTCGCAATAGACAGGTTTGTCACACAATGGTAAGTGCATCTGCTTAAATTGCAATTTACTATTGTATGCGTTTTGCACTGTTTGCTGTAGGTAAGTGTCACGTTCTTGCTGTGCGGCCAATTCTGAGTAATCTATCGCTGTTGGACTCGCGATGGCTGAAACTCGAGACAATGCATCCGCTACAACATTATCTTTACCGCTAATCAAAGACTTCTATGTAGGTATTTGCCGCTAATATGCTGTTCGATATCCGTACTCGCGATAATGACGTCATCTATAAAATTATACAAAAAGTCCAAACCGTTTAGTACAGTCGTGTCCATAAATCTTTGGAATGTCTGAGCTGCGTTTCGTAGCCCGAAGGTCATTCGCGGAAACTTAAATAATCCAAAAGGAGTTATGATCGCCGTTTTCTCAATGTCTTCCGGAGTCACTATCCAGATAGCGTGCCCGTGGTGTCCCGTGTCGCTATTGCCTATCTGGACCGCGATGTTCCGCATGTCTGCGACGCGACTCCTGCATTTCCAGCGTCAGCTTAGCCACTCGAGCTGCCAAATCCACTGATGATGTCCGTTGTATCTCCGCAACTTCCACCGATTGCGTGGTCTCGACGATTTTATCTGCGATGACCGCAAGTCCGTCCAGCTCCACCTTGGTCACTGCTAATACCGCCCTGACCGCCGTCGGTAGGTGGCTGGTCCAGAGCATCGGCAACGAATCCTCAGCTATTTTTCTTTGGCCAGATTTGGCTTAGCCGCATTCCCGAGTTCCTGACCGAAGATCGTGGCTTCGAACTGGGCGAACCACAGACGCGGTTTATCTGCCCAAAACTCGGGAACTCTAGACGATGTTATTGCGAACGCCAAACCTGCTCGCGCCTCCGCTTGTCCCGCCTCCGTCGCTGCCTTAGCTGTTTCCGCCTGGGGCTGCACCGGGGGCTGTGTGAGTCCTTGAGCACCGTAAATTTCCGTACTAGCCGTAAGTCCGCCGTAAAGTTATAGAGGTCACCACTTTAGGGCTATGTATACGACTACACGCGGGTACGGTCGCCAAGGAACTGACGCGTTATACAAAAGTGCAAAAGTGCATAAAGTGCACACTCGTAAAATGGTATGCGTTTAGTTGCACTGAACTGTGTCCCTACACAGGTTCTAAGGTGAAAGAAACGGGTTTTTGTGATTTTCAAAACAGCTCGAAAATTTTCTTGAAATTTAGTTTACAATAATATTGGGGGCAATAAATCGATCTAGCTAGGATTCGTTTTTGGAAAATGTTGAATTACCAAAAAAAAAAATATGACTCCTGCTGCCATCTATTGGCAAATAGAGAAAATACAGAGCAAAGCTCGGTCACCCAGATATTATTAGTAACACCTTAAGAAGTATTCACTTAAAAAAGTGCCAGTATTAGATTTTTCCTTTTAGAGTTAGCCTTATGGCAAGTAAGACAAACTTACGGTCTATAATGTATGTAGAGAGTGCAGTGTATCAGCGCCAGTGCTTTCAACACAGAGTACATGCCCAGCATACGAGACGTTGTGAAGTCCCCTGGAAATTGCAAACAATCAAATGAAATGATGATAAACACTCATAGATTTTGAAGTCTTTATTAAGGGCGATGGGTACCATCCGGGCGGGAAAATTCAAATTTTATTAATTTTTTCGCTCATAGTGGGCTAGTTATAAATCGAAGGATAATGGCAATGAGTTTTGCGGGCACACCATTTATGCATCTACATGTTTTTAATAAAAACTCTGCTCAACAATACTCATTTACTTCATATTGGTTCCCTGGTGGTATCCAGGTTATAGGTCTGCAAAATGCATTGCCATAAATCTACAATGTGTAGTTAGTCTAATATTTGCGAAAAACTAAATAAAATTTGAATTTCGCGGGCTGGTAGGGCCGCAACACCTTAACATAAATAATAATTAACATAATAGTTACAAATAATTATAACTAGTAGAAACATAGATTTCAAATATTTTAAGGCTGAAAGCCTCTTAAAATTTTCTACTTAACATGTAATTTATTATTATACAATCAAACACTAATAGACATTTCAATCCACGAAAACCAATGAGGAAATATGCTACGCTAAGGAAAACACTCTGCCCCACTCTGTCAAAATTGCTTAAAATTGAAACACATACTACAGTATTCTTCGGGGTATTCCTAGACAATCAACTACAATGGGGTGCACACATTGAGACTCTGGCAAGTAAAGTAGTTCAGCAGCCTATGCTGTGAGAAAAATTAGACAGCTTACAGACATTGATACAGCAAAGCTTGTTTATTTTGCTTACTTCCACAGTGTTATGTCCTTATGTCCTATCCTTATGTTTCATTCAATTCATAATATGGAGTATGACAGAGTGGGGTACATCATTGTGGCTTGAAATATCTATGAAGGTGATATGACTCTTCAGAACCTGAGCAAGGGCACTGACAGGGCATTGTGGCTTGAACAAACATAATATTATATTCAAGCTCAAGAGAGCTCCGGGATTAAGGCATGTGCAGACTCTATAGCGAGGCAGAGGAAACTCCTTCACATCTACTATGTTTTGTGCCAGCCCTAGTACACTGACTGCCAACTGCTCTTCTTTATTGTTTTGCTCTCTATAGAGTAGTCGTGATCATACCATTAAGAAACACTATTGAAGGCACATGTTATTCTCTTCACCGACATATGCCACTTCCTCCTGCTACTCGAGATCCTTTGACACCCATGCAAGGGACTACCAACACTCTTGACTTGGTCAGTCCATTGCATGGGTGACCTTCCACAGAGTCCTTTGCCTTGCATGACAAGTCGCTCGACATTCCCTCACCGGGAGACGTGACCAGGAACTTAAGGATGCAACTTTGTACCAATGAAAAGGCCAACACTAGGAAAGCATATTTACTGCCCTCAGCAGGACGATCGACTAAAAATGTATCAATCATTAAAGAACTGTATCAATGTCAATGATTTCCAAGCGTTGTGATTGGTCAACACCCACGTTTTAGCATTGATACAGTTATTTATTGATTGATGCATTTTTAGCTGACTACCCTGCAGGAGCTGAAGTATACCCATGTCAAGGAGGTTCTGTCGTTCTTTGCGAAACCTTGATGGAGAGGATGTTGAGACAGCGTTGAGCACAATCTGCAATAGCCAACATGCTACTGGGAGCAGAGGAGCCCTACAAAGCCGCATCTCTAAGATGAAATTAGGGTTGCCACTGTTGAGCCTTATGTCCCCAACATCCATCCCAACATCCATCTTCTCAACAGCAGAGCACGTTTGTGAACCCTCGTAAACTTAGTTTTAAGTTGTGAATGGTTATCACCATTAAAGTTACCATGTAAAACAAAACGACGTATTATAAGAGCCTTTGTATGCTAGGCCTATATGAAATAAAGAATTTTTCTATTCTATTCTATTCTATTCATATTGGTGCTATGTACTCCTCCCACCCAATTCAGCTTATTTGATCTTTTATAGACATTTTGAACAATAACTCTCTCCATCGTCATAAGAAGAGTCTTATCTTATGAGGCATATAACAGTCAAGAACCATGTCTAGGATCCATACATTTTTAAGTACTACTTAGGTACATATTAGATAACCAACTTTTTTATATCTGGTAAAAAGAGGAATTCCTGCAAAAGCCAGGTATATGATACCTATTACTTACATCTGATTATTGATATGTTTATAAGTCACAATTTCGTGCTACTGAGTTTATTGATTGTTTAGTAAATTATTCATGCAATTTATATGGCATGTTATACGACAGTGAACCTTGACTTGGTCCTTTCTGATGGTCTATTTTAATTATCTAACCTACAAAACATGATACATTTTTCTGTTACAAGAATTAAATATGAGCTTTCATTACTTACCATCTAAATGTTCGTTGTCGGTATTGCTTAAAAACGATCTCCTTTCGATATAAGAACGACCGGCGGAGCCCAGGTCCATGAAAGCCACAAACGCTATCCACCCTCGAAATGCATACAAAACCTTATTTTGCACAGCCATAGCGCATTTATTACATTAACACACGTAAACAACCACGTTTTTATCACATGAACTTGTTTAAATACACTTTAATTAGGTAGAAAACTTCATGAAAATCATCACGCTTAAACTGATAATTCGAACTGTGCCCTTTGCCTAAGAACTTTAGCTAATTAACAAATAATTTAATTAAGCGAACTATCCTCTCACACATAAAAACGCGTATACGTCCGTGCATCGCACTGCGGTATTTTCGCTGCATTATACATTTTCATAGGAAATAATTAGATGCGAGCTTTTCCTTTTCGTAATTTGCGCGCATGATCAAAAACTGTCACTGTCAACGAGCTGTCAACTCATAAGTCAAAATGTAATTCCTTTTCCGCTGTCATGTCAACAATAGACTTTTTTTTGTGCTTGGATGGCTGTATTTTTGATCATGGGATCTTTCGTTTGTGTTGGACAAACGTGGAAACCGTGTGTATCGATAATGTTGCCGTGACAGAAAAAATATTACTTTCTGCGACTGGTCACATCGCAAAATCCTAAAAATACCGTCGCCATATTGGTATTGTCAAAAAGTTCGGGATCCAGCGGAGTGTTGGAAAAAATGGTTTTTCGTTTCACACAAAGCGTATTTGTACTGTTTAAGTGTTCTAATTGATAGAGTCGTGACTTTAGATGTTTCGTTTAGTTGTTCCGGTGTGGGGAACTCTTTGTGGATAATGTTTTCGATCGGGAAACTGAGTGGTTCAGGCGAGTCGTCGCCCGGTGGTTCGAAGGTAGATGAGGTTGCGTCGGCCGTGGCCGCGGTATCTGACGAGATCGGGGACATCTTGAAGGACGAATTGGGCGATGCGGACCGTGCGGATCGGATTGGCGCCGAGCTGGCGGACCTCAGCGCGGAGTTGGGCCTCCTAGCTGGGTTGGCAGACGAGCCATCTCAAGACTTTCCGTCACTCTTCGAGATCGCTGTAAGTACTAATACTGAGTTTACACGAACAACTTACTGGATAGCGAAAACCCTGCCTTCTCTGAAGATACATATCTCGTTGAGTATCACTTTCATGTGTCATTGACCTTTTGGACAGGCTGTTTTGACAAGTAGTGAAATGAGCTATGACATAGGTAGTAAAATAAAATTAACTCTATAAAACATGTTTTTGTTGTATGTTTGTTCCACTTTTAGTCTCTATAGGTCCATATAATCTTATGTACTTTTATCCTAGAAAGTTTCCATGCAGAAGTACTAAAAATTTTTGAGAATAAATTAAAAATAACTTAAAGTAAGTATGGATGAGGCTTTGAATCAAGTCGCTTTCATTTGAAGCCGAGCTTTTTAAGAGGTTTAAAGAAAAAGAGTGAACACTAAAGAGTCAACCTCAAGCTATCACAAGGCTGAGGGCCATATACCCGATCGCTAAAGTCTATTCTCAGAAGGATCCTCTTTGTCAGCTAAATTATCTGAGTCGGGGTGCCCTCAAGTTCCGATCTTGCTTCGTTCGTTCTTGTATTCTAAGTTATTTATGACAATAGACTTTAGCGAACGGGTATAAGGCCCTCAGCCTTGTGATAGCTTAAGGTTGACTCTTTAGTGTTCATTCTTTTTCTTAAACCCTCTTAAAAGCTCTGCTCTGAATGATAGCGACTCAATTCAAAACCTCATCCGCCCGTGAAATATGCAAGTCGGACAGGCCTTTTGGAATTTGTCAGATTAAACAAATATGAGCTTAGCTTGGCACATGAAATTTCAGCCAAGTTTCAAAGTTCTACATGTCATCTACATTTGTATAGTACCTTTGTAATGTGACACTTTGGTTTGACCTTGTCCTTTACAACAGAACTGTGCAAGAACAGGTATTCACTGTTATTTACAATTAATTTAATTACTGTAGTATTAAGTGTAAATATAAAGTTTTAAATTCAGTTTTAATTGAAAAAATGATCAATGAAAACTAGAATCTGGTGCAAATATGTCAAGAATTTAAAATGTGTCTTCCTGTATAAGTTTATTATCAACTAATAATATTATAATTATTACACCACAATATTAAATGCAAAAGATCGTATGTAGTTCATCATTCGTTCATGCAGTAACTGCTGAATTGATTTGTTTGAAATTTCGGTAGGCTATAGAATCTGTCATGGATTAACTGGACTAACATACTTTTAATCCTGCAAAACTATGGTTTCCACAGGATGAGGGAAGACCCAAAACTCAATTAGGCAAAGCTCTTAGTTAACAGTTAGTATCTAAATATGTAAGTTTAGGTTTAGTTTATTGAAAACCGAAATATTCATGGAGTTTTATAGGTGGTCGACCAATGCTCAGTAATATAATAATAATAATTAATAAGCCTTTTTATCAGACATTGAGTTACAAATTTTTATTTTTACAAGTATGAACATCAATCTGCCATTGTGCTCCCAATCTGTTTATTTTTTGGCAAAAGCCTCATCCAACTGTTGTCATGATATCTGCAGCTTTCCTTGCCCAGGTTTATCCAGACACCTCCATTATTTTGTCAACCCATCTTTTAAATGGTCTCTGTCTTTCTCTATTTAGAAAAGTGCTGAGTGGTGGGTAGTTATTCAAAGCTTTGCTATACAAAGCAATTGTGGTATGAGATGAGGCTTTGAAACGAGCTTTCATTCGAAGATGAGCTTTTAAGAGGGTTAAAGAAAAAGAGTGAACACTAAAGAGTGAACCTCAAGCTATCACAAGGCTGAGGGCCTCAAACCCCGTTCCCTAAAGTCTATTGACATAAATAACTTAGAATACAAGAATGAACGAGACTTGAGGGCACCCCAACTCGAATAATTTAGGTGACGAAGAAAATAACCACCAATGAGTGGTTATTTTCTTTTATGACCACCCAGAAATAGGAGCCCTGCGAAGCGGGGCTCCGTCGACCGGTCTTTTAAGAGGATTAAAGATATAAGAAATATTCAAGGCGACCGATTTCAAATCCCTTACCCAGCTGTGTTGTGTTTTGGTTTGAAAGACACTGTAGCCAATAAGATTTCTGGGTATTGCAATATCACGCAGTACAGTGTGTTGTATGATATTGCTTTGCACGAAGAGATGGACGCAGCTAGGCATGCACTTGGAATTCATGCATCATGGAAAACAATGATAGGGTCTAAGGTGGAGCACAATTGCCTAGAAAATGCCTATTAACTCTTCTCTTGTAGGAACCCAGTTTGTACTTAGCTGGGAACACTTTTTTTACTCTATACATGTTAGTACTTGACTGCGATTTCACATGCTGGTATGTGATGATGCTGCCAAAGATGTCATCGTACTGACTTGAAAGGGGAAGTAAACTCACCCCTTACGCCACCATTGCGCTGGAATGCTAAATCACTTGGCGGTACGTCTTTGCTGGTAGGGTGGTAACAAGCTATGGCCGAAGCCTCCCACCAGATCAGACCTGAGCTAATTTAGAAATAATAAAGTTCCAAAGTGGGTCCTGTGGCAGGAATCGAACCCGCGACCTCCCACTTGAATCCGAGTGCATGCCACTGCGCCAGGGAAGTTGTCGTTAAAAAGGTAGAAACATTGACACGTTTGAAATTGTAAAGACGTCTATTTGACATGTTTTTTATGCAAATAAAATTGATTGATTAATTGATTGAAACACTGAAGCTGAAAGGGTGTTCCACACCTTAGCGATTTACATTAGAAATGTGGAAGAAGAATGCCCTCTTCTCTCGGTTCAATGGTAGAATGTTGAAGGAGGTACCATACTCATATAACTTCTCCCGCAGATCGGCCACCGCGCCTCGGGCAGTGGATCCTCCTCGTCGTCATGGTCGGGAGGCCGTGGGGGCCGCGCGCGCCGCCCGCCGCGCCCGCAGCGCGCGCCGCGGCGCCGCCCTATCGCCAAGGGGAAGGAGGTACTGTATCTTTGTGGCTGTATACGCAACAGTGTTTAAATAAAGCCTATGTGAAAAGAATTAAGATTTATTCTCTTGTTGTTTTCCACCACTCATTTCAAATGAATATGGTATTCTTCTCAATTTATTTTATTGCTTTAGTGTAAACTAGGTTAGAAATAATTACATACTTACGTTGAAAAAAAAATTGTTATAGTGACTAGGAAATCAATTTTTTAATATATATAGCAGATAGTGACGTCACTGTCCAATACATAGCTACATATACAATGTATAGCTCTGTCTAATCAAAAATACTAAATTGCTTTTAAGAGTCCACTAACCCACGCTGTTTCCCATACATTCGTAATAGCAAAATCATTTGTAATTCTTGCAAATTTCGATCATGTTGTGGTGTTATTCGGGTTCATATTTTTTTTTTTTTTTTTTTTATCGTGGGGAATCCTCTTGGATACCCAGTCGCCCGGGGGAGCGGCTGGGTTATGCCGGACTCTTACCGGCTAAACCCCACGGTGTTTCCTCCTCGCACCGTATGACGGGAACACGGGAACGCTTGCGCAAACCTCCGCGAACCCGCCGGTGCCCGGCCGCTTGCGCGGCCCCTCCACGAGGTGGAGCATGGAGCTCCCCTCCAACAGCAAGGCCCGCCAGAAACACCTAAGCCGGCCTTACCTCCTCGGCGCCCATCCGTAAGGCGACGGACCCCCCCGGGACCGCCACCCAGGGGCCGTGGGCACGGGTAAGCCGATACCTGCGAAGCTTGCTCCTGCACTTCGCAGGCATCGACCTCCCATACCCCGCGGCGGATCTGATCTTTGGCTCCGCCGCAAACCACCAAACGGCCGCAGAGGACAGGGAGAACGGCAACGACACACCGACACTCCTCTTCCCCTGCGGCCCCGCCGCCGACGCATCTAACGGTGCGCCACCGTTTGGTCGCGGGAGATAGGGCGAGCGGCAACGACACACCGACACGCCTCTCCTCCCGCGACCCCTCCTGGATGCAGGAGACAGAAAACTCTGTCCCCCGCACCCCTCTTGGACGCATCCAGAGCGGGCCCATCTCCAGGCCCACTCCGAGCGTCCCCTCCTGGATTCCTTTTGGCTTCACCGTGGGGCCCAACCACGGCTACTGAGCCCCCCCATCGCGACAAGATTCTGGTTCCGAAATACTTTTGTTAAACGAAATTGTAAACGAATTTAGTTTTGCTTATTTTTATGTCAAGGAGGACATGTTTTCTGCTTATTTGTTTTGTAATAAAAACAACACTAGTACTTGGTATTTTACATTAATAGAAACATCATAGTTCAGAGGCCTCTTGGCTCTTAACTCTTCGTCATAAATTAATTCAATAAATCAATGGGCTTTACAACAAGAGGTGTTGGTTACAGTCATGAATTAAATGGTTTTCCATCCCAAAAAGCCTTAACAAGTTTCTATGTGCTGGTCCGCAGATGTCGCGGCGGCGCAGCGCGGTGGCGCGGCGCGCGGCGTCGCTGCGCGTGCGGCGCGCCGAGGCGGCGTCCGACGCGTCCGACGTCGGCGCCGACTCCGACTCCGACGACCAGTGGACCGAGCTCGACGACAACTGTAAGGGCCTTCGCACACAGATAGCTTAGCGACCTTAGTTATAGAAACCTGGGGTTTGCCCCTTGATTGTGTAAGAAAAGTATTCATCTTTATCGTAATCTTGAATGGAAGCAGGCGTTACTTTGCGGAAATCCATAATTAGCAGGACAGATTAATTTGTTTTGCTATTATCCGCTACTTGAAAGGATATATGGTGCAATATCCAGGAACACTACCCACATGAAACACCACACACAATTTTCTATCACTTTCTTCGACTCACGTTTCGTCCCGACACCGGGACATCCTCAGGAGATGTTGACTTCACAATGCGAAATCGTAGAGTTTATCGTAATCGCTTAGAAACTCTGCCCGCTGATTGATTCCCTGATTTACGTCAGCCAATACGGTTGCCCCCCAAACGATTACGATAACGATGAATACGCTTTTCTTACACAATCTTGAGGTAGCACTTATCACCTTGAGAGTCCACTTTTTAGCTCTTATTTGTCCATTAAATATGGCTACAATAATTGTAATTATTACCTTCAAACCCAAACAGCAATACATTACAGAATATACATGCTAAAATAACTAATAATGTGACTCTATGATAACAATATTCCCACCACCACAGTCCATGTAAAATGTGAATTGTATTGCAGCTGGCAGCACGGATAGCTCCTCTGGCAAGGAAGTGAGCGGCTTGGAGATTGACTGCCCGCCCTACCAACACAAGGGATCGGTGAGTTGACCAAGGGCAAAAAATAAATCTAAACTATGGAAAAATCCTTAGTTCCCGTGGGTTGTTAAAAAAACACGGATTTTCTATAGTACTCTGAAGTCAAAGATTTAGATTGCTAGATGAGCTCTAATGCTCTAATGGAGGACGAAACACCGGCACACGTGCTACTACGGTGCACTGAAGTGTCGGACCAAGGCAAGACCTATAACTTGTATATATAATCTAGATCTCGGAAACGGCTCGAACGATTTTCATAAAATTTAGTGTACAGGGGGTTTTGGGGGCGATAAATCGATCTAGCTCGGATTCATTTTTATAAAATGTCGAATTCACCAAAAAAAAAATATGACTCCTGCTGCCATCTGTTTGCCAGCAGTTATACTACCGAGCAAAGCTCGGTCACCCAGATATTTTACTCTTAAACGAAATTGCACTTGCGTTCTCTGTCACACAATCACACTACAGCATGCTGAGAGCGCTCACTCAGTATGTTTGTGGACATTTTCGATGTGCGCAATGTAGGCTTGGGGCTCATCTAGCGATTTAAATCTTTATTGAATGGAAGCAGGCGTTATTTTGCGGAAATCTATAATTAGCAGGACTGATTAATTTGTTTTGCTATTATCCGCTACTTGAAAGGATTCTGTATGGGTTCTGGATGTTGACTTCACAAGCGTCGAAGAAAGTGATAGAAAATTGTGTGTGGTGTTTCATGTGGATGGTGTTCCTGCATATTGCACCATACAGAATCCTTTCAAGTAGCGGATAAAAGCAAAACAAATTAATCAGTCCTGCTATTGTGACCGCTATAATAGGTTTTAACCGAATATCGTCTGAAATCGGTCCGTCTCAACGGCTACCTGTAGTGGACTTGATCATGTGACAAGTGAACATGGCCTGGCTGAGGACAGGGTGTGGTGGCGCTCGCTCGAAAAGGTCTAAGTCCAACCGTGGACGTCCGCAGACCGAGATGACAATGATGTTGTTGTATTCGGTGTAGCAGGCATGTCAGTCAATCAGAGGAACCCACTTTACACTCTTTGTATAACCTCTGACCAAAAACAAAAGGTTGTCGGCAAGAAATTACCTATAGCATTAAGACCGCCTTTTGATCATTATGTTTTGTATAATAAAAGAAACAATAGTTTTTATTCGGCCAAAAAAAACTTAAGTTGTAACTTAATATTATAAAAAAAACTCAATACAAAAGGTGGGCCATAGACCTCAGGGAACCAAGGAGCAAAATATCAATAATAAATCCCCTTGATTCTCAGAGTTTCGGGAACCTACCACTTAAATCTAATTATTTGGCTGCCTCAGCTCGATGCTGCAGCCGGTGTGCTGCAGTATGATTTCTGTTTGTTATATTTTCCTTTCTTGTAATGTGCAATAAAGTATCAATTCATTCATTCAACCTGTCTCCAATTTCTTGCATCCAGTAACCTGTTGTTGTGCCCAGCAGGCGGAAGCGCCGCCGATGGGGCAGTTCCTGCTGCCGCTGCTCAGCGCCGACCCCGCGGCGCCGGACCCCGAGCACTTCCTCATCAGGCACGAGGACATCTTGCAGGTACACTCCTGAAGGCTGTTCCCAATCATCTACCCATGATTTGTTCTACTAGAAATATCAAATAATATGATAAGACTTCGAGCGCAGACAGAACGACTAGACCACCATTCATAGGCCAGGAGTTTTTTTTAATCTGCCAGTTTCAAAATTTTATTTTTCTCCCTGCAGATTATTAAGAAAATTCCTCGACATAATTGTCAGATTATGAGATCTGGGGCCCTACCACAAAAAAAAAAAATAAAAAAAAAAAAAAAAAAACTGTTTAAAATAAAATAATATTACTTTAGGTCACAGTGGTAGGCCCCCAGGACGACAAGCACATCAAGATGAAGCGTCTGTATAAAAATCTGATGCACTCGTGTATACTTTCATGAACAGATTTTTATTTTTTTTTATTTTTAAAAACCTGTATTAGCTTCACCCATCACTGCAATAGCGAAGTTCATATAGCCTCTTTTTTTTCATTTTAGCACCTAATATTTACAATGCAATAAGTCCTCAAGACGCTCGAGTAACTACCGATTTAGCATCGTGAGCTCTCCCCTACTATAGGCCGACCGTTTAACTCGCGTATCGCCTGCGCGGTAAGAAGGGAGCGGGGGGAGATGTTAGCAGGTGGGTGAAAGGGGTGCGCGGAGCACTTGACGTAAGCTCTCTGCTCCGCGCACCCCTTTCACCCATCCGCTAACATCTCCCCCCGCTCCCTTACCGCGCAGGCGATACGCGTGTTAAACGGTCGGACTATACAGGGTTAAATATTTTAAAAATACCAAATCGCTCTCGGTCTGTAATTGTTTACATTGACACTAACAACTTTTGTTCTACGACTTTTCAAAATACAGTATTAATTTATTTGATACAAAAAAATAATAACTCATGATATTTCTGTAAAGTGATATTACACTGTGTACAACCATATAGTAGGTATGTATTATCATTATGAACAACATCGCGTAGTCGGGTCAGTGACCGTGCAATAGGGTCGAGATTCGCGCGCCGCGCGCCGGCCGCGTGGCTAATGTAGCACGTAGGTATACATGTACAATGTAAAGAGTAGTTACGGGTAAAGTATCTGTGTGAAATGTTGAAAATTCGATATTTCTCAAAATATCGAGTAAAAAAAAGTCGTAGAACAAAAGTTGTTTGTGTTAATGTAATGTTAATGTAAATAACTACAGGCCGAGAGCGATTTGGTATTTTTAAAATAACCCTGTATAATGCGTCTGTTACGGACCACCGGCTAACTGCAAACACTGTATAAGTATGTTTGTCGACAGCTGCTGGCGTCGGCCGAGGACGGCGCACGCGACGACTTGCCGCTGAGCGACGGCGTGGAGATCAGCGCCCTCGACTGCGCCTCCGATGTGTGAGTCACCCTTATAACATACAGTCAATCCGAGCCACTGATATGTATCTCTGGATTCATGATTCCACACTTTAATTGCCAGTTCATTTTTTATGCCGATTTGAAGCGCCTCCGAGTGTCCACGGTGACATTTGTTTGCAAGTGGACGTCGGTTTGAATGTTATTTGATTTTAGTTGCATAGACGCTCACGGCAGGTTACGCAACAATCAGCGCCAAAATGGCGAAAATCAAGTGTCTTCATTTTTACTTTGACAGGCAGCTATCCAGAGTATATTCTATATACTCTATGGAGATCAATAATCCGAGCTAACGTGCCGGCGGTCTGTCCATCTGTCAGACCCTTGTAACTTTAGAACTAATGAACACGCCTCAGATTTACCCAGAAAAAACGACCAAAGGTGGTCTCAAGTTTTCTCATGAACTAAAACTAAAATATTCTAGGAAAATAAAATAGTGTTTTAGACAGTGCACTAAACTCACGGGGCAAAAAATTTGGTGATGCTATCCCTTAGTGACCAATAACAGACTAGGAATAGACACACTTCGAAATACAGAGCAAATTTAAAAACATCCGTCTGCCAATGAGAAAAAAGATTCCGACGAATTGAGAACCTCCTCCTTTTTTTGAAGTCGGTTAAAAAGGACTTATCGAGCACCACTGCGGGGGCTTGCGACGCACTTACGTTTTCGAGCACCACTGTGCGGCTCGCGACGCTTGGTTAAATAAATAAATAAATATAATGCCATTTATTCATAAGAATGTAGGTACATTAGGTGGTCACAATAATAATTAATATCCTTGTACAATCTGCTTCATGGCGTATGAATATATGTTAAGAACAATTGGCACTAGGAATTTGTTTATCCTCCCCTTGAAAAACCCCATGTTGAAGCTTTGAGGGAACACTTGTGGTAATTGGCTCCTCAATTTGCTCGTGGGGTGAAAAAAGGATCTGGGCAAACCGGGTAGTCGAGGATTACCAGCCAGCCAGGGGGCCTACCACAGTGACCTAAAGTAATATTATTGTAATATTGTATTAAAATTTCCATACTGATATTGTATGAAAATGTCAAAACAATATTACAATAATACTGCTATATGAGATGTTTGTACAGTCCCAGGTAGTAAGGATGGGACGCATTTTTGCACCGGAGTGTATGGTCAGAGTAAGTGGAAGGTGGAAGGTTATGCTAAGATTCAAAGATTCAAAGATTCAAATCATTTATTTCATATAGGCCACTACTTATTAGTACTTATGAAGGTCAAGTAGGTACATATACTTATTAATAGTGATAACTATTAACGACTTAAAAACTAAGTTTACGAGGGTTCCAACGCGCCCTGAACTGAGAAGAAGCCCACAACAAACTCAGACGGGTATTTTTATTTTTTTTGTCATCACTATTTCACAATATGATATAAATTAGAACTAGCTATAAATTTGAATTAGAGCAATTTACTCCCATGGATTGATTTCATTTAAGTAATCTTTTATGCCTTATTTATAAGTTTCGGCTTGACAAAACCTTTGAACTTATTGAGCGACATGTCAAATACACTGGATGGCAGTTTATTATAAAATCTAATGCAATTGCATAAAAACGATCTACTTATTTTAGTTAGACGCGTGCTATGGACAACCAGTTCTGAATCTCCTTCTATTTTTCAGGCTAGTTAGCGAAGTGCAAGAGTGCGAGGACCCGCTGGTAACGCCAGAGGACGAAGCTGCCTTGCTACACTACGTCTGTGCGTGCGGTGAGTTTACATGCACATCTGTGAACTTTTTTCTTTTACGCTATACAAGTTAGTACTTGACTGCGATCTCACCTGATGGTAAGTGATGATGCAGCCGAAGATGTTAGCGTACTAACTTGGAAGGGGTAAGTTATGTCACCCCAACGGTTTCTACACAGCATCGCACCGGAACGCTAAATCGCTTGGCGGTACGTCTTTGCTGGTAGGGTGGTAACTAGCCACGGCCAAAGCCTCCCACCAGACCAGACCTAAGCCAATTTAGAAATGATAAAATTCTCAAAGTGGCCCGTGGCGGGAATCGAACCCGCGACCTCCCACTCGAATCCGAGCGTGCGTCCCCTGCGCCACGGAGGTCGTCAAACTTGTGACTATGTTGAGACAACGTGTTTCAATAAAACTCAAAACTCAAAATATGTTTATTTCACATAGGCTTAACATACAGGCTCTTACAAAACGTCGGTATGATATTTGTTGTATAAGAATGGTGATAACTACAATTCGACTTAAAACTAAGTTTACGAGGGTTCCAAATGCGCCCTGCCGCTGAGAAGAAGCCCACAACAAACTCAGCCAGGTATTTTTTTGTTATCACCATTTAACAAAATAAGTATAAATAGTAAATAGGCTAGCAACAACAACAGAGCAATCTTCCACTTATTAGTAAATTCCAAGTCAATCCCCTATAATAAATGATATGAGGCAATAGTGAAATTTCCCTCCAGGCAGGTGTTATGCCTGAGGAACGCTTGTGATCCGAGCGTGTGACGTCAGAACTTGTATTTATAGAACGCTCGTCGTAAGCTCCGTCAGCGCGTGCTATGGCGCTGGTTACGCCATCTATCGTCAGCTATTGAACACCGCTACAAACTTAAGGATGAACCCATCTGAACATTTCATGTAAACCTTCGTCATACAAGAAAAAAGTACCGCCATATGTCAAATTTCCTGCTTGTACAATATGGCGGAAGCCGTCGATGTGGAAACCGGACTAAAAATAAGTGTAGTGATCTGTGGTGTAAACCGCGGTCCATAAATAATACTTCGGTCGGCTTATTACTGACGTCGTTGGTGTCAAAACTAAAATTTATGACACCAGTAAACTGGCGACATCTTTTTGCGTGGGTCGCCGAATCCTGTCTATTGTTTGCACTGCGAACACATACAGTGCGAACTTGTGTCTTTGTGACGATGTGTGTTCTTCTTCTTCTTGTTGTCGCGGCTATGCAGGGCCTCCTTCGTTCCCGGTAGCAGGTTGACCGTCGCCGATTTTTGTGCTCGCCGCTGCCTTAAATTCCCCTGCAAGTCCAGTTGCCGCCATTATTAAGCTATTGCATAGCTTCTATCGCGGGCTTTGATGGTGCAGACCGAATCCAGAAATTTCGTAACGAAAATAACCTGGCACTCCTAAAGTAGAGCTTTTGGTACTAGGCTAGCATGAAAGCAGGGAGCCCAACTCCACAACGTTTTAGTTTTTAGTTTGCCATCATCATGATATTTCAAAAAGTCATTAAAAAGTTCTGCTATTTTTTGATAGATGGCAAACTAAAAATAACTTTAAATTCTGTGCAATAGCTTTTACCGTAGCAGTCTTCGAGTGCCACACGCCTTTTTTTTTATTTATTATTTATTTATTACGATGTGTGTTTCAATATCTTCAACCTGGTTGTTGTGCAGCGGAGCGGCCGGTGGGCGAGGGCTCGGCGCCGTTCGCGCCGGTGCAGGAGTGGCTGCTGGGCGTGTACCACTCGTGGTGCGAGATCAGCGCGCTCATGTACACGCTCATCGGCACCAACATGTGAGTGTGGCCCGTGTGTCACCCGCTCTCCCCCTCCGACCCTCTACCCGCTCTGCCCTTCCTACCCTCTCACCCACTCTTCCCACCCTCCTACCCCCCCAACTTCTCTCCCCCTCCTACCATCTTACCCGCTCTCCCCCTCCGACCCTCTCACCCGCTCTGCCCTTCCTACCCTCTCACCCGCTCTGTCCTTCCTACCCTCTCACCCACTCTTCCCACCCTCCTACCCTTCCAACTTCTCTCCCCCTCCTACCATCTCACCCGCTCTCCCCCTCCGACCCTCTCACCCGCTCTGCCTTTCCTACCCTCTCACCCGCTTTCTCTCCGACCCTCTCCCCCGCTCTGCCCCTCCATGGCGCTCACCCACTTTCCCCTCCTACCCTCCCAACTTCTCTCCCCCTCCTACCCTCCTAACTTCTCTCCCCCTCCTACCCTCCCAACTTCTCCCCCTTCTATCATCTCACCCGTTCTGCCCCTCCGACCCTCTCACCCGCTCTCCTCCTACTTTCTCACACGCTCTCCCCTGCAATCCCCCTCCTACCCTCTCACCCGCTCTCCCCGTCCTACCATCACCCACTCTCCCCCTCCTGCTGATTGTGGCTTCAAGTTGTGGTCCTTGGTGTCACGTTGACCGCTCCCGACCTATTGTGATGCCGCCATCAGTTTCCAGCCAGTGTTTGTTGCCACCAAGAACAATAGCAGCTTCTTCCCTGCTACCCCCTCACTCCCCGATCGTCAGGATGATGTGTGGGCGGCATGAAACAAGCTCTCGTTCTGTTGACAGGAGCGCGGAGATGGTCAAGTCGGAGTGGTCTTACCGGGCGCGCTTCGGCTGCCACTGCCGCCTGTGCCTGTCGCTGGCCAACAACTCGTCCGCGCTGCACAGGTTCCTGGCCGCGCTCGTCGTGGACCTGGCGCGAGGTGAGTCTCCTGATGGTAACGGTCGAGTCGGAGTGGTCGTACCGGGCGCGCTTCGGCTGCCACTGCCGCCTGTGCCTGTCGCTGGCCAACAACTCGTCCGCGCTGCACAGGTTCCTGGCCGCGCTCGTCGTGGACCTGGCGCGAGGTGAGTCTCCTGATGGTAACGGTCGAGTCGGAGTGGTCGTACCGGGCGCGCTTCGGCTGCCACTGCCGCCTGTGCCTGTCGCTGGCCAACAACTCGTCCGCGCTGCACAGGTTCCTGGCCGCGCTCGTCGTGGACCTGGCGCGAGGTGAGTCTCCTGATGGTGACGGTCGAGTCGGAGTGGTCGTACCGGGCGCGCTTCGGCTGCCACTGCCGCCTGTGCCTGTCGCTGGCCAACAACTCGTCCGCGCTGCACAGGTTCCTGGCCGCGCTCGTCGTGGACCTGGCGCGAGGTGAGTCTCCTGATGGTGACGGTCGAGTCGGAGTGGTCGTACCGGGCGCGCTTCGGCTGCCACTGCCGCCTGTGCCTGTCGCTGGCCAACAACTCGTCCGCGCTGCACAGGTTCCTGGCCGCGCTCGTCGTGGACCTGGCGCGAGGTGAGTCTCCTGATGGTAACGGTCGAGTCGGAGTGGTCGTACCGGGCGCGCTTCGGCTGCCACTGCCGCCTGTGCCTGTCGCTGGCCAACAACTCGTCCGCGCTGCACAGGTTCCTGGCCGCGCTCGTCGTGGACCTGGCGCGAGGTGAGTCTCCTGATGGTAACGGTCGAGTCGGAGTGGTCGTACCGGGCGCGCTTCGGCTGCCACTGCCGCCTGTGCCTGTCGCTGGCCAACAACTCGTCCGCGCTGCACAGGTTCCTGGCCGCGCTCGTCGTGGACCTGGCGCGAGGTGAGTCTCCTGATGGTAACGGTGACATACCATGCCTGACTTCACGTATTTTTGAGTTTTTGAATAATTGATTAATTTCTTTCAGGCGGTAACACAGCTTCGATAGGTGCTAAAATAGTGAAGGCACTGCATCTGGAGCCGGGCAGGGAGAGCAAACCCAACGACTGGGACATCGCAAGCCTACAGCGACTGAAAGTTTGCGACGATGGTCAGTTTTTCCCTTATAAAATAATAACGTCGTTTCATTTTACTCCCCTTCATTGAAATGTCATTAACAAAATGTCATTCAAAGGACCAATGGTTTCTTGTAATATATTTATTACAAAAACATAAATTTTCCAATTTATCTACACCTAGGCTATTCATGCAAAAGGGCAGGAAGAAAAAATCTTGGCCGTTTGAACAAATCAGTTGTCCACTGTTGGCCGTTTTAACTAATAAGTTGTCACTGTTGGCTGTTTTAGCAAATCAGTTTTCACTGTTTGCCGTTTGACTAAATCAGTTGTCACTGTTGGCCGTTTGACTTAATCAATTGTCACTATTGGCCGTTTGAACAAATCAGTTGTCACTGTTGGCCGTTTGAACAAATCAGTTGTCACTGTTGGCTGTTTTAACAAATCCGTTTTCACTGTTTGCCGTTTGACTAAATCAATTGTCACTGTTTGCCGTTTGACTAAATCAATTGTCACTGTTGGCAGTATGAACAAATCAATTGTCACTGTTGGCCGTTTGAACAAATCAGTTGTCACTGTTGGCCGTTTTAACAAATCAGTTGTCACTGTTGGCTGTTTTAACAAATCAGTTGTCACTGTTGACCGTTTGAACAAATAAGTTGTCACTGTTGGTAGTTTAAACAAATCAATTTTCACTATTGGCGTTTTAACAAATCAGTTTTCACTGTTGGCCGTTTTAACAAATCAGTTTTCACTGTTGGCCGTTTGGCCAAAACAGTTTTTACTGTTGAACGTTTTAACAAATTAGATGTTAGTTTCTTGAGTTTATTTAAATTTCGTTTCAGGTGCGTCAATAATCCACGAGCACCTGAGCAGGTTCTCGCTCGAGAACGAGACGACAAACGAAATCGTCAACTGCATCTGTCTCTGTCGCACCTACGAGCGGCCCTACGAGCAAATGTGAGTTTTGTATAATATACTTTACTATAGGTGAACCGCCATAAACTTGACCCTCCTGATGATCTGCGGGACGCGGGGCGGGAGCAGCTCAACCAATCAGCTGGTCTGTCGCTGGCGGCCGGCAACGCTGCTGTATCGTTATATCTAATAAACCGGCCAAGTGCGAGTCGGACTCGCGCACCGAGGGTTCCATACCATAAAAGAAGTAAAACATCGAAAAAATCACTTTTATTCATGAATTCACGAGTATAATTTAAATGTAGGTATTTTTGTTGGCAAACCGCAAACGTAACTTTGTTTTTGGCGCATTATTGTTATTATCAAAAAAAGTACATTAGTCAGCGAGTTGATTTTATTTTTCCTGTGGGAACGGTATTTTTTTCGACAGTTTGCCCGATAAATCAAAAACTATCAGACTTAAAAATAAATAAAAATTAATTTTAGAATACACAAGTAACGCCCTTTCATATGATACCCCACTCAATATTGTTATCTCATTTTGAAATTTTGTCGACCCGGTTTTCCCCCCTTTTTAAATAAAAATAAAAACAATTTTCAAATTTTTACGACAGTTATGACGTCAGGTCACTATTGCCTATAACTATTCTAAATTTCATGTCGATAGGTTGAATAGTTACTGAAATAATCGAGTGTGACCGACGGACGGACGGACGTACGGAGAAAGTCTCACTATAAGGGTTCTATTTTTACTATTTTGGTATGGAACCCTAAAAAAATTTAAAAGATTGGAATGAATAGGTTTTTTGAAACGTTATTTACTTCTTTTGCAGGTACGCGATGGAAAGGTTTTGCAAGTTAATAGAAAATTTCAAGATTGCATCTACAATAACGTTTAAGGTTAGTCGGGAGGTCGAGGATTTGGAGTGAAACACCTGATAACCCTGGATGAGACTTTATTCTGTACTTCCAGTATCCAATATAATAATAATAATTTGTTTATTTGTGAACAGAAAATAAATACAGTTATCTTAAAATTACCCTGGACCCCCAAACTAGGAAACCCGTGACTTGGGGGTCGGTTTCTTAAGTTAAACTTTAAAACAATTTTAACACGGACGGACAACAGTAAGGCCCTGTTTCACAATCTTCTGATAAGTTTCGGATAGCTTATACACAAATTTTGTCTTTGTCACTTCATATAAAGTATGAAAGTGACAAACTCACAGATAGGCTGTCCAATACTTATCAAAAGGTGGCCCTTAATGTAGCATAACAATTTATATAAGTGTGGTTGCGAGTGTATATCTTGTGTGATAGTGTGTGTGTGTGTGTGTGTGTGTGTGTGTGTGTGTGTGTGTGTGTGTGTGTGTGTGTGTGTGTGTGTGTGTGTGTGTGTGTGTGTGTGTGTGTGTGTGTGTGTGTGTGTGTGTGTGTGTGTGTGTGTGTGTGTGTGTGTGTGTGTGTGTGTGTGTGTGTGTGTGTGTGTGTGTGTGTGTGTGTGTGTGTGTGTGTGTGTGTGTGTGTGTGTGTGTGTGTGTGTGTGTGTGTGTGTGTGTGTGAGGAGTTAATATCCTGGTCTTCCCTGGATCATTCGTCTCAAACCAGGGCTGAATCAAGCCGGCACTCGGGCCCGCTTATGTATAGTCTATTCGCTTAGAATTTGTAGTTACAAGTACATGCGCACGGTCGGCGTCGCTTGATGGCCTTTGAGAATACCGACGCCGCAACCGGCCGCGCGAAAGAATGAAAGCGAACGAACTATACCTATACGCTGTCCGTAGCACCCCTTCGTTGTTGCCAGAAATTATTATATTGCTTAGAAAGGTCATTGACTTTATTTTTATGACTTACGAGAGATATCGCCGGAGACGAGCGATTATGAACCTTATTTCGCTTGTCATAGGGTTCATTAGTATCACTATCACCAGGTGGAGATGGTCCCAGGCAGCGGAACTACCGCTCCGACGGAGAGCGAGGCGGCGTGGGGCGAGGTGGTTCGGTCGCGCCTCGCTAGGTGCCTCGCGCCTCACCAGCGACGCTCTACCAGCGAACGGCTCGCGCATATGGCAGCCAGGACGGCGCCTCATGACCGTGAGTACACGACATACATGTTAGAAAACGTAAAATCTTTTGCGCTCCGACACCGCAACATCATATGTGTATTTGTGAAGCCAACAAAATATGTCTTCTTTGTATATTTGTAAAGATAAACTATGTTAATTGTTGTTTATACAGTCCGACAAGGGTCTCTCGGCACTTGAACGACATTGTCAGGAGGGTGTTGTTATAGAACAAAGGCAGCCAGAACAATCTCCTCAATTTTACTTCAATTTTAGTTTTATTTTTAGTTAATACTAGCTGACCTGGCAAACGTTGTTTTGCCCTTGGGGATTTAAAAAATAGTTGAATTGAGATTTAAACTATCCTATCTCTCAAGTTGGATCGAACTGCACATGGTGTGCGAATTTTATTATAATCGGTTAAGTGGTTTAGGAGTCCATTGAGGACAAACATTGTGACACGAGATTTATATGTATTAAGATTAAGCAAAAACAACACAACGTACAATAGCGATATACCGACAGAGCGAACTATCAAACAGTATCACAAGATAGCGGCGTTAGTTCCGATTTTGGCCACGCGCCAAGATAGCCTTGTCGAACTGGCCTTGTTTGTAAAACAGTCACAATTTGGAGGTTAGACACTGTGACGTCACAACTTGCGGCCTTAGTCATATGGTTTCTACTATGGCTACTATCTTCATAAAATATTCTTCTGAGAATGACATTTGTCTCCAATAAGTAACGTTTTGTCGATCAAATATGGCATTCCCGTACTTTTCGAACTTTTATTGAATTTCTTTCTACATTGATTCTAGCTGTCGAAAGCTAGTCGAAATGGCTCTCCCGGGGAGGGGTGAGAGTGGGCGCCCCCCATTAAGGGGGTAATTTTTTGCTTGTTTGAGCTATAGATACTCCCTTAAATTATCGCTAGTTCGATCCCGGACGCACTGTATATTACAAAAAGAGAAAAGATGGAATGGGCGTCTGACAAAGGTTTCAATGGCGATCGTAGATAGGACATACGGCAGAGGGCGCTGATTATTAGTGTCAAAGAATCAAATTGATAAATAATCAAATTCTTTATGTGAGCAGTGAGCGCGTGGTCGGGGTACAAGCATCGCTGCGACTGCCTCACGCCGAGGACGCTGTGTGCTCAGCAGAGGAAGCAGCTCTTGAGGTAAGGAGCATGTCAAACAAAATAAATAAATTTATCACGACATTACACACATCGCAAGCTAGCCTCAAAGTAAGCTATAGCTTGTGTATGCTAGGAGTACCAGAGAACTAATATGATATACATAATATTGAATACACAAAAATATTCCTCAATAGTGGGAATCGAACCCACGCAGACAAAATAACGCAGAAGGCAGGGCAGTGAATTCAGTGAATGTCATCCCTCAATAGTAAAAAATAGTGTCGCTTCCAGGATCTCGTTCTTCGGCATGATGCAGGCGGTGAACGAGTTCAACGGCAGCAAGGCGGACGCGGAGAAGCCGTCCATAGACATGAAGCTGGACAACTCCGGCAGAGAGCTGCAGCAGGGGGACGGCACGGGAGCCAAGTAAGTTGGCATCCTCAATCTGTATGAAGCGCTGCAGTCACTGAACGAGTTCAACGGCAGCAAGGCGGACGCGGAGAAGCCGTCCATAGACATGAAGCTGGACAACTCCGGCAGAGAGCTGCAGCAGGGGGACGGCACGGGAGCCAAGTAAGTTGGCATCCTCAATCTGTATGAAGCGCTGCAGTCACTGAACGAGTTCAACGGCAGCAAGGCGGACGCGGAGAAGCCGTCCATAGACATGAAGCTGGACAACTCCGGCAGAGAGCTGCAGCAGGGGGACGGCACGGGAGCCAAGTAAGTTGGCATCCTCAATCTGTATGAAGCGCTGCAGTCACTGAACGAGTTCAACGGCAGCAAGGCGGACGCGGAGAAGCCGTCCATAGACATGAAGCTGGACAACTCCGGCAGAGAGCTGCAGCAGGGGGACGGCACGGGAGCCAAGTAAGTTGGCATCCTCAATCTGTATGAAGCGCTGCAGTCACTGAACGAGTTCAACGGCAGCAAGGCGGACGCGGAGAAGCCGTCCATAGACATGAAGCTGGACAACTCCGGCAGAGAGCTGCAGCAGGGGGACGGCACGGGAGCCAAGTAAGTTGGCATCCTCAATCTGTATGAAGCGCTGCAGTCACTGAACGAGTTCAACGGCAGCAAGGCGGACGCGGAGAAGCCGTCCATAGACATGAAGCTGGACAACTCCGGCAGAGAGCTGCAGCAGGGGGACGGCACGGGAGCCAAGTAAGTTGGCATCCTCAATCTGTATGAAGCGCTGCAGTCACTGAACGAGTTCAACGGCAGCAAGGCGGACGCGGAGAAGCCGTCCATAGACATGAAGCTGGACAACTCCGGCAGAGAGCTGCAGCAGGGGGACGGCACGGGAGCCAAGTAAGTTGGCATCCTCAATCTGTATGAAGCGCTGCAGTCACTGAACGAGTTCAACGGCAGCAAGGCGGACGCGGAGAAGCCGTCCATAGACATGAAGCTGGACAACTCCGGCAGAGAGCTGCAGCAGGGGGACGGCACGGGAGCCAAGTAAGTTGGCATCCTCAATCTGTATGAAGCGCTGCAGTCACTGAACGAGTTCAACGGCAGCAAGGCGGACGCGGAGAAGCCGTCCATAGACATGAAGCTGGACAACTCCGGCAGAGAGCTGCAGCAGGGGGACGGCACGGGAGCCAAGTAAGTTGGCATCCTCAATCTGTATGAAGCGCTGCAGTCACTGAACGAGTTCAACGGCAGCAAGGCGGACGCGGAGAAGCCGTCCATAGACATGAAGCTGGACAACTCCGGCAGAGAGCTGCAGCAGGGGGACGGCACGGGAGCCAAGTAAGTTGGCATCCTCAATCTGTATGAAGCGCTGCAGTCACTGAACGAGTTCAACGGCAGCAAGGCGGACGCGGAGAAGCCGTCCATAGACATGAAGCTGGACAACTCCGGCAGAGAGCTGCAGCAGGGGGACGGCACGGGAGCCAAGTAAGTTGGCATCCTCAGTCTGTATGAAGCGCTGCAGTCACTGAACGAGTTCAACGGCAGCAAGGCGGACGCGGAGAAGCCGTCCATAGACATGAAGCTGGACAACTCCGGCAGAGAGCTGCAGCAGGGGGACGGCACGGGAGCCAAGTAAGTTGGCATCCTCAATCTGTATGAAGCGCTGCAGTCACTGAACGAGTTCAACGGCAGCAAGGCGGACGCGGAGAAGCCGTCCATAGACATGAAGCTGGACAACTCCGGCAGAGAGCTGCAGCAGGGGGACGGCACGGGAGCCAAGTAAGTTGGCATCCTCAATCTGTATGAAGCGCTGCAGTCACTGAACGAGTTCAACGGCAGCAAGGCGGACGCGGAGAAGCCGTCCATAGACATGAAGCTGGACAACTCCGGCAGAGAGCTGCAGCAGGGGGACGGCACGGGAGCCAAGTAAGTTGGCATCCTTAATCTGTATGAAGCGCTGCAGTCACTGAACGAGTTCAACGGCAGCAAGGCGGACGCGGAGAAGCCGTCCATAGACATGAAGCTGGACAACTCCGGCAGAGAGCTGCAGCAGGGGGACGGCACGGGAGCCAAGTAAGTTGGCATCCTCAATCTGTATGAAGCGCTGCAGTCACTGAACGAGTTCAACGGCAGCAAGGCGGACGCGGAGAAGCCGTCCATAGACATGAAGCTGGACAACTCCGGCAGAGAGCTGCAGCAGGGGGACGGCACGGGAGCCAAGTAAGTTGGCATCCTCAATCTGTATGAAGCACTGCAGTCACCTTTGGGATGGCTTTTGATTCACATGTTGAATAATTGTACTAGCTTATAAGCTAAACTTTATCCTACTAAATTTACTTCATACTCCACCTAGTGGCGAAAATAGTTATTTTTTTTGTTATTTTATTTGCAGACCACCGGACAACTCTGGTGTCAGGTCGTCCCTCACCAAGTCGAACTCCACCGGCGACCTCAGCGACTCTAACATCACCGCCGACCTTGACGATCGTGAGTTGTTGTGAACAAACTTTTTTCTTGTTATTAAAGTATGCTTATAGTTTTATTAACTTAAACTTTTATTCACTTTTAAATATTTATTTTCAGTATCCGACTCCGACGCGAACTCCGGCACAGCTTCTCTCGGCCTATCCACGTCTTCATCCCTGGACTCTGCGTCAGAACTGCTCCTGGCCGCTGCGGCCGCCGTGGAGTCCGGCGGGTCCTCGGGGGAAGGCGGCGGACAGCTGTGCAGGACCGTCCGGCAGCTGATGAAGTCCATCGCGTCCATCGAGCGGCTGATGGACAGGGTGCTGCAGCACTGCGACCAGTGGACCGACCACGAGGCCAGGTGAGTTCCACACTCACACACTCTGCGTCGGAACTGCTCCTGGCCGCTGCGGCCGCCGTGGAGTCCGGCGGGTCCTCGGGGGAAGGCGGCGGACAGCTGTGCAGGACCGTCCGGCAGCTGATGAAGTCCATCGCGTCCATCGAGCGGCTGATGGACAGGGTGCCGCAGCACTGCGACCAGTGGACCGACCACGAGGCCAGGTGAGTTCCACACTCACACTCTCTGCGTCAGAACTGCTCCTGGCCGCTGCGGCCGCCGTGGAGTCCGGCAGGTCCTCGGGGGAAGGCGGCGGACAGCTGTGCAGGACCGTCCGGCAGCTGATGAAGTCCATCGCGTCCATCGAGCGGCTGATGGACAGGGTGCTGCAGCACTGCGACCAGTGGACCGACCACGAGGCCAGGTGAGTTCCACACTCACACTCTCTGCGTCAGAACTGCTCCTGGCCGCTGCGGCCGCCGTGGAGTCCGGCGGGTCCTCGGGGGAAGGCGGCGGACAGCTGTGCAGGACCGTCCGGCAGCTGATGAAGTCCATCGCGTCCATCGAGCGGCTGATGGACAGGGTGCTGCAGCACTGCGACCAGTGGACCGACCACGAGGCCGGGTGAGTTCCACACTCACACACTCTGAGTGTTCATGAGACCTCATCTTTGTTCTAACTGACCAACATTGACGCGTCGTTTGCCCCGTTGTGCAGGAAGCGCGTGCACGTGGGTCTGTCGGAGGTGGACCGCAAGCTGATGGCGATGTACCGGCGCCTGCCCGACGTGCACCGCCGACAGCTGCAGCTGTACCGCAAGCAGAAGCGCCTCTCCACGGTGAGTGCAGTGCCGCAAACACTGACTCTTATACACGGTGACTTACAAAAGCAAACCAGTGAAAGCACCCAATGCCTACTATCCCCTGTTAAAAAAAAAAAAAAACATTTCATTAATTTTTTTAGGCATTGGGTACTTTCACTGGTTTGCCTTTGTAAGACGATACAAAAGTCACCGTGTGTACATGGTGTTGGTTAATTCGTATAGTGTGCCTGCAGCTAACATTTTTACTTGATCCTAGAAACACATTAAAGTGATAAGAAGTCCCAATTATTTTATTTTCAATACAAAAAATATTATTTCATTTAGAAAAATATAATTTATCAACCCTAACTGTGATATCAACAAACCTCATATTATATTATATTTATTATTCACAGTTTATTGATATCGAACCAGCTGTTTTTAGGGATGTCACTTAAAATTTTAATACATTTTCGAACTCCCTATAGTTCTTGTGATATTATTTCAGGCATCTAGACATTGTTCCCTACTTTAGGCTCTCGGCTAATTAGGGTAATTTATTTACATGTTGTAAGTAGCCTATGCTGGCCCACTGCAGGCCATCGCCATTGTGTACAAGGGGGAAAAGGTATACAATGGCGGACAATGGTCAACGATGGCGCGCGATCGGGAAGTTGTCGGTTTTTGGCGCACACTTTAAAGGAATCGTGGCGTTGCGTGGTCGGTGTTTTTCACACAGTGGCCCATTGCTTGTTCGTAACCGACCGCTGATACGGATAGTGGACTCTTCAGGCGATATTTTTTTGCAAAATATATTCGAAATTACTAGTTAACATTGTATAAATATTTAAAATAATCTCAACAAAGAATAAATAAATAGCCGCGGCGGTAACTACTTCTACGTCCATCGCAAGTGCCTCACCAGGCAGCAATGAGCCATGCGCCATTGTGTGAACACCAAGTGATCGTGGCCTACAGTTGTGCGTTGCAAAGCATGGCCCATCACAGGCCATTGTGTAGACTGTAGAGGCGACTTATCGGTCTCGTGATGTACAGTGAGCGTGGTGGTGGTGTGTTGCGCAGGTGTGCACGCAGCTGGTGGGCGGACGTGCGCCCGCGCCGCCGCCGCCCGGCTCGCCGCCGCCCGCGCCCGCGCACACGCCGTGCCGCCCGCTCTGCCCCGAGTACCATCTGCAGCGGTTCAAGGAGGTACTGTAACAACCCATCCACCGAAAACCAACCCTATTATCATTGAATAGGGTTCCAAAACCATTGACGGTGTAAAAAAGCGCTCCGCAATTTATTCGATGACAGGACTCGGTTCAAGGGGCAACCCTTCACTCGAAATGAACCCTATCACGATAGAATAGGGTTGAAAAACCGTTGTCATTGTTAAAAAGCGAACCGCAATTTATTAGATGACAGGGCTCAGTTCAAGGAGTTATTATAGGGACAACCCTTCATCCCAAAACCATACCTTATCATGACTGATGAGGGTTCAAAAACCACTGACATTGAAAAAGAAGTGCGCAGCAATTTATAAAATAATAACAGAACCTTTAGACTTACGGCAGTAAAGTTGGGGGAATGACAGACAGATATCATTGTTCATATTTAATTTCATAAGAGTACATTTTAATAAATCAATGTAATCATGTTCAATGTTGACTACAATCATGAGGTCAGCATCAAATCTATCAGTACTTTGATGTACAATTGGTGGCATATACGTTGAACTCTGCGCAGAACACACTTTTGGGTGTCAACTGATGTGTAGTATGAAGCGCTTAAGATGAGGCGCAAAGAGATGTACCTGCACAGACGGCCGCCATTTTGGGTCAACTTAAACGCCGCGTACAATAACTGCTTTATAAAGATAAGCTGTCGTCCCACAGGTCCGCCGCAAGGTGATGCACATGCGGGACCAGCAGCTGTACTACCACCGGCTCAGGATGTGGCTTGAAGACCAGCTGCGGCAAGAGAGAGAGAGGTAATAATGTCTACCTTCTAACACCTATACGGAAAAGCGAAATATAGCTATATTTTTTTTTTCAAAAGATACACAATTATTAAGCCCTATTTCAACCAAAGCAAAGAAGGAGACGAGACTAGAGATGTGTTTTTGGATAACGAATCATATATCGTTATTTCCACAACTCCTCTCCGCCTAGCTTTAATGGATCAAGCGGAGAGGAGACGAGATGTCTCATTTTTCTAATGAATTTGGCACCGCCAGCGAGCTAGCGGCGCGTCAGAGCGGAGATGTATATTGTCGAGCGGTCGAGCGGTGCCGCCACGCCTTGCTCGGATCATTCTCCTCGCGCCTCACATATCCGTAAATGTCATTAGATTGACACTACGCACAGCTCACGTTTCCTCCGTTATGCATCTCCTCTCTGCTTTGTTGGAAACCGGGCCTTTCACAGAATCATTGTCCCGCCAAACTGACAAATTAATTAACAACAAACTGGTTTTTGGCCATTCGCGCTGATAATTTAACAATTACAAGAACTCATAAATAAATATTAACTAGTTAACTCCTTGCAGTCTTCCAGAGAGCAACGTTACTTTGATAGAAGACCTTCCCAGACGCAAGCGCCGCACTGCAAGTCCCAAAAACACCAAAACGTCCACCGCGCCCAAACGGAAACTCAAGCCCGCAAACATGTCCCAATCCCTCAGCAAACCACACAAAATACTGCAGCTGCTCCGACACAAGGCCCCGCTCCAAAACGACATCAATATAAAATCTCCCTATAAAGAAATCGAAGACGATCAAGCCAAACCAGAAGTAGAACCCCCCGAAGCGTTCCCGTTAGAAAAGGAAGACAATATTAGTGATACGGAAACTATAGTGGGAGAGAAAGAGACGGGCGATATTTGCAAGGAAATGAGAGAGTGCCTTGCGAAATTCGCTAACTTTGCTCTAAATACTCCGGACAATATAAAAGATGATGCTGTAAAGGAGTTAGAAGAGCCTGTTAAATATCCCGAATCTGTCAGTCCTCCGTTGCAAGAAATGTCGCCGACCACATCAGAACCTATGCCAGTGTACAATCAAAACACACGACGAATCCTAACGGTCAACAAGATTTTCAATAAAGAAGACAAAGTGATAGATTTCCAATCGCAAATCAGCGATGCGAATAACACAAGTGTAAATAACAAAGATTTCAACGAAGGCATAGAAATAAAGGAAATCGACGACGAAAAAGATGGAGATGTCTATAAGTATGTCACGTTTAGTTTGAAAATCAAAAAGGCTATGGAGGAATGTCAGAACATAATCAATTCATATAATAGCGTAGGCAAAGATGATAAACTGAAAGAGGATCTCGAAGAACCGCCGTCTCTAGAACAGATAATCGAAGTTATGATGACGTTAGATAAGAACTCCGCTGAGTTTTTAGAGAAAATGGACTCAGATGACCCCGTAGATATGAACATAGCTATAAACAAACTATCCGAGCTAGTTGAGAACATGCCTCAAACCCTAGCCAACATGCCAGAAATAGCGTCCAAACTATCCGAATTCGCGAACGCCAGTTTCGAATTACCCGAATTCGCTTCTATAATGAACAGTCTACCTGATGTTAATAACGAAGCTCAACTAACTCCCGAGACGTTGAAGCAAATCCGCGAACTAAAGTTGTCTAAGAGAGATAGCGTTAAGGTAACTAAAAACACTGCCAAGCGTAAAATTAACAAAAATAGATATAAGAATAGCCATTTAGATTTAGCTAATTTCGACTTCGAGTTCGACGGAAAAGATCTGTCAGAACTATTAAGGGACGAGAAGGAATTGCAGAATTTAATGAAAAACAAAAACAACAGGGAGGAATTCAAAGACTTGCTGTTTTCTGTGTCCGCTCAAGTAGTTATTAATAAGGTTTTTGAATACGTTAAGCAAAATAAGAATCCAGAATTAGCTAAGTGCTTAGAAGACGAAAGGGAACTCTTCAATTTGCCGCGTAATAATATTAATTCAGAGATGTATTCCAAAGCGTCTACGTTGTTTGATAATTCGGTAAAAGACGCATTGAGTATGGACGAATTGAGGGAAATAGTCGAATCGCGGTTCAATTCGTGGAAACATTACGTCGCTAGCAAGTTCAAAGGTGTACCAATCGAGTTACTAGACAACGAGATAGATGCTATGCTAGACAAATTTTATTCTTACATACAAGATCTGGCATCGAAACAGTGTACGAATGAAAGCGATAAAATTATCGAGAAAATTGACGAATTAAAAAGGAATAATGACGGCAGAGACTCCGACAGCGAAGGCTATCCCGCGTCTAAAGACGCTTTGAAACAAATACAAAAACTTTTAAGCACTTTCGCGGGGAACACGCTAGATTTGCTAATAATGAAGCTATCGAAACTATCCGACGATAAAAAATCAGCGGTTAAAAGTCTCGAATTTAAATACATGGATGTGATAAGGCGTTGTACAGAATCGACACAATTGGCCGGTTGGATTTTATTAGATCCCGAAATAGCAACGAATGTAATACAAGAATTGACTGGTCTAGAAGTGAGGAAGATCGATAACGTACCGGATTTCTCTACTTTCACTGAGGAGAGGAAGAGAGAGTATTTCATACATCGTTTGCGGGAAATGAACAGACAGTATATGGAAACGGTACCGAAGAAAGGTCTAACAGGAGACGAATGGTTGGTAATGTTGTACCGACTAGAACAGTTAGAGGATAAGCTAAAAGAAGCATTCGCGAAAGTAGCACCAGCACCAAAAGTTGTTCAAACACAAGCCGCTAGCGAGGCTGAAATTTTAGCAGCCAAGGGTCTCAGCAAAATCATAGGCAAAGCTAACGTTAGAATAGTTAAAAAGCCCAATCAAGAACCGCCCAAACCTAAAAAGGATTTACCAGTAGAAGAAACGCCTCAGCCGCAACAGAATAACGAAAAAGACGACAAGAAAGCGAAAAATGACGCGTTACTAGCGAAATGCGAAGCGATACTCACTTGTAAAGGCGAGAAATCGCTGCTAGACAGTTTTTATACGATAAAATCGTATATAACCCAAGGCCTACAAGTGCCTGAGACTTACAAGAAACAGGTCATATCGATATGCTCGAGTATAGACGCGAAATTGCTAGACGACAACATCGAAGAAACCTTGAAATTGAAAGCGGATGAACAAGAAATAGATCCGGAAAACAAGGACAAGAATCTATCCGTAATCGGATCTCAAAATCCGGAATTGCTAGCGAAGTATTCCGCGCAAGCGTTACGGAATGCCAAGCAGACGTTAAACGCGGTCGCGTTCCGGAATATGACGCGGAATGGACAAACGAAATCGGAATCCGATGTGTGTGACACTCCAAAGACTAATTGCAAATGGACGAACGACTGTGTGTGTGACTCTTGTAAGGACTCTGACGTGTCTTCTGTGTGTGTGGGTGATATTGTGAAACAGTGTTACGATGACAAGTCGAAGAACGGTCTAGAAGAGAAGAAGAAGGAGGTGAAGAAGGCGCCGCCGAAGCAGAAGCCCGCCCCGAAGCCGTGCGAAAACGCAAATCACCAGCAACATGTTTGTAAGGGTGAGTTTTTCTTATACTAGAACAAAAATTGAATTAGTTTACTAAAAGGGAGTAGAAAGCTTGTAAATGCATCTCTCTCAAAATATTTAGAGACAGTTTTCCTTCCTTAATGATAGATAATACAGGTAAAATGATATCAGTTTAAAATAAAAATCTTATCCGACAAGGAATTCAAAAGTTACGAAAATTTGTATGGAGCTATGTGGAGTTACTATGGTATGAGTGATAGTGATGTCACTATCCGATATCTCCGTGTGATATATTTATTTATTAATTTATTTATATATTGCATCATGTTTACAAGTACATGCTATAAAGTGCACATGAAACCCTGTCAAGGAACAGAAATAAAAAAATTAATCCCCTATCTCTAAATCACATTTTTTTTTATTTATTTCAAAATCATCTGTATAGTTAAAATATGATTAATTTATAATTTTAAAAATAAAATAAATTATATCTCTGTCTAATCATCATCATCACGTGCCCTTTTCCTTAAATTGAAGTTTGGCGATCAACAATCGAAAAGCCTTCCTGTTAAGTGCCGATTTCTTTAAATCTGGGTAAGTAAGGCCGGTCCACCCCTTTATATCGTCCAACCATTTACGTCTCTGGCGCCCTGGAGACCTCTTCCCAACAATTTTTCCCTCTAACACAAGTCTCGGGAAGGAGAACTGGTCTCCTCTTTGCAGGTGGCCAAAGAAAGCAACTTTTCTGCGCATAACTTTTCTGTCTAATCAGGATTATTAAATTGTTACAATGTTTTCGTTATTTACTCGATTTTTTTAAAATTTTATTTATTATTGAATATTGTTTCAAAAATGAGTTAGAAAAAAATCAATGTTTTGTTTATTAAAATACTCAATGACCTTTATTTGGTGTCGTTAGTGGCGCATGGCGGGGTGTGCTCGGGCGAGGGCGCGGCGGACCAGCCCTGCAACTGCTGCTACTGCACCGTGTTCGGACACGCCGTGAGTATCTGCTCTGCGCCTCTCAGGCCCGGTTTCCACCAAAGCGGAGAGGAGCTGTGTGCTGATTCTGTATCGTTCAGTTAGTCAATAACCCGCACTGGGTTATTAACTAAGAAAACGGAGGCAAAAATCCTATTGTTGTATTCTTTTTGTACAAGATAGCAACTAGCATGGTATATTGACATGATACCATACCGACCTAGGTTGGTAATTTGTGCAAAAATAGGATTTTTGTCTTCGTTTTCTTAGTTAATAACCCAGTTAGAGTTACTAACTAACTAACTGAACGATACAGAATCAGCCCACTGAGCTGTGTTTGACTTACCAATCAGATTTCGTTATTTGAAATGAAATGAAAAAGTTTATTGGTAATGCACATTAGGTACGTATGAACAGGGGGGCTACCACCGTGACTTAAAGTAATATTATTGTAATATTGTTTTGACATTTTCATACAATGTCAGTTTTAAAACAATATTGCAATAATATTACTTTAGGTCACGGTGGTAGGCCCTCAGGAGAGAAAAAAAGAACAGGAAGAACAATGTGCAATACCAAATGGGCCTGGCATAAGCCTCGCCTTTTATGGCAAAGCGCTGGTCTTCCGTGGTTTGTGAATGATTTCGAGAGGAGACTTCGAAATGACGACATCTGATTGGTTACTAACGCACCGCTCCGCATTGGTGGAAACCGGGCCATAGCCATGAACGTATCTACAAACGTCGTGAAACTTGTCTACCGCTCATTCCAAAAACTATTCTCAAAAAATGTACAGGAATGACATGATCAGTGACATAAGTTGACCGCGTGACACTGACAATGTCGTCCTCATTTTGAAGGTTTCGTTCCTCAAAAGAAAAAAAACGGAACACTTATAAGATCACTTTCTTGTCTGTCTGTCTGTCCTACGACTCTACTCTCTGTCAAGACCTTTTCTTTCAGTAACTATAATATTAAAGATATCGGCATGAAATATTGAATAGTTAATTTGGATAACAATTGCCTGCTGTCAGTGCACTCGTAAAAAATTGAAAATGTTTGTATTTAAAAAGGGGGGAAAACCGGGTCGTTAAAATTTTCAAAATGAAATAACAATATTGAGTGGGGCAATATGAAAGGGCGTTACTTGTGTATTTCGAAGCCAATTTATTGGGCAATCTGTCGAAAAGAATTCCGAACCCCAAAATTTTTTTGTTATGGGAGGAGGAAAAGTCACCATAGGAAATCTGCAGGTAATGGTTTCCAATGACCTACGGCTTAAAAAACTTCCTCCCTGAACGCCGCACTAATGAGGCATCACTCTTAGTGGCGGTGGACTCTCACTTGATCATTAGGGTTCCATACCAAAATGGTAAAAATTGAACCCTTATAGTGAGACTTTCTCCGTCCGTCCGTCCGTCCGTCCGTCTGTCACACTCGATTATTTCAGTAACTATCGAAGCTATCGACTTGAAATTTGGAATAGTTTTAGGTAATAGTGACCCAACGCCATTGCAATCATAAAATTTTGAAAATCATTTTTATTTTTATTTAAAAGGGGGGTAAACCGGGTTGTTGAAATTTCAAAATGAGATAACAATATTGAGTGGGGTATCATATGAAAGGGCGTTACTTGTGTATTCTACTACTGATTTTTATTTATTTTTGTGCCCGATAGTTTTGGATTTATTGGGCAAACTGTCGAAAAAAATACCGTTCCCCCCCTTATGTCCGAAGTTTATGGTTCGAAAAATCTGTAATAATTATGGTCAATATAGGAATTAACGTATATTTTACAGGAAAAATAAAATCAACTCTCTTACTATTATACTTTTCTTGATAATAACAATAAACCACCAAAAACAAAGTTAGGTTTGCGGTTCGCCAACAAGAGTACCTACATGTAAATTATACTAGTAGATTCATGAACAAAAGTGATTCTTTCAATGTTTTACTTCTTTTATGGTATGGAACCCTCGGTGCGCGAGTCCGACTCGCACTTGGCCGGTTTTTTAGTATTTTTATTTGTTTCAGCCACCTCTGACGACTCCCGTGCCGCGAAACTTCAACGAAACCAGAGAAAGATTACGATCCATACTGAACAAGAAAAAACAGAAATGCAAAACTACCAATGTGAGTAACTTATTAGTAGCAATTCAAAAAACTTCAAAATTCAATTTTTAAGCTATTGCATACCTTCTATCGCGGGCTTTGACGGTGCAGACCGAATTCAGAAATTCCGTAACGGAAATAACCTGGCACTCCTAAAGTAGAGCTTTTGGTACTAGGCTACCATGAAAGCAGGGAGCGCAACTCCACAACTTTTTAGTTTTTAGTTTGCCATCTATCGAAAAATAGCAGAACTTTTTAATGACTTTTTTGCTTTCATGGCAGCCTGGTACCAAAAGTTCTACTTTTCGATTGATGGCAAAACTAAAAAAAACTTTAAATTCTATAACCGCGGCAGTCTCCGAGTGCCACACGCCTTTTTTTTATTCTTTCACATAGCCCTAGCTTACAGGCACTTGCGAAACGTCAGACTCTACCGCCTCGTTCGGAAAGTAGCTCTGCACCGAGAAGAACGGGCATTTTGTTTTAAACATATCACATTATAATAAGCATCTTGTGAGCAGACGGAATATACACTTACTCGTAGGTCCAAGGGTCTTTGTCATTTAAAAATTCACTTATTGTATAGTAATCCTTACTTAGATGATTTTTGACAGTTTGTTTGAACCTATGTATAGGGTAGGTCCAAAACTGTCTTCGGGATCACGTTATAAAAGTGTATACTCAACCCCACAAAGGATTTATGTACTCTGCGCAAGCGGTGTGACAATTCAGAGGATTTACTGAATTTATATTTGCCCTTCTCACTCTTACGAATGCGTTGGTGGGTGCGACATGCAGCGTTGCGGAAGAATAGATCAGAGAAGCGAACGGTTTACCTAATTACTAAAAAACTAAGCCAGATTTAAACCCTTCATACATCTACAATATGAGGAGGAAAACAAGAAAGCACTAGTGCGAGAAATAATTTTCCACACACATAAATTTTAAATTTTATGAAATAAAAATTGTGCTTTTATATAATAATATAATTGTATTTATTGGTACAACAGGGTGAAGCGGAGTCCCCGGTGGAGCGGTCGACCCCTCAGCCCCAAGCTCCCGCGCCTCCTGTGAGTACAGCGATATAAAAACACGAAACTAACTCCTTGTTGCATTTTGAGATGGAAAAAAAATTGAAAAAAAAAAACATTCAACTTGGACAACATTACCACACCCCCTCTTGTGTTATGTAACCTGTTACCACACACCTTGTTATGTTATGTAACTTGTTAACGCACACCCTGTTACATTACGTAACCTGTTACCGCTCACCCTGTTATGGTATGTAACCTGTTACCGCACAACCTGTTATGTTATGTAACCTGTTACCGCACACCCTGTTACGTTATGTAACCTGTTACCCTTACCACGCACCTGTTATGTTATATACTTAACCTGTTAACGCACACCCTGTTACGTTATGTAACCTGTTACCCTTACCACGCACCTGTTATGTTATATACTTAACCTGTTAACGCACACCCTGTTACGTTATGTAACCTGTTACCCTTACCACGCACCTGTTATGTTATATAACCTGTTAAAGCACACCCTGTTACGTTATGTAAGCTGTTACCACACACCCTGTTATTTTGTATAACCTGTTACCGACACCCTGTTATGTCATATAACCTGTTACCACACACCCTGTTTTGTCATGTGACCTGTTACCCCACGCCCTGTTATGTAACCTTCAGGTGAAAACATCTTTTGGCGCGTTGGGCCTTCTTGCTCTTGGGTAAAAACCATGGAACTCGTTACCGTAACGTAACCGACACCTCTGTATATTTTTTTCGAGTTTTCATCCGGAGTGCCACATCCTATTTTTATTTTATTCTAAATCCTTACTTTTTTTCCAGGCCTTACCGAAAACCCTGCCACCGAACCTGACGAGCCAGGCGCAGCAGAAGCGCCAGGCGATGGAGACGCAGCAGAAGCAGCTGGCGGACAAGATGGCGCGGATGGCCGTCAGCGACAAGACAGAAGCTAAACCCAAGGTGCTCTATCCCTTTGTTGTAGTGCCTTTAAGGGACCAGTGCTTGCCCCTGCCGTGCCCGTGAAATTCAGCAAACCCTTTTGTTGAATATTGTTGGACTGCATTAATAACTCGTCCGCCATCTTGGAAAACCGTCACACAGCCAACGAAGTTGAAGATCGAGTTGCAATATTTGACCCGAACAAACGTACGTATATACATAACAAGTTAATAAAAGCTTGTAAAAGATTTTCATTTTTAAGCTATTGCATAGATTCTTTCGCGGGCCTTGAGCGTGGAGACCGAATCCAGAAATTCCGTAATGAAAATAACCCAACACCCCCCACTCCGACCGGCCCGCTCTATCGCGGGCCTTGAGCGTGGAGACCGAATATAACCGAGACGAAAATAACGAATAAGGTTTTATCACCTTCTAACACCCCCCATGGTGTGGGGGGTGTTAGAAGTTGTTAGGTGTTAGGTGTTACAGTTGTTAGGTGTTAGGTGTTAGTCGATAAAAAATGCTATGCAATAGCTTTACCGCGGCAGTCTCCGAGTGCCACACGTCTTTTTTTATCTTTATAAAATTTTGTTTTTGTTGCAGGCCGTACAACGCTCCGTCCCGGTACAGACTAACCCAAACGCCGTCAAAGCGGAAGGGAAAGTGAACCCTAACGCAATGGAGCAGATACGATTACAGGTTGGTGCCAATATCACGTTATCTAATCTTTTTATTTCATTACTAGCTGACCTGGCAAACGTTTTTTCGCCATTAGGGATATAAAAAAATCTTACGACCTTCTCTCAGAGCCTACCGAGCTTACACAGAAAATTTCATAACAATCGGTCGAGCCGTTTCGAAGGAGTTTGGTAACAAAAATTATGGTATAAAAAATTGGGTTTATGACTAAGTATATGATAAAATTGTAATTCGACAAGGAAATACGAAGTTACAAGCATTTGCCTTTTTGGAAGAGGTGTCTTCTGTCTCTTGGAAATACGAAGTTACAAGCATTTGCATTTTTGGAATAGGAGTCTTCTGTCTCTTGGAAATACGAAGTTACAAGCATTTGCATTTTTGGAATAGGTGTCTTCTGTCTCTTGGAAATACGAAGTTACAAGCATTTGCATTTTTGGAATAGGAGTCTTCTGTCTCTTGGAAATACGAAGTTACAAGCATTTGCATTTTTGGAATAGGTGTCTTCTGTCTCTTGGGAATACGAAGTTACAAGCATTTGCATTTTTGGAATAGGTGTCTTCTGTCTCATGGGAATACGAAGTTACAAGCATTTGCGTTTCTGGAATAGGTGTCTTCTGTCTCTTGGAAATACAAGTTTCAAGCATTTGCATTTTTGGAAGTGTCTTCTGTCTCCTTCTCGCATAAAGTTACTATACTGTGACGTCACGTGCTGTAATAGATAAGAAAATGTTCTCGTGCAAAGCAGTCTATAGATATTTCAATCTACGAAAACGCGCCCTACTCTGTCAAAATCACTTATGTTTAATTCGACAGAGTTTGACAGAGTGGGGCGCGTCATCGTAGATTGAAATATCTATTAATTCCAAAATGTATTCTTGTAGCAACTAAAACAACAACAACAAGCGCAGCTGCAACAGCAATTGCAACAGCAGCAACAACAGCAGCAGCAACAACAGCAGCAGCAACAGCAAAGTCAACAGCAACAACAGAGTCAACAACAACAACAAAAGAAGCCGGAGCCGATATACGACCTGCCGATACACAACAAACCGACCCTCACGCCGCAGCAGCAGCAGCAAATCAGAATGCAGCAGGTACTAATCTAGATCGATGAGCAGTTATAAACAATATATAGAAATAAGCTGAACCAGCAAACGTTTTTTGCCATTAGGGATATAATAAATAGCTTACGACCTAATCTCAGACGCACTGAACATACACAAAAAATTTCATAGCAATCGGTCGAGCCGTTTCGGCGCAGTTTGGGTAAAAAAAATGGCTCGAGAATTTTATATAATGAAGACTAGAAATCAGTATATAGTGGAATCAATAATTCACTGGAGTAAATTGTCGTTCCCAGTGTTGACAGTTTTTAAGGTAAGAAAAATAGTGTTTGATCTAAATGATCGACATCAATGACTCACTCATTCATACATCATGACACTAAACACATTGTTTTAAATACTAAAAATAATCCCAGTTGTATATTTTAAAATCGATATAAAATGTATTGAAAAGACTGATTTGATGTTTACAAATTGACATTAGCAACTGTCAGTTTACTCCACTGAATTATTGATTACACTATAGATTAAGTATTCAAAATAACTTTTTTCTGCACGCAGCTGCAGCAGCAGTTGGAGATGCAGCAGAAGCAGCTGCAGCAGCAGGATATGCAGAAGCAGCAGCAGAATCAGCAGCTGAAGCAGCAGCAGCAGCAGCTGAAGCAGCAGCTCGAGCAGCAGATACGGCAGAGCAGGCAGCAGCAGCAGAACAACGCGGTGTCGCTGTCCAGCAGAGACACTAGCGTCTTCTCGTTCTCCTCCGGCTGCTCGGGGTAAGGGCTCGGAATAAAATAATAAATACTACATAATGGCACGAAAGGTTCACTCCGCAAGATGATTTAAAGGAAAAGCAACCCTAGCGCTGACACAAACAAGTTAATAATTTAATAAAAATTTAGAGTTGCATGACTGCCCTGTGGTTAAACGACTTTTCCCACAATAAATATAGCCTATGTCACTCGGAATGATGTAAGAATTCTGATGATACCATTTATGTCCAAATCTATTCAGCCGTTCAGAAGTTATGGTGGAATAAAGAAACTCACATACATACATACAATAGGGCTTCGTGTAAAAACTGCAATTCAATTCGCAAAAGCGCCTGGCTCCGCCTCCGCTATGCACCTTAAGTTGTGCTCTCTTTCTATCGCGAAACTTAACTCTTTCGACATACCAAGGCTGCCTCGGAATTGGGTGCACGAGCGCGTGAAATAGACCGTACAAGAACTAACGCGTGTAACCTAGCCGGCGCGCGGTAGCCGTCTGAAGTCGGTCCGTCGTGACGGCTACTTGTAGCTTTCTTGATCATGTGACAAGTGAGCGTGGCATGGTAAGGGTCAGAATCAGAATTGGGTCTTACACTACTTTTGAATTTGATAAAAAATATTACTTTATTATAAACTAGGATAAAAATAATAACGTGCAGTGAAAGAAATATTAAAATCCAACGAAGATTTACAAAGTTACAGGCGTTTAAACTTTGGAGTGGGGGGATCTTCTATCCCTTTCTCGCAAAACGAAAATTTGTATGAAGCCGCACGAAGCTACTATGGCATTGGTACGGTGTGACGTCACAATTTCATGTTGCTATCTCTGTCTAATCACAAATCTTTAAATGCTTATAACTTTTTTGTTATTTGATCGATTTAATTAGTTCTTTCAGTGCACGTCATTATTTTAATTCTACTTTATTATAATAAAGTAATAAAAAAATTGGAGTCAAATACCCTATTAGCAGCAGAAGAGTTTGCAGCAATATTTCTATCGTATTATGTCACACGGTATTCTATAATGGAGATATTATACGACATATAAATGTATATAAGACATTGAGGATCTCCAAAATTAAACACAAATTGTTTCCCTGAAATAACAAAGTTTTGTTTTATTACAAGTTTTTGTTTTATTTTACAATTATCTAGTTATTATCAAGTTACGACAATTACACTTCTATCTCACCTGAAATAACAAAGAAACGACATTTAAAGTTCACTATATCTCGAGTCCTCAATCACATTCTTTCTATGAGTTTTTATTACGACAAAAATGCACACAACAATTTCAGCGTCCCTCGCCATTTTAAATCATCGACACAGATCAATATCATAGATACGCGACAGCTGATACGCGAAGCGCGGCAAATTCAAATGAATGAAATGTCACTCATTTCATTACATCTCCCCCCCTAAGAGCGAAAATTCTAAGCAATATATCTGTAAAATGTACTTATAAGTCATCTTCATATTCATTATCATCTCCTTCATCTTCTTCAGCCTCTGTTATGACAGGTTGCAATTTTGTTATATGAAATAATGTTGATTCTGTTTTTCTGTTGCCTGTATCAATCCTATAAATGGAATTCGATATTTTCTCTATTATTTTGAAAGGGCCTATTTTTAATTCGTCTAATTTCTTTCTATTCAGTCTATTTCCATTTTCTACATATACACTGTCTCCTACATTAAATTCTTGCATTTTTCTATTTCTATCAAATATTTTCTTGTTATACTCATGAGATTTTATTGTATTCTCTAATGCCAATCTTCTATCAGCAATCCACTTGTCTTCCTTTTCCATCGTTTTGAATTCATTTGGTAGAATACTGACATTTGTACCATCCAGTAAATATTTTGGTGCAAAACCTGTAACGGAGTGTTCTGTTTCATTATATTTTTGTATACATTCTCTTGCCAGTGTTGTCCATGTTCTCTTATTATTTTTCTCATTCATTTTACACCTTATTTTATTTACTATTGTTTGGTTTAATCTTTCATTCAAGCCGTTCGAGAATGGTGTATTCACGGCTGTAAAAATTAGTTTAATATTATTTTCCTGCAAAAATTGTTTTAATTCTCTTGAATTTATGCCCGGATATTGATCTGTCAGGATAATTCCAATCTCATCTGTCTCTAGTACTTTCTTTGTTAAATTTATAAAGTCACATGCATTCTGGGTTTTCGAAGTCGCAATAAATGCATATCTTGTGTAGTGATCTACTAAAAGGTGTAGATATTTCTTTGTAGACCTAGATCCTCCAAATCCACCAATAGTATCCATTGCATCGCATTAGGATTTTTGCTTGTGAATTTTTCAATAATAAATTTTTCTGAGATATGTTTTAAGTTATGTTGACTTTCTTTCTTAGTTGTAGTTTCTATTAATTGTTCCAAGATTTGTTGCAAAGTGTCATTTTTGTCCTTTGCTTGTGTTGTGCTCACTTCATCTAAATATTGATCTAAAAATTGCATATTACCTTCCTCATCTACATATGTCTTCTTTAGATTTTCATCCAACTTTATCCATACTTTTCTACTCTGGTGTCTTTTTTTAATGCTATTTTTTACTTTTGTGAAAGTGTTCGTTTTAACAATATATGTATGATGACTCACCGGCTTCAGTTCCTCGGGTAAAACATAACATTTTCCTTCTTCAGTAGATATTGAGGTTATAGCTAATACATTTGATTTGCCATCATTTGAGGCTATTATTGTAAACTCAAATTGAAGCCGGTCCATCTTCTTTTAGTTCACAAAAATGTCGTTTTATAAGACATTGAGGATCTCCAAAATTAAACACAAATTGTTTCCCTGAAATAACAAAGTTTTGTTTTATTACAAGTTTTTGTTTTATTTTACAATTATCTAGTTATTATCAAGTTACGACAATTACACTTCTATCTCACCTGAAATAACAAAGAAACGACATTTAAAGTTCACTATATCTCGAGTCCTCAATCACATTCTTTCTATGAGTTTTTATTACGACAAAAATGCACACAACAATTTCAGCGTCCCTCGCCATTTTAAATCATCGACACAGATCAATATCATAGATACGCGACAGCTGATACGCGAAGCGCGGCAAATTCAAATGAATGAAATGTCACTCATTTCATTACATGTATAATATCTCCTCATTACAACTTTTTTGCCGGGACCTCCTGCATTCATCTGAGTGTGCTACCAATTGCACCAGGGAGGTCATCAGTATTTGATAGTTAGCATAGTTCTCCATACAGCATTGTGGCATCCTATTATAGGGTAATGCTGCTGACGTAGAGACCATATTTTTGGACTGCATATGTAATTTGTTTGGTCGGTTGGCAGTGGTTCGTGCTGGCGCGGGCGCGGCGGCTGCAACAACCGCGCGGAGGACCCGCGCGACCTGGACGCGCTGCTGCAGTACATCGAGGGGCCCGCGCGGCACGTGGACCGCGGCAAGAAGCGCGCCAAGAAGATGCGCCAGAAGGCCAAGCGGGTGAGTCTGAGCAGCTGCTGCACCTGGTCTTGGTGCAGGCCACATTGCCTAGTAGGCAAACTGAGGAAAGCTTGCCGGTACGCCTTATTGCCTCTCTACAAAATGTTTCTTCTCGCTGCCTTGTCCCTATGTGCCCATTCTCCCCATTGGCAAGGCCACGGCGACGCGAGTCCGTCATTATATTGCCAGAATACAATGACGGACTCGCGTCGTCGTGGTCCGTTGCAATGATGTGCTACAACTCCCAGATGCTCTGTCTTTGTGAGAGGAATGAGACACAGATAATGACGCGGATGTTTATTTTCAAGATGGAGTCCCGTCTGTGCGAGCAGCTGCAAGAGCTGCGCGGCGAGCTGACGGCCGCGCAGACGACAGTGGCGGCGCTGCGCAAGGCGCACGCGGCCGCCTCCAGGGACCTGGAGCTCGCCAAGCAGACGCTGCAGGCGCAGCGCACCAAGAAGAAAGGTGAGCCGAGTGCTCTGTGCAGCAGCTGCGGCCGCGCAGACGACAGTGGCGGCGCTGCGCAAGGCGCACGCGGCCGCCTCCAGGGACCTGGAGCTCGCCAAGCAGACGCTGCAGGCGCAGCGCACCAAGAAGAAAGGTGAGCCGAGTGCTCTGTGCAGCAGCTGCGGCCGCGCAGACGACAGTGGCGGCGCTGCGCAAGGCGCACGCGGCCGCCTCCAGGGACCTGGAGCTCGCCAAGCAGACGCTGCAGGCGCAGCGCACCAAGAAGAAAGGTGAGCCGAGTGCTCTGTGCAGCAGCTGCGGCCGCGCAGACGACAGTGGCGGCGCTGCGCAAGGCGCACGCGGCCGCCTCCAGGGACCTGGAGCTCGCCAAGCAGACGCTGCAGGCGCAGCGCACCAAGAAGAAAGGTGAGCCGAGTGCTCTGTGCAGCAGCTGCGGCCGAGCAGACGACGGTGGCGGCGCTGCGCAAGGCGCACGCGGCCGCCTCCAGGGACCTGGAGCTCGCCAAGCAGACGCTGCAGGCGCAGCGCACCAAGAAGAAAGGTGAGCCGAGTGCTCTGTGCAGCAGCTGCGGCCGCGCAGACGACGGTGGCGGCGCTGCGCAAGGCGCACGCGGCCAACATACTTGTTTACAAGGCAATGTAACGCGAAAGTAGCAAGATACAGACAGCTAACACTTCTGCAAGAGATTCTAATGAGATTTGTAAATCAATAACTTATGTTTTCAGGCAAAAAACAAAAACTCAACCCGGCGCAGCAGGCCAAAGTGCAGCTGGTGGCGGAGCAACTCGGCGACTGCACCTCCCTCGTCAACACCACTGCCAAGGTATGTCCTCGTCCGGCAAACTATTTATATTATGATACTTGCCGCACTGGGTCATGACACGCCACACGATGCTCATGACACACGACACATTAGATTTAAGATTTATTTTAAATTGTTTATTTCACAAAAGCCTAGGACTCTGTGATTAGAGAGGCCTTTGCGTCAAATAAGTAGAGACTACGGAATTGACACCATTATGAGCAATATCTCTCTCACCAGGAGCTGCAAGTGGCGGAGCGGCGCGTGGCGGAGTGCAGCAAGCGGCTCAAGGAGTGCGAGCGCGAGCTCTCGGAAGCGAGGAGCCTGCTCGGCAAGGCGGAGCCCGACGAGCCAGCGAGCGAGATGCAGCATCAGGTACTGCTCTGCGGTATCTCTCTCGCCAGGAGCTGCAAGTGGCGGAGCGGCGCGTGGCGGAGTGCAGCAAGCGGCTCAAGGAGTGCGAGCGCGAGCTCTCGGAAGCGAGGAGCCTGCTCGGCAAGGCGGAGCCCGACGAGCCAGCGAGCGAGATGCAGCATCAGGTACTGCTCTGCGGTATCTCTCTCGCCAGGAGCTGCAAGTGGCGGAGCGGCGCGTGGCGGAGTGCAGCAAGCGGCTCAAGGAGTGCGAGCGCGAGCTCTCGGAAGCGAGGAGCCTGCTCGGCAAGGCGGAGCCCGACGAGCCAGCGAGCGAGATGCAGCATCAGGTACTGCTCTGCGGTATCTCTCTCGCCAGGAGCTGCAAGTGGCGGAGCGGCGCGTGGCGGAGTGCAGCAAGCGGCTCAAGGAGTGCGAGCGCGAGCTCTCGGAAGCGAGGAGCCTGCTCGGCAAGGCGGAGCCCGACGAGCCAGCGAGCGAGATGCAGCATCAGGTACTGCTCTGCGGTATCTCTCTCGCCAGGAGCTGCAAGTGGCGGAGCGGCGCGTGGCGGAGTGCAGCAAGCGGCTCAAGGAGTGCGAGCGCGAGCTCTCGGAAGCGAGGAGCCTGCTCGGCAAGGCGGAGCCCGACGAGCCAGCGAGCGAGATGCAGCATCAGGTACTGCTCTGCGGTATCTCTCTCGCCAGGAGCTGCAAGTGGCGGAGCGGCGCGTGGCGGAGTGCAGCAAGCGGCTCAAGGAGTGCGAGCGCGAGCTCTCGGAAGCGAGGAGCCTGCTCGGCAAGGCGGAGCCCGACGAGCCAGCGAGCGAGATGCAGCATCAGGTACTGCTCTGCGGTATCTCTCTCGCCAGGAGCTGCAAGTGGCGGAGCGGCGCGTGGCGGAGTGCAGCAAGCGGCTCAAGGAGTGCGAGCGCGAGCTCTCGGAAGCGAGGAGCCTGCTCGGCAAGGCGGAGCCCGACGAGCCAGCGAGCGAGATGCAGCATCAGGTACTGCTCTGCGGTATCTCTCTCGCCAGGAGCTGCAAGTGGCGGAGCGGCGCGTGGCGGAGTGCAGCAAGCGGCTCAAGGAGTGCGAGCGCGAGCTCTCGGAAGCGAGGAGCCTGCTCGGCAAGGCGGAGCCCGACGAGCCAGCGAGCGAGATGCAGCATCAGGTACTGCTCTGCGGTATCTCTCTCGCCAGGAGCTGCAAGTGGCGGAGCGGCGCGTGGCGGAGTGCAGCAAGCGGCTCAAGGAGTGCGAGCGCGAGCTCTCGGAAGCGAGGAGCCTGCTCGGCAAGGCGGAGCCCGACGAGCCAGCGAGCGAGATGCAGCATCAGGTACTGCTCTGCGGTATCTCTCTCGCCAGGAGCTGCAAGTGGCGGAGCGGCGCGTGGCGGAGTGCAGCAAGCGGCTCAAGGAGTGCGAGCGCGAGCTCTCGGAAGCGAGGAGCCTGCTCGGCAAGGCGGAGCCCGACGAGCCAGCGAGCGAGATGCAGCATCAGGTACTGCTCTGCGGTATCTCTCTCGCCAGGAGCTGCAAGTGGCGGAGCGGCGCGTGGCGGAGTGCAGCAAGCGGCTCAAGGAGTGCGAGCGCGAGCTCTCGGAAGCGAGGAGCCTGCTCGGCAAGGCGGAGCCCGACGAGCCAGCGAGCGAGATGCAGCATCAGGTACTGCTCTGCGGTATCTCTCTCGCCAGGAGCTGCAAGTGGCGGAGCGGCGCGTGGCGGAGTGCAGCAAGCGGCTCAAGGAGTGCGAGCGCGAGCTCTCGGAAGCGAGGAGCCTGCTCGGCAAGGCGGAGCCCGACGAGCCAGCGAGCGAGATGCAGCATCAGGTACTGTTTGAATATAATGTCAAGTGTATTTGATGAATTGCACTTGAAGTTAGAACATGGGCAAGTATTATGTACCATCAAATCATCCTTTATTCATCCTTTTGTTATAAAAAAAAAGATTCCGACGAATTGAGAACCTCCTCCTTTTTTTGAAGTCGGTTAAAAATGACTTGGAACAAATAATATGAGACCACGACACGAACTGCAACGTCATATTGCCTTGTAAACAAGTGACTCCGCAGTGTAACAGTGTAATGTCGTTGCAGATGGAGCGCGAGGCGGCGCTCAAGCAGCAGCAGTACGAGCAGCGGCGGCTGTGCGAGCAGACGGCGCACCTGATCTGTGAGTTGCTCTGCGCCACACAACATACTAGCTACTATAGCTTGGCAACTTCGTGCGCGGCCCTTCTGCGGGGTGACAGGCGGTGGGGGAGGCAAGGAACTTAGATGTCAGTGGTTAGCGGGCGTCTGTCACCCCGCACGAGAGTCGCGCACGAAGTTGCCAAGCTAATAACTCGTGAAATGCCTCCTTGGGCTACTACTACTATATTCAATGAAGAATTCGTTACAGCGAGCTAACTGAAGACATCGCCATAATATATCGCAATGTTTGAAATCACATAAATGAAAAAAAATTAAGGTATAAATGGGGTTTTGATTCAGATGTTATTCCAAACTTTGTTTATACGTTTTTCTGTGTATTTTTATATGTGTGTCTGCCCGCAGACGACGGCGTGGTGCGGGTGTCTCACGTGGACGGCTCGGCGGTAAAGCTATCGCTGCGCGGCCAGCCCGACCCCGCGCTCGCCAGACTCATCTCTGGGACTGACTTCAAAGGTACGCCTGCTTGAACCAGTCTAGTAGCCTTGCGCAGTCTGTCCGAAGATGATCATGAAGGTAGTTTTAGACTTACCTTGACCAAGCCCCTGACATTCGGTACAAATTACATGACTTAACTACCAATTACACTACTACAAAGGCACCGGTAAAGTGTAGCTCGATGTATCGCAACTTAAACCTCGGTGTAACGCCAACTTTACTACAATAACACTAAGTTGCTCATTTACAAAATAAGTCGATTATGTAAAATCATTAGAGACTTGATTACAAGCCTTAGCCGGAGCCTTAGATGGACGTGTTTTATTTCAATATTATATATAATATCCTCCGCCCTGACCCTGGGACCACCGCACCGGCCCTATACGCATTCTATCTGTATGTGTGAGTAATGATCTATGTAGCGCGTAGGGCTGGCAACAGTCGAGCTGTACGTAACGACGCGACCGATGCCGCGGTGACAGCCCGCTGTCAGTGACCACGAGTACCACTGGTCGCGTCGCGCTCGGCGCTGTAATGTCGCATAATACACTGACGGGAGGGTGTGACTGTCACTTATTTACGTTAGTGATATTACATAGCTTCAAAATCAGTCACAAAACATCTTCCAACTTAGGGCTGTTACAGCCTCTATTATCTAATTTAGTTGTCTGAAGCGAAGCAAGATTCTGTATATTTTTTTTATTTGTATTATGTGCCGTTTATAGTGGAGGTGTGCGAGGAGCAGTCGCAGAAGCAGACAGAGTCGCAGAAAAAGCAGAGCTGGGAGCAGGCCATCGCGCACATGAACCAACTCGCCAAGAGCTCCGCCAAGGAAAAGGTGACGGTTTTTAAAGACTTATAAGAGACACTAGCAAACATACACACGCACACACGCACCCACACACACGCACACGCACCCACACACACACACTCGCACCCACACACATACGCGCGCACACACGCACCCACACACACACACGCACGCACACACACACACGCACCCACACACACGAACCCACACACACGCACCCACACACACGGACGCACCCACACATACACACACATACACACACACGCACGCACACACACACACGCACCCACACACACGCACGCACCCATACACACACGCACGCACCCACACGCACGCACGCACGCACTCACACACACACACGCACGCATGCACTCACGCACACACGCATGTACGCACGCACGCACACATGTACGCACGCACGCAAATTAATAAATCCTATACCTTTAAACTAGCAATTCTTGTATATATATTTCTGTATAATCTGAATCTCGGAAAGGGCTCGAACGATTTAATGAAATTTAGTATACAGGAGGTTTTGGGGGCGATAAATCGATCTAACTAGGATTCATGTTTAAATGTCGAATTTACCAAAAAAAATATGACTCCTGCTGCCATCATGTTAGTTCTTAACAGCGATCTCAGCTGACGGCTTATACTCTATACACAGCATCGCGCCAGAACACGAGCTTCGCACCGTTTGGCGGTGCGTCTTTGCTGTTAGGATGGTACCTAATCGCGGCTAGTTACCACCCTACCAGCAAACACGTGCCGCCAAGCGATTTAGCGTTCCGGTGCGATGCTGCGTAGAAACCATTGGGGTGACTTTACTTACCCCTTCCAAGTTAGTACGTTAACATCTTTGGCTGCATCATCACTTACCATCAGGTGAGATCGCAGTCAAGTACTAACTTGTATAGTGTAAAAAAAACCTCCTACTCGAATCAGAGCGTACCACTGAGCCAGTCGAAAACTTCTAAAATTTGGTTTTGGCGCCTTTCAGAAAAAGCAGAAAGAAGCGCTTCAGAAGAACGAAGCGAAGCAGAAGCAGAGCGCTCCGCCGCCGCCCGAAGAGCAACCGCTTTCCAAGAAGCAGAGAAAACTTTTAGCGAAACAACAGGTAACAAGCTCACAAACTATTTATACTTATATAATAATTTAAGGTGTTTCCGCCTAGTAGCCCGCGAAATTCAAATTTTATTTAGTTTTTCTAAATATTAGACTAACTATACTCGCTGTAGGTATACGGCAATGCTAATCTCTGGAACTACTGGCACAAGTTGAAAAATTATTTTTTTGACACGACTGCCTTAAAAAGGAGTGTAATGTTTAAGGGCTCATGTATGTATGTAGGTATGTGTATTATGTATTCCACCATAACATCTGAACGCCTGAATAGATTTCGACGTATGGGGTATCATTAGAATCCTTACACTAAAGACAGAGCGAACAGCGCGAAAAAATGTCGCCAGTTTATGGGTGTCATTTGTACCAACAGTATAAGGCCACGCAGTAGTTCGGTCAGCGGCGGCGGCGGGTATTTTGACAGATGACGCTACTGTTTGTTTCTGAGTAACATATTATGTTATATTTTTATGGAAAAAGTTATTTTACTACAGGGCAGTCGTGTTTTTTAATTTTCAAATTATTCACTTGTTGCTGGATAGTTTATTTATCGAGGAAGGCTATAGGCTATACAACATCACACTATGGACATAAAAAGCGTAGAGGAGTATCAATGATTAATGTTGCAATAACGGCAATGAGTGAGATGGATCAACAAATATACATACGCCTGTATAATTTTAGTGTTAAGTATGGACATGTCACTGTCACAGGCCGAAGAAGAAGAGAGAAGAAAAGAACAGCAACAGCAGGAGGCTGCTAAGAGCAAGAAGGACAAAAAATCAGAACCGCTCCACACCGACAACAAGAAAGACAAAAAGGAACAGAAGAAAGACAAGAAGGAGCAGAAGAAAGAAGACAAGAAAGAGGTTAAAAAGGAAGAAAAGAAGGGGAAAGAGAATAAGACAGACAAGACAGGTATGACTTATTTACCAACTAGTGTTTTGAATTTAAATTTTATTAGAATTTAAACTCAATCTTGAATCTAATCTTACTTTGAAAAATCTATAAAAAATGGGGATATACATAATTATGTGTTAGGTTTAGCTTTCAATTATTTTTCGAAAAGCAGATTGGCACCGAAAAAACCTTGGAAAGAACGTGCAAAAAAAAATGCTGATAGAAGTGAGAATTTTTATGTGTGAAAAAAGTAGAAATAATCCCTTGCATAACAAGTGCAGGGTGTGTGGTAACACTGTGGAGTTCAATGGTCTTTTCTCATCTAAAAAAATGCCCAACGCGATCAAATGAAATTTATTCAAAAATCAGATACAAGATTTTGCTGGTACGGTTCTTTGTCATCAAATGTATAGTTAAAAAATGCTTCATGGCAGTAAGTTATATTTTTACCCAACAGCAACAACAGCGAAGGCGAAGACACAACAGCAACAACAACAACAACAGGCGCAACAAAACAACAAAAAGGACAAAAAGAAAGACAACAACACTCAGAAGCCGCAAGTCATCAACATCACGGCGGACACAACCATCGAAGTTGTTGGCAAGAAGGTTGGTGCTGTACCTATTGAATAAACATATTTTTTTATTATTATAAATAGGCTTGCGCTTGACTACCATCATATCTGATGGACAGAAATGATGAGGTCTAGGATGGAGCGCGCTTGCCTAGAAAATGCCTATTCACTCTTCTCTTGAAGGCACCCAGGTTGTACTTGGCTGGGAACACAGAAGCTGGAAGGGTGTTCCACACCTTAGCGGTACGTATCAGAAACGTGGAAGAAAATCGTTTCGTTCGAGCATGCTGGACATCAAACTCTATACGAATCGAATGACACATAAGTAGAGATGGGTAAGTGATGCGTATGATATTACAGAAGTAATGTTACTTGAAGAGGTGATGCAACATCACTCATTACACGAGCGCGCTAGCCATCACACATCACCCAGAACTCAGGAGTAATAGTGTTCTGTGCACATCACATAGAGATTAGAGCATAGCATTCGTTTCGGTTCGTGTATCACTCGGCACGGCAAGTCGGCACTCGGCAACACTCGGGCCTCGGCCGGCCGGCGGCGCGCGGCGGCGGTGGTGGCGGGGCGGGCGGCGCGCGCCGTCGGCGTCGTCATTTAATGCAATTTTGATGTTTATTGTAATGACTTAAGGTCAACATTCAAAATTTCTCCATATTTTCATGAAAGGCGCCAAACTCACTTGTTGCCGCGTAACCAAAACAGAATTTTGTTTGTTTTTGGTTTTAGTTTTCGCTAATACCTACATAGTCGTAAATTACTCTCATTCATAGTCAAGTCAGTCACATTACATCATTGCATTACTCGAATCGTCGAGTCGACGTCTCCGCATTACATGTAATGCAACATCTCAAGTGATGTTTGGGGTGATAGTGATATCACAGTGTAACATCACCTTTTTGGAAGTGATGAGTAATGTTGCATTACCTTTTGACGTACCGTTTTGCGCATGTCTACACATAAGCGATTTTGACAGGGCGCGTCTTCGTGGATTGAAATATCTATAGTCTATACCCGTGGTCTATGGACCGCGGTCCATAGACAATACTGGCGTCGGCTTAGTACTGCCGCCGTCGGTGTCAAAACAAACATTTTTGACACCAATAAACTGGCTATATTTTTCCGCGCGATTTTTATGTCAATTCTTGTTATTTTATCTTACAGAGTTCGTGTTCAAACGAGCCTGAGAAGCCAGCGTCTTGTAGCATCATGGAGCAACTGAGCTGTGGTGTACAGGTTAGTGCAGTTTTGCTAAATAAGTCAAAATATCTTTATTTCACATAGGCATTACGTACACTGTATACTGTATAGGCTCTTGTAGCGGCTTGACTGATTTTTATGGAATTTTCGTAGTCATTGGTAGATTTGAGAATAGGACGTAAACTTTTTTCAACGCACTTGCCCATAAAGTGGCTCTTATTTCACCGCAATTAGGCACGTAATGACACCTATAATCCAGAACTGTGACTTTTACATTACTATTATTCACTAGTGTGTTAGACAATTTTTTCAACACACTTGCTCATCGCAAACTGTGACTTTTTTTTAACTATTATTCACTAGTGAGTTAGACAGTTTTTTTTTATTTTATCTTCTAAATAAAATAATTAGTATTATTTCTAAATAATTAGTATTATTTTATTCACAAGTGTGTTGAAAAACGTCGTATGATACACGTTGTTGATGATTACCGTCCGTACCTATCTTAAGATAGCCGAGGACGGAGGTCTTAAGACCTCAATGGCGCCTCAGCGGTAATCACCAACTTTACTCACTTATACCATAAACTACTATTATTCATCAAACAGATAGTAGGTTGATAAACAATAGATTTTAACCCTGCCTCCTGTGGTAGTAATAACTGTGTTACAGGAGCCAGTGTCTTCCCTTATCTTCTATGATCAAAATCTCCCATTTGACAATAATAGTTAACGAACATTATATCATAAAAAAAACATACGTAGCCGATGATTGTATTGAATTTAGTCATCAATTCTAAATAATATCTACGAAATACAGATTGCATTTATTCTGAGTTGACTATAACTTATTTTAATGTTGTATTGTAGGTGGCAGATTTAAAGCTCCCTCCCGGCATCACGCTGACCAGAGTGCAGCCCAGCGAGAAGAAAGACCCGCCCGTCATCAAATCTGTTGTGAGTACCGTTCTTACCCTCCTGGCCTTTTATACTGTTACTTTAATCTTTTCATTTCATTTATTTTCATATGTACAATATATTGTTCTTAATTAATATTATTATACATGATACCCTGTTAGGGCGTTGCTGTTCTCAATGAATGGTTGGGGGACCGATTTTATTATCTGTCATATTTTTTATCAGATAGTCCTTCAACGAATTTATAAAATTGTTTCTTTATTCTCGTTTCTAATAAAGTTCGGGAGGTGGTTATATATTTTGATCGACATTACATAGGGGCTCGAAGTATGAAGTGCCAATTTCGACTGTGGCAATTGCAGTTTGTTATTTGAGTTTTCGGGATATCGGCGCGGTTTGTCCAAATATTTTATGTAGGAGTTCATATCTATGTTGTCTCTGGTTGCTGCTTTAAAAATATTTTTAACAGCTTATATTCCCTTTACCGAGGAAGGTTATAGGCTAATACAGGACTATATAAAAAATATACCAAACGGCTCTCGGTCTGTAGTTGTTAAAATTAACACTTAACAACTTTAGTTTTACAACTTTTCAAAATTCAGCATTAATTTATTTCATACAAAAATGTTCGCGCCGCGAGTTCGCGTGCCGCCGCGCCGTTGGCACTTCGGTGTTACGTTACAGAGTAGGAACAAGTAGAGTATCTCTGTAAAAAATTGAATGTTTGATATTTCTCAAAATCGAGTCAAAGCATATATGTTCTCCTTTAAAAGTGCAACAGTGAGTAATATATTAAAAACAGATGCACCCATTTTGATGTAACTTTTTCCAGCCGCTGTGGAAACACAACCAGCTGGAGGCGGCGCCCACGCCGGTGCCGCGCCCGCCGCCCGTCATCAACGCAGACCCCTCCATGATGATGTTCTCCACCCACACACACGCCGGTGAGTGACCATCACCGGGTGGTAGACGCATTTTTATCAAAAACAGAAAGCAATATGTTTATTCTTCGACATAGGCATAGGTTTATTCTTTGACGACCTCCGTGGCGCAGGCTCGGATTCGAGTGGGAGGTCGCGGGTTCGATTCCCGCCACGGGCCACTTTGGAATTATATAATTTCTAAATTGGCTCAGGTCTGGTCTGGTGGGAGGCATTGGCCGTGGCTAGTTACCACCCTACCAGCTAAGACGTACCGCCAAGCGATTTAGCGTTCCGGTACGATGCTGTGTAGAAACCGTTGGGGTGACATAACTTACCCCTTCCAAGTTAGTACGCTAACATCTTCGGCTGCATCATCACTTACCATCAGGTGAGATCGCAGTCAAGTACTAACTTGTATAGAGTAAAAAAAAAATAGGCTTAACATACAACCATCTTCGGAAAGCTGTATTGCACGGTGGAGAACGGATAATAAACTAAAGAACCAAAAAAAATAGGTCAAGTGTGAGTCGGGCTCGCGCTCTGAGGGTTCCGTACCATCAAGAGTATATTACCGTTCTCTATAGTATAAAAGTAAACTAAAACGAGGATAAAAAACACGTTTATTTGTATGGGAGCCCCCCTGAATTTTCTACTGACTACAGTAAATATGTAAGTAAATATTCTGTGTGTAAGTAAAAACAAGCAAATAAATCACGTTAGCTGTATGGGAGGCCCCTTAAATATTTATTTTATTATATTTCTCAGTATTTGTTCTTATAGCGGCAGCAGAAATACCTGTGAAAATTTCAAGTCTTAGAGATACAGTCGCGTGAAAGACGGACGGACGGTAAAGTCCCAGTAACAGGGTTCCTTTTATATTTTTCGGGTATGGAACCCTAAAAAAAAAGTAAAAATATTTATTCTTTGACATATGTTTAACTTACAGGCATTGTCAAAATGTCACACCTTACCGTCACCGATATTAATTTTGCTGTTTATGTTTCCAGAACCACCGAAAACCGTTATCCTACCGGAAGCGCCGCCCCAGCCCACGGGGAAATCCAAAAAGGCGAAGAAAAAAGCCAAAAAGGCCGCCGAGTCCGAGCAAAAACAGGAGGGGGCCAAGATGGTCACCTTGCGCAACCCCATGTTCCACCCCAACCTACCCCCCGTGCAGATAACCAACGCACCCCCACAGAAGAAGTCCGAGATACGCATCCCCGATCCCATCCCCATGCCCCCCACCCCTTGCCAAGCGACAATCACCCCCACATCCAACGGCATGTACACCATAAGAAACCCCCTAATGTCCATGATGCACCAACAGAACCTCATGGGCATACGTAACCAAAACCCCCAAATGAACCCAGTGTTCAACCAACCGCAGTACAACTACGTGAACCCGAACGCCTACAACCCGCAATACGTGCTAGACCCGAGCCAGAACCCAAAGAACCCGGATATTGAACTACAAAACCGGATCATGAACCTAGCGTCTTTCACCCAAAAGAACGACGAAGGGTACTCGTTATTCAAAACCCCGGACGATAGCGCCCAAAAGAGTTTTTTAACCCCAGAATTCTATGATGCGAATAACTCGAAAGTGGTTTCCCCAAACCCTATAGGTACTAGACCAGATCACAATAGAAACTACGAAAACGATTCTCTGTTTGCCAACCCTATCCGTCCCGAACCGATAGGCACACCTTTGAAAATCGAAGAGGACAGATTATACACACCATTCGGACAGGAGAGCCGCAACTTCCGGAACGCTCTGTTCAACGACAAACCGGAAATGAGTCAGAGTGCTGGCAAAATGGAGGATAACCTTGGATTCATGCCAAATGGCGATCAACTGCCGTATTTTCAGAGGCTACGCGCCGGTTCCAAGTTGAACAGTGAAGTTACCATACATTATGTGACGGACTCCAAGTTTTATAAAGGACAGGTAAGTTTTTGTGGTTTATTAGGTGTTCTGCCGTATAAAGTATTTCTCGCTAGGGTTGTAAGAAAAATTGTTTACATCCAGGCCTGCCGAATACACACAAAAATTTAATAAAAATCGGTTAATCGTTGGGAGTTCATACAGTAATTTCATTAAAATATAAAAGGAGATGTTTCATCAATGTATGAGCCCTGGGCTAGGTCTATGTACGGTATACTTGGGTATAGCGCAGGCCACATAAAACAGTTTTTACCTACATATTTTCCATAAAAATTCCCTTTTTTGGTTGTACAAATCGAGTTTTTTTGAAAGATAGTGCTGTGGTTTACGTGACACCGTACGAGGTCAGCGACACCATATTGAAAATCGATCATAAATATAAGCTTGGCAACTTCGTGCGGGACCCTCCTGTGGGATGACAGACGGCCGGGGGACGCGGTAACGCATACATGCAGAGAACCTTCCCCGCTACACCGCCCGCTAACTGCTGATATCTAAGTTCCTTGCCTCCCTCACCGTCTGTCACCCCGCAGAAGGGTCGTGCACGAAGTTGCCAAGCTATAATGAAAAAAAAATTGTACTACTGAAGTATTCGTTTTACCTCAATAATTTTATATTTCCCGAGAACAACAGATTTCTCTTAATTTTTTAAGATAACGTACAAGACCTAGCCCAATTTGAAACATGTTTACATCACAGACTTTTATACTAAAGACAGGGCAAAATGTCGCCAGTTTATGGGTGTCATTAGTACCAACAGTATAAGGCCACGCGGTAGTTCGGTCAGCGGCGGCGGCAGATTTTTTTAAAAGTTGGCGCTACTGTTTGCTTGTATGAAGAAGGTTTACGTAATATGTTCGGATCGGCGTATCTTCACTATTTTTATCTAAGGTTTACATGCAAAAGAAAAAAACATCTGTTAGCGACTTCTGAGGGTGTGTTCACACTGTGTGTGTTAGATGACCTCCTTAGTTGAGTGATTAGCGTGCCGGTTGTCAAGGCGCCGTCATCTCTGAGGTTCCGGGTTCGATCCCCGGTCGGGGTAATGTAGAAAAAATAAGTTTTCTACATTGTCTCGGGTCTGGGTGTTGCCGTTGTTCCTGATTTCCTTAACACAAGTGCATAAGCTACTTACTAAGGGATCGGAGCAATGCAGTAGTCAGTATAGGTAGATAGGTGAAGACCTATTTCTTTTTTTTTTTAAATTAATAATAATATTGCAGGCAAGGTGACCATAGACACATAGATAAAAAAATAATTAAAAAATAAAGATGTATTTCGCAGAAGTTTCGACAGATGGCGCTACAATTTCTTGTATGAAGAACGTTTACGTAAAATGTTGGGATGGGCCGGGCCTATCTTGACTATTTTTATCTATTGATGTTGTCCACTATTTATTTATATATTTGTTTATTTACTGTGCAGGAGAGCCAGGCGAGCGCGGACACGTCGCTGTTCTCGCGGCCGGGCGCGCCCGCGTCCGCGCCGGGCTGGCCTGACGCGCACAGCAACGGCGAGTACGCGCCCTACTGACTAGCAGGTGCGCTGTTCATTTACATAACAAAATGGTAATATTGAACCCTTATATCCCCTACAGACTCACGGCGAGAAGTTTCGCCGAGACTTCACAAATTGTCCACTCTCTCAAATTTCTCACTTGTGGCAGGCCCCTGACGCTCAGTACAAATAACATGACCTAACTACCTACACTACTACAAACGCACCGGCCCTATACGCATTTTATTTGTATGTGTGAGTAATATCTATGTAGCGCGTAGGGCTGGCGACAGTCGAGCTGTACGTAACGACGCGACCGATGCCGCGGTGACAGCCCGCTGTCAGTGTACACGAGTACCACCAATTCTTATAGCCATGATACAATCATAGTATGAAAATGTCAATACATTACTGCAGCATTACTGCTGTAAGAGATGGTGGTAAGACCCTTGAGCATATAAATCAAGATGTTTCGTCTCTGTCCGCAGGCCAGCAGTCACCCGTGATGTCGGTGAGTGAGTGCCCCGACGACAGCGCCGCCGCGACCCGCGCCCGGTGAGTGATCACACGCCGCTCTTATATTGTACTAGTACGCTGGACTTCACAGTTCACACTGTCAACGTAAACATGAAGACACTTGATTTTCGCCATTTTGGCGCTGATTGTTACGTAACCTGGCGTGAACGTTCACGGAACTAAAAGGACAATGACCATGGATGTATGAATTCCCGTATCAAGCTGAATCAAACCCACACTTTATTTTTAATGGACTACGGGCTCCACATAAACTCCTACAATTATTACTTTTTTAATTAATATCCGGATTAAAATAAAGTTATAGGCAAACAAACAAGTTGTATATACTTCTTAGTAAAATCAGTGTGACACAAAATATGCATCGAAAATAAAGTAACTTTTTGTATGGAAGATTAAATTCCGAATATGAAAAGCAAATTCTTAGTGCCAATGGTTCTTAAAAAAACCCTATTTTATTTTCCTAGACTATTTTGGTTTTGGTTCATGAGAAAACTTAATACCACCTTTGGTCATTCTTTTTTAATTACATTCAAAACTTTGTCTAGGCGAAAGCGGAGACTTTTAATGTGCAACAAAAATATCTTAATAATTTTCTTTATCTCTTTTTTTCAGAGACCAACACGTTTGAACCTGTCACAAAAATGCCGAGTGGGTTGTTTCCACGGATTTCGTTGATATGTCACGATATGATATAATGTGACATGATCAAAATCTGTCAAAATATCAAACAAACACGCTGATGACGTACTAGCAATACTAGCACAATAAATCCTAATTTAATTTGGTTTCTTACAACTTGTCAGCTCATATGTCGTAAGATAGATTTAAGGAACACACCACGGGTGTGCCCGCGAAATTCAAATTTTTCGTGGTTTTTCGCGATTTTTAAGCTAATAAGACATAATAGGCTTATGGCCGTCAAATTGCGATAATCCCAATATCTTCTTCACGTGTTTATATAAAAATCTCTGCTCGAAAGTGTCGAGTTAAAGAAATCAGTCCGAGATTTGCGAGTTACTCACATAAAACTCGATACTCGGACTAATTTCCTAGGATAGACATTTTTATGCAAAGATTTTGATATAATTATGTAAAGGTGATACTGCCATTCTCGCAAATTGATTGCCATAAGCCTATGATGTCTAATTAGCGTACAAATTGCAAAAAACCACGAAAATTTTGAATTTCGCGGGCAGACCCGTTGATTTCACGTTAAGGTACATGATTCCGAACTAGGCAGCAAGCAGCAGTGCTGCCGCAACAGTGCTGTCGCGACACTACTGGTGCCCATACAGTGTCTATAAGATTCCATTCCGAGCTAGGCAGCAATGTAGCGGCAGCACTGCTGCGCGTCAGTGTCGCCCTGCCGCCGCGACAGACCAGTGGTGACGCGTCTGCCGAGAGTACAGTCCGACAAGGCTCTCTTGGCACTTGAACGAGGGCGCTGTTGCAAAACAAAGGCAGCCATAAAATGAAATCTCCTCAATTTTACTTCAATTTTAGTTTAAAATAGTCAATAGTAAGCAAAAACAACATAACATACAATAGTGATATACTGACAGAGCGAACTATCAAACAGTAGCAAAACAGCCTTGTCGCACTGTACCTACGTGAATGTTGATAAGTAAATTGACTACAAAAGGATGAATTTCACCACTAACAGAGCAACACTGCTGCCTTGCTCGAACTCAGCGCGGCAGGCAGCACAGCTGGGCAGCAGCTTAGTGGCAGCACTGCGGCGACAGCACTGCTGCTTGCTGCCGAGTTCGGAATCATACCTTTATGCTTGTTGTGAGGCCACGCTGTAGTTCCCTCAGCAGCCACCTATAGAATTTTGACAGATGGCGTTACTGTTTGCATGTACGAAAAAGGTTTACATAAATCGCTCGGATTTCCATATCCTCGGGTTTCTTATCGATGGAAAAACCTAATAAAGTTTGATATGTAAGCAGACCGAATTTACATTAAGGCGAAATCAACGACTGTGCCCGCGAAATTCAAAATTTTCATGGTTTTTTGCAATTTGTACGCTAATTACACATCAGAGGTTTATGGCAGTCAATTTGCGAGAATCGCAGTATCATCTTTACATGATTATATCAAAATCTTTGCATAAAAATGTCTATCCTAAGAAATTAGTCCGAGTATCGACTTTTATGTGAGTAACTCGCAAATCTCGGACTAATTTCTTTAATTCGACACTTTCAAGCAGAGGTTTTTATATAAACACGTGAAGATGATATTGGGATTCCCGAACTTTGAGTGCCATAAGCCTATTATGACTTATTAGATTAATAATTGCAAAAAAATTAAATTCGCGGGCACTCCCGTGGTGTGCTCCTTAAATTTAAGTGATAATTTGACCGATTTTGATCTTATTCCAAGTGGAATATAGTTCGGACGTGCCTAATAATAATATATAAGTAATAATGCCTATACTGTGCATATTTTCTGAAGGCAAACGTTAAATAACCAAAATATGACTCAGAAACATATTTTAACGGCTCAATCAATCATGATAGCTATTCTGTTTAAGATTCCCTAGTCTAAGAATCTGCTATCCTTTTTTACAAATTTCGGTTAGAAAGAGATAGCACTATTTCTAAAGACTATAGCGCTATCTTTTACCAACCGTACAGTTTTAAAGGTGACAGTCGATTTTTCGACGCGCTAAATTATCTATCGATTCTGTTTTTAGATTCTCTAAATTTAGCGCGTCTAAAAAAATCTAATAACCCTTTTACCACGGTAAAGTTAGAAAGGGATAGCTATATCTAAAGAATACTGCCATCCAACCGCTACCATACATACCAAACAGAAACGCTATTATTGTATGAATAAATATGACGCAATTAATCGGGACTTGCACACACTTGTCCGTAAGAAGTCGTCTCACGCGCTGATTGCATTATAAGTAACAATAAATAGATACTAACACGAAAACGCAATTATAAATAAGATAGTAATTAACAACAAAAAAAAAGTTTACACGCTTGATAGAAAAGCAAGTTTTTTTGCTTGTGTAGTAATTGTAAAAGTATAAGGTATACATTTTGTCTGTGAAATAAATCTTTGGTAAGGCTGAATATGTAATTTTAGCCTTATATCATACCATATGTCTTTTATATGATAAAATATATGTTGCGAACTCTCCACGTAACCCTCATTTGGGTTGACGGGAAAATTATGTAAATTATGAATGTTTTTTGAAGTATTTTTTTTAGAAATTTTTCACATAGCATTTGCATTCTGCGTACAAGTGTGGTTCGACCCCCTGTAACACGGAACGGACTTTTAATATTAAGCGCCACTTATATATAATTGTATTGTACCTAGCAGTGATTTTGTGCGTTCGTATATCACGCGGTATATGCTAAAATGGTTGTAAGATTTATTGAATAAGAAACGTGTATATTATAATCCTGATGTGTTTTATTTTCTATGAAACCCAAAGCAGGCCATCTTCACTTATCACGTCATCGATCATGCTACAAGTAGCCGTCTCGACGGACGCCGGTGATTTCAGAAGGCCGCCGCGCGTCGGCTAGGTTACACGCGTTAGTTCTTGTACGGTCTATTTATCGCGCTGCATGCGCTCGATAGAGACAACCTTAGTACGTCGAAAGAGACAGTTACGACAATTACGTCGAAAGAGACCACGACTTTAGATGCATAGCGGGGCGGAGCCAGGCGCTATTGCGAACTGAATTGCACTTTTTGTGTCAGCACTAGAGTCGCTATTTCAGTTAGCCTTCTGTACTGTTAGGTATTATTATGTATACCGTGCCCAAAGACCTAGGAAACACAAAATTTAGCGTTTTTATTCATTTACTATTATTATTTGACTGAAGTAGTAATACTTCAGTCAAATAATAATAGTAAATGAATTTAAACTAATACGTATTGCAAGAACCTGAAAAGTATACGGGGACAAATTTGTCCCATATGCGTAAAAGGTTTAGGACCATAGAGTAAATTGAATATATAGGTTAGGACCCAAACTTCATGTTTGTCAACATCCTATTTGGTTCACCATTATTTATTGTGAAAGAAAGGAATTTCTCAAGTAGCAGAATAAATTGAAGTTTGCAATGAATATCTTTATTTCCCAAAACATGTATAATATGTAAACACTTTTAACTAATAACGATTAATGTGTTACTGACTTTTTTTACATCAACTTATTATTATAATAAACAAAATATTATATACCTGTATCCTAAACAAGTGTTTTATAAAAATAAAATGTATTAAGTATGCTTATAGCTAATATCATGTAAGATAAACAAACTAAAAATAAACCTCCAATCCAAAAAAAAAGTAATGTTACAAATCTGATTATTATCTTCAGTTGAAGACAAAAATAGAGTTCTAGAAATAAAAAGTGAAACAAGCAAGCACTTAAGTGGAATAAATCTATGGTAAGCCAAGAATAGAAAATAAATGCTATACATTAGAAATAATTTTATACTTTTGAAAAAAGTAGTGGCGCCACTGTCTAGTGTCTACACATAGTCGGTTTAAATCAATGAGGTTTAAATGTTATTGAACTACAAGGATTTTGAAAATTGAACACAGAAATGATAATTATACAAATTTTTAAAACAAACATAATTAATAACTAAGCATAGAAAAAAAACCGTTTTATTGAGTGTAACTCCTATGGGGTAAATGTCAATTTTAGGATCATGGACCTTTGAAGGTGGTGCTTCAAATCAGCACAAAAAAAGGAACTGTCAATTGTATAGTATAGTAAATACAGTGTACTAGTATAATAATAGAGGGTGGTGCATAAAGCTGTATATTTTGTATGAATATGAACCTGAGTTGACGATTTCCTGAAACCAGTCAGTCACTTGAACTCCAAGATTCGTAACGCATTCTACAATTTTCTGTGGGGTCGACCGACCAAATGCTCATTTATATTAAAATTGTTGTTTGGTACATCAACATCACAGATGGTACAGTGATACGGCGGTATCACATCTTCTTCATCGCTAGACTCCCTTAAATTATCTGCATGAAGCTGCCCCTCTAAATGCTGCCTTATATTATACTCATTGTTTGGGACATCTATGTCACAGACGTCACAGTGATAGGGCTGAACCTCTTCATCTTCCTCGTCACTACTGGAATCTGCAACATTATCAGCATGACGCTGCCCGTCTAGGTGCTGTCTAATATTGTAATCATTATTCGGGACATTTACATCACAGACGTCACAATGATAAGGCTGAACTTCTTCATCTTCCTCATCATCACTGGAATCTACATTATCAGCATGACGCTGCCCGTCTAGGTGCTGCCTTATATTGTAATCATTATTTGGGACATCAACGTCACAGATGTCACAGTGATAGGGCTGTGCCAATTCCTCATAATCACTGGAACTAGAATCACTGTCACAGACAGCGATTCTAGTTCTAGTTAGTTGTTGTTGACCAAACATGTTCATGGCAAAGAATACTTAATATATTTTTTTTAATCACAAACTACAGGTTTGATTTGACCATAATTATATTATCTGATGATCTATAAAGGTTTAAGGTTTATTTACTTTACCCTCAGCGATATGCTATAGTGGCAGTGCTCTGAAGCGATCTCTACTAAACAGTAGAATAAAACTCTGCTCCAATAAGCAGAAAGTAAGGTAGGTACCTATAAAATAGGAAAGGTAAGTCAGGTGTTAAGCAGACAAAAACTGACTCGGGTAGGTGTTGAAAAAGCGAGTCAAGAGACAGCTGCAGTCTTCATGAATATCTAAAAAAAATATAATTCACAACAACTAACAAGACTGAAGGCACAGCGTGAGAAGTTTTCTCGATTTCTGAATTCTGAACTCGATTTCACAATTCACATACTTGATACTATGATACTATGTACCTTTCTTGTTCCAACTTCCAATTCGATTTTCGTAGGCAGTAGGCACTAGGGTTTAGGAACATTGAACAAAGAACTTTTTACTTTTACTTTTTTTTTTCTAAATGTTTTAAACTTTTGAAAGGTAAAAAAAATCACATGACACAGTGTGACCGTTTCAATTTACAAAATTGGCGAATCTGCCAAACTGGCAAGAAAAGCTGCCAACTCGATTCTTGGAACTGTATATACACTATACAAGGACAAATATTGTACAAGCAGTGATAGCCTAGTGGTTTTAACGTTTAATAATCTCCGTTCTTTGAATGAATATAAAATATTACTAACGTATCTATCTACACTTATCTTGGTTCTATCGACACAAGACAAAAGTGCAATCTTAGTAAGTAACATTTCCGGCTAATTAAGTCATAAAAGAATAATTAAATAACCATAAAACCGTGAGTTTTTTCATTTGATTTCAAAGATTATAAGGATTTCCTTGAAATCTAGCACTTCCTTAAATCGTCAGCTTATTCTGACAGAGTTAAAATTTATAATCCAAATCTGCCCAAATAGCAGAAATCTGCCACGAACGGTCACACTGATGACAGAAAGATGTCAGAGGTTAATGTTCATGTTTGGCTATGGTTGGGTAAGTACCAAGTATAGACAATATGATTATTTTTTATAAAACGTCAACTGTTCTACTGATTACAGAATGATAATGTATCAGCGAACTAAACGGGTTTACCCGGGAAATTCAAATTTTATTTGGTTTTTCGCAATTTGTATTTTGTAAGCATTGCTATTAACTAAAATAAAACTTAAATTGAAGTAAAATTGCGCATAACAGCAGATTTTATTGTCTGTCTGCCTTTGTTCTACAACAATTAACAATTCCCTAGTAACAATGTCATTCAAGTGCCAAGAGAGCCTTGCCGGACTGTAGATGCACACTCGTTCTATACCACATTCTATACAGTGCAGCTTGTTTGGCTTTTGTACCTACATTAGTTAGTTTAAAAAAGTAGCGTAATAAAAAGCCCTTTTCTTCACATTTTTTATTTAATAAGTGTTATTTTTGTTATTGTGTGTCTGCGCGTACTGTATGTGCTGTTTCTGCGCACATGGTCTTGAAACAGAACTATTATTTTCCTGAAAAGACTTATAGAATAGCGTAGCGTATTTCTATTTCGGTATGCAACAGGTGTGCCCGCGAAATTCAAATTTTTTGTGGGGTTTCGCGATTTTTAAGCTAACAAGACAGGCCGTATAATTGCGGGAAAAATCTCTTGAAAGTGTCGAGTTAAAGAAATTAGTCCGAGATTTGCGAGTTACTCACATAAAACTCGATACTCGAACTAATTTCCTAGGATACACATTTTTATGCAAAGATTTTGATATAAACATGTAACGATTATACTGCCATTCCCGCAAATTGACTGCCATAAGCCTATAATGTGTAACTAGCGTACAAATTGCAAAAAACCATGAAAATTTTATTTCGCGGGCAGAGTCGTAGACAAATAAATCTTGTCGAATTATTCGGTTTCAGGATTGGGAAAAATAAAAAATCTTAATTTTAACTTTGGAATAATATGAAAAAATCCTCTAATATTTTTATTAGTTGACTTTTTCAAATTGATTAAATTTCTTTATTCAGGATAGAGTTATTTAACATTTTAAATTTATTGCGCATTTATTGAACATTTTACGTCAACCTTTATCATAATACAAGAATATATTGACAAAATTTTCGCAAATACGCCGCAACATGGCGGAAATCGACCTTGCGAAAACTCGCGTGCGAAGTACTTAACAACAAGTATAGTGATCTGTGGCGCGGACATATATCCATAGACAATACGTCGGTCGGCTTACAATTGACGCTGTTGGTGTTAAAACAGACATTTTTGACACCAGTAAACTAGTGATATTTTTTCGCGCAGTCTGCCGGGTCCTGTGTATAAGTCTATTACAAATGGTATATTCGTGTGTCGCTGTTTATGCGCACATGTGTCTACGTGTGTCGCTGTTTCTGCGCACATAGTGTCTACGTGTGTCTCTGTTTGTTGAGTGTATTGCTGTTTCTGCACACATAGTGTCTACGTGTATCGCTGCTTCTTTGAACATCGTGTTTACGTGTGTCGCTGTTTGTGCGCACATAGTGTCTACGTGTGTCTCTGTTTGTTGAGTGTATTGCTGTTTCTGCACACATTGTGTCTACGTGTATCGCAGTGTCTCTGTTTGTTCGGTGTATCGCTGTTTCTGCACACATTGTGTCTACGTGTATCGCAGTGTCTACGTGTGTCGCTGTTTGTGCGCGTGTTGGTGCGGGTCGGCGCGTCGCTTGCGGCGCAGCGGCGCGGTGCACAGCCCGGCGTGCGCCTGCGCAGCGAGCAGCATGCCCAGCGCGAGCTGCGCCTGAATACAACATGTACAGGTTTTAAAGTCTAAAAGCGCGTCTAAAAATAGTATTATCCCTTTCATACACCGTTTTTGTGAAAAGTGATAATACTTGTATAGAGTTTGTCCAAGCCGAAATAACGCGCTCCACTACCGCATTTACGCACACAAGCAAATTTAAAATACGGACGCAATACACATAATGATGCCATTGTAATTGGTCATTCACCTTACATTTACATTCGTACTTGCTAAGAACCGTCTCGTGGATTAAATTAGTGTAAGAAATACGTACATTTTTAAATGTATTTCATTCAACCGAATGCCGTAGCGGTAGCGAACCTGCTGTCTACGTTGGTGGTCGTGGGTTCGATTCGAGCATGAATGTTTTCCAGTGTCTGGGTGTTTTTCAATATATTATATTTATGTATATTAATATGTATATTATGTAAATTAATCAGTTATCTAGTACCCATAACACAAGCTTTCGCCTACATAATCTGGGAACAAGCGACGAAAATTCACTACTAGCTAAAACTTACAAATAACATGACACCCTCAAAAATTTCTTAGTGCTTCTAGTGAAACCCTCCAAAATTTCAGATTAATGACCCCCTCAAAAATTTCAGACTGCTACTAGTGACCCCCTCCAAAATTTCAGACTACTACTAGTGACCCCCTCCAGACTGACCCCTAGTGACCCTCATAAAAATTTCAGACTGCTACTAGTGACCCCCTCCAAAATTTCAGACTACTACTAGTGACCCCCTCCAGACTGACCCCTAGTGACCCTCATAAAAATTTCAGACTGCTACTAGTGACCCCCTCCAAAATTTCAGACTACTCCTAGTGACCCCCTCCAGACTGACCCCTAGTGACCCTCATAAAAATTTCATACTGCTACTAGTGACCCCCTCGAAAATTTCAGACTGTATTATGTAAATTAATCAGTTATCTAGAACCCATAACACAAGCTATCGCCTACTTTGGGGCTGGATTGCGATGTGTGTACATCCTGTATATATTTATTTATTTATTCAACTGCAGTGCGTACCTCTTCGTGCATCTCTCGCGCCATCCTGTACACGCTGTGCGAGCTGGAGTTGTAGAGAAGAGCGTTCGACAACATCAGCAGCACGTCACGCTGGAACTCCGCTGTCGTTCTGTAATCACAACAAGTATAATTATTATAATTATAATATATAAAATTCTTCTCGTGCCGATTTTTGTCACCATACTCCTTTGAAACGGCTCGACCGATAGTTATGAAATTTTCTGTGTATTTTTGATAGTATAGCGGTTCAGAGGGCAATAGGGAAATTTCCCTCCAGGCAGGTGTAATGCCTGGGGACCGCTTGTGATCCGAGCGTGTGACGTCAGAAGTTGTATTTATAGAACGCTCGTGGAATGCTCTGTCAGCGTGTGCTATTTTTTTTACGCTATACAAGTTAGTACTTGACTGCGATCTCACCTGATGGTAAGTGATGATGCAGCCAAAGATGTTAGCGTACTAACTTGGAAGGGGTAAGTTATGTCACCCCAACGGTTTCTACACAGCATCGTACCGGAACGCTAAATCGCTTGGCGATACGTGTTTGCTGGTAGGGTGGTAACTAGCCACGGCCAAAGCCTCCCACCAGACGCTATGGCGCTGGTTACGGCATCTATCGTCAGCTATCGAACACCGCTACAATGAGAATAGATCGTAAGTTGTTTTTACACCTCTATTATGGCTGAACAACGTTTGCGCGGTCAGCTAGTAGTTTACACCGTCTCACCGAATGTTGCCCGCGTCGATGTTGCGCCGTATGGTGGTGAGGTCCATGGGCCGCTTGACCACCACGCTGTACCCGGGCGCCTCCTCGTCCGTGATCGGCCGCAGGAACAGCGACGCGTACTTGTGAGCGCATAATCTGGGAACAAGCGACGAAAATTCACTACACGGCTAGCTAAAACTTACTAATAACATGACACCCTCAAAAATTTCAGACTGCTACTAGTGACCCCCTCCAAAATTTCAGACTGCTACTAGTGACCCCCTCCAAAATTTCAGACTGCTACTAGTGACCCCCTCCAAAATTTCAGACTGCTACTAGTGACCCCCTCCAAAATTTCAGACTGCTACTGCCTACTAGTGACCCCCTCCAAAATTTCAGACTGCTACTAGTGACCCCCTCCAAAATTTCAGACTGCTACTAGTGACCCCCTCCAAAGTTTCAGACTGCTACTGGTGACCCCCTCCAAAATTTCAGACTGCTACTAGTGACCCCCTCCAAAGTTTCAGACTGCTACTAGTGACCCCCTCCAAAATTTCAGACTGCTACTAGTGACCCCCTCCAAAATTTCAGACTAATGAACCCCTCCAAAATTTCAGACTGCTACTAGTGACCCCCTCCAAAATTTCAGACTGCTACTAGTAAACCCCTTCAAAATTTCAGACTGCTACTAGTGAACCCCTCCAAATTTTCAGACTAATGACCCCTTCCAAAATTTCAGACTAATGAACCCCTCCAAAATTTCAGACTGCTACTACTGAGTACTGACCCCCCTTAAATTTCAGACTGCTACTAGTGACCCCCTCCAAAATTTCAGACTCCTACTAGTGACCCCCTCCAAAATTTCAGACTGCTACTAGTGACCCTCTCCAAAATTTCAGGCTGCTACTAGCGTCCCCCTCCAAAATTTCAGACTGCAACTAATGACCCCCTCCAAAATTTCAGACTGCTACTAGTGAACCCCTCCAAAATTTCAGACTGCTACTAATGAACCCCTCCAAAATTTTAGACTGCTACCAGTGACCCCCTCCAAAATTTCAGATTGCTACTAGTAACCCCCTCCAAAATTTCAGACTGCTACAAGTGAACCCCTTCAAATTTTCAAACTAATGACCCCCTCCAAAATTTCAGACTAATGAACCTCTCAAAAATTTCAGACTGCTACTACTGAGTACTGACCCCCTCTAAAATTTCAGACTGCTACTAGTGACCCCCTCCAAAATTTCAGACTGCTACTAGTGACCCCTCCAAAATTTCAGACTGCTACTAGTGACCCCCTCCAAAATTTCAGGCTGCTACTAGCGTCCCCCTCCAAAATTTCAGACTGCAACTAATGACCCCCTCCAAAATTTCAGACTGACCCCTAGTGACCCTCATCAAAATTTCAGACTGACCCCTAGTGACCCTCATCAAAAATTCAGACTGCTACTAGTGACCCACTCCAAAATTACAGACTGCTACTAGTAACCCCCTCCAAAATTTCAGACTGCTACTAGTGACCCCCTCCAAAATTTCAGACTGCTACTAGTGACCCCTCCAAAATTTCAGACTGCTACTAGTGACCCCCTCCAAAATTTCAGGCTGCTACTAGCGTCCCCCTCCAAAATTTCAGACTGCAACTAATGACCCCCTCCAAAATTTCAGACTGACCCCTAGTGACCCTCATCAAAATTTCAGACTGACCCCTAGTGACCCTCATCAAAAATTCAGACTGCTACTAGTGACCCACTCCAAAATTACAGACTGCTACTAGTAACCCCCTCCAAAATTTCAGACTGCTACTAGTGAACCCCTCCAAAATTTCAGACTGCTACTAGTGAACCCCTCCGAAATTTCAACGTTCTTAAGACCAAAACAGGTATTTGGGAGAAGCTCCCAAATACCACATGGTAGAACAGAGAGGTACGGCATAAATGGACATGAAGGCATCACACACCTGTTGTAGACCAACATGACGCTCTTCTTCCACAGCCTATGTTGCTTCTCTGCGTCGTTGGCGCTCGGCGAGTCCGGCGCGCTCTCCGATCCAGAACAGGCTAGAAAATATAAATACTTGTCTCAAGCAAAGCAAACATCTATACAGGGTTAAATAAAAAAAATACCAAAATTAGCTTTTAGTTTTTTTTACACGACTGCCCAAAAAAGGAGTGAATGTTTTTAGGGTTCATGTAGGTATGTATGTATGTGAGTTTCTTTATTCCACCATAACTTCTGAATGGCTGAACGGATTTGGACGTATGAACGGATTCGTCCTTAGACGTAGACTATAGTTTTTTTTAAAAAAGTCAGGTTTTTAACATTTTTAAATTATTTACCTGTTCATTTAACCCTGTATGATAATTATTATAAAGCAGAAGAGATTGTTTGTTTGTTTGTTTGAACAACCTAATCTCTGGAATCGAAAAATTATTTTTATGTTGGATTGTCCATTTATCGAGGAAGGCTAGTATATGACATCACGCTACGTTCAATAGGAGCGGAGCATCAAAGAAAAATGTTGAGAAAAAAAGACGTGTGGAACTCGGAGATTGCCGCGGTAAAGCTATTGCATAGCATTTTTTATCAACCTCTAACTGCGTGGCGGGTATTAGGTTATTATCGTTACGGAATTTCTGGATTCAGTCTCCACGCTCAAGGCCCGCGATATCCAAATCCAAATATCTTTATTTCACATAGGCCTAACATACAGGCTCTTGCGAACGTCGGTATGACATTTCTTGCATAATAATGATGATAACTACAAGTCGACTTAAAACTAAGTTTACTAGGGTTCCAAACGCGCCCTGCCGCTGAGAAGAAGCCCACAACAAACTCAGCCGGGTATTTTTTTATGTTATCACCATTTAACAAACAAAGTATAAATACCAAAATATAGGCTAGCAACGACAACAGAGCAATATAGAACGGGCCGGTCGGAGTGGGGGGTGTTAGGTTATTTTCGTTACAGAATTTCTGGATTCGGTCTCCACGCTCAAGGGCCGCGATAGAAGCTATGCAATAGCTTAAAAACGGGATAGATTGTTCCTTCTGGCGTGCGCTGCGTAAACGGTTAAAGTTACGCAAAAATCATGTATGTAATAAACTCACTTCGGGAATCCGGTTTCTTCTTTCGCGAGTAATCGCGTCTCTTCTTGCCGTCCTTGTCTTCTTCGCGACTGACCTGCGGATGTAGATATGTATATTGTACGTATTGAGAAGTGTATGTACACATAACATGTGTTTATGTTACCGGCAATCTGTATATATATACAACAATTAAAATAATGACAAATATATCACAATCCGGTATTGTATACAATACCTAGGCAGTGCATAGAATGCCTAAAACGATTCTGCCAAGTATAAAATCTCTAATATATAAAATTCTCGCGCTAATTTTTGTAACCAAACTCCTCGGAAACGGCTCGACCGTTTGTTATGAAACTTTCAGTGTATGTTCGGCAGGTCTGAGAGCAGGTCGTAAGCTATTTTTAAATTCCTAAACGGCTAAACAACGTTAGCTGGGTCAGCTACTTAAACTGTTGTAATATGAATGTACAGCTGAATTATACTAGCTCAATTATAATAACTATATATAATTATAGTGTTTCAGAGCTATTGTGAAGTGGTGATAACTGAAAACAAATGAAATGAAATTCTTTATTTCACATAGGCTTAGATATAAGCTCTCATGAAATGTCGAGACTCTACCGCCAGGTTCGGAAAGCAGGTTTGCACCGAGAAGAACTGGCAAGAAACTCGGCACTTGCTCTTTTCAAAAATGTCTCAATATACAATTTTTAGTACATAGTATGAAACCATATTTTTAAGATATCTCGTGAGGAGATGGAAGCATATAACTATCGTTCCAAGAATCCTTGTTATTTAAAAGTTCTTCAATGGTGTAGTAACCCTGGTTTATTAGATGTTTATTGTGGGCTTCTTCTCAGTGCATGGCGCGTTCGAACCCTCGTTAACTAAGCCTTAAGTCGACTTGCAGTTATCACCATACATATGCCGCAAATATCATATTGACGTTTCACAAGAGCCTGTACGTCAGGCCTATGTGAAATAAAGATATTTTGACTTTGACTTTGTATAAATTCAACTGTGCAAAATTTATAGCCAGACCGCTATAAACTTGGCCCTCCCATGGTCTGCGGGACGCGGGGCGGGAGCTACTCAACCACTGATCTCTATTCTATGGATTAAACATTCTATACAATTCAGGCTAGGTTCACTGACAACCCATAGAATAGGGATCAGTGCACTCAACTAATCAGCTGTCAGTGACTGACGTGAATTACGCTACACACGATAATATTAATCTTGCGACGTGGATAATGATACATACTCAAGAAAATACCATAGGAGAATTCTCAAGATGCGAGTCATTACATCGTATCGTGTATAGCCAAGCGCACACCCGCCTCGCGTCCCGCAGACCATGGGAGGGCCAAGTTTATAGCGGTCAAGCTATAACACATGCAAAACTCGAACACACATACAAACACACACTCACCTCCATCGGCGTGTCGTCGTCTGTCTCAGTGTGAGTGTCCTCCTCCATTCCCTCCCTCTCAGGCTTGGCTTGCTCTGGATGGTCCTCTTTTATCATCTCTTTCAGAGGGATCGAGTCCTGGGGAAAGTCATGATTAACAAGTTCAATAAATCGCTGCATACGAGGCAATAAAATGGACAAATAGACCGCCTGTAATGGTCTCTTTTGCACTTACAAGCTTTCAGAGCAATTAAAAGAGGTATTTATATGTAAGAGTGTAACTTGTGTATTCTAAAACTGATTTTTATTTATTTTTTAAGCCTGATAGTTTTGGATTTATTGGACAAAATGTAGAAAAAAATACCCTTTTATCTCCGATGTATGAAAAATATGAAAAAATTATGATTGCTATAAATTTAAATATGCATCAAAATTTCACTCGCGGTGGGACTCGAACCCACGTCCCCCAGCTATCGCGGCTTGGAGCTCATCCAACTGAGCTACGCGAGACTGTCTCACCACGACGAAATTCGGATGCATATTGTTTTTCGTTCTTAGGCAGAACTAACCCCATCTATTTAAAAACTTTACAGTCTTTCAAATATGCCGAAGTCCCATTAATACCAATGGAGCTAACTTCGAACGAGTAATGACGCCTTGCCTTGAAAGTAAGGCTCTAGAAAAATTTTAGTCTTGCCATTTAGTTATATAACAGAGCGAAATTTTTGAACACATGAAAAGATTTACTTCGTCAATCTTGTCTGCATCTTCTTCCTTCTTGACATCTTCTAGATCCTTCTCTACAACTTTCTCTGTGACCACTTCTACTGGTACGGGTTCTTCTATTGGTTGGACAACTTCTTCTGTGGTGCCGCCTTCTGTGATTGGTTCTTCTGGGTTTGGCGGTAGTTGGATTTCTTCCAGAACTGTCAAAACGATGGATTATTTATAGAAGGTTAAATAAAGAATACTAAAATGCTCCTTAGATATAGTTACTAACATTAAAACTAACTTAACTCTTTTATGACAAGTCATTTCATTTTACACTGCGTCTTTAATGGTGATAACCATTTCACGACTTAAAACTAGGTTTACGAGGGCTCACAAACGCGCCCTGCCGCTGAGAAGAAGCCCACAACAAACTCAGCCGGGTATTTTCTTCTTGGGAATAATAAATACTAAATAGGCGAGTAACAACAGAGCAATTTATTATCAATCATTTCCAAGGGCTTGTGTCGCTAATATAGTCCTTAATATATATTATAATTAGTATATATTATAATTAGTAGTGTTAGTATTGAAACATAGTAAAGCTTCGCAAGAACTGGTCCATACGGTCGACTCTACTAGGAGAGTTCTACAAGCAATAAAATGAGGAACTGACCTTCTAGATCCTTCTGTGTTGGTTCTACTTCCGGCGGGAGAGGTATATCCTGCGGATCAGGTGCCTCGCTGACAGGCAACTCCGGTTGTGGTTGCTCTAATTGCAGTTGCGGTTGCTCTGTTTGCGTTTGCGGTTGCTCAATTTGTGTCTGCGGCTGCTCAATTTGTTGTTGCGGTTGCTCAAATTGTGGTTGCGGCTGCTCAATTTGTGGTTGCGGCTGCTCATATTGTGGTTGCGGCTGCTCAATTTGTGGTTGCGGTTGCTCTTGTTGCGGTTCCGGTAGCTCTATTTGCGGTTGCGTTAGCTCTTCTTCAGGTTGCGGCGCTGTCTCTTCGGAATGCGGTTGTTCAGTCGCTTGTATTTCTACAGCTGGTTCCTCAGTTTCCAGTTGTTCTTCGATTGCAATTCTAAAAGACAATTTTAAGTACATAGTTTATAAAGTCAAAAGTTAGTTTCATAAAAAAATAATTCGGAATATTATAACATTTATCCATGAGCATTAACATTTATGTATGTTTGGTAGTGATTACGCACCGCGCCTGTGCCAACAGAATCAGCGGGCAACTGCCGGGCCCATCAGAGCAGGCCAGCGGATTCCCACAGGCGGCGGCGGGGGGGGTCGAAAAGGGCCCACCAAAAAAAGGAAATGGCGATTTGCACTGGGTTTTATCCCGCGGCACAGAACGACTTACTACTAGGTACTTACCGGCGCAGGAGACAGCCAGCACGTGGAATCCGGGGAGTGTGTTCGTGTATGATTGAATGTGGTGTGTGATGCCTGCGGTGTTAAATGCAAAGGAACACACTCGCCCTCCTTTGAAGGGTCTTTCGCGGCGGCGGCACTAATTCGCGGGTAGCGAGTCCGCGGCGGCGTGGTATCCAGATGGCGCGGGAGCACAAAGAACAGTGTTCCGGATAGTCAAATGGGCCCGCGGCGTTCGAACGAACCGGCGGGCATGGTACACGAAGGAGCGCAATAACGAGGGCTCGTAAAAACTAAACGACACGGCGTGGCCGGCAAACTTCACGCGGGCGACGCGGCGCTAACAATCGACCGACTCCGTCGAGGTTTTACCAAGAACTACTAAACGGCGCGTCCGACCGCCGGGCGCCGCGGCGTGGGCGGCGGTTCGCTAAGCGCGCGAGTGGACCTTACGCTAATATACTTAAAGACGATCCGCGCAGCAAAAAATCTCCGCCGCACGGACCTGTTAACGAATGTACACTCGAACTGCGTACACGGGGGGCTACCGCGCTGCCCCCGGAGCCGCGCGCCCCATCTCCCTCTCCAGCCGCAGGCGGGAGCGAGAAAGGGGCGTTTGGCCAAAACAATCCCCCCGCCCGTGGGCCCAAGGATTTGGGGTCCACTAACCAATGGGCAAGCGGGATAAGGAAGAGACGGCTCGCTGCAAAACCGAATCTCCGACCATTACCTCGGCAACTCTGGGAACCCCATCGGATCCATATATCAATTTAAGAATGCGTCCACGACGCCAGCACAAAGGCAACAAATTAGGCTCCTTAACTAGGACAAGATCACCAACCTTAGGTGGGTCGGTCTTGTCTGACCACTTAACGCGCTGCTGCAAGAGATGCAAATATTCTAAATACCAACGATGCCAGAAATTTTGGGTCATCTGCTGTAGCAATTCAAAACGAGACAACCGTGAGACCTTCACGTCCCTGAAGGGGTACTCGGGCAGGGCGTTAAGGGGTTCACCAATTAGGAAATGACCGGGGGTTAAAACTTCCAGGTCATTGGGATCGGACGATAAAGGGCAGAGTGGCCGAGAATTGAGGACAGCCTCAATCTTACAAAACACGGTAGCGAGCTCTTCAAAAGTCAAAATGGTTTCACCTATCACGCGTCGGAGATGCGTCTTTGAGACCTTGACGACGGCTTCAAAGATCCCGCCCCAGTGGGGACAAGCTGGCGGGTCAAAGGTCCAAGTTATCCCCATCTTGGACATTGCCGTGCCGATGCCTATCTTATTTTCATTCAAAAATTGGACGACTTCCTTCAAATACCTATCGGCACCCTTATAGTTGGTCCCACAATCCGATCGGATCAGGTGCGGATAACCTCGGCGTGAAACGAAGCGGCCTAGCGTGGCTACAAAGGCTTCGGTGCTGAGGGCACTCACCAGTTCTAGGTGTACGGCCTTGGTAGCCAGGCAAACAAAAACGCAAAGGTAGGCCTTGAGGGAACGAGCATTGCGGAGGCTGGAGCTCTTGACGAAGAACGGCCCCGCAAAATCCGTCCCGACCGCCGAGAAAGGGCGCGAGGCCACGACACGGTCGGTGGGGAGGTCCCCCATAATGGGCTGCATGGTGCTGGCCTTCAGGCGGTAGCACGGAATGCACTTAAAAATGACGCTTCGGATGGAGCGTCGTCCCGATAAAATCCAAAATTCGCGCTGCAATATGGCCGAAAGGGCGTTGCAGCCAGCGTGGGCATTTTTGACGTGGTAATGCGTCACCAACAATTTTACAAAGGCGCTATTGTTCGGAAGCAACAAGGGATGACGTGCCCCATAGGGTAAGTCAGAATTCCGGAGGCGTCCACCAACGCGTATCAATCCGGTGTCATCCAGGAAGAGGTTTAAGCGGGCGAGCGAGCCCTTCAAAGGTAAACCTCGCTTCAGTGTCTCAATAGCGGACTCAAAATGCTCCAGTTGAACCAAACGTATCCAAAAGGTCCGGGCCTCCTGTCTCTCCAGGGGCGACAAGACCGGGTTCGACATTTTGTCGCGTGGGTTCCGAGCGTTGTGGGTGAAGCGCTGAATCCAAGCCGTCACCCCAATCAATTTATCAAGGGAACTGTAGCGTTCCTGAAGATAGCTCAGCGAATTGGCTGGCTTATCCTCAACAACTCCGACTCGCAAGCCAGGTAACACATCGGGCTCGGAGAACCTACTCTGAGGCCAGGCGGACTCATTCCGAGTCAGCCAGTCAGGGCCCCACCAAAGAGAGTGGTTGACAAGGTCGGAAGCTTCACATCCGCGGGAAGCACAATCTGCAGGGTTCAGGTCCCCTGGCACATGTCTCCAGGTCAACGGGGTTTCCGAATTCTGGATTTGGGAAACCCGGTTGGCAACAAAGACTTCCAAGTTGTGGGGAGCGGCTCGCAACCAACAAAGGACAATTTCGCTGTCCGACCAGGCGTACACTTCCGTCAGGTCAACAATCGATAGGAGGGACGTACGCACATGGTTGAGAAGGCGCACCAAAAGAGCGGCTCCAGACAACTCCAATTTGGGTATCGTCAAGCGTGACCGAATTGGGGCCACTTTACTTTTCGCCAAGACAAGGTGGGTTGCGACCTCGCCGGTGTCACTGACAGTCCGCAAATAGACCACGGCTGCGTACCCTTTTTCGGACGCATCACAAAAGCCGTGGAGACTGGCGTGGCACCTTCCGGGCGGTAGGAAGCAACGAGGCATCGAAATCCGATTAACATTCGGAAGTGAGGCCACAATGGAGAGCCACTCCTGTAGTCTGAGACCCTAACCTCCCTGAGGCAGTCGACAAAAGTATGATCTGGCATACCGACTGCTGTAGATCCAACGTCTCAGGGGAGGTGGCTAGGTGGCAGCTAGGGTGGCGGACACCTAGCGCGACGTGCCTTCACCAGCGGGAGCCCACTGACGGGGGTACTCCGGCTGGGGCGCTGCTAGAGAGGGGGAGGGTACCCAACGTGGGGACCATCCGGCATAACCAACCCGGGGTCGCACCATGCGGCTAGCATCCGGGGCGTGGTAGGGAGCGCCTCGACCTAGCACGGGTGGATGGCGCTCCAGTTGCGTCCACACATGGAGGGGAGGCAAAAACCTAGACGGTTCGACGCTCATTTGAGCGGCCGTCAGACCCCCGTCATAAAAATGCGAGGGGGGTGTGACCCTCCCCTGGGGGGGTGTGACCCCCCCCGGGGGGGGTGAAGCCCCACCGCCCCTAGGGCGCTGGTAATCAGCAGGGGACCGTTCACCCATTTGGGGCCGCACCATGCGGCTAACGTCCGGCACCCGGTAGGAATCGCCTCGACCTATGGTGGGTGGATGGCGCTCCAGTCGCGGCCACTCGTGTAGTGGCGGCGAGAACCGACGCGGGACGACGCCCAATGGGGCGGACGCGATATCCCCGTCGTGATGACGCGAGGGGTATGTGACCGTGCCGCGGGGGGGTGAAGCCCTCCTCCGGGGGGTGGAACCCCTACCTCCACTAGGAGGTTGGTGGTCCACCGGAGAACGCCTAACGGGACTGGTCGGGTGGCCAGGACTAGCGCCCCCGCCCATGGGGGGGTGCGCGATCGAGCGCCCCCGCCCATGGGGGGGTGCGCGACCCAACGTCCCGGCGACCGGAACCACTCCGGTTAGCGCACAAAAGGGCCGAATGGGCACCGCCGCAATGTGGGCAGGGCCGCTGGCGCGGGCAGTCTCTTACGAGATGCTGGCCCAGGCAAGAGAAGCACCACTGGCGTGTCGACACGTATTCTCTCCGGGCCGCAACCGGTTTGGCCAGGAAGTGCGGACACGAGGAGACCTGGTGGCCGGGGTGCCGACAATAGGCACAGGGGGGGAGCTTCGTTGCCACGGCCCCGCTGTACTGTGACACCCGGCGACCTTCTCTGGCGTCGGCTCCACGGCCTCGCCGGTTGGGGCCGGTCCCCGTCGAAGGGCCAGTCCTTGCCCCACCCCCTCGGACATGCTCGGACCTCCCAGGGGCCACTCGAGGGCCGGTAACTCCAGAGTTATCGGCCTGGAGGCACTCCTGCTCCAAAAACTTCAGGAGGTCGGAGAAAGGGGGCAGGTAGGTTGCACCGTCCCCTCCGAAGCGCTGCTCGAAGCGGAGCTTAAGCTCCGACGGCAGGCGGGAGAGCACTATGTGCAATAACAAGAAGGACCACTGGTCGACGGGGAGATCCAATCGACGGAGAGCGTTGGTGGCCACAATGCAAGGGTTTAGCAAGGCCTCTCTGAGGCCGGCCACCCCGGTGACGGCGGGCAAGGCGAGTAGCTGGGCTACATGTGCGTCGGCCAACCGGCGCACATTTTCGTAGCGCCTGGCCAGCAATTCCCGGGCCGTGGTGTAGCTCTCCTCCGAGAGGTCGAGGTGCCGCACCACGTCCAGGGCCTCGCCCTGTAGCGAGGACAGTAAGTGATTACGCACCGCGCCTGTGCACGATGAATCAGCGGGCAACTGCCGGGCCCATCAGAGCAGGCCAGCGGATTCCCACAGGCAGCGGCGGTGGCGGGTCGAAAAGGGCCCGCCAAAAAATTTTATTAGGCGTTTTGCACTGGGTTTAATCCCGCGGCACAGAGTGACTTACTACTAGGTACTTACCGGCGCATGGAGACAGCCAGCACGTGGAATCCGGGGAGTGTGTTCGTGTAGGATGAAATGTGGTGTGTGGTGCCTGCTGTGTCAAATGCAAAAGAACACACTCGCCCTTCCTTGAGGGTCTTTCGCGGCGGCGGCACGAATTCGCGGGTAGCGAAGCGAGTCCGCGGCGGCGTGGTATCAAGATGGCGCGTGAGCACAAAAAACAGTGCTCCGGACAACCAAATGGGCCCGCGGCGTTAGAAGGACGCGGCGGACAACACGACACACGAAGGAGCGCAATAAAAAAGGGCTCTTAAAAACTAAACGACACGGCGTGGCCGGCAAATCTTCACGCGGGCAACGCGGACCTTGCGGTATGACCGTTTCAATCGGCATGTAGGACCGGACTGCGCGCGCGTCGCCGATGCGGGGAGGCGCGATGCGCGGGGGGCAGTGATAGCCGACCGACGCGAGGCGGCCTAGCGTAAACTGGAGTGCTAGCGTAAAGCGCGAACACCCCCGCCAGTGGACCCATGGATTTGGAGTCCACTAACAATTGGGCAACCGGGATAAGGAAGAGACGGCTCGCTGCAAAACCGAATCTCCGACCATTACCTCGGCAACTCTGGGAACCCCATCGGATCCATATATCAATTTAAGAATGCGTCCACGACGCCAGCACAAAGGCAACAAATTAGGCTCCTTAACTAGGACAAGATCACCAACCTTAGGTGGGTCGGTCTTGTCTGACCACTTAACGCGCTGCTGCAAGAGATGCAAATATTCTAAATACCAACGATGCCAGAAATTTTGGGTCATCTGCTGTAGCAATTCGAAACGAGACAATCGTGAGACCTTCACGTCCCTGAAGGGGTACTCCGGCAGGGCGTTAAGGGGTTCACCAATTAGGAAATGACCGGGGGTTAAAACTTCCAGGTCATTGGGATCGGACGATAAGGGGCAGAGTGGCCGAGAATTGAGGACAGCCTCAATCTTACAAAACACGGTAGCGAGCTCTTCAAAAGTCAAAATGGTTTCACCTATCACGCGTCGGAGATGCGTCTTTGAGACCTTAACGACGGCTTCAAAGATCCCGCCCCAGTGGGGACAAGCTGGCGGGTCAAAGGTCCAAGTTATCCCCATCTTGGACATTGCCGTGCCGATGCCTATCTTATTTTCATTCAAAAATTGGACGACTTCCTTCAAATATCTATCGGCACCCTTATAGTTGGTCCCACAATCCGATCGGATCAGGTGCGGATATCCTCGGCGTGAAACGAAGCGGCCTAGCGTGGCTACGAAGGCTTCGGTGCTGAGGGCACTCACCAGTTCTAAGTGTACGGCCTTGGTAGCCAGGCAAACAAAACGCAAAGGTAGGCCTTGAGGGAACGAGCATTGCGGAGGCTGGAGCTCTTGACGAAGAACGGCCCCGCAAAATCCGTCCCGACCGCCGAAAAAGGGCGCGAGGCCACGACACGGTCGGTGGGGAGGTCCCCCATAATGGGCTGCATGGTGCTGGCCTTCAGGCGGTAGCACGGAATGCACTTAAAAATGACGCTTCGGATGGAGCGTCGTCCCGATAAAATCCAAAATTCGCGCTGCAATATGGCCGAAAGGGCGTTGCAGCCAGCGTGGGCATTTTTGACGTGGTAATGCGTCACCAACAATTTTACAAAAGCGCTATTGTTCGGAAGCAATAAGGGATGACGTGCCCCATAGGGTAAGTCAGAATTCCGGAGGCGTCCACCAACGCGTATCAATCCGGTGTCATCCAGGAAGAGGTTTAAGCGGGCGAGCGAGCCTTTCAAAGGTAAACCTCGCTTCAGTGTCTCAATAGCGGACTCAAAATGCTCCAGTTGAACCAAACGTATCCAAAAGGTCCGGGCCTCCTGTCTCTCCAGGGGCGACAAGACCGGGTTCGACATTTTGTCGCGTGGGTTCCGAGCGTTGTGGGTGAAGCGCTGAATCCAAGCCATCACCCCAATCAATTTATCAAGGGAACTGTAGCGTTCCTGAAGATAGCTCAGCGAATTGGCTGGCTTATCTTCCACAACTCCGACTCGCAAGCCAGGTAACACATCGGGCTCGGAGAACCTACTCTGAGGCCAGGCGGACTCATTCCGAGTCAGCCAGTCAGGGCCCCACCAAAGAGAGTGGTTGACAAGGTCGGAAGCTTCACATCCGCGGGAAGCACAATCTGCAGGGTTCAGGTCCCCTGGCACATGTCTCCAGGTCAACGGGGTTTCCGAATTCTGGATTTGGGAAACCCGGTTGGCAACAAAGACTTCCAAGTTGTGGGGAGCGGCTCGCAACCAACAAAGGACAATTTCGCTGTCCGACCAGGCGTACACGTCCGTCAGGTCAACGATCGATAGGAGGGACGTACGCACATGGTTGAGAAGGCGCACCAAAAGAGCGGCTCCAGACAACTCCAATTTGGGTATCGTCAAGCGTGACCGAATTGGGGCCACTTAACTTTTCGCCAAGACAAGATGGGTTGCGACCTCGCCGGTGTCACTGACAGTTCGCAAATAGACCACGGCTGCGTACCCTTTTTCGGACGCATCACAAAAGCCGTGGAGACTGGCGTGGCACCTTCCGGGCGGTAGGAAGCAACGAGGCATCGAAATCCGATTAACATTCGGAAGTGAGGCCACAAGGGAGAGCCACTCCTGTAGCCTGAGACCCTAACCTTCCTGAGGCAGTCGACAAAAGTATGGTCTGGCATACTGACTGCTGTAGATCCAAAGTCTCAGGGGAGGTGGCTAGGGGGCAGCTAGGGTGGCGGACACCTAGCGCGACGTGCCTTCACCAGCGGGAGCCCACTGACGGGGGTACTCCGGCTGGGGCGCTGCTAGAGAGGGGGAGGGTACCCAACGTGGGGACCATCCGGCATAACCAACCCGGGGTCGCACCATGCGGCTAGCATCCGGGGCGTGGTAGGGAGCGCCTCGACCTAGCACGGGTGGATGGCGCTCCAGTTGCGTCCACACATGGAGGGGAGGCAAAAACCTAGACGGTTCGACGCTCATTTGAGCGGCCGTCAGACCCCCGTCATAAAAATGCGAGGGGGGTGTGACCCTGCCGCGGGGGGGTGAAGCCCTCCTCCGGGGGGCGGAACCCCTACCTCCACTAGGAGGTTGGTGGTCCACCGGAGAACGCCTAACGGGACTGGCCGGGTGGCCAGGACTAGCGCCCCCGCCCATGGGGGGGGTGCGCGATCGAGCGCCCCCGCCCATGGGGGGGGTGCGCGACCCAACGTCCTGGCGACCGGAACCACTCCGGTTAGCGCACAAAAGGGCCGAATGGGCACCGCCGCAGTGTGGGCAGGGCCGCTGGCGCGGGCAGTCTCTTACGAGATGCTGGGCCAGGCAAGAGAAGCACCACTGGCGTGTCGCCACGTATTCTCTCCGGGCCGCAACCGGTTTGGCCAGGAAGTGCGAACACGAGGAGACCTGGTGGCCGGGGTGCCGACAATAGGCACAGGGGGGGAGCTTCGTTGCCACGGCCCCGCTGTACTGTGACACCCGGCGACCTTCTCTGGCGTCGGCTCCACGGCCTCGCCGGTTGGGGCCGGTCCCCGCCGAAGGGCCAGTCCTTGCCCCACCCCCTCGGACATGCTCGGACCTCCCAGGGGCCACTCGAGGGCCGATAAGCACTCCTGCTCCAAAAACTTCAGGAGGTCGGAGAAAGGGGGCAGGTAGGTTGCACCGTCCCCTCCGAAGCGCTGCTCGAAGCGGAGCTTAAGCTCCGACGGCAGGCGGGAGAGCACTATGTGCAACAACAAGAAGGACCACTGGTCGACGGGGAGATCCAATCGACGGAGAGCATTGGTGGCCACAATGCAAGGGTTTAGCAAGGCCTCTCTGAGGCCGGCCACCCCGGTGACGGCGGGCAAGGCGAGTAGCTGGGCTACATGTGCGTCGGCCAACCGGCGCACATTTTCATAGCGCCTGGCCAGCAATTCCCGAGCCGTGTGGTAGCTCTCCTCCGAGAGGTCGAGGTGTCGCACCACGTCCAGGGCCTCGCCCTGTAGCGAGGACAGTAAGTATGTCAGCTTCTGGGTGGGGGACAGGTCCTTCCTGGCGTGGACCAGACTGTCGAATAACGCCAGGAAGCCCATCCACTCTTGAAGCTGCCCACCGAATTTGGGCAGCTCGATCGTGGGCAGTTTCCCGAGTAATGCCGGCTGTGTGGGCGGTCGGCTGGGGGAGTCTCTAAAAGCGCCACTTCGACGCCTTTCATCAGCGGCGGTCCGGATCCCATGGGCGGCCTCCACCACCGAGTCCATCAGTTCGAAGAACTGGTCGTAATCGGCCTGAGCCGTCCTCAGTACCTCCTGTTCGGGACCGAGGGTGAGCAGGTCTTGGAAGGCCTGCTCCACAGAGGCCTGCCGAGTCCGCACCTGGTCCGCTCGGTGTAATAGGGCGGCGGATCTATCTTCGCGGCCTATCAAACCCGCGGCGGACGTCGCCCAGCGAAGCTCAGACTGTATCTGTACAGCTAGCTTTTTTATGTTCGCGGACATTCTAACAAATTAAATGTAAACAAAATGTAAAAATAAAGTAATAATAAATTGAAAAGGCGGCCGGCAAGTCGGCGGGCGGCGCGAGTGCAAGCAATAATAAATTGAAAAGGCGGCCGGCAAGTCGGCGGGCGGCGCGAGTGCAAGCAATAATAAAATTAAAGCAATAGTAAACAAGTCGTATCGCGGTCGCGGTCGTACCGTAGTCGCAATGAACAAAGCGGCGCGACCGTAGTAGGTACGCGTGTTAAATTACGGCGAGCGGGCGGTACCGGCACGCAAGCAAAACTTAAAATAAAAATTAAACTTATAATTATAATAATCGGAACGCGGCCGAAACGCGGCGTTGACGCAGCGGAACTGGCGGCGATTGCGGAATTTCCGCTAACAGCGCGGCGGACGACACGGCGCGTGGCGGAAAGCGGGATTTATGCCAGCGGCGCAGAAAATGAACGGCGCGGCGGGCAAAACCAGCGCAAACGCAAAGCGAGGTGTAGACAAACCGCGCTCACTGCTACCAATAATGATTACGCACCGCGCCTGTGCACGATGAATCAGCGGGCAACTGCCGGGCCCATCAGAGCAGGCCAGCGGATTCCCACAGGCAGCGGCGGTGGCGGGTCGAAAAGGGCCCGCCAAAAAATTTTATTAGGCGTTTTGCACTGGGTTTAATCCCGCGGCACAGAGTGACTTACTACTAGGTACTTACCGGCGCATGGAGACAGCCAGCACGTGGAATCCGGGGAGTGTGTTCGTGTAGGATGAAATGTGGTGTGTGGTGCCTGCTGTGTCAAATGCAAAAGAACACACTCGCCCTTCCTTGAGGGTCTTTCGCGGCGGCGGCACGAATTCGCGGGTAGCGAAGCGAGTCCGCGGCGGCGTGGTATCAAGATGGCGCGTGAGCACAAAAAACAGTGCTCCGGACAACCAAATGGGCCCGCGGCGTTAGAAGGACGCGGCGGACAACACGACACACGAAGGAGCGCAATAAAAAAGGGCTCTTAAAAACTAAACGACACGGCGTGGCCGGCAAATCTTCACGCGGGCAACGCGGACCTTGCGGTATGACCGTTTCAATCGGCATGTAGGACCGGACTGCGCGCGCGTCGCCGATGCGGGGAGGCGCGATGCGCGGGGGGCAGTGATAGCCGACCGACGCGAGGCGGCCTAGCGTAAACTGGAGTGCTAGCGTAAAGCGCGAACAGTAAGTATGTCAGCTTCTGGCTGGGGGACAGGTCCTTCCTGGCGTGGACCAGACTGTCGAACAACGCCAGGAAGCCCATCCACTCTTGAAGCTGCCCACCGAATTTGGGCAGCTCGATCGTGGGCAGTTTCCCTAGTAATGCCGGCTGTGTGGGCGGTCGGCTGGGGGAGTCTCTAAAAGCGCCACTTCGACGCCTTTCATCAGCGGCGGTCCGGATCCCATGGGCGGCCTCCACCACCGAGTCCATCAGTTCGAAGAACTGGTCGTAATCGGCCTGAGCCGTCCTCAGTACCTCCTGTTCGGGACCGAGGGTGAGCAGGTCTTGGAAGGCCTGCTCCACAGAGGCCTGCCGAGTCCGCACCTGGTCCGCTCGGTGTAATAGGGCGGCGGATCTATCTTCGCGGCCTATCAAACCCGCGGCGGACGTCGCCCACCGAAGCTCAGACTGTATCTGTACAGCTAGCTTTTTGATGTTCGCGGACATTCTAACAAATTAAATATAAACAAAATGTAAAAATAAAGTAATAATAAATTGAAAAGGCGGCCGGCAAGTCGGCGGGCGGCGCGAGTGCAAGCAATAATAAAATTAAAGTAATAGTAAACAAGTCGTATCGCGGTCGCGGTCGTACCGTAGTCGCAATGAACAAAGCGGCGCGACCGTAGTAGGTACGCGTGTTAAATTACGTGGCGAGCGGGCGGTACCGGCACGCAAGCAAAACTTAAAATAAAAATTAAACTTATAATTATAATAATCGGAACGCGGCCGAAACGCGGCGTTGACGCAGCGGAACTGGCGGCGATTGCGGAAATTCCGCTAACAGCGCGGCGAACTACACGGCGCGTGGCGGAAAGCGGGATTTATGCCAGCGGCGCAGAAAATAAACGGCGCGGCGGGCAAAACCAGCGCAAAACGCAAAGCGAGGTGTAGACAAACCACGCTCACTGCTACCAATAATGATTACGCACCGCGCCTGTGCCAACAGAATCAGCGGGCAACTGCCGGGCCCATCAGAGCAGGCCAGCGGATTCCCACAGGCGGCGGCGGGGGGGGTCGAAAAGGGCCCACCAAAAAAAGGAAATGGCGATTTGCACTGGGTTTTATCCCGCGGCACAGAACGACTTATGAAATGAAATGAAATGAAATATCTTTATTTCACATAGGCCTATTATATAGGCGCTTGTAAATGGTCCTTATGATATTTGTCACATTTGTATGGCGATAACTCCAAGTCGACTTAAAACTAAGTTTACGAGGGTTCCAACGCGCCCTGCACTGAGAAGAAGCCCACAACAAACTCAGCCGGGTACTACTAGGTACTTACCGGCGCAGGAGACAGCCAGCACGTGGAATCCGGGGAGTGTGTTCGTGTATGATTGAATGTGGTGTGTGATGCCTGCGGTGTTAAATGCAAAGGAACACACTCGCCCTCCTTTGAAGGGTCTTTCGCGGCGGCGGCACTAATTCGCGGGTAGCGAGTCCGCGGCGGCGTGGTATCCAGATGGCGCGGGAGCACAAAGAACAGTGTTCCGGATAGTCAAATGGGCCCGCGGCGTTCGAACGAACCGGCGGGCATGGTACACGAAGGAGCGCAATAACGAGGGCTCGTAAAAACTAAACGACACGGCGTGGCCGGCAAACTTCACGCGGGCGACGCGGCGCTAACAATCGACCGACTCCGTCGAGGTTTTACCAAGAACTACTAAACGGCGCGTCCGACCGCCGGGCGCCGCGGCGTGGGCGGCGTTTCGCTAAGCGCGCGAGTGGACCTTACGCTAATATACTTAAAGACGATCCGCGCAGCAAAAAATCTCCGCCGCACGGACCTGTTAACGAATGTACACTCGAACTGCGTACACGGGGGGCTACCGCGCTGCCCCCGGAGCCGCGCGCCCCATCTCCCTCTCCAGCCGCAGGCGGGAGCGAGAAAGGGGCGTTTGGCCAAAACAGGTAGGTTTGAGAGTATGTCGTAAGCTATTTTTTATATCCCTAAACGGCAAAACAACGTTTGACGGGTCAGCTTAGACATATAGAAATTGGTATACCATGTGGACTCTTTGCAAATATTTCCAGTCTAATATGGGGAACTATCTATTAGGGGGAATTATCTATAGAGAGCGGGAACGGAAAATTCACGTTTTGACGACCTCTGTGGTTGAGTGGTTAGCGTGCCGCTTTTCAAGGCGCCGCCATGTCTGAGGTTCCACGTTCGATCCCCGGTCGGGCCAATGTAGAAAAATAAGTTTTCTACATTGTCTCGGGTCTGGGTGTTGTGGTACCTTCGTTGTTTCTGATTTCCTTAACACAAGTGCATAAAGCTACTTACTAAGGGATCGGAGCAATGTATGTGACGTTTCCCTCAGAATTTAGGGAAATTCAATTATGCAAAAACTAGTAATATTAAAACTACACTACACTAAGAGGATAAATACATACGTGTCCTCAATAACAACATTGTCATTTTCTAGAGGCACGGCTGCCTCTTCTAACTTCTCTTCTATTTGTACTTCTTGCTCTGTGATCTTCTCTTCTACTTTTATCTCCGGCTCTTTGATTTCTTCTTTCAACTGCAACTAAAAAATAAGGTATTTAAGGGGTAATCTTCGGAAACTTAGCTTTAAGTCGATTTGTAGCTATCACTATGTATATATGTGACAAAATGTCATATTGACGTTTTACAGTCTATACGTCAGCCTTTTGTGAATAGTTTGTGAAATGAAGATATTTTGAGTTTAAGTGAGTTTTTAATAAAAGTTTGCTCAAAAATTGCGAAAAGCAAATGAAATTTGTATTTGGAATACAGCTTTATATACCTTTGGTTCTTCCGGGTGTATGATTTTTATTTCCGGCGTGGGGAATTTGACTTCCGGAAACGAGATCTTGATTTCCGGTTCCGGTGGTTTGACTTCCACTTGCGGCGGCTCTTGTATGGGAGTTTCTTCAACCTACAATAAATGTAAATAAATAAAATATATATATCAGGACATTATATACTTCGCAATCTAGCCCCAAAGTAAGCGATAGCTTGTGTTAGGGGTACTAGATAACTGATAAATATACATACTTACTAATATACATAAATATAATATATTGAAAAACACCCAGACACTGGAAAACATTCATGCTCATCACACAAACATTTACCAGTAGTGGGAATCGAACCCACGACCTCCGACGCAGAAGCAGGTCCGCTACCGCTACGCCATTCGGTCGTCAACAATACAATACAAGTAAAGAAACATTTTAAGTGTTATAATTTAAAGTTGCTTTCAATGCATTGAGTCAGATGGTAATAAATTAAACTGGCCAAGTGCGAGTCGAGCTCACGCATCGAGAGTTCCGTACTATAATAGAAAAGAAAATCCATTAGAATCACTTATCTCACTGAATTGCAAACTTAACTTTGTTTTTTGAGGTTAATTATTAGTACCAAAAAAAGTATATAAGATACAGAGTTAATTTTATTTTCACGTAAAATATACATTAATCACTATTAATCATAATGGTTTCAGATTTTTTGGTTGGTAAACTTCGAAGATAATGGGGCGAACAGCATTTTTTGACAGTTTGCCAAGAAAAAATCAAAAACTATCAGGCATAATAATTAATAAATATAGGTTTAAGAGTACACGAGTAACGCCCTTTCATATTATGGTACCCCACTCTATATTGTTATCTCACTTTGAAATGTAGACTACCCGGTTTTCCCCCCTTTTAAATAAAAATAAAAAAGAATTTCAATTTTCTATAATTGCAATGACGTTGGGCCATAACCAGCTACAACTATTCTTAATTTCATGTCGTTATATTTAATAGTTGGTGGTCGTGACAGACGGACAGGCAACAATCTTATAAGGGTTCCGTTTTTTCTTTTGGTACGGAACCCTAAAAGAGGCAAGAAATTGACAATTAATTCAAGAAAATGCCACAGTAAAATATCCCCACAGTGTAACTACAATCTTTAACTGAATCCGTGGTACGCGCTTGCTTTCGCGTATGAATCTCATATTTTCATATTCTCATATTTAGAATAATTTTCTGTAATGGGTGTAAGGTGTTAAATAAAAATAAGTCATTAAAAAATTAAAAAACACGACTGCCCTGCTACAAAAGGAACTAAAAAGTAAGAAACAAGTTATTTTAGTTGAACAGATAAATTCATATGGTAGTCGGGGGGCTTAGAATAGAACGTGTTCCTCAGAACAGCCCCCGACTGCTATATGAATTTATCTGTTATGGTGGAATAAAGAAACATCACATACATACATACATACATACATGAACCTTAAAAACATTACACTCCTTTTTTGGGCAGTCGTGTAGTAAATAAATAAATTAATTTTCGCCTGTAAGTTAGGCCAGTGTGAAACAAATAATTTCGAACTATGTTTTTACCTCCATTTCCTCTGTGACCACAATGTCTTCGTTGCTTGTATCCTCGGCAGCCGGCTCGTCCTAAAACAAAAACACGTCTTTTGTTCATCTATTTGCGGCTGCAATTGCTCTAATTGCGGTTGTGGTTGCTCTAATTGCGGTTGTGGTTGCTCTTATGGTTGTGGTTGCTCTAATTGTGGTTGTGGTTGCTCTAATGGTTGTGGTTGCTCTAATTGCGGTTGTGGTTGCTCTAATGGTTGTGGTTGCTCTAATTGTGGTTGTGGTTGCTCTAATGGTTGTGGTTGCTCTGATTGCGGTTGTGGTTGCTCTAATGGTTGTGGTTGCTCTAATTGTGGTTGTGGTTGCTCTAATTGTGGTTGCGGCTGCTCTTCTTGCGGTTGCGGCTGCTCTTCTTGCGGTTGCGGCGTTTTATTATTGCTTAATTAATTAATTAATTATATTATCGTTTTAGGGTAAAAATTTAAATACTTGTTAGGTAACGGCTGGAAGTAAGCTGGAGAAACGGTCTAATAACTATTAAAGGAGGAAATAAGCTGTTAAATTGAACGAGTTTTCATCCTATTTCATCCTTTGCATGTAAGTGTGTATGTTTGTCACTCCTTCACGCCGCTACTACTGGACTGATTTGGCTGAAATTTGCAGTGGAGATAAATTATATCCTGGATTATCATATAGGCTATTAAATTTAACTTTATTGTAACTAACAGTAAAATTACCTTTATAGTTTCTTCGGGTGTCTCAATGACCTCTGGTTCTGGTAGGGTTATTTCTGTCTCTTTCTTCAGCACCGGTTTCTCTATCACTCTGTGTGGAGTAGAAAGAGATAGATGATTAAGACTTTGGCAGTGTGTCTTCTCTTTGATTTAAAGAAGCTACATAGCGACTTAAATCACTAACAGCTGACAAATCGGATTGACTCATCTTTGTCTTTATCATTATCACTTAGGGTCTCTTTTTGACGTTTATTCGAAGAAATTTCGCTGTCTGTAAAGTATAGTCTACATATTCTGTTGACGTATTAGGCGTATTAAACGGGTTGACGAATTAAGCGTTAAGAAATATACGAAAATATGTCTCAAGTTGCAGGAATTGGCGTAAAGTGGCGTATTATTTGCGAGAAATCGTTTCTACACAGCATCGCACCGGAACGCTAAATCGCTTGGCGGTACGTTTTTGCTGGTAGGGTGGTAACTAGCCACGGTCGAAGCCTCTCACCAGACAAGACCTGAGCCAATTTAGAAATTATGAAATTCCAAAGTGACTCGTGGCGGGAATCGAACCCGCGACCTCCCACTAGAATCCGAGCGCGCGTCCCCTGCGCCAGGGAGGTCGTCGAAATTGTTGGTGTTAATGTAAACAACGACACACCGAGAGCGATTTGGTATTTTTTATATGAGCCTTTATTATAATGTAATGCAGCCCACCTGGGCACGCTCTTGTGCATGGTGGCGACGGGCGGGATGTGTATGTCGATGTCGCGGAACGCGTACACGTCCTCCGCTTTTATCTCGATGTCGTCGATGTCGACGGCGGGCACCGCTTGCAGGGGCGGCGGCGCTTGCGGCTGCGAGTTCGCTGGGGAACGATTCAAAATAACATAACTAAGTAGCATAAGGACAGCATTAAGGTGTTTTGGCCCTACTACCCCGCGAAATTTAAATTTTACTAAGTTTTTAGAAACTATTAGACTAAACACACACACATTGAAGATTTATAGCAATGAGTTTAGCGAGCATAATGTTTATGCATCTACAACCAACGTGGCTCGAACAGTGCGAACATCAATCGATCATCGTCTACGCGGCTCGACCGGTACAATCATTAACGAATCAGTGCCTACGTGGCTCCGATCGATGCAAGCATCGACCAATCAGTGCCTACGTGGCTCCGATCGATGCAAGCGTCGACCAATCAATGCCTACGTGGCTCCGATCGATGCAAGCGTCGACCAATCAATGCCTACGTGACTCCGATCGATGCAAGCGTCGACCAATCAATGCCTACGTGGCTCCGATCGATGCAAGCATCGACAAATCAGTGCCTACGTGGCTCCGATCGATGCAAGCATCGACCAATCAGTGCCTACGTGGCTCCGATCGATGCAAGCATCGACCAATCAGTGCCTACGTGGCTCCGATCGATGCAAGCCTCGACCAATCAGTGCCTACGTGGCTCCGATCGATGCAAGCATCGACCAATCAGTGCCTACGTGGCTCCGATCGATGCAAGCATCGACCAATCAGTGCCTACGTGGCTCCGATCGATGCAAGCATCGACCAATCAGTGCCTACGTGGCTCCGATCGATGCAAGCATCGACCAATCAGTGCCTACGTGGCTCCGATCGATGCAAGCATCGACCAATCAATGCCTACGTGGCTCCGATCGATGCAAGCATCGACCAATCAGTGCCTACGTGGCTCCGATCGATGCAAGCATCGACCAATCATGCCTACGTGGCTCCGATCGATGCAAGCATCGACCAATCAGTGCCGTACGTGGTCGATCGATGCAACATCGACCAATCATGCCTACGTGGCTCCGATCGATGCATCGACCAATCAGTGCCTACGTGGCTCCGATCGATGCCATCGACCAATCAGTGCCTACGTGGCTCCGATCGATGCAAGCATCGACCAATCATGCGTGGCTCCGATCGATGCAAGGCATCGACCAAATCGACCAATCAGTGCCTACGACCATGGCTCCGATCGATGCAAGCATCGACCCAATCATCGATGCCTACAGTCAGTGCGTACGTGGCTCCGATCAATCGATGCAAGCATCGACAAATCAGTGCCTACGTGGCTCCGATCGATGCAATGCATGCATCGACTCATGCCTACGTGGCTCCGATCGATGCAAGCATCGACCAATCAGTGCCTACGTGGCTCCGATCGATGCAAGCCTCGACCAGTCAGTGCGTACGTGGCTCCGATCGATGCAAGCATCGACTCAAATCAGTGCCTACGTGGCTCCGATCGATGCAAGCCTCGACCATCGTATGCAATCGATGCAGCATCGACCAATCAGTCGACATCCTACGTGGCTCCGATCGATGCAAGCTCGACCATCGACCAATCAAGCCTCGACAATCATGCTACGTGGCTCCGATCGATGCAAGCCTCGACCAGTCAGTGCGTACGTGGCTCCGATCAATCGATGCAAGCATCGACAATCAGTCCAGTGTCCGATCGATCAACTCGACCACGTGGCTCCGATCGATGCAACATCGATCCAATCAGTGCTACCTACGTGGCTCCGATCGATGCAAGCATCGACCAATCAGTGCTACGTGGCTCCGATCGATGCAAGCATCGACAATCATGCTACGTGGCTCCGATCGATGCAAATCGACCATCGACCAATCAGTCGACATCAGTGCTACGTGGCTCCGATCTCCAACCAATCGATGCAATGCAAGCATCGACCAATCAGTGCCTACGTGGCTCCGATCGATGCAAGCATCGACCAATCAATGCCTACGTGGCTCCGATCGATGCAAGCATCGACCAATCAGTGCCTACGTGGCTCCGATCGATGCAAGCCATCGACCAAGTCAGTGCGTACGTGGCTCCGATCGATGCAAGCATCGACAAATCAGTGCCTACTACGTGGCTCCGATCGATGCAAGCATCGACCAATCAGTGCCGTACGTGGCTCCGATCAATCGATGCAAGCATCGACAAATCAGTGCCTACGTGGCTCCGATCGAATGCAAGTCATCGACCATCGAGTGCCACGTGGCTCGGTCCGATCGATGCAACATCGACAATCAGTGCTACGGGCTCCGATCGATGCAAGCATCGACCAATCATGCACGTGGTCCGATATGCAAGCATCGACAATCAGTGCCTACGTGGCTCCGATCGATGCAATCGACCATCAGTGCGTACGTGGCTCCGATCAATCGATCAAGCATCCAATCAGTGCCTACGTGGCTCCGATCGATGCAAGCCTGGATCAATCGATGCGATCGATCAGTGCCTACGTGGCTCCGATCGATGCAAGCCTCGACCAGTCAGTGCGTACGTGGCTCCGATCAATCGATGCAAGCATCGACCATCAGTGCTACGTGGCTCCGATCGATCGATGCAAGATCGACGACCAATCAGTGCCTACGGGCTCCGATCGATGCAAGCTCGACCAGTCAGTGCGTACGTGGCTCCGATCAATCGATGCAAGCAAATCGACTCGTCATGCAGCATGACCAATCCTACGTGGCTCCGATCGATGCGCATCAATAGTGCCTACGTGGCTCCGATGCAAGCCTCGACCAGTCAGTGCTACGTGGCTCCGATCAATCGATCGATGCAAATCGCCAATCGTGCCTACGTGGCTCCGATCGATGCAAGCTCGACCAGATGCTACGTGGTGACATCGATGCAAGCATCGACAATCAGTGCCTACGTGGCTCCGATCGATGCAAGCCTCGACCAGTCAGTGCGTACGTGGTCCGATCAATCGATGCAAGCATCCGATGGCTCGATCGATGCAAGCATCGACAATCATGCCTACGTGGTCGATCGCAAGCATCGACCATCAGTGCTACGTGGATCGATGCAAGCATCGAATCAGTGCCTACGTGGCTCGCTCGATGCAAGCAATCAGTGCCTACGTGGCTCCGATCGATGCAAGCTCGACCATCAGTGCGTACGTGGCTCCGATCAATCGATGCAAGCATCGACAAATCAGTGCCTACCGATCGATGCAAGCATCGACCAATCAGTGCCTACGTGGCTCCGATCGATGCAAGCATCGACCAATCAGTGCCTACGTGGCTCCGATCGATGCAAGCTCTCAGTGCGTACGGGCGATGCAAGCATCGACAATCAGTGCCTATCCGATCGATGCAAGCATCGACCAATCAGTGCCTACGTGGCTCCGATCGAGCAAGCTCGACCATCAGTGCTACGTGGCTCCGTACAAGCATCGACCAATGCTCCGAGTGCCTACGTGATCGATGCATCAATCAGTGCCTACGTGGCTCCGATCGATGCAAGCATCGACCAATCAGTGCCTACGTGGCTCCGATCGATGCAAGCATCGACCAATCAGTGCCTACGTGGCTCCGATCGATGCAAGCATCGACCAATCAGTGCCTACGTGGCTCCGATCGATGCAAGCATCGACCAATCAGTGCCTACGTGGCTCCGATCGATGCAAGCATCGACCAATCAGTGCCTACGTGGCTCCGATCGATGCAAGCATCGACCAATCAGTGCGTACGTGGCTCCGATCGATCGATGCAAGCATCGACAAATCAGTGCCTACGTGGCTCCGATCGATGCAAGCCTCGACCAGTCAGTGCGTACGTGGCTCCGATCAATCGATGCAAGCATCGACCAGTCAGTGCCTACGTGGCTCCGATCGATGCAAGCATCGACCAATCAATGCCTACGTGGCTCCGATCGATGCAAGCATCGACCAATCAGTGCCTACGTGGCTCCGATCGATGCAAGCCTCGACCAGTCAGTGCGTACGTGGCTCCGATCAATCGATGCAAGCATCGACAAATCAGTGCCTACGTGGCTCCGATCGATGCAAGCATCGACCAATCAGTGCCTACGTGGCTCCGATCGATGCAAGCCTCGACCAGTCAGTGCGTACGTGGCTCCGATCAATCGATGCAAGCATCGACAAATCAGTGCCTACGTGGCTCCGATCGATGCAAGCATCGACCAGTCAGTGCCTACGTGGCTCCAATCGATGCAAGCATGAACCAATCTGTGCCCAAAATGTTACTTCGCCGATGCTATGAGTATTTTTGAATTGCACAGCAGTAATAAAGGGGGATGCGTGTAATACACAGGGTGTTCACCTTTGAGCTGGTGCTCGATCTGCACGAGCTGGCTCTTGATGTGCTCGATGGCGGCGTGCTTGCTGTCCTGCGCGTGGCCGCTCTGCTCCAGCAGCAGCGACAGCGTGGGCGCGCCCGCCGACGGCGACACGGCGTCTGTGGCAAACGCATTGATTAAACATGTGCCTACATGGCTCCGATTGATGCAAGAATCGACCAATCAGTGCCTACGTGGCTCCGATTGATGCAAGAATCGACCAATCAGTGCCTACGTGGCTCCGATTGATGCAAGAATCGACCAATCAGTGCCTACGTGGCTCCGATTGATGCAAGAATCGACCAATCAGTGCCTACGTGGCTCCGATTGATGCAAGAATCGACCAATCAGTGCCTACGTGGCTCCGATTGATGCAAGAATCGACCAATCAGTGCATACGTGGCTCCGATTGATGCAAGAATCGACCAATCAGTGCATACGTGGCTCCGATTGATGCAAAAATCGACCAATCAGTGCATACGTGGCTCCGATTGATGCAAGAATCGACCAATCAGTGCCTACGTGGCTCCGATTGATGCAAGAATCGACCAATCAGTGCCTACGTGGCTCCGATTGATGCAAGAATCGACCAATCAGTGCATACGTGGCTCCGATTGATGCAAGAATCGACCAATCAGTGCATACGTGGCTCCGATTGATGCAAGAATCGACCAATGAGTGCCTACGTGGCTCCGATTGATACAAGAATCGACCAATCAGTGCATACGTAGCTCCGATCGACCAATCAGTGCCTAAGTGCTTCGACCGGTGTAAGCATCAACCACTGATCTCTAATCTATGGATCGCTGATCAAATGAAGACACTTGATTGTCGCCATTTTGGCGCTGATTGTTGCGTAACCTGGCATGAGCGTCAATGGAACTAAAATCAGATGACATTCAAAACGACAAATGTCCAACAAATGTCAATATAGTACTGTGGACGCTCGGGGGAGGCGCTTCAAATTGGCACAAAAAATGAACTGTCAAACGTATGGAATCATGAATCCAGAGACACATATCAGTGATTAGCATCTACTGAAGTCAAGCATGTATTTTCAGGCCCCGCCCTGAAGCATACTTTTTCATCACTGTCGTCGCGTGCCGCTTGGCGACAGCGATTCCTCCCGATTTATGTCGTCCGTCGACCTCGCGGGGGTCTGCCACCTCGGGTCCCCAACGTCCATCGGTCGTATGACCTCATTTTGCTGGCCGCAGCATTTTAGTGCTTACCAACTATGGAGGCGGGGTGCGGGATGTGCTGCGGCGTGGTGACCACCGGCGACGACTTCAGCAGTGACGTCAGCAGCGGCGAAGATGGCGTCACCGGCGCACCTGTCATCATTTGTTATCATTAATGCAAGGAATGACAAGACAGGCAAGATGTATCATAGCCCGACCAAAATGCTATCATAAACAATCATGCTGCAAATATTTGTAATTGCAGCATGGTTGCTTTTAAATAGCTAGATTATCTATATTTCTCTACTTAAAACTCTCTTCGCAAAATTTCAATCCAAAATTACAAATTGAAGAATATTATTATACTTTTGAATATTTAAAGTCATCTAAGGAAAATCTTAAATTGAGTCGTAATATGATTGAGTATTTGTAGACACATTATTTATTATCGCCAAAAAATTGATCAGAGCGCACGACGCTCTGATCTTCTATTATATAAAAATAAGTCGGGTTTTCCTTCCTGACGCTATAACTCCAGAACGCACGAACCGATTTCCACGGTTTTGCATTCGTTGGAAAGGTCTCGGGCTCTGTGAGGTTTCTCTCTCAACCCTTTTTTTTTTACGTCCCACTGCTGGGCACGGGTCTTCTCTCAGACTGAGAGGAGTTTGGCCATAGCCCACCACGCTGGCCAAGTGCGGGTTGGCGGGCTTCACACACCTTCGAGAACATTTTTGTGAACTCTCAGGCATGCAGGTTTCCTCACGATGTTTTCCTTCACCGCTAAGCAAGTGATATTTAGTTTCCTAAAACGCACATAGCTCGGAAAAGTCAGAGGTGCGTGCCCAGGATTCGAACCCGCGACCTCCTTATGAGAGGCAGAGGTCAGAACCACTCAGCTATCACTGCTTACCAAATGCTTATGCTTGCTGTGAGGTTTATAGCAAAGAAAATTCAGGAAAAATTTCAACAGAAAAGCGGGAAAATCTTTTAAGCGGGAAAGCCATCTGGTGGCGAAACGTTGTTTGCCGGGTTTGCTAGTTGCGTAATAAAACGTATTCATCGTTATCGTTATCGTCAACCAATCGGGGGTAAATTCTGTCCCCCGATTGGCTGACGTAAAACAGGGAACCAATCGGCGGGCAGATTACGATAACGATGAATACGCTTTTAATACGTAATTTACGTTAGTAATAATACGAAACGCCAGTTCACTGCATCGAATTAAAAGTCAGAGTATAAAACGGATAAGAATAACTTTCCATATACTAAACAATAATATGCTCCCACATCTAGGGCATCTGGAAGAGATGCCTATTTGTAGCGATAAGGTGTCCTTGTACATGTCCTTTCTATGTTTGTGTGTTTTATATTGTAATATATGAAGTAGACTCTTCATATGTTTAGTGTGTGGAAAGTTATTGAGCAAAAGTTTTAAAAAATAGTACTTTCAACTTGCGAAGCTTGGCACTAAAAATCGCATGATTGGGCCGGAACCGTTCTGTGGTATCCCTTTAAGCCTGGCTAGGCTTACCCTGGCAACCTACTGCGGTCTGAAGACATACATGCACTGGAATAACACTCCAGGGCAAAATCACTCAAAAGCGCTAATAAGAGCCTACAATAAGGCCGCCTCAGAGGTAGTAGCGCTGGGCAGAAAGAAGCTCAGAATCCTGGTAAGGGCACTCACGGGGCATTGTGGTTTGAACAAACATATGTTTAACCTAAAGCTCCGTGACACAGTCATGTGCAGACTCTGTAGTGAGGAGGAGGAAACTCCTTTGCACATACTGTGCAGTTGCCCAGCCCTGACGCACAAGCGTAGCCGACTCATGGGACGGTATATCCTCCGCCCTGAGGAGGTTAAATATACCCCTGTAAAGGACGTGCTGCTTTTTCTGGCGGCAACTGGACTTGCAAGGGAATTATAGGCAGCGGCGAGCACAAAATATCGGCGACGGTCCACGTGCTACCGGGAGCGAAGGAGGCCCTGCATAGCCGCGACAACAAGAAGATGAAGATGAAGATGATTAAAAATTAACATTCACCTGTAGCAGGGGGCGGGGTCTGCGCCGGCCGCCATGCTCTCTCGCTGCGCGCGCGTCTTTCTTCTCTCTCTTTCAGCCACGCGGCACGTCGCGCGGTCTCCCTCTCGCGCGCGCGCTTGGCAGCCTCTATGTTCGCCCACAACTCCTGGATCCTCTCATCTGGAGTGGCGGGGTTACGGACTTCGACGATTTCATTCTGCAAGTTATATCCAGCTGCTGAGCTATAGCTTGGCAACTTCATCCGGGACCCTCCTGCGTAGAGTGCCTGGCTTTCAATGTGACTATCTCAAAATTGGTGAGGCAAAAAAAACTGCCAACTCGGTTCGCAGACTCGGCGACGCAAGCATGAAGCAGTGATAAGCGATTATGAACTTAATTCCGCTTTCCAAAAGGTTCATTCGTAAAGTTTGGCCAAACTGATTTCTATAGCATGGTATTGTAACTAAAAATATTATATTAAAGACAAATTGAGCTTTCGTATTGTTATATCATTTGAAAATACCAACAATTAACAGTGTAAGTTACATTTTCTGATGAGAATTTTAATGCAATGCAGTTTACAATACATTATAAAATCGATCATATACTGATACAAACTTGAATTCTAATCATCGTGAGTACCTACTGAGTAGCAAGTCATATGGTTCATTCCTAGTCTCGTCGCAATGACATATGCCAAAACTGGCCTATTATGTATATATTTTCAACCATAACAATAGGTAATAACTTGTAGCAAGACTAATACCTTAATTTGCTCGTACTGAGCGTTCATCTCGGCCACTGTGTTCTTGATCTCCTGTATTCGTTTCTCAGTGAGGGTCTTCAGGATGCTCTCCTGTGGGGTCTCTACTGCACCTTCCAAGTTGCGCTTCTTGCGTTTGGGGGTCTCCACATTCTCCAACAGCGCCCCGTATTGTGCTGCGCAGCTGAAACAAAAGTGGTGATATCTGATTAATATGAAGCTAATACATCAATCCAGCACCTAATTCTAAGTATGTGATAGCAAATAATGTGTGTAATTTTTCAAGTAGTTAATGCTTCTTGTTTATTTATATTATTGGTACAGGTTTCCCACTTTCCTTTGGCTGGTTACAGGGGGAAGGGTGGGGCGGGGAGGAGAAAGGGGGAAGGGGGTGAATCCCTCCTCTGAGTGAAAAAGTGCGAAACTCAATAGTTTTCGAGAAATAAAATTTAAAGTTTTGAAATTTTGAGGTTAATTTTATCGTAATAATGACTATACGACGGAGGGGTCGGCCGCGGAGGGGGCGAAAGTGGAAGGGGTGAAAGGGGGGATCCTACTCTTGCCAAACGACTGATTTTTAACCAAATAATTTGAATTTGGCGGGCATTACAATTCCACAGGGGTACGCTACCCCGCTGCAACTAATGCGTAATAAAACCTACCTTTTCTGCGAATACCAGTCCGGAGGCCTGTTTGCTTCACCCACGGTCTTCAGAGCGCGGGAAACGGACATCCAGTTCTGGTCTCCACTCCTGACCACCGCCGACGCGAGGCATAGCTTCTCACGAACGTTCCACGTGTCGATAGGAGAACGTTTCAGAAGGAGGCGCTCTTGAAGCGAGCTCATTTTGATTTTTATTTACTAACTTCGATAAACTCACTCATAAAATAAATTAAAGCACTTCGCATATTCAATGTACTCTGGCACGTTCCTGGTCTGTGTCTGGCACTTCGATAAAAATAAATACAATACAACTTACAAGGTCGGTTCCTGGTCTGTGATACAAGGCAGTAGGCACGAGCCAAAGAGTATATAATCACTTGGCACGAGCCAAAAGCAAAACTCATCAACCAAATACAAACCAAACCTGCAGGGCGATCGACTAAAAATGTATCAATCAATAAATAACTGTATCAATGTCAAAACACGGGTGTCGACCAATCACAACGCTTGAAAATCACGTTTTGACATTGATACAGTTCTTAAATGTTTGATTCAATTCAATTTTGGGGTTATGGCTTGCAGCTGTGCCGACTAGGATTAAATGTTTGATACATTTTTAGTCGATCCCTGCTGTCACTGTCAGTTTACAGCAGGGCGTTGTCACTTGTCACGCCACTGTCATTTTGTTCTAAGGAAGTGTCTATGGTACCGTAAATCGGTAACTTAGCGATACAAGCCATTATACTAACCGTAAAACGTAGTGAATATATTATACTCTTTGTACTAACCGATTGTACGACTGCCCGAAAAAAGGAGTGTAATGTTTTTAGGGTTAAGTATGTATGTGAATTTCTTTATTCCACCATACCTTCTAAACGGCTGAATAGATTTGGACATAATATTATGGGGTATGGGTATCGTTAGAATCCTTACATCATTCCGAGTAACATAGGCTATATTTTTTTGGAAAATGTCGTGTTACCACAGGGCAGTCGTTTTTTAATTTTTAAATTATTAAAAATTGAAAATGTATGTTGCGAGTTTACGGGTGGGACTGGCATTGGATATTACAATCTACAAATGCGAAGCTACCGCATTTATATAACACCATTGGCACTTGGCAGTATATTTATATTTTATATTCGGTAGCAGTAGTTCTTTATTACTTTATTGGGATTATACAACTAATAATTTAACCATTTTCAACTTGGTACTTGACTGCACTGCCGCTGGCCGCTGCAATCTTACGGATCACCGGTGAGCTGAAGTTTTTTTAAATATGTTTACTCACTCGGTCGTGCCATTCGTCGCGTGGTCTTCTCCATGGGGACTAGTCCCCATGGGGATACGGGCCTCGAGGCATGCCTCCTTACCCTGGCTATGTGTCGCAGGGGAGCCTTGCTGCCCCGGTGTTGCTCTTTTAGCCCCGGTAAGGGGCTAAGGCCTCGCCTCTTGGCTGGAGGCTCGTTACCCGTAGGTGATGAATGTCCGTTATGCCCCGCGCGGTCAGCGATTTTGTATGGGATTGAAACAGTTTATAAATGGTGTCAATAGATGTCGCTACAACAATCCTATACAAATTCGCGTTTCACGAGGCAAGATTAGATTAGCCAAAGATTATCGTACTAACTTAGATAAGGCGTAAATAACTTATTGCTACACAGTATCGGACCGGAACACTAAATCATTTGACGCGACGGTAGGAATTTATCGTTTGAATTAGGTAGGTACAACTACCCACAACAAGTCTGTCTTCAGACCCCATTTAAGTCACTTAGTATATTATATACACCTTTTGTTGAAAATCAAAACTGAGACGTCGTTCACTCAGGTAGGTGAACCGTTAGAGATTCGGATATCAGAATTTTGACAAGTCGTTATAAGAACTGTAATTAAACTACAGCGGTACCGCCAATTGCATGCCAATAGGCATTTTGTTTTATTACTTTAGTTAGGTTATTAATTTCCACCTATAGAAACCCTGACCACTCTGCAGCTGTGAAATTTGGGTATAAGCTGAAAAGGTAGATGCAACAATAAAAAATAAAATAAAATCATTAACTCATTTACTTTAAAAAAATATCACATAATGGGACAAACTCCTATAAATTGTTCCAACGTTCGAGGCGCCTGCTAAGAGCTTGCTTGCAATTTTACGTCGCCTTCAAGACATTTTTGAGTGCATTCTTGTGATTAGAACCATTTATATGGGAACTGACATTGAGCATGTTATAAGGCACCTTCACTTTGCATATTTTACAAATTACTTCCTTCGAGTTTGCAGTTGGTTCTAATAGTAATAACTCAAGCATTGTTCGTGGAAGACAAATATTTTCCCCTAAAACTAATACATCACTTTTAGATTGTTGCGAGCTATCATTCACTTTATTCACGTTAGATGATGATGGAATGTTTATATTTTTGGTCACATTCGAGTCATTCATGATTTTTGACGCATTTGAGCCAATAGAAGGTCTATTATCTTTGACGACTGATGATGTACTTGTGTTTTTTATGACACTTTTAAGACTTTTTTTGTACTCATTCTTGTGCTTAGAACCATTTATATGAGTACTGACATTACTTATGCTATATGGCACATTTACTTTGCATATTTTACAAATTACTTCCTTAGAATTGGCAGTTGGTTCTAATAATTCAAGCATTGTTTCTGGAAGACCTGGATTTTTCCCTAAAACTAATGCATCACTTTGAGGTGTAAGCGAGCTTGTATTCGCTGTTTTCACGTTCGGCACAGATGGATTGTTTATATTTTTGGTCACATTCAAGTCATTCATGACTTTTGACGCGTTCGAGCCAATACAAGGTCTATTGTCTCTGACGATCGATGATGTACTTGTGTGTTTTATGTCACTTTTAAGACTTTTTTGGTACTCATTCTTGTGCTTAAAACCATTTATATGAGTACTGACATTACTTTTAGTATAGGGCACTTTTACTTTGCATATTTTACAAATTACTTGCTTAGAGTTGGCAGTTGGTTCTATTAATTGAAGCATTGTTTCTGGAAGACCTGGAATTTTCCCTAAAACTAATGCATCACTTTGAGGTGTAAGTGAGCTTGCATTCGCTGTTTTCACGTTAGGCACAGATGAAATATTAATATTTTTGGCCACATTTGGGATACAGTCAATTACGACTTTGAGACTTTTTTTGTGCTCGTTGATGTGTTTAGAACCATGTATATGAGAAGTGACATGGTTTTTGGTATAAGGCACCGTTACTTTGCATATTTTACAAATTACTTCCTTAGAGTTGGCAGTTGGTTCTAATAATTCAAGCATTGTTTCTGGAAGGCCTGGATTTTCCCCCAAAAGTAATGAAACACGTTTAGGTGTAAGCGAGCTGGCATTCACTGTTTTGACGCAAGATACTGATGGATTGTTTATATTTTTTGTCACTTTTGGGTCATCAATGATTTTTGAGGCATTTGAGTCAATACAAGGTTCATTGTCTGTGACCGATGCCGCAATTGGGTCTTTAACGTGGCCCTTAAGACATTTTTTGTGCTCATTCTTGTGTTTAGAACCATTTATATGAGTACTGATGTTAATATTGCTATAAGTCAGCTTTACTTTGCATATTTTACAAATTACTTCCATAGAATTGGAAGTTGGTTCTAAAAACTCAAGCATTGTTTCTGGAAAACCTGGATTTTTCTCTAAAACTAATGCGTCACTTTTAAACGTAAGCAAACTTTCATTCATGTTTTTGACGTTAGGCGCTGATGGAATATTTATACTTTTGGCCACATTTGGATCACAATCATATTTATCATTTATGACTTTTGACACACGTGAGTCAATACAAGGTCCTTTGTCCTCATTCGTCATTGGTAAAGATGTTTTAGCAATATTTGTCTCGTTCTCCTTGACGGACACAAATGGCGTAGCAATATTTTGCTCTTCCACATTGGTAGACACAGATGGCGTAACAATATTTTGCTTCTCCTCATTGGTAGACATAAATGGCATAGCAATATTAGCATTATACTCTCTGATAGATACAAACGACACAGCAATATCTTGTTTATCCTCATTGGTAGACACAGATAGCGTAGCAATATTTGTCTCATCCTCCTTATTTATTTTCTGCGCCACATTTGGGTCGCAATCATGTATAACCTTTAGTGTATCTGGGTCATTTCTGATTATTTTATGGTCTTTAATCATGGACACCACGTTTGGGCCAACACCATGATTATATAAATCTTTTAACATTGGAAAATCCTCATCAAAAATAAAAGGTGGAAAAGTATCAGCATATAAGTTACACATAAATGTTGTGACAATATTTTGCTTGTCCTCTGTGGTAGATTCAGATAGCGTCGTAATATTTGTCTCATCCTCCTTATTTATATTTTGGATCACATTTGGATCACAATTGGGTACGACCTTTAGTGTATCTGGGTCATTTCTTATTATTTTATGGTCTTTAATCATGGACACCACGTTTGGGCCAACACCATGATTATATAAATCTTTTAACATTGGAAAATCCTCATCAAAAATAAAAGGTGGAAAAGTATCAGCATATAAGTTATACATAAATGTTGTGACAATATTTTGCTTGTCCTCTGTGGTAGATTCAGATAGCGTCGTAATATTTGTCTCATCCTCCTTATTTATATTTTGGATCACATTTGGATCACAATTGGGTACGACCTTTAGTGTATCTGGGTCATTTCTTATTATTTTATGGTCTTTAATCATGGACACCACGTTTGGGCCAACACCATGATTATATAAAACTTTTAACATAGGAAATTTCTCATCAAAAATAAAAGGCGGAAAAGTATCAGCATATAAGTTAGACATAAATGTTGTGACAATATTTTCCTTGTCTTCAATGGTACACTCAGATCGCATCTTAATATTTGTCTCGCTCTCCTTATTTATATTTTTGTTAGTTTTTAGTTTGTTATAATCTTTAATCATTGACACCACGTTTGGGCCAGTACCATGTCTATATAAATCTTTTAACATAGGAAAATTCTCATCAAATATAAAAGGTGGAAAATTATCTGCATATAAGTTACACATAAATGTTGTAACAATATTTTGCTTGTCCTCAGTGGTAGATACACATGGCGTAGCAATATTTACCTGATCGTCCTTGACAGACATAGACCGTGTAGAAATATTTTGACTAGCCTCATTAGTTGACTGCTTATACTGATTGGTTGACACTGCAGTATTTGGCTCATTCTCATTGGTAGACACAGATGGCGTAGCAATATTTTGCTGATCCTCTTCAGAAGACACAGAAGGCGTAGCAATATTCTTCTTATCTTCCACAGTAGACATAGATGATGTAACAATTTTTTGCTTATCCTCATTGATAGACACATATGGCGCAGCAATATTTGGCTCATCCTCATCGGAAGACACAGTTGGCGTAGCAATATTTTGCTCATCCACCTCATTTTGCTTATCCTCATTAATAGATTCATGTGATGTAGTAATATTATGCTTCTGTAAATTGTTGGATGCAAATGGTTTTAGATTTCTTATATCTTTGTCTTTAGCGTTTTTTAACTCTATTAATGTTGCCAGCTCTAGCTTTTGCTTCTTTATGTGCTTCCTTCCGAATGCATGCGAAATTTCACTTTTGATACCGACAAAAACTTCACATGTGTTGCAGTAACAGTTATTGTCTCGCAACACCATGTTCTTGTCTTTCAGAAAAATATTATAATTCATTTTATGCAGTGTGTGATTTAAGTGTTCCGATACAGATAACTCATTGTGCAAAATAAATACTTTGCACAATAGGCAATTAAGAACGTTTGGGAATTTTGTTAGTTCCATCTGATAATGTATATCTTTGATTTCGTTTTCATCACAGGTGACTTGAGGATTTTTTAACATGTTCGCGGTATGACTCTTGCCGTTTATATGCTCTTGTATGTTCCTTTCGTAACTCGGTACTTTTACATTACAAATGTTACAGACGTAATCTTCACGCAACATTTTCTCAGCCTGACAATCGCTTTCTGTTTTACACTCATCAGCTTGCTCTGTAATTCTGTCTATCTCATGTTGCGTAACCTCAAAATTACATTTGACTGCGGAGAATCTATTATGACGTTTTTCGCTGGTGTGTTTGAGCTCATTTTTTATCAAAATAACCCTATTGCATGGTTTACAGTAAAAATGACGTTTGAATCTCTCTATTTTGTTGTCTACGAGTAGTTTATTGTATTTCTCGACGTGCTCTTCTCCGTGTACATGATTTTTTATGGCTTGCAACTCATCAGGGTCGTTGGTCACAGGAACTTTACAAACTTGACAGTAAACTTCATCTTCTTTCAGTTTCATTAGATAATGGTAATTAGATTTCAAATTCCAAATATGATTAGCCGTTTCGTTATGTTTCAAACTATAATATACTAAACGGTTGCAGGACACACAGAAATATTTAGTTGGTATTATATTTGTTTCTGTTGTATTAGCTTTAACTTCAGCTTTTGCGTTATTTTTAGAAACTTCAATCCAATCATCGTATTCTTTTACATTTTCATCGTTTTCTACCTTTTCCTTACAATTATCAGTAGAATCTTTGTTGCTATTTTCTTCATCTAACTCGTTGGATGTAAGACATTTAGCGGCGTACTGATCAGAATCTTCAGTCAGTTTATCTGACACAAGAGCGGCTTTTAAATGTTCGTTGTGATCATCATCACAGAGTGCGTGATAAACTGATTCCTTTATAACTGCATTACAAATTAAACAGTGACTTAATCTGTCATCAATCTGTAAAAGAAAAAAAAAAAGACTATAATATAATGTTACTAAAAACCTTCAAATTCAAAATCACCTACATTTTTTACACATTTACTTTTTTTTATTACTAGCATATTGTGTTGCGATTGATGCAGTTGCTGATGGTCTCGGTTATGGTTGTTGCGGTTGCGGTGTTCTTGTTGCATGTTATTCAGTTGATATGCGCACTGTGGTGGTGAATGGGAATGGAAAATTATGTCATGGAAATATCACGTCAGGGTCACCACTTTGCACATTATGGTGGCTAGGGAGAAATTTCCCTCCAGGCAGGGTGTTATGCTTGGGGAATGGGGACCGCTTGTGAACCGAGAGTGTGACGTCAGAACATCTATTTATAGAACGCTCGTCGAAAGCTCCGTCAACGTGTGCTATTGCGCTAGTTACGCCATCTATCGTCAGGTTATCGAAGACGCATGTGTTGCCGCAAAACAAAATTAATTAAAAAAAGCGTCTCACCTGTCTTGCGCAGTGCTTGTCTCTCAACGGGACGACCATAAGTTTGATGTGCTTCTCACTCATTTTATGGGCCTCAACCGCACTTCCTTTAAATATCTCCTTGCATACAAAACACTGGATGTGCTTTTTACCAACTTTATTGAAGCCATGGAAGTTTTCTTCCGAGACTTTGACTATGCTGCCATCTATAGTCTCAATTTCAATTGTGTCACAATCGGCTGACAGTTTAAAATTGATCAGATTGTGTTTACGCCGGTTGAGTAGACTCAGATATTCGTTCGCAGACACCCTTTTGGCTGTTAATTCTTTTGGTAGGATATCCTAAAAAAATTTATCAGTATGAAAATAAAAGAATCAATAAATCTAACGTATAAAAATAAATGAAGAATGTACAAGTTAAGCTCGAATAATACTCCACACTGATGCAGTAAAGTTTACCGGTTTTAAAAGAAAAAAAAAAAAACATTTTTTTATGATGCACCACCAGACTCATGACACACATCCAGACTCTTGAGAACATTCATCACACAAACACTTTCCAGTAGTGGGAATCGAACCCACGACCTCCGACGCAGACGGCAGGATCGCTATCGCTACGCCATTCAATAATATTACTGTTAGGTACTGTATTAGTTACTGAAATAATCGACTGTGATGAACTGACGGACAGTATACAGGGCTATAAAAAAAGTACCAAATCGCTCTCTGCCTGTATTTGTTTACGTTAAAACCAACAACTTTTGTTCTACGACTTTTTTTTACTCGATATTTTGAGAAATATCAAATATTCAAAATTTTACAGAGATACTCTACTTGTTCCTACTCTGTAATGTAACGTCGGCATATGGCAACGCGACGGCGCGGTCCACGGCGGCGCTCGAACTCATGGCGCGAAATCGCAACAGTGTAATATCACTCTGCAGAGATAACATTTTTTTGTATGAAATAAATTAATCCTGAATTTTGAAAAGTCGTAGAACAAAAGTTGTTAGTGTTAATGTAAACAACTACAGGCGGAGAGCGATTTGGTATTTTTTATACAACCCTGTATAGTCAGGGTTATATTTACCATTTTGTTATGGAACCCTAAAAAGGTCAGGTACCAAGGTACATACTTTTTTTGATGTGTTGAATAGTTTCTTCAAAAGCAAATTAGGTGTTGAATCATCGACATTTGTTTTAGTTTTGGATGTTCCTACATTCTCATTACTGTTACAAACAATATTTTCATTTTTCTTATCAGTGTAACCATCATTTTCGTTTCTCTTATTTGTGTAACTATCATTTCCGTTATTTTTGCTATTGCTACATCCACTACTGTAAAAAAATATTTCCCTCTTTCCAGTACTGTAAGAATCATTCGCATTATTCTCAACACTATTAAAATCATTACCGTTATTCTCATTAATCTTACTATTATTTCCTGTTTTCTCTTTGGTTGTGTCATCTTTTTCTTTACACACATTAGTGTAAGAATCATTTCCTTTACTAACATTATCTGTAAAGTCTTTCTCTCCATTTTCATTAGTTTTTTCCATTTCATTTTTTCCGTTCTCATTAGAATCATACAAAATAAGGAACTCGTGAAAAATTTTTTCTAACACAACACTATTTTTATGCGAAAGTGATTTCTCGTGAGTTTCTTTTTCTTTTATGTCCATAACTGTTACACAGTTTACACAGAAGTATACAGAGTTATCTATTTTAACAATATCTGAAGAGTTTTCGTTACGTGTAGAATTCAAATGTTTTTGCATTCTGTTGATGGCTATCTCAGATATTTTCAAGTTAGTTTTATGTCTGGAGCTTAAACTGTGTTCAATCAAAAATGGCTTAGGCACTTCGATGTCACATATATGACAAACCACCTTTTGTAATTCAGGTTTTGAAGATTCTGTAAGATAAAGCAAACTTTCTCAGTTCTGCATAAGAACAGAAAATTGGTCAATTGAGTTGCGATTGCGCGGGTCAGGCTCACTGATACCATCAAAAGTATATTCCCATTCTCTATAGTATTAAAGTAAACTAACCACAAAATCAAAAAGGAGCAAAAAAATCATGTTTATTATTTTTATAGCCCCCTTAAATAAAATATATATATATAGATATATATATTCTATTTTTTAGTATTTGTTGTTATAGCGGCAACAGAAATACATCACCTGTAAAAATTTCAAGTCTGTAGCTATCACGCTTCAAGAGAAGCCTGGCGACAGACAGACGGTGGCAAAACGGAGTTCGCCAGGTTTGCTAGTTCCGGATATAAAACTGAAATTCTTAGTGCCAATGGTCATTACAAAACACTATTCGATTTTCCTAGACTATTTTGGTTTTGGTTCATGAGAAAATTTTATACCACCTTCGGTCATTCTCCTTTTGATGTATATTTAAATTTATAGGAAATACATCCCAAGTGTGTAAAGCCCTATGTGTAAATATACACTATAATTAAAATAATTAATCTTAGATAAGTCTTATGGCGAGCCGTGATAGCTCAGTGGTTCTGACCTCTGCCTCTCATAAGGAGATCACGGGTTCAAACCTCTGACTTTTCTAATTAAGGGCGTATTATGTTTAAGAAAACATTTAATTTACTTAGTAATTTGTTTATTAGAACGTGATTAGCACACAGTAACATTCGCCATAGGTATGGGCTTCTACAATCTATGCTTAGTTCACTTTATCTGATACAAAGTAAAAAAGCATTACCACAGACAAACAATTATAACATTACCACAGATACAACATACCTTCCCCTACAAGAAACAACTTTGAAATAATTATGCCTCTCATAAAAAACATAACAATGTGAATTCCAAGGAGATCATACAAATATAAACATAAGCAACGAAGTAATTATTGAATGTGAACTTAGAACAAATTAATACCGGAATAACTATTACTTTTTATAATCATTACAATCATCAAATTATTAATATTACATCTTTAAGGTGACATAAAATATATTATATTATATTCATTATTATATTATTCCAGCACTTTATGAAGTTCCCGGAATCCCTAACATTGTAGCCCATTCTGACTCATCTGGTACATTAATGATGGTTTCCTCTCCACCCTCATTCGGGACCTCCATATTAAGATCTTCTTCCTCTGTCCGAGTTGTTGTAGATTTCTTTCTAATAAGTTGATCAATATGTCGGTTAATTATCTTACCATCATTGGTTTCAATTTTGTAACTTAATGGACCTGTTTTTTTATTTATAACACCAGGAAGCCATCTGGGACCAGTGGTGCTGTAATTTCTATACATTATTTGCTGTCGGCATTGGATATGTATCAGATTCAGTCGCCTCGTTGACTGTACTACGGTAGTCTCCACATAATCTGATCTCGCCAGTTTTTTTTACGATAGGTACCACAGGTGTAGCCCATTCCGAAAATGAAACTGGTTGTAAAACTCCCTCATGTTGTAAACGATCTATTTCTTTCTCTACTCTTTGTTTAAGCGCAAACGGCACTGGTCGAGCTTTAAGAAATCTTGGATTTGCTCCTGGGTTTATATTTATAGCCACTGGACTGCCTGTGTATGTACCGAGACCATCCTTGAAAACCTCCATGTGTTTGGCTATTATTGAGTCCATTTGTTTCAGATCTTCCTGAGTAACAAAATTAATGTTCATAGTTATGTTAAGTGGAGTGAGCCAATCGCGACCTAGCAGGTTTGGCCCGGTGCCTTTAGCCACTATCACGTTCAGATCTTGAATAGCGTCTTTGTAACTGACTCTTAACTTAGCTTGTCCAATCAGTTTAACCGGAGAGTCGTTCCACGTTCGCAATGACAATTGAACTGGCTGTAGGGTGTCGCGCCGCAGGCGGCCACGCAGCGCACCCCAAGTACGTTCGTTTATCAGCGAAAAACTTGAACCTGTATCGATTTGCATAGCTATAGGTACGTTCGCTATTAAGACCTCTACTTCATACGGAGGAATCCGCGTCGTATTCCGTATACAGTATATCCCGTTCAAATGATCACTTTCATCTTCAGTGAAGTTGACATCTCTCTTATTTACACTTTTCTTTTTTGAGATGCAGATTTTCTCCAGATGCCCCTTTTTCTTACAAAATCGGCAAACCGCGTTCAAAAATCTACATAATCCCGCGTGTCGGTTTCCACACCGGTAACAGAGTCTCGCAGGTGTCGATTGCACGGCGTTAATATCCATCGGTTCGCCAGCGTCGCAAACTGTTGGTGTCGCAGCGCTGGCAGCGGCGCCGCTCGTATTCGCGCCGTTGACATTCGTCGCGCTTGCAGCGCTGGTGTTTACGGTGTCGTGAATCATACGCACGTCACGCCGCGCACTCTCGGATGCTAACATCGCATCCACCACAAATTGATAAGTTAAATCGTCTTTTTTTAACAGTTCGTATTGTAGTCGAGTATCACTCATCCCGCACACGAGTTTGTCACGCAACATTCTCTCTAAGTCCGTAAAATTACACTTAGAACTGATTTTACGTACATCAGCTATATAGTCTGACGCCGATTCACTACACTTTTGATCGCGTTTGTAAAACTTAAACGACATCGATATTTCATTAGGTTTCGGACTGTAATGTTTACTCAAAATTGTTTCTATTTCCGTAAAAGTCACATCTATTGGTTTTCTCGGTGTAATTAGTGCAATCAAGGTATCATACACCCGCGAACCACACACTGTGAAAAAGTTTGCGCGTTTCACATTATCTACGATGACGCCATTTGCTTCGAAACAAAACTTAAGTCGATCTATGTAACTGTCCCAATTTGCCGAGTCTGGATTGTATTCTTCAAATCGTATTGCCTTTTTATCCATTTTGTATGTTTTCACCAATCGTCGCCACTATTATGTTTAAGAAAACATTTAATTTACTTAGTAATTTGTTTATTAGAACGTGATTAGCACACAGTAACATTCGCCATAGGTATGGGCTTCTACAATCTATGCTTAGTTCACTTTATCTGATACAAAGTAAAAAAGCATTACCACAGACAAACAATTATAACATTACCACAGATACAACAGGGCGTTTTAGGAAACTAAATATCACTTGCTTAGCAGTGGAGGAAAAAAAAAAAAAAAAAAAAAAAATTCTTAAAGGTGTGTGAAGCCCGCCAACCCGCACTTGCCCAGCATGGTGGTCTATGGCCAAACCCCTCTCAGTCTGAGAGGAAACCCGTGCGCAGCGGTGGGACATAAAAAGGGGTTGAGATGAAGTCTAAGGCCAAGGCTGCAGACCTTTGACATGTCCTGCATCACCGCTCCTGATTTGGAACTGATAGCATTCATTGTTCCTCCTATCCAGGTGACTGTCCCACAGCGGCTCAACCTTGTCATCTTGTGTGTAGATGCTGGGTAGCAGGTTCAAATCAATCGCGTCCAGTGATATCACATACAAGTTGGGATCTTTTGGCTCCATTGTGGCACTGAAAATTTTATACAATTCTTAGAATGCTTTTTTAGGTTGAGTGTATGCTTCTACAATATGATCCCGAAGTCTGTCTTGGACTTACCTTTGCACCGGTTTAAAGATACTGTCAAAAAACATCTAATAAACCAGGGTTACTATACCGTTGAAGAATTTTTAAATATCAAGGATTCTTGGAACAATAGTGATATGATTCCATCTCCTCACGAGATATCTTAAAAATATTGTATCATACTATGTACTAAAATTGTTTATTGAGACATTTTTGAAAAGAGCAAGTACCGAGTTTCTTGCCAGTTCTTCTCGGTGCAAACCTGCTTTCCGAACCTGGCGGTAGAGTCTTGACATTTCATGAGAGCTTATATCTAAGCCTATGTGAAAATAAAGAATTTCATTTCATTTCAATATTGAAAGGAAGAAGGCGTTATTTTGCGGGAATCTATAATTAGCAGGACTGATTAATTTGTTGTGGTATAAAAATCTGCTACTTCAAACATTTGTGTGGTCCGATATGCAGGAACACCCCCCACATGAAACACAACACACAATTATTCCAACACTTTCTACAATTATATAGCTCTAGACCTCCATGATTTCGCATAGTCAAGTCAACATCTCCAGAGGATGTCCCCGTGTCGGGACATAACGTGCGTCAAAGAAATTGGTTTTCTCTAAAGCAGAGTGGACCAATAAGTTCCCAAAATCGCCGCTGGCATCAGTGTGTATACATGATTGGAAGATTCACAATCGACTCTGACCTGCTCCACTTCAGTGGAAATGCACCCTTACTTCTCAACTCCGTACTAACATAAATGATAGTCATTAAAATAGATAACTTTATCAAATAAAATCTTATCTTTTCCTTAGATTACATAGTACGTATAAATAAAGGTTCAAGTTTGGTGAAACGGGATTTTTTGCTATCGCTAGGGACAGCGGGACAGGCAGCCTGAAAGCGGGACAGTCCCGGGCCCAAAACGGGACGTGTCACGTCGTATGGTCACGTTATGCATGGAGCGTGGAGCCCGCCAAGCGCCACCCCGCACTTAGTCCGCCTGGTGGGCTATGTACAAACCGCTTTCGTTCTAGCCCGGCAGTTGGACAGAGAAGATTGAGATTTCAGACAATTTTCAACTCAGTTTGTAAAGTTGTAATATTAGTTAACACATCAATCATCAACATCATTACAGAATCAATTAGTACGTACACAATAATTTATATTTACCGAATTACATTGAAGTTGATTCACTTAACAGTCAGTCAGAACAGAACTTCAATAATTATTCATGATTATAATAGCAATTTTATTGCAAAATGCAAAACAGTAACTATTCAAAAACTTTGAAATTCAAATCAAATTTCATAGACATAAGACAATTTTTTGATTTTACATGATCTTTGTCTATTGGTTGTCACGCACCTCAAACAATCAAACCACTGCGCAAATGACAGAGTTGAAAAAAAAACAAAACCTACGGTTAATTCCCGCCACTTTTTTTTTAAATGTCATACAGATCAAAGACAAAGTAAATATAAGGACAGGAAATTGTCAGTCTTATTGGGTGGGTATATCCGCCATCTTCTGTAGAATTGAAATAGCCAATCACAGCCATCGGCCAATCACAGATAGGCACCAGACAGCTGATCAGAAGGGCTGCTCTAACTATCTATCGATATGGAAATATTATCGATGTAGTAAGTAGTTCGTGGTTAGTCATTAAAGATTTGAGAGAGCAAAAATGAATGAACATAAACTACCGTTAAAAACCTACTGATAAAAATTAATGGCTAACGGTTTTGAAATCGGTCGCCTTGATGCGAAGTAACGATTATCTTAAGAACATACAGTATTACGAGTCGTATACATTTTTCTCCGGAGATGCAAAATTATTTTTTTGTGGAATAAATACCTACCTACCTTAAAAATAAAAAAAATATTGCTATCCACATGTCACCAACTAACAATAATTATTATCTGACGTAACCATGACACACATACACATTAAATATACTGTATCTGACGTATAATTCAAATAACATACTATCTAGTATAATATTGTAGTAAAACACAAATTAGTTACTTACAGTAGTGTCAGATAATTTACATGTAATAGTAGTATTATGATTAATACACGACGTGATGAATTAGGCTCTTTGTTAGATATCGAGAAATATTCTTTTTTTTTAATCTTGAGGTTACAACTCCTCTTTAATCCTCAGTTTCTCTCACCCATTTCAAAGCTCGGTCAACGAAGTTTTGCGGGACTCCTATTTCTGGGTGGTCATGATAATAACTACCAATGAAGATCCTATTCGTCACCTAATTTGTCGGGGTTCTCCAAGTCCCGAGCTCGCATCGGTCGCTCCCGGATCCTAATATTTGTAACAAACATCTAATCTGCAAATAGCGTAGATCTGTAGTAGCTGAGACTTCCAGTTCAAATGTTCAAAGTTCAATGTGGCAGCCATTTTTTAAATTTTGACCACAAATTACATGTCTTTGCTTGCTGCAATGGTTTTTGTAATTTAGTCATTTCGAGATATGAACAATTATTTTCTTAAAATACAGTCCCGCCAAACTGACTTGCAGTTGTTACTTAAAAGTTGTCAGACATCGATTTTAAAGAAATTCATAATTCATGAAAAACCTTTAGATTTTTTCACTCCTTACAATTTGAATTTCGAAAATTCCCGTCTTTGTACAGAATATACAAATATTCTGTAGATTCATGACCTAATAATATGAACCTGAGTACTAAATTTTACATCTCTACGACTTTTACTTTTACCGGAGTCCGTGGAACAACGAAAATGCCTCACTCCTTTATTTATATTATTATATAAAATTTACGGAACCCTTCATGCACGAGTCCGACTCGTACTTGTTTGTCTTTGGCCTACTCTCTGTTTCTTTTTTATAACTTTAATCTATAATATTATTGTCTATTGCGTGTTAGTATTGTCTATGTTTTTATGTCAGTTATTAGGTTTTGTGGGTTGTGGTCAGCATTATTATAATATTTACCTGATGTGCTGAAAATTTTATTTAATTCATACAAAATAAATTCACATCTCCGGGAAAAAATAAGTATGCGTGGGTCTTCTCGTTCTACTGAATCTCCCTTAATTCATCGTAACTTCAAACTAAGGCGACCGGATTTAAACCAACAGCCAATACTTTAACAAATCCCGCGAGACCAAACTATATCTATTCCTGAAGCCCTTTCCTCTATTATAAAAGTTTGCAATAGATAATAGCTATAGAAAAGCTTTAGTTTCTGTAAAACCCCGAGATTTTTTCCTATCTACTCAGCTATCACAAGCATAGTATGAAATTTATCGATAACGGTATTATAGTAGTCACATCATTAGTACTTTGACATGAAGCAATGCGCATGTCAAAGTGCTACAGTTTATGGCGGTTTTTGCCACCCCGACACATATAGTGATAAGTAAACTATGGCCTCTCTATATATATATATGTTTAAATTCTCTAAGCATACAGATATACAGTGCGACAAGGCTATTTTGGCGCGTGGCCAAAATCGGAACTAACGGCGCTATCTGGTCATACTGTTTGATAGTTCGCTCTGTCGGCATAACGCTAGTGTAGGTTGTGTTATTATTGCTCAATATTAACTGAAAAAAACTACAATTGAAGTAAAATTGAGGAGATTTTATTTTCTGGCTGCTTTTTTTCTAAAACAGCGCCCCCTGACAATGTCATTCAAGTGCCAAGAGAGCCTTGTCGGACTGTACCCCAGAGCGTGTACAGTAGGTAATTACAGAGACATTATCACTATTCAAATCAGGCAGCACTAAACCATGGATGTAATATATGAGCCCTTAGTGACGTCACGCCATTGATCTTTAACGCATACCTACCTATATTTTTAGGCTCCGCCCTGAAGCAGAATTTTTAAGTTGTCAAATCTGTAAAATTGCGCTAATGTATGCGACCAACAGCGGTAGGTATAATGACAGCACATATTTTTATATGTGCTGTCAGCGGATGGTCAGCGGTAGCGGTACCGAAATGTATGACGCGCGACGCCATATTTGAGAAAATTTTCGTTTCAACATACGTCACATAGTTCCCGTCCTCTTAGCGTAGCGTATTTCGTCATTGCACTAAACGAACATTATTTCTGATTCTGAAGTTCACAGATATAAAATTGGTGCCAGTATACGAAAACTATTTTTTATCTTATCGTAACGGTATCATTATAATCTTCGATGAGGTAAGGCTATGAAGCTATAAATAGAATAAAAGTCTAGTTACCTATTTGTAAACGCAAATGATACAATATAATCTGTAAACAATAATTATATTTTAGAGTAGGTACAAAAATTCTATACTTTTCGGCAAACAGTTTAAACAGTTTAGTTATAGTTGAGTAGAAGAGAAGTTGTACGTAGTATTTTTTTTTTGCAAAAAAGAAGTCTTCGTATTGTGACATGCCAAATAAAGGCATAATGTGCATCCAGAAAAGTTTCAATGGACGCAAATGTACTCTGTGAATGGACGTCGACATGACAAATACTTCAGAAGACGTGGAGATACAGGTGATGACAACGTTGTCGGTGATGATATAAAAATGTATTATTGCCACGTTTGTAATGTACGCGTTCCCAATAATGATAAATGTATAGAAGTGCACGAAAATGGACGGCGACATCGTGACAAATTACGTGTCCTAATCTCTGTTGATGATGACGGTGATGATATTAGAGACGTTAGTGTTGATAATGCTTGTAAACAACGACTACGGCGAAGACGACGTCGTGCAAGAAATAAGAGTATCCCTAATAGTGACTATTACGACGACGAACCTTATTTCTATTGTCGTATTTGTGACTTGTGCGTGATAAATAACGCGTATGACGTCAACAAACATTTCAATAGCCAGTGGCACGCTGATAACACGGAATTGTATGCTTTGTTTGGTGCTGATGATATAAGATATTCTGGCTCACAAAAGCCTCCGAACCGAAACCGAAACCTTTTGAAAGTACCAATCCGCTTAGCGCTTCTTGGATTTGCCATTTTTTTCACTTTTCGATACTTCCAATCTCGCTGAAACTATATTATTTTTTATTCCAATTTCCAATGTAAAGTATGTGCAGTTACACTGCAATGTTTATAAATAAAATGGAAAATTCTTTTCAAAAAACCGACTTCAAATGCCACTACAAAGAGTGAAATAATTTTTCAATGTAGGTACACCAATTCGAAGTCGGGCGATTAATACGAAGGACTATGATTGTACGAATTGCCCGACTTCGAATTGGTGTACCTACATTGAAAAATTATTTCACTCTTTGTAGTGGCATTTGAAGTCGGTTTTTTGAAAAGAATTTTCCATTTTATTTTTTACTTTTTAGTGGAAAACAACAAGTGCACATGGCATTGAACAAAATGCCCAAATCGCTTGAGGTGTGTTTAAAAAATCTGAAGAGATCCCTCAATTTCACCAAGATCCCATCATCAGACCCTGACTTGATGACTTCAGTCATCAAATCAGTATGTGCTAGCAAATGCACCAGTAACTATAAAAAATACCCAACTCGCTTCAAGTATACTAGCAAAATTTGAAGAGTTCCCTCGATTTCACCAAGATCCCATGATCAGATCCTGACCATAGGACCATAGGTAAACCTGGAAAAAATTACTCTTTCAAACCGTACCCAAATTGTTTCAAGTATCCATATAAAATTTGAAGAGTTCCCTCGACTTCTCCAGGATTCCATCATCAGATCCTTACCAAAAAAAAATGGGACCATCTGGGAAGTATACCCTTACAAACAAAAAAAAAATTTTCCAAATCGGTTTACGCGTCTTCGAGTAATCGGTGAACATACATAAAAAAAAAAAATAAAAATAAAAAAAGATTCCGACGAATTGAGAACCTCCTCCTTTTTTTGAAGTCGGTTAAAAAGTTATCATAAAATCCATTTTATCTTTGATTTAATTATCTTCCTTTCTACTTTTATCCAATGCTTTTATCATACATCCTATTTATTTACTAAGGGACAAACAAATAGGCATCACTACATGGTAACTTAATATAATAATAAATAATGATATGCACAAATAAAACACCGACGTTGTCCACAGACAGATAGTGGCTGACCGAGCGGACATTGTTTTGCCATTTAGGAGTATGAAAAATAGATAACGACGGAACGACCTCTTCTCACGGTCATACTGTTGGGCCGGTCCACGCCCTCTACCACGTTAACTACCGGTCGAGATTCGAGGCGTTTCGGAGGAATTTGATTACAAACCCCCTGTGATAAGATTTATTTTATTTTAAGCAACAGATACATTTATCGATCATCGCTAGCTTTATTCATTGGCTTGATGCATCATTGTTGGGTGTTGGGTAATGACAATGACGAAATACGCTACGCTAAGAGGACGGGAAACATGTGACGTATGTTGAAGTCAAAAATTTCTCAAATATTATGGTGTCGCGCGTCGTACAGTTCGGTTCCGCTGACAGCACATACCGCTATCGGTCGCTTACATAGCGAAATTTTACAGTTTTGACAAATTAAAAAATCCGGCTTTAGGGCGGAGCCTAAAAATACATGCGTGCCGTCACTTAGTGCTGATAAAGTACATCCATGGGTACCCACAAAGACGGAATAACTATATATTATAGATCAATGGGAATAACTTTATAGTACCTACCCATTTCAACATAGACATAAACCTTAGATGATGATGCATCATTGTCCATTGATCATTGACACAAACTCATGGCATAAGCCATGCATAAACTTTAGCTTTTCTCTGTCTACGATAAACTTACTACAATATACATAATCAAAGCTTACTCCATGATTTCAACAAACAGCCATTGTATTACAATATTATTACAAAGACCTATTTTTACTTAAACCACAGACCACAAAACTAGATAACTTATCGTGAAACATATTATAATATAAAATATTATAAACATATTACAATATATTATAAACATATTATAACATATTATAAACATATTTTTATATTGTACTAGAGTAATTTTATTTTATTGCATTTATTATTTAAAATCTGTGGTCGCTAGGTATTTTCCCAACCATAGGCAAGTAGAGTAGAGTAGATTATAGAGTAGTTTACCTTTATTTTGATACATTGGTCTTTTTTAGGGTTCCGTTCCGAAATAGTAAAAATGGAACCCTTACGGTGATGCTTTCTCCGTCCGTCTATCACATTCGATTATTTCAGTAACTATTCAAGCTATCGAAATTTAGAATAGTTATAGGTAGTGAGCAATTGTAAAAAATTGAAAATTGTTTTTATTTTCATTTAAAAAGGGGGGAAAACGGGGGTATTGAAATTTCAAAAGAATGGTAGGTATAGTCTAAAACTGATTTTATTTACTTTTAGCTTGATAGTTTTTGCAAATTATTGGGCAAACTGTCAAAAAAATACCTCCCCCTCCCCCTTATCTCCGAAGTTTATCAACCGAAAAATCTGAAATAATTACGATCAATAAGAATTAACGTATATTTTACAGGAAAAATAAAACCAACTCTCTAACTGTATACTTTTTTTTGTTAATAACAATGATCTGCCAAAAACAACGTTAGGTTTGCTGTTCGCCAACAAAAGTACCTACTTGTAATGTAAACTATACTTGTAAATTCAGTGAAAAAAGTATAGTCCTTTTCATGAAAGAAATCCCGCGGCAAAAACATGAACTAAAATTGACAGCTGTTTACGAATGCGAGTGAGAGGGCAATATTTAATAATGTGATTACAGCGCCGTGTCTGCGGGACTTCTTTCATGAAAAGGACTTTATGGAACCCTCAATGCGCGAGTCCGACTCGCACTTGGTCGGTTTTTTGACAATTGCAAAGCTCATTTCATTGGCGTAGAATCAAGAATGAGCTCAATGCTCATTTCATTGGTGATTGCCTGATTGGATCAATTTTTGTTCTACTCTCTAGTCTCTATCATCTCTTTTGTTTTATACTTATCACTTTTTGAAGAGTTTTGGCTTGAAATCAAAGAGTACCTGTTATAAATATAGCTTGGAATAAAGTTGTGATCGGTCAGTACTCAGTACGTAGACAAATTTTCTTAAATAGGTACCTACTTCCATCGCTTGCATCGCTGGATCTGCCAGATTGCTACCGGCTGTGACTGATTTCTTCATTCCGGGCTTGTGCGTAGCCGCGAGCCTCGAAACTCGTTTGATGCCGTCCATCCAATAGTTATCTTCGTAAGCCGGTTACACCAATAACACTACCCTTGAGACTACCCCACAGAACACATATTACTCGGGCTACCCTATATCCTAACTTGGTAAGCGCAAGCGAGGATACCTTTTAAGTTCCCAGAAGTGAGGAGATTCAGAAGTAAGGTCAGAGCATCAGGGTTCCTTAATACATAGTTTACCGGCGAATTTTTGCCATGGCTCCCTACTACTGTGATATTTGTGAATGTCGTGTACCGTACAACGAATTTAACATCAGACAACATTTGAAAGGTGATCGCCATTTTGACAATGAAATGAATTCACTCGATGACGATATTTTCGAAGGCACAGAGCCTTTTTTCTGCGACGTATGTGATGTTGATGTGCCTAACAACAAATATAACATAGCACAGCATATATTAGGAAGGCGTCACGTTGATAATATAGTAGATTCTTTATTTGATGATGATGATGAAGATGATGATGACATTTATTTTTGTGACAACTGTAATTGCAAAGTGCCATACGATGATTATAACCTGAGAGAGCATTTTAGAGGAGAAACCCATATTTATAATGTAATACGTTCTATAGATGAAGAAGATTTTTGTGACGTCTGCAATTGTAGAGTTACATACAATGTAAATAACCTAAGCACACATTTGAGAGGGCAAGGCCACGTTGAGAACATTATTAACTCTTTGTTTGATGATGATGATGATGATTAAGTCTTACTGTAATATCTGAAATGTTGCCTTCCTGAAAAATAGTTAGGTAAAAGCAAATCTGCCAAATGAGAGTTGGACTGCATCTATTTATATTTTCTACGTCTACCTACAGCATACTAAAACTTTATAAAGAATGAAAGCGGAAGTTTAGTTTTAGTTTATTTTTATTTTGCAGAAATGCATAATTAGCAGAACATGTTAATTTGTTTTGCTATAATCCATTACTTGAGATAAATCTGTATGGTACAATATGTACGAACACCACCCACATGAAACAATGTACAATTTTTCCAACATTTTCTTCGACTTTGACACATCTTCTGGAGATGTTGAATTTACAATGCGAAATCGTAGAGCTCTTTTCAAGTAACTTATAGCAAAACAAATTGATATGTTTTACTAGAATTATTTTTGGTGCGCTCAGAAAATTGTTGATCGACAACTTCTTTTTGTGTCCCACTGTTGTGCCTGGGTCTCCTCAGAGTAAGAGAAATTAATTTTTTGGTTGTAGGAGAATGCTTGTTTTATTTTTAAGTTCGAAGGATTTTTGATATTTTTTTTCTTGTTTGACTTTATTAATGACCAAAAAAAAAGTGATTTATTGTATTCATTTAAGTTAGTATAAGGAAAAAATGTAGATTTAAGACATTTAACACTGTTGTTGCCCAAGTGTATGTTATATTTATATATAAATTTTAAATTTAGGCATGCATGTCTAAATATATTACTGTAGTATTGATTATTTTAAACAGAAGTACATACTTACTTTAAATCTAACAGGTATTAGCTAGGTATCTATAAAACAACTAGCTGACCTGGCAAACGTTGTTTTGCCCTTAGGGGTAGTAAAAAATAGATAAATTGAGATTTAAACTATCCTATCTCTCAAGTTGGATCGAACTGCACATGGTGTGCGAATTTTATTATAATCGGTTAAGTGGTTTAGGAGTCCATTGAGGACAAACATTGTGACACGAAATTTATATATATTAAGATTGTTGTTAACTTTAAGTTACGTTAAGTTTTAAGGCAAACTTAAAATTTTATTGTGTTTCACAATTTGCAATATATTGCATTTAGTCCGGTTATTTAGTTATATAAACATGTGAAAAGGATCATGCTATTCCTCAATTTTCCTAGCGTCCAATGAATTATTTGCTAACAAACTGCGGAAACCAAATAAAATTAGAGTTTTGCAAGCACCCCTTTAGAATATGAGCTGATCTTTAAATAATTTGGGTAAATAAAGACATTTTTTTACTTTATCATATCATTTATTTTATTGCTGCCTTAAAAATATTTATAATTAATATACTAAGCGATTCAAGATTTTTTTTCTGATTAATTAGGAAGATAATGTCTATATTCTCTAGCAAAGTGGCATTATATTATTTCTAAAGTTATATATAATTGAAAATAATACATATAAGCAATTAAATAAATTATTTTTGAATAAATTATTGTAGCAATGGCGTGACAGGGATGTGATGTACATTGTGTGTTTTCCGGCTCACTTTTTGAATTAGAATGGGTATTGGGTACCATCCGGCCGCAATTTGATTCTTCATAATATTAGTTCCCGATAGCTGGAAATCTGAGAAACTAAGAAATTCTCTTTTGGGAACCAATATGAGGTGAGTGGGAATTTTCGAAAGTTCTTTATGAAAAACATGTAGATGCATAAATATTATGCCCGCAAAATTCATTGCAATAAACCCAGTTACGTTTAATAATAAATAAACCTACAATGTAGTCCATGTCTAATATTTGCGAAAAACTTTTGAATATCGCGGGTATAGACATAAAACACTATCGCGAGCTGGTAGGGCCAAAACACCTCAAGGACACAATCTATCTATAACTTATCTGTGGTCACATGTCATTTCATTTTCAAAAATCAAATTGTTTCAAAGTGACACTTGACAGATGCTATATGGTACAGTGCGACAAGGCTATTTTGGTGCGTGGCCAAAGTCTGAACTAACGTCGCTATCTTGTGCTACTGTTTGATAGTTCGCACTGTCATTTCTCTATCGTATGTTATGTTGTTTTTGCTTACTATTAACTATTTTAAACTAAAATTGAAGTAAAATTGAGGAGATTTTATTTTATGGCTGCCTTTGTTTTGCAACAGCGCTCTCCTTCAAGTGCCAAGAGAGCCTTGTCGGACTGTAGTTGTATTGTAACACAGACCACAAATCTACCTAGTACCTACCTATTGTCATTATTTATAATTGATATTTGGCATTTGCCGCCACTCCGCCAGTGATATAGAGTAATCAGTGGTATTTGTATTTTGTGTATTTGAATTGGAATTTAGATATTTTGGTGAGGGCAAAACAAAATGAAAAAAATAAAAATCACATCTTTTTTTACAAGCAGCAGTTAAAATGAATTACTGAAGGTGATAAAAATTCTAAATTATAAAGGCATTAAATCGGCATGGAGCAATACTTTTCATCAACTGTTAATAAATTGGTGAGTAAATCATATCAATAAGTGAATCATTTTTTCATTTAAAACAAAAGCTTATTAAATATTTACTAACTTCAACACACGTTACATGCTATTATATCTTCAATATTACTGAACCGATATTGATGAAACTTTCTGTTCCTGTTGACCTTAATCCTTAAGTAAAGATATGCAAAATTAAGTTTATTTGGCTTAGTTTCTGAGAAATTTGAATACTAGCGCATTTCTAGCGTTGCCAAACGTCCGGATAAAGCCGGGACACAACTTTAACACCCTTATCACATTTTTTGCCACTTAACTTATTTTACACGACTGCCCAAAAAAAGGAATGTAATGTTTTTAAGGTTCATGTATGTCCTGGTGGGAGCGCGGTGAATACGATAGTGAATCCCGTACTCTCGCCAGCAGGTTTGTTGAAGGTACAGACAGTTTTTAGTGGTTGCAAGCCCCACATAACCCCTTCGTTTCCCCTGTCGAAGGGGTATGCGTCAGGCATTTTCTGTCTTAAAAAAAAAAAAGGGTTCATGTATGTATGTATGTATGTATGTGATTTTCATTATTCCACCATAACTTCTGAACGGCTGAATAGATTTGGACATGTAAGGTATCGTTAGAATCCTTACATCAGTCCGAGTAACATAGGCTATATATTTTTGGAAAAAGTCGTTTTACCAAAGGGTAGTTGTGTTTATTAATTTTTAAATTTACTTGTTTCATGACAGTTTTTTATGTAATACACTTCACATTTTCGTCAGGACTTTAGAAGGTATGAAGATTTTTTAATTTAAAAAAATTATATCTTGAAAACTATTATGTATCATACGGTTTGGCTTGTGGGGGTAGACACCCGCTCCCCCCCTCCCCTCCCCCTCCTAACCCTGTCACTAGAAGTGTCTTAAGTCGTCAAATGTGTTTTAAGTCGTTAAATAGTTAACACTAATCACTATTTAACGACTTAAAAAGCATATGTACCTACTTAATAATAATTTTAACTGACATTTCATAAGAGCTAACAAATAATGGCCTATATGAAATAAATGATTTGAATCTTGAATCTTGAATCTATCTCCTCTAGCATGGGGCATAGAGGTAGAGGAGGTACTCCCTTGCTTAGTCTCGGGGGGTTTATGTCTTGTGAAATGTCAAAAAATGATAAATTTCTCCCTTTCCCCTTTGGCTGTGCCTGTGTGGCGACTGGCTGAATACACGAATACACTGCGACGTTGACGGAAGTTCGACGTTCGTAATTCGAACGCATTGCCAAGTCTTCATCAGCCCTTGTCAGCCTTAAATGTTTATTCTAGTGTGGGCCGCCCTCCATTCTATTTATAGCGTTTATTATTTATATCTAATTATTTATCTAGCTAGCTTTATAATTATTTATCTTATGTGCGGCGCATCTTGCCCCAGGCTCTGAGTTTTATAATTATTTATCTTATGTGCGGCGCATCTTGCCCCCGGCTCTGCTAAGGCGACTATTTTGTCCCCTATCAGAGGACAAAATCGGGGGAATATGATTTTATCCACTGCTAAAGGAGCATCAAACTCGAGATCTTATAATCTGCAGCTTTTTGAATATTCTCACTGCTATTATGATTCATGCCTTCATTACCAACTACCAACTATGTACAATTTATTATATTTTACGATAATAGCAGGAAATTGTGCCACTTTATATAGGTTAAAAATGATAACTATTAAGTGCACTAAGTGTACTGACCTATTTTATTTCATCTGTGGTTAAAATCTGTCCTTGTTGCTGACCACATAATTAACAAAGGTCATTGAGTGAGGTTTAACTTTTAACATAGCATTGAAGCCTGAATTAAATTATGCTCTTAGCAACCATTTTTTAGGGTTCCATACCCAAAAGGTAAAAACTACTACAAGACTTTGCTGTCCATCCGTCAGTCCGTCCTTCTGTCTGTCACCAGGCTGTATCTCTTGAACCGCGATAGCTACTGACTTGAAATTTTTACAGATGATGTATTTATGTTGCCAATATAACAACTAATAATTAGTATTTGTTGTTATAGTGGTAAGTAGAATAAAATATATATTAAAGGGGGCTCCCATCCAAATCTCAAACAAATGAGATTATTTTGCGTCTTTTTGCTCAATATTAATAAAAATAGCAGGTAGACTTGAAATTTTATATATTCACTCAAAAAAAAAAATTAGTTAAATTAAAGTTATAAAAATATTTATGGGGGGCTCCCATTTTTACAAATTTGATATTTTGCTTGTTTTTTGAATTTGGTAAGTAATACTTGTAGTGTGTAAAAAACGAGTATGACAGACGGACAGACATAAAAAGTTTCACCATAAGGGTTACCATTTTTTACTATTTTTGGGATGGAATCCAAAGGGAGTCTACCATAGAGCCATAGAGGGCTCATAGAACAATATGAAATATGTTATAGGGTGTATGTATTAGTTTGTAAGTCTATGTATTTAATTTTTATTTTTATTGCGATTCCCCGTCGTTTTTGAGATCAAAGGTCCGTAATTGTGGGTTACCTGGTAGAGATCACTTTAGTGATAAGGTCGCCCTTTGTGTTTCTCTGTTTTCCTTTCGATGTAATTTTATGTACTCATTTTAAGCAATAAAGATATTTAAATAAAATAAATAAATAAAATAAAATATGTTCTGCGTTAGTTTTACCTATCCTGAAAACATTTTGTTACAGAAAACAAACAACTATTCAAACCTGACCATAGTTTTAGGCAACGAGAGCTGTGACCTGGACTCTGCGGTCAGCTCCATTGTCTATGCCCTATTCCTGCACTGGCAACACTACAAAATCAAATGCAAAGTGTGTACAGCATCAAAAAGAAGCGAGGATAAGGATGAAATTTTTGTCCCTGTCTTGGATGTGCCAAGAGAGGATTTTCCGTTGAAAACAGAGGTTGTATTCTGTTTGGGACAGCATGGTATTACAGAGAAAGACTTGGTTTTCAGGTAGTTTTTTTAAGATATAGAAACAACTTTTTTTTATCTTAATTTGTCTTCAGACAGAAACAATTTTGGGCAAAATTTTCTGTATTAAAAGATATTCCAAATATTGCTGCAATTAATTAATTAATACAGTGTAAACAATTTTATTTATGTTACAGTGATGATATTGATATGGAGAAATTAGTAGCAGAAGGGAAAACGAAAGTTGTGCTAGTGGACCATCACATACTGGCCAAAAAATATGAGAGGTTGGCTCCTTATGTCACTGAAATCATTGACCACCGTCCACTGGAAAGGAGCTGTTGGACGTACAAGTATGTATATGTAGGTAGTCAATACAACTAATAATATTGATCCCATCTAAATCTGTATATTATGTCAGTAAAAAAAAATTATATAAAAGAAGCTGCAATGAACATCTCCTCATTGCAGAGATGACGTTCGGTCTACGATCGAGGTGGTCGGGTCGTGCTGCACGCTGCTCGCTCAGAGGGCGAGGGATCTGAGCGCGCTGACTGCCACGGACGAGCACTTCTTCCTCGACCACCCCGCCTGCGCAGACTTGTTACGCAGTGAGTATCGCGGCGAGCACGTTTGGTCTACGATCGAGGTGGTCGGGTCGTGCTGCACGCTGCTCGCTCAGAGGGCGAGGGATCTGAGCGCGCTGACTGCCACGGACGAGCACTTCTTCCTCGACCACCCCGCCTGCGCAGACTTGTTACGCAGTGAGTATCGCGGCGAGCACGTTCGGTATACGATCGAGGTGGTCGGGTCGTGCTGCACGCTGCTCGCTCAGAGGGCGAGGGATCTGAGCGCGCTGACTGCCACGGACGAGCACTTCTTCCTCGACCACCCCGCCTGCGCAGACTTGTTACGCAGTGAGTATCGCGGCGAGCACGTTCGGTCTACGATCGAGGTGGTCGGGTCGTGCTGCACGCTGCTCGCTCAGAGGGCGAGGGATCTGAGCGCGCTGACTGCCACGGACGAGCACTTCTTCCTCGACCACCCCGCCTGCGCAGACTTGTTACGCAGTGAGTATCGCGGCGAGCACGTTCGGTCTACGATCGAGGTGGTCGGATCGTGCTGCACGCTGCTCGCTCAGAGGGCGAGGGATCTGAGCGCGCTGACTGCCACGGACGAGCACTTCTTCCTCGACCACCCCGCCTGCGCAGACTTGTTACGCAGTGAGTATCGCGGCAAGCACGTTCGGTCTACGATCGAGGTGGTCGGGTCGTGCTGCACGCTGCTCGCTCAGAGGGCGAGGGATCTGAGCGCGCTGACTGCCACGGACGAGCACTTCTTCCTCGACCACCCCGCCTGCGCAGACTTGTTACGCAGTGAGTATCGCGGCGAGCACGTTCGGTCTACGATCGAGGTGGTCGGGTCGTGCTGCACGCTGCTCGCTCAGAGGGCGAGGGATCTGAGCGCGCTGACTGCCACGGACGAACACTTCTTCCTCGACCACCCCGCCTGCGCAGACTTGTTACGCAGTGAGTATCGCGGCGAGCACGTTCGGTCTACGATCGAGGTGGTCGGGTCGTGCTGCACGCTGCTCGCTCAGAGGGCGAGGGATCTGAGCGCGCTGACTGCCACGGTCGAGCACTTCTTCCTCGACCACCCCGCCTGCGCAGACTTGTTACGCAGTGAGTATCGCGGCGAGCACGTTCGGTCTACGATCGAGGTGGTCGGGTCGTGCTGCACGCTGCTCGCTCAGAGGGCGAGGGATCTGAGCGCGCTGACTGCCACGGACGAGCACTTCTTCCTCGACCACCCCGCCTGCGCAGACTTGTTACGCAGTGAGTATCGCGGCGAGCACGTTCGGTCTACGATCGAGGTGGTCGGGTCGTGCTGCACGCTGCTCGCTCAGAGGGCGAGGGATCTGAGCGCGCTGACTGCCACGGACGAGCACTTCTTCCTCGACCACCTCGCCTGCGCAGACTTGTTACGCAGTGAGTATCGCGGCGAGCACGTTCGGTCTACGATCGAGGTGGTCGGGTCGTGCTGCACGCTGCTCGCTCAGAGGGCGAGGGATCTGAGCGCGCTGACTGCCACGGACGAGCACTTCTTCCTCGACCACCCCGCCTGCGCAGACTTGTTACGCAGTGAGTATCGCGGCGAGCACGTTAGGTCTACGATCGAGGTGGTCGGGTCGTGCTGCACGCTGCTCGCTCAGAGGGCGAGGGATCTGAGCGCGCTGACTGCCACGGACGAGCACTTCTTCCTCGACCACCCCGCCTGCGCAGACTTGTTACGCAGTGAGTATCGCGGCGAGCACGTTCGGTCTACGATCGAGGTGGTCGGGTCGTGCTGCACGCTGCTCGCTCAGAGGGCGAGGGATCTGAGCGCGCTGACTGCCACGGACGAGCACTTCTTCCTCGACCACCCCGCCTGCGCAGACTTGTTACGCAGTGAGTATCGCGGCGAGCACGTTCGGTCTACGATCGAGGTGGTCGGGTCGTGCTGCACGCTGCTCGCTCAGAGGGCGAGGGATCTGAGCGCGCTGACTGCCACGGACGAGCACTTCTTCCTCGACCACCCCGCCTGCGCAGACTTGTTACGCAGTGAGTATCGCGGCGAGCACGTTCGGTCTACGATCGAGGTGGTCGGGTCGTGCTGCATGCTGCTCGCTCAGAGGGCGAGGGATCTGAGCGCGCTGACTGCCACGGACGAGCACTTCTTCCTCGACCACCCCGCCTGCGCAGACTTGTTACGCAGTGAGTATCGCGGCGAGCACGTTCGGTCTACGATCGAGGTGGTCGGGTCGTGCTGCACGCTGCTCGCTCAGAGGGCGAGGGATCTGAGCGCGCTGACTGCCACGGACGAGCACTTCTTCCTCGACCACCCCGCCTGCGCAGACTTGTTACGCAGTGAGTATCGCGGCGAGCACGTTCGGTCTACGATCGAGGTGGTCGGGTCGTGCTGCACGCTGCTCGCTCAGAGGGCGAGGGATATCAGATTTTTTTACATTTTAACACATTTGTTTCAGGCGTAATCCTTTTGGACACTGTAAACTTTTCGAAGGAGTTAAACAAAGCGACGAAACATGACGAAGAAATAGTAATATTCCTTGAACAGCTGCTGAAGTTGGACCAAAGTGAACAAGACAGGTATTAAAGTTGAAGTTTTTTTCTTAGGAACACTGTAGGGACGTTAGCTCTCTATGTGTATTCTACAAAGACCTTGGGAAACAAAATGGGCTGGCGTCGTCTATAAAACTAAGGGTGACTATTTTTAATCTCTCCTCAGCCATCTCCCACTTTTTAGATTTAATTTCTCAAAGCCAAAAAAAAGGTGGCCTGGCAGAGATCGCTTGCAGCGATAAGGCCGCATTACATACCAACACTATTAGCTTTTTTCTGTTCTGTGTATCTTTTTCTTTGTAATTGTTCGGATGCAATAAAGTGTTTCTTTCTTCTTCTTCTTCTTTCAAGTGGCGTATACGATTGCGTCACCTAGGCTAATAATTTGTACATGAACATTTGACAACAAATCTTGGCGCTCATTATGGCGCTGTTCTTCACGCAGGACTAGGCTATAGATTTAATGAATGGGTTGTCTCCATAGTATTGATATCTCATTATTGTATTCTATTGGTTGTTCAATGGGGCGAGTGCTTTAAGGTGTTGCGGCCCTACCAGCCCTCGAAATTCAAGTTTTATTTAGTTTTTCGCAAATATTAAACTACACATTGTAGATTTATGGCAATGCATTTTGCGGGCCTACTTTTTATGCATCTACACGTTTTTAATAGAAACTTTGCTCGAAAGTTCCCACTCATCTCATATTGGTTCCCGCAAGATAATTTTTTGCTGTTTCCCAGATTTCGAGCTATCGGGAACCAATATGAAGTAAATGAGTATTGTTGAGCAGAGTTTTTGTTAAAAACATGTAGATGCATAAACGTTGTGCCCGCAAAACACATTGCCACTAGCCTTCGATGTCTTAGCCCACTATGAGCGAAAAACTAAATAAAATTTGAATTTTCGCGCCCAAATGGTACCCATCGCCCTTAAGGAGCTGTTTGAGGTGATTACACCTTCCAATGCGTCAGTCGCCAATCATTAGACACATGATAATATAGTGTCGCAAACTTTTTTGGTCGGGTGGCCAAAACTGGAACTAACGTCGCGGCGGAACACTGGCCTGTTTATAGGTAAAAGTGGCCCAAGTCCCAACGTCATTGAAATCATGTAAAATTGATTTTAATTTATTTTGTTTTTAAAGTGAAACTTTTATTACATCGTCTCAAACTTTTTCGTCTGTGACATGTATTATATACTAGCTTTTGCCCGCGGCTCCGCCCGCGTTTAATTCGATTTTTCACTAATCCCGAGAAAAACTTGAATTTCCTCAATGATCTTTACACCTACTTTTAAGAAAGATTATTTATTATCAAAGTAATCTACCTCTATCTGTAGCTATAGATTGCCTTAGAAAAATAAGGTTATTTTAAAATCTATGTTTCAAGGAATGTACCTATGTGTGAAGGAGTATTTCCCCGCGTGAATTTCGTTTTCACAAATCCCACAGAAACCATGGCTTTTCTGAGATAAAAAGTAGCCTATGTAGTATTTATCCAGAATATCGTCTATCTTTATTCCAAATTTCAGCCAAATCGTTTCAGCAGTTGCGGTGTACCAATGTGGTAGGTAATCTGATATAATATTATATATTCGCATGTCGCGTGACGATCGGCCGCGGAGTAGGGATAAAGTGGATGGCGCTCATCAGAGCAGCCAAGGCCACAAAAATTTCACTTTTACCGGTTTTCACACAATCATTTTTTTGTAGGAAAATGCGGGTAGATCGTCTGCTAGCGGCGCGCAGTGATGTGTCCCGTCTGACGGCTGCACAGCTACTGAGGAAAGACCTCAAGACGTTCGGATTTATACTTGTTCCCAGCTTCCCTGTTCTCGTTAAGGTACTCGTAAAAATGTCTGTCTGTCTGTCAGTCACAATTAATTATTTTGAAAACTATTAAGAAGCTAGTTTTTATTTTAAGCTAGTTTAAAATACCGCTCCCCCACAGGGGTTTGATTGCGTAAGAAAAACGTATTCATCGTTATCTCTAGCGAATTCTGCCCCGCGATTGGCTGACGCAAATCAGGAATCCAATCAGCGGGCAGAATTAGGAAACGATTACGATAACGGTGAATACGTTATTCTTACACACTCTAGGGGCAGGAAGTCAAGTTTATTGCGGTTAACCTATAGAACATTAGAATCTGATATATGAAATTATCGTGTCACTGAACACTTCATGACCAAACTCATCCGAAATGGCTCGACCGATTTTTATGAAATTTTTTGTTTAAGATCGGTAGGTCTGAGAATAGGTCGTAAGCGATTTTTCATGCCCCTGTATGGCAAAACAACGTTTGCCTGGTCGGCTAGCTATATAATATCTGGCTGATCGAGCTTCGCTCGGTAGTATAACTACTGGCCAATAGATGGCAGCAGGAGTCATATTTTTTTTTTAGTAAATTCGACATTTTCTAAAAATGAAATCTAGATCGATTTATCGTCCCCAAAAACCCCCTGCATACTAAAATTCATGAAAATCGTTCGAGCCGTTTCCGAGATCCAGATTATATAGAATATATATATATATATATATATATATATATATACAAATAAATAAATAAATAATAATAATTGCTCGTTTAAAGGTATAGGATAACTAGTCTACTGTTGCAGGAGTTCCTTCAGAAACCCAACGCCCTGGAAGCGGTCAGCGAAGCCCTGTCGTCACGCGGGTGCTCCCTCGCCCTTCTGCTGGGCATGGACCTCAAAGAGGGGCTCCGCAGGGACGGGGCGCTGATATCCTCTGATGATGAACTGGCTGAGAAGGTGGGTCAGAATTAAGGCTTAGTTATTGTTCAGTGACTAAGCGCGACGCAAATAGGTGTTTTTTCTACGATTTCGCATTGTGAAGTCAATATCTCCCGAGGATGTCCCGGTGTCGGGACGAAACGTGCATTGAAGAAAGTGTTGGAAAATTGTGTGTGGTGTTTCATGTAGGTAGTGTTCCTGCACATTGTACCATACAGAATCTTTTCAAGTTGCGGATTATAGCAAAACAAGTTAGTCTTTGACTGAGCTAGACAATCCTCTTAATGTGTTTCGACCCTACCAGCCCACGAAATTCAAATTTTATTTAGTTTTTCGCAAATATTAGAGTAACTACACATTGTTGGTTTATCGCAATGAGTTTTGCGGGCATAATGCCCGCAAAACTCATTGCGATGCATGCATGTTTAGAAACTGCTCGAAAATTCCCACTCATCCCAAATTGGTTCCCGAAAGATTTTTTTTGCAGTTTTCCAGATTCCGGGATATCGGGGACCAATATGAAGTGAATGAGTATTGTTGAGCAGAGTTTTTATTAAAAACATGTTAATGCGTAAATATTGTGCCCGCAAAACTTATTGCCATAGGCCTATGACGAATAATTAGCCCACTATGAGCGAAAAACTAAATAAAAATTGAATTTTTGCGCCTGAATGGTAATTCTATGATAATTTGAGAATATTGGGAATCTTCTCTACATTTTTTTTAAACTATACAAGCTAGTACTTGACTGCGATCTCACCTGATGGCAAGTGATGATGCAGCTGAAAATGTTATCGTACTAACTTGGGAGGGGTAAGTAAACTCACCCCTAACGGTTTCTACACAGCATCGCGTCGGAACGCTAAATCGCTTGGCGGTACCTTTCCCCATTAAAATATCAATATATGGGTGACCGAGCTTTGCTCGGTAGTTTTACCACTGGCCAAAAGATGGCAGCAGGAGTCATATTTTCTTTTGGTATTCGACATTTTCTAAAAATGAATCCTAGCTAGATCGATTTATCGCCCCCTAAGCCCCCTGTATACTAAATTTCATGAAAATCGCTCCAGCCGTTTCCGAGATCCAGATTATATAGAAATATATACATATACAAGAATTGCTCGTTTAAAGATAGGGTAATCTTGTGTTACAGATGTGGAACTTCCTTCGACAATGGTCGAGCCCTGCGTTGCAACTGGTTTCGGAGCCCGAAGTCCGCCGTTTTTACTTCAAACAATTTAATTTGTCCGCTTCACGGAAACAGTATGTGCCTGCTCTTAATGAATACTTGAGTACTTGTAATAAATGAAAAATATAATGTATTAATTTTAACATATTAATAATGTACGTAATAATATTATATTGATGAAATTATAAGTTTTTCATTAAAAAAAACATAAAAAAGGATTGTGTGGAAACCACGGTAAAAATGAAAGTTTTGTGGTCTAGGCCGCTCTGACGAGCGCCTCACATGCAACACACAGACGAAAAAGTTTGAGATAATGTAATAAAAGTTTCACTATAATCATCATATATTATATTGATAAAATTATAATATAGGTTTTCATTCAAATATGGTTGTCGGTAAAGTTGGTTTACGGACGAAAGTTTTACCTGATAATGTCATAATTTCATAAGAAACGATGGAGTGGAAGAGAGATAGATGCATCCGAACGCTTAGGCCGAAAAGTATGAGAATTATTGCTAAACTGATCATGTGACGTAGCAAATAGCAATTTATCGATAATACTTATACAGTTTAAATTTCGTGCCATAATTAATAAGTTTAGGAAAAATGTGATCTACGAAAATAGAAAAAAAAGAGAGAGTTACCGTCGATTTGTATGGGATTAGAGCAGTTTACAAATGCTGTCAATAGATGTCGCTACAAAAATCCTATACAAATTCGCGTTTACTCTCTCGCTTTCCAGTAAGTAAAAAACGCTGAATAGGCATGCGGAACTTAATTGAAAAACCACACTGCTTACTATTAATAATAGCTTACACATAAACTAACTGAAATAAAACGCAAAATACAGCGAAAAACAAATTTTATTACAAAAAAATGTTTTCTGACAAAGAATTCTTTTAAGTTATTTTAAATAACAAATTAATTAAATGCTTATTCTTAATGCTTATTCTACATATTTAACTTTCAATTGAGGAATCATTTAATAATAATAATTACTTCAAATATTTAAGTAAAGTTTGCTAACTTTATATAAAAAACTGTTCTGATTAAATAAAAATACAAATAACAAATTTTTTATTTCTATTTCGAGACTCGTTAAAATTTTAAATAGTATGATTAATTTTATACAAAAAAAAAACTAACTGGGCAATTAAATAATAATTACATAATGTGAGCCTATGTTGCTTGTGAATAAAATTGATTATTATTATTATTAATTATTTTAATAATATCAAACAAATAGGTTAGTAGTCTGTATGTTTCATTTACACGCAACAAATACATTACTACTAAACCGATTTGGTTAAAATTTCTATAGCAGATAGGTCATATCAGCCATAAAGCAGTAAATTCACGGTTTATAAGAAAACGAAAAGTTTCGAAGGTACAGACAAAACCTCTTATAAAATAGTTATACATTCTAAGATTTTTAAGAGTATTCTTCGTTAAAACTAAAAACTAATTGCTTACTTAATATCTACCTGAACTGAATAAATTATTATTTATTTATATGAGCGAACGAATAAAACAGAAGTCGGCGTTTCTTATAAATTGTCTTTCAAAGTCGGAAGTAACTTAAAATGCTTAAACTGCAATATACTTGTAAAAGTAATAATAAATACTTTCTGTTTTTTACATTTTTTATGTAGTAAAATTAGAAAACTGGGCTAAAGAATATGCCTAATAATAAATACTTAATCAGTATTACCAGTAAAACTTTGAATAACTTCTGTCGCTAACACTAAAAAAATGTCCTAAACTTTACATAAGGTTCCTCATATTATTATTGTGATGTTAAAAAACCTTCTATAAATATGAGTAATGGTATAAACCATTACAATAACAGATTATAATGGATGATTTCTTCTGTAAGTACCTAATTTATTTCTTTTTTACAATATATCTTTTTTGGTCAAAAAATTGAAAGATATTGTATTAAAATCTGAAATGAATGTCTATTTTGTTCTTATGAGGAATTTTTGAGATTTCGGGCTAGAATATGGCAGTGTCTCAAAGTTACGGAAATGTGCCATTTTGTTTGTCGTACGATTTTTTATTTTAAAACTTAATTTGACTTAAATTGGTGAGAATTTCCACTGTTCTTTCTTTTATTGACATTTTTGTTCACTTATTCTTTCGTTTGACATACAAATGGCTGGAAAATCTAATAGGTATAGCCTGACCGGTAAAATAAAAAAATGACGCCATATTGTGGACAATAATGAAACTATTTTTTTAGTAATTACTGAAATACTTAATTGACAGATAGACAGATAGAAAGACGGATGGATGAAGTCGCACCATAATTATACGATCGTTGTATGGGTTTGGAACAGTTTACAAATGCTGTCAATAGATGTCGCTACATCAATCCTATACAACTTCGAGGTTACTCTCCCGCTTTCGATTAAGTAAAAAAAAAACCGGCCAAGTGCGAGTCGGACTCGCGCACCGAGGGTTCCATACCATAAAAGAAGTTAAACATTAAAATAATCACTTTGGTTCATGAATTTACGAGTATAATTTACATGTAGGTACTTTTGTTGGCAAACCGCAAACGTAACTTTGTTTTTGCCGGTTTATTGTTATTATCAAAAAAGTATAATAGAGAGTTGATTTTATTTTTCCTGTAAAATGTACGTTAACTTCTATTGATCATAATTATTTCAGATTTTTCGATTGGTAAACTTCGGAGATAAGGGGGGGGAATGGTATTTTTTTCGACAGTTTGCCCAATAAATCGAAAACTATCAGGCATAAAAATTAACAAAAATCGCTTTTAGAATACACAAGTGACCCCCTTTCATATGATACCCCACTCAATATTGTTATCTCATTTTGAAATTTTGACGACCCGGTTTTCCCCCTTTTTAAATAAAAATAAAAAAGATTTTCAATTTTTAATGATTGCAATGCCGGCGCGCCGCAATTACCTACAACTATTCCAAATTTCAGGTCGATAGCTTTAGTAGTTACTGAAATAATCGTGTGTGACAGACGGACGGACGGACGGACGGACGGACGGAGAAAGTCTCACTATAAGGGTTCAATTTTTACCATTTTGGTATGGAACCCTAAAAACTGAGTAGGAACGCTGATCGAGTTTTTTTAATATTTTTTTTAAATAAGTTTAGGTACTTATTCGATCGCGAGAGAATTATAGATATTTCAATTTACGATGACGCGTCCCACCCTGGCAAACTCCATACGAATCGAATGAAACTTAAGCAATTTTGATGGAGTGGGGCGCGTCTTCGTGGATTGAAATGTCTATAACGCCGATTTGTATGGGTTTGGAACAGTTTACGAATGCGGTCAATAGATGGCGCTACAAGAATCCTATACAAATTCGCGTTTACTCTCTCGCTTTCGTATACGGTATAAGTAAAAAAAATTGGAATAGATAAGTCATATGACTAAAGCTGGTCAAGCTATACTTTTTAAAATAATTATAGTATAGAGTAATCTGTAGTCTATAGCTGCTGTCTGAACATAGCAGTGATTTCCTCTATGGTCTTGTTCTTTGTCTCTGGTACTTTGTACGCTATGAACACGATGAACAGGAATTCCAAGATGGCGAATATTATGAATGTGTTGGAGCCGAGAACGAGCTGAAAAAAAAAACAGATAATTAATAAGCACCCATTACAATATAATTCAATAAGCAATATCAATATCAAAACGTGGGTTTGACTATCTATTAGGTGATTTGACCACTATGGGTCTGTTGTTATTATCACATCATATTTTAGCGTACAAAAATACAAAAAGTACTTATTTGACATAAAAAAATGTAAAAGATTCAAAGATTCAAATCATTTATTTCATATAGGCCATTACTTGTTAGCACTTATGAAAGGTCAGTAAAAATAATGAAATAGGTACATATATACCTACTTATTAATAGTGATAACTATTTAACGACAAAACTAAGTTTACGAGGGTTCCAACGCGCCCTGAACTAAGAAGATATATAAATATGTAGGATATTTAAATCCACAAAGACGCGCCCAACTCAGTCGAATCTCTTATGTTTCATTCGATTCGTATGGTGTTTGACAGAATGGGGCGCATCATCGTGGAGTGAAATATTTATCTTATCTTATACCTTTAAACGAGCAATTCTTGTGTATATATATATTTCTATATAATCTGGATCACGGAAACGGCTCGAACGATTTCATTTTCATGAAATTTAGTATACAGGGGGTTTTGGGGGCGATAAATCGATTTAGCTAGGATTTATTTTTAGAAAAAGTCGAATTTACCAAAAAAAGAAAAAATATGACTACTGCTGCCATCTATTGGCCACCGAGCGAAGCTCGATCACCCAGATATTAAATAAATAATAGGCTGTTGCAAGCGTCTTCATGTAGACCCTGTGTCGGATTAGGTACATAATCTTTGGCCTAACAAGAAGCGGCTGAGCCGATAGTGATGCAACTCACAGTGAGCGGCAGGAAGCTGAGCCCGACAATGAAGTTGGCCGTCCAGTTGACCGTCACGGCCACCGCCGACGCCGCCGGCCGCGCCGCCTGCGCGAACAGCTCTGTGGAAAAAAAAACATCAGTATTATTTAAAACCACGTGAATAGAGTTATGATTATTATGATTGTTTACTCGTTAAAATTAAATAAAATAATTATTACAAGTTATCATTTTTTTCTGTTTGCATATCAAAAGTAAATGTTCTTCTATTAAAACTCTAAAAGCATTGCACTCACCCGTGACAAGGAACCAGGGAATGGAGCCCGGGCCCACCGCGAACATCACCACGAACAGGATCACCAGCGCGATGCAGAGGTACGACACCCACGCGTGCGACGCCTGGAGACAGAAGTATGAGGCATTGCACTCACCCGTGACAAGGAACCAGGGAATGGAGCCCGGGCCCACCGCGAACATCACCACGAACAGGATCACCAGCGCGATGCAGAGGTACGACACCCACGCGTGCGACGCCTGGAGACAGAAGTATGAGGCATTGCACTCACCCGTGACAAGGAACCAGGGAATGGAGCCCGGGCCCACCGCGAACATCACCACGAACAGGATCACCAGCGCGATGCAGAGGTACGACACCCACGCGTGCGACGCCTGGAGACAGAAGTATGAGGCATTGCACTCACCCGTGACAAGGAACCAGGGAATGGAGCCCGGGCCCACCGCGAACATCACCACGAACAGGATCACCAGCGCGATGCAGAGGTACGACACCCACGCGTGCGACGCCTGGAGACAGAAGTATGAGGCATTGCACTCACCCGTGACAAGGAACCAGGGAATGGAGCCCGGGCCCACCGCGAACATCACCACGAACAGGATCACCAGCGCGATGCAGAGGTACGACACCCACGCGTGCGACGCCTGGAGACAGAAGTATGAGGCATTGCACTCACCCGTGACAAGGAACCAGGGAATGGAGCCCGGGCCCACCGCGAACATCACCACGAACAGGATCACCAGCGCGATGCAGAGGTACGACACCCACGCGTGCGACGCCTGGAGACAGAAGTATGAGGCATTGCACTCACCCGTGACAAGGAACCAGGGAATGGAGCCCGGGCCCACCGCGAACATCACCACGAACAGGATCACCAGCGCGATGCAGAGGTACGACACCCACGCGTGCGACGCCTGGAGACAGAAGTATGAGGCATTGCACTCACCCGTGACAAGGAACCAGGGAATGGAGCCCGGGCCCACCGCGAACATCACCACGAACAGGATCACCAGCGCGATGCAGAGGTACGACACCCACGCGTGCGACGCCTGGAGACAGAAGTATGAGGCATTGCACTCACCCGTGACAAGGAACCAGGGAATGGAGCCCGGGCCCACCGCGAACATCACCACGAACAGGATCACCAGCGCGATGCAGAGGTACGACACCCACGCGTGCGACGCCTGGAGACAGAAGTATGAGGCATTGCACTCACCCGTGACAAGGAACCAGGGAATGGAGCCCGGGCCCACCGCGAACATCACCACGAACAGGATCACCAGCGCGATGCAGAGGTACGACACCCACGCGTGCGACGCCTGGAGACAGAAGTATGAGGCATTGCACTCACCCGTGACAAGGAACCAGGGAATGGAGCCCGGGCCCACCGCGAACATCACCACGAACAGGATCACCAGCGCGATGCAGAGGTACGACACCCACGCGTGCGACGCCTGGAGACAGAAGTATGAGGCATTGCACTCACCCGTGACAAGGAACCAGGGAATGGAGCCCGGGCCCACCGCGAACATCACCACGAACAGGATCACCAGCGCGATGCAGAGGTACGACACCCACGCGTGCGACGCCTGGAGACAGAAGTATGAGGCATTGCACTCACCCGTGACAAGGAACCAGGGAATGGAGCCCGGGCCCACCGCGAACATCACCACGAACAGGATCACCAGCGCGATGCAGAGGTACGACACCCACGCGTGCGACGCCTGGAGACAGAAGTATGAGGCATTGCACTCACCCGTGACAAGGAACCAGGGAATGGAGCCCGGGCCCACCGCGAACATCACCACGAACAGGATCACCAGCGCGATGCAGAGGTACGACACCCACGCGTGCGACGCCTGGAGACAGAAGTATGAGGCATTGCACTCACCCGTGACAAGGAACCAGGGAATGGAGCCCGGGCCCACCGCGAACATCACCACGAACAGGATCACCAGCGCGATGCAGAGGTACGACACCCACGCGTGCGACGCCTGGAGACAGAAGTATGAGGCATTGCACTCACCCGTGACAAGGAACCAGGGAATGGAGCCCGGGCCCACCGCGAACATCACCACGAACAGGATCACCAGCGCGATGCAGAGGTACGACACCCACGCGTGCGACGCCTGGAGACAGAAGTATGAGGCATTGCACTCACCCGTGACAAGGAACCAGGGAATGGAGCCCGGGCCCACCGCGAACATCACCACGAACAGGATCACCAGCGCGATGCAGAGGTACGACACCCACGCGTGCGACGCCTGGAGACAGAAGTATGAGGCATTGCACTCACCCGTGACAAGGAACCAGGGAATGGAGCCCGGGCCCACCGCGAACATCACCACGAACAGGATCACCAGCGCGATGCAGAGGTACGACACCCACGCGTGCGACGCCTGGAGACAGAAGTATGAGGCATTGCACTCACCCGTGACAAGGAACCAGGGAATGGAGCCCGGGCCCACCGCGAACATCACCACGAACAGGATCACCAGCGCGATGCAGAGGTACGACACCCACGCGTGCGACGCCTGGAGACAGAAGTATGAGGCATTGCACTCACCCGTGACAAGGAACCAGGGAATGGAGCCCGGGCCCACCGCGAACATCACCACGAACAGGATCACCAGCGCGATGCAGAGGTACGACACCCACGCGTGCGACGCCTGGAGACAGAAGTATGAGGCATTGCACTCACCCGTGACAAGGAACCAGGGAATGGAGCCCGGGCCCACCGCGAACATCACCACGAACAGGATCACCAGCGCGATGCAGAGGTACGACACCCACGCGTGCGACGCCTGGAGACAGAAGTATGAGGCATTGCACTCACCCGTGACAAGGAACCAGGGAATGGAGCCCGGGCCCACCGCGAACATCACCACGAACAGGATCACCAGCGCGATGCAGAGGTACGACACCCACGCGTGCGACGCCTGGAGACAGAAGTATGAGGCATTGCACTCACCCGTGACAAGGAACCAGGGAATGGAGCCCGGGCCCACCGCGAACATCACCACGAACAGGATCACCAGCGCGATGCAGAGGTACGACACCCACGCGTGCGACGCCTGGAGACAGAAGTATGAGGCATTGCACTCACCCGTGACAAGGAACCAGGGAATGGAGCCCGGGCCCACCGCGAACATCACCACGAACAGGATCACCAGCGCGATGCAGAGGTACGACACCCACGCGTGCGACGCCTGGAGACAGAAGTATGAGGCATTGCACTCACCCGTGACAAGGAACCAGGGAATGGAGCCCGGGCCCACCGCGAACATCACCACGAACAGGATCACCAGCGCGATGCAGAGGTACGACACCCACGCGTGCGACGCCTGGAGACAGAAGTATGAGGCATTGCACTCACCCGTGACAAGGAACCAGGGAATGGAGCCCGGGCCCACCGCGAACATCACCACGAACAGGATCACCAGCGCGATGCAGAGGTACGACACCCACGCGTGCGACGCCTGGAGACAGAAGTATGAGGCATTGCACTCACCCGTGACAAGGAACCAGGGAATGGAGCCCGGGCCCACCGCGAACATCACCACGAACAGGATCACCAGCGCGATGCAGAGGTACGACACCCACGCGTGCGACGCCTGGAGACAGAAGTATGAGGCATTGCACTCACCCGTGACAAGGAACCAGGGAATGGAGCCCGGGCCCACCGCGAACATCACCACGAACAGGATCACCAGCGCGATGCAGAGGTACGACACCCACGCGTGCGACGCCTGGAGACAGAAGTATGAGGCATTGCACTCACCCGTGACAAGGAACCAGGGAATGGAGCCCGGGCCCACCGCGAACATCACCACGAACAGGATCACCAGCGCGATGCAGAGGTACGACACCCACGCGTGCGACGCCTGGAGACAGAAGTATGAGGCATTGCACTCACCCGTGACAAGGAACCAGGGAATGGAGCCCGGGCCCACCGCGAACATCACCACGAACAGGATCACCAGCGCGATGCAGAGGTACGACACCCACGCGTGCGACGCCTGGAGACAGAAGTATGAGGCATTGCACTCACCCGTGACAAGGAACCAGGGAATGGAGCCCGGGCCCACCGCGAACATCACCACGAACAGGATCACCAGCGCGATGCAGAGGTACGACACCCACGCGTGCGACGCCTGGAGACAGAAGTATGAGGCATTGCACTCACCCGTGACAAGGAACCAGGGAATGGAGCCCGGGCCCACCGCGAACATCACCACGAACAGGATCACCAGCGCGATGCAGAGGTACGACACCCACGCGTGCGACGCCTGGAGACAGAAGTATGAGGCATTGCACTCACCCGTGACAAGGAACCAGGGAATGGAGCCCGGGCCCACCGCGAACATCACCACCAACAGGATCACCAGCGCGATGCAGAGGTACGACACCCACGCGTGCGACGCCTGGAGACAGAAGTATGAGGCATTGCACTCACCCGTGACAAGGAACCAGGGAATGGAGCCCGGGCCCACCGCGAACATCACCACGAACAGGATCACCAGCGCGATGCAGAGGTACGACACCCACGCGTGCGACGCCTGGAGACAGAAGTATGAGGCATTGCACTCACCCGTGACAAGGAACCAGGGAATGGAGCCCGGGCCCACCGCGAACATCACCACGAACAGGATCACCAGCGCGATGCAGAGGTACGACACCCACGCGTGCGACGCCTGGAGACAGAAGTATGAGGCATTGCACTCACCCGTGACAAGGAACCAGGGAATGGAGCCCGGGCCCACCGCGAACATCACCACGAACAGGATCACCAGCGCGATGCAGAGGTACGACACCCACGCGTGCGACGCCTGGAGACAGAAGTATGAGGCATTGCACTCACCCGTGACAAGGAACCAGGGAATGGAGCCCGGGCCCACCGCGAACATCACCACGAACAGGATCACCAGCGCGATGCAGAGGTACGACACCCACGCGTGCGACGCCTGGAGACAGAAGTATGAGGCATTGCACTCACCCGTGACAAGGAACCAGGGAATGGAGCCCGGGCCCACCGCGAACATCACCACGAACAGGATCACCAGCGCGATGCAGAGGTACGACACCCACGCGTGCGACGCCTGGAGACAGAAGTATGAGGCATTGCACTCACCCGTGACAAGGAACCAGGGAATGGAGCCCGGGCCCACCGCGAACATCACCACGAACAGGATCACCAGCGCGATGCAGAGGTACGACACCCACGCGTGCGACGCCTGGAGACAGAAGTATGAGGCATTGCACTCACCCGTGACAAGGAACCAGGGAATGGAGCCCGGGCCCACCGCGAACATCACCACGAACAGGATCACCAGCGCGATGCAGAGGTACGACACCCACGCGTGCGACGCCTGGAGACAGAAGTATGAGGCATTGCACTCACCCGTGACAAGGAACCAGGGAATGGAGCCCGGGCCCACCGCGAACATCACCACGAACAGGATCACCAGCGCGATGCAGAGGTACGACACCCACGCGTGCGACGCCTGGAGACAGAAGTATGAGGCATTGCACTCACCCGTGACAAGGAACCAGGGAATGGAGCCCGGGCCCACCGCGAACATCACCACGAACAGGATCACCAGCGCGATGCAGAGGTACGACACCCACGCGTGCGACGCCTGGAGACAGAAGTATGAGGCATTGCACTCACCCGTGACAAGGAACCAGGGAATGGAGCCCGGGCCCACCGCGAACATCACCACGAACAGGATCACCAGCGCGATGCAGAGGTACGACACCCACGCGTGCGACGCCTGGAGACAGAAGTATGAGGCATTGCACTCACCCGTGACAAGGAACCAGGGAATGGAGCCCGGGCCCACCGCGAACATCACCACGAACAGGATCACCAGCGCGATGCAGAGGTACGACACCCACGCGTGCGACGCCTGGAGACAGAAGTATGAGGCATTGCACTCACCCGTGACAAGGAACCAGGGAATGGAGCCCGGGCCCACCGCGAACATCACCACGAACAGGATCACCAGCGCGATGCAGAGGTACGACACCCACGCGTGCGACGCCTGGAGACAGAAGTATGAGGCATTGCACTCACCCGTGACAAGGAACCAGGGAATGGAGCCCGGGCCCACCGCGAACATCACCACGAACAGGATCACCAGCGCGATGCAGAGGTACGACACCCACGCGTGCGACGCCTGGAGACAGAAGTATGAGGCATTGCACTCACCCGTGACAAGGAACCAGGGAATGGAGCCCGGGCCCACCGCGAACATCACCACGAACAGGATCACCAGCGCGATGCAGAGGTACGACACCCACGCGTGCGACGCCTGGAGACAGAAGTATGAGGCATTGCACTCACCCGTGACAAGGAACCAGGGAATGGAGCCCGGGCCCACCGCGAACATCACCACGAACAGGATCACCAGCGCGATGCAGAGGTACGACACCCACGCGTGCGACGCCTGGAGACAGAAGTATGAGGCATTGCACTCACCCGTGACAAGGAACCAGGGAATGGAGCCCGGGCCCACCGCGAACATCACCACGAACAGGATCACCAGCGCGATGCAGAGGTACGACACCCACGCGTGCGACGCCTGGAGACAGAAGTATGAGGCATTGCACTCACCCGTGACAAGGAACCAGGGAATGGAGCCCGGGCCCACCGCGAACATCACCACGAACAGGATCACCAGCGCGATGCAGAGGTACGACACCCACGCGTGCGACGCCTGGAGACAGAAGTATGAGGCATTGCACTCACCCGTGACAAGGAACCAGGGAATGGAGCCCGGGCCCACCGCGAACATCACCACGAACAGGATCACCAGCGCGATGCAGAGGTACGACACCCACGCGTGCGACGCCTGGAGACAGAAGTATGAGGCATTGCACTCACCCGTGACAAGGAACCAGGGAATGGAGCCCGGGCCCACCGCGAACATCACCACGAACAGGATCACCAGCGCGATGCAGAGGTACGACACCCACGCGTGCGACGCCTGGAGACAGAAGTATGAGGCATTGCACTCACCCGTGACAAGGAACCAGGGAATGGAGCCCGGGCCCACCGCGAACATCACCACGAACAGGATCACCAGCGCGATGCAGAGGTACGACACCCACGCGTGCGACGCCTGGAGACAGAAGTATGAGGCATTGCACTCACCCGTGACAAGGAACCAGGGAATGGAGCCCGGGCCCACCGCGAACATCACCACGAACAGGATCACCAGCGCGATGCAGAGGTACGACACCCACGCGTGCGACGCCTGGAGACAGAAGTATGAGGCATTGCACTCACCCGTGACAAGGAACCAGGGAATGGAGCCCGGGCCCACCGCGAACATCACCACGAACAGGATCACCAGCGCGATGCAGAGGTACGACACCCACGCGTGCGACGCCTGGAGACAGAAGTATGAGGCATTGCACTCACCCGTGACAAGGAACCAGGGAATGGAGCCCGGGCCCACCGCGAACATCACCACGAACAGGATCACCAGCGCGATGCAGAGGTACGACACCCACGCGTGCGACGCCTGGAGACAGAAGTATGAGGCATTGCACTCACCCGTGACAAGGAACCAGGGAATGGAGCCCGGGCCCACCGCGAACATCACCACGAACAGGATCACCAGCGCGATGCAGAGGTACGACACCCACGCGTGCGACGCCTGGAGACAGAAGTATGAGGCATTGCACTCACCCGTGACAAGGAACCAGGGAATGGAGCCCGGGCCCACCGCGAACATCACCACGAACAGGATCACCAGCGCGATGCAGAGGTACGACACCCACGCGTGCGACGCCTGGAGACAGAAGTTATAGTGGTTAAAGTGATATGAATACTGTGGTATTACTTGTAGTTACCCTAAAGAGCACTAAGCGCAGTAAGTTGTATTCATCATGGAAGTAAATGTGTACTCACCAGTCACCACTATATGTAGCAAGTTGTACTCACCACGTACAAGTTGGCCACGCACAGCCCTATCGAGCACACCGTCATGCCGGCGAACCCGGCCAGCAGCAGCGTCTTCCGCCCCGCCACCTCCACCAGCAGCAGCGACACTAGCGTCATCACCACGTCCATGGCGCCCATGTTTGTACTCACCACGTACAAGTTGGCCACGCACAGCCCTATCGAGCACACCGTCATGCCGGCGAACCCGGCCAGCAGCAGCGTCGTCCGCCCCGCCACCTCCACCAGCAGCAGCGACACTAGCGTCATCACCACGTCCATGGCGCCCATGTTTGTACTCACCACGTACAAGTTGGCCACGCACAGCCCTATCGAGCACACCGTCATGCCGGCGAACCCGGCCAGCAGCAGCGTCTTCCGCCCCGCCACCTCCACCAGCAGCAGCGACACCAGCGTCATCACCACGTCCATGGCGCCCATGTTTGTACTCACCACGTACAAGTTGGCCACGCACAGCCCTATCGAGCACACCGTCATGCCGGCGAACCCGGCCAGCAGCAGCGTCTTCCGCCCCGCCACCTCCACTAGCAGCAGCGACACCAGTGTCATTACCACGTTCATGGCGCCCATGCCTGCAACACATCACCATCATCACCCTTAAGAACTAATGCACAACCTTAATAACATAAGGTGGCCCAGCAACATAAATTGCCCTAAAGTGGCCCACCTTAAAACAACCCTAAAAAGTGGTGTGGTTTTCTTACCTAACGTGACATATACTGGCTCTGACTCTCGCTCAATTTAGCCGACTTGAATATTTCGGTGGAGAAGAATATGACGGCGTTGATCCCGGACAGCTGCTGCGCCAGCATCACCATCATCGCGATCAGAAGCAGCTTTCGCAGCGGACGGTTGCTGAACAGCTCTCGAAGGTTCACTTATATGCTGACTTTGTTCGTACAACATACAAAGTCAGCCTCTTAACCCACTAATGAGACCAAGAATTGGCCTAACAATTTAAAATACCACATTCTAACCAACTAAAAGTGGTCCAGCATCATAAAATAAAATAAATAGGCCTAAATTGGCAAAATTACTTAAAACAACCTTAAAAAGCAGAACATAGTCTCACCTAACGTGGCGTACTGGCTCTGACTCTCGCTTAATTTAGCCGACTTGAAGATGTCGGTGGAGAAGAATATGACGGCGTTGATCCCGGACAGCTGCTGCGCCAGCATCACCATCATCGCGATCAGCAGCGGCTGTCGCAGCGAACGGTTGCTGAACAGCTTTCGGAGGTTCACTTTTTTGCTGACTTTGTTAGTGCAACATACAAAGTCAGACTCTAAACCCACTAACGAGACCAAGAGTTGGCCTATACGATTTATAATACCACAACCTAAGTAACTAAAACAGGCCTAGCAACATAAATTGGCCTAAAGTGGCAAAATTACTTAAAACAACCTTAAAAAGCAGAAGATAGTATCACTTAAGGTCGCGTACTGGCTCTGACTCTCGCTCAATTAAGCCGACTTGAAGATGTCGGTGGAGAAGAATATGACGGCGTTGATCCCGGACAGCTGCTGCGCCAGCATCACCATCATCGCGATCAGCAGCGGCTGTCGCAGCAAACGGTTGCTGAACAGCTCTCGGAAGGTCACTTTTTTGCTTACTTTGTTAGTGCAACATACAAAGTCAACCTCTTAACCCACTAATGAGACCAAGAATTGGCCTAACAATTTATAATACCACAACCTAAGTAACTAAAACAGGCCCAGCAACATAAATTGGCCTTAAGTGGCAAAATTACTTAAAACAACCTTAAAAAGCAGAAGATAGTATCACCTAAGGTCGCGTACTGGCTCTGACTCTCGCTCAATTTATCCGACTTGAAGATGTCGGTGGAGAAGAATATGACGGCGTTGATCCCGGACAGCTGCTGCGCCAGCATCACCATCATCGCGATCAGCAGCGGCTGTCGCAGCAAACGGTTGCTGAACAGCTCTCGGAAGGTCACTTTTTTGCTTACTTTGTTAGTGCAACATACAAAGTCAACCTCTTAACCCACTAATGAGACCAAGAATTGGCCTAACAATTTATAATACCACAACCTAAGTAACTAAAACAGGCCCAGCAACATAAATTGGCCTAAAGTGGCAAAATTACTTAAAACAACCTTAAAAAGCAGAAGATAGTATCACCTAAGGTCGCGTACTGGCTCTGACTCTCGCTTAATTTAGCCGACTTGAAGATGTCGGTGGAGAAGAATATGACGGCGTTTATCCCGGACAGCTGCTGCGCCAGCATCACCATCATCGCGATCAGCAGCGGCTGTCGCAGCGAACGGTTGCTGAACAGCTCTCGGAAGGTCACTTTTTTGCTAACTTTGTTAGTGCAACATACAAAGTCAGCCTCTTAACCCACTAATGAGACCAAGAATTGGCCTAACAATTTATAATACCACAACCTAAGTAACTAAAACAGGCCCAGCAACATAAATTGGCCTAAAGTGGCAAAATTACTTAAAACAACCTTAAAAAGTAGAAGATAGTCTCACCTAAGGTCGCGTACTGGCTCTGACTCTCGCTCAATTTAGCCGACTTGAAGATGTCGGTGGAGAAGAATATGACGGCGTTGATCCCGGACAGCTGCTGCGCCAGCATCACCATCATCGCGATCAGCAGCGGCTGTCGCAGCGAACGGTTGCTGAACAGCTCTCGGAAGGTCACTTTTTTGCTAACTTTGTTAGTGCAACATACAAAGTCAGCCTCTTAACCCACTAATGAGACCAAGAATTGGCCTAACAATTTATAATACCACAACCTAAGTAACTAAAACAGGCCCAGCAACATAAATTGGCCTAAAGTGGCAAAATTACTTAAAACAACCTTAAAAAGTAGAAGATAGTCTCACCTAAGGTCGCGTACTGGCTCTGACTCTCGCTCAATTTAGCCGACTTGAAGATGTCGGTGGAGAAGAATATGACGGCGTTGATCCCGGACAGCTGCTGCGCCAGCATCACCATCATCGCGATCAGCAGCGGCTGTCGCAGCGAACGGTTGCTGAACAGCTCTCGGAGGTTCACTTTCCTGCTGACTTTGTTTTTCTCTGCTTCCTGAGAATAGAAAAGTATTTCGTGAATTTTGGGAATTCCACTTTCTTGATTGAAATTGGTCTATGTTTGGACGTTTACAATGTGTAATTGTATGTGATTACATATTTTATTAACCTTTATATGGCCATGTTTTTAAGTGGGTAAATTGTATAGAGTTGATTTGACACATTAAAGTTCATAATAACCATGAAAATTGGTGAGAAAGTTATTTATAATCAAGATCGGTGAAGACTGGAGAAGCAGGTGCATAACAAAAGTTACGTAAGGTTGCCTAAGATTAGTCAAAGTCATGGCTAATATTTATATCTCAATTATAGTGAATTTTTGAAGTAGTCACCTGATGCATTTCTTCCATTTCCCCGTGGACGGCGACATCTCCTCGAAGCCAGTTCAGAGCTGGAGCAAAATACTCGGTTAGTTCCATATTTTACATAGTAACGTTCAATGTATGTCAAATGAGCTCAGAGACTTTTTGCGAGTCTGAAGTGGCCTAAAGTCCTAAACGCATACAAAGTGGCCCAAAAATGGGACTGAAGAACATCATTGAATTACAAGAACTGTGCAGTTATGGCTTTAATCAATGAAAAATTATGCTCTCTCTCGCTCTGCCAGAGGATCATTTGCACAGAAGGATCAGGGCACAGCGGCAGCGTGCAGCACGCTGACCGTCAGCTGCCACGGCCAGCCCGCGCCGAGCCCAGGCGCAGCACTTGCACAGCGGGACCGTCACGTTACAGCTACCTCTCTGCGCGTGCAGCTCCGCGCCTCTGTTGAAGCAGCAAGTACTTGGGCGACTCGGGGCACAGCGGCAACGTGCAGCACTGCAGCACGGCGGGCAGCACGCTGACCGTCAGCTGCCACGGCCAGCCCGCGCCGAGCCCAGGCGCAGCACTTGCACAGCGGGACCGTCACGTTACAGCTACCTCTCTGCGCGTGCAGCTCCGCGCCTCTGTTGAAGCAGCAAGTACTTGGGCGACTCGGGGCACAGCGGCAACGTGCAGCACTGCAGCACGGCGGGCAGCACGCTGACCGTCAGCTGCCACGGCCAGCCCGCGCCGAGCCCAGGCGCAGCACTTGCACAGCGGGACCGTCACGTTACAGCTACCTCTCTGCGCGTGCAGCTCCGCGCCTCTGTTGAAGCAGCAAGTACTTGGGCGACTCGGGGCACAGCGGCAACGTGCAGCACTGCAGCACGGCGGGCAGCACGCTGACCGTCAGCAGCCACGGCCAGCCCGCGCCGAGCCCAGGCGCAGCACTTGCACAGCAGGACCGTCACGTTACAGCTACCTCTCTGCGCGTGCAGCTCCGCGCCTCTGTTGAGCAGCAAGTACTTGGGCGACTCGGGGCACAGCGGCAGCGTGCAGCACTGCAGCACGGCGGGCAGCACGCTGACCGTCAGCAGCCACGGCCAGCCCGCGCCGAGCCCAGGCGCAGCACTTGCACAGCAGGACCGTCACGTTACAGCTACCTCTCTGCGCGTGCAGCTCCGCGCCTCTGTTGAGCAGCAAGTATTTGGGCGACTCGGGGCACAGCGGCAGCGTGCAGCACTGCAGCACGGCGGGCAGCACGCTGACCGTCAGCAGCCACGGCCAGCCTGTGCTGGTGCCTAGCACCGATCCCAGGCCCAGCACTTGCGACAGCAGGATCGTCATGGTGATCACTAGCTGGTACACCGTACCGATCTAAAAGAACATGAATAACGAAAAGTGAAACCTTGAAACAATTTTGTATGATCGGTAGGCCGTTTGTTCTTCGGACCAGTAACCAGAATGTCACAGACAATGAGATTATTTCTGGTTGAAATCTACTGTGCTATTCTGCATGCAAAAAAACTAGAATCGACGAGGATCTTGGGCGTGGGGTGATTGGTGAACCGTTCAGGCAATGATGGGTTAAAGGTTGCGTTAGTCAAGTCACGTAAGCGTGGATTGGTTTATGCTTGCATCGGTTGATTCACATAAGTGCTGATTGGTTAAAGCTTTAATCGGTCGAGTCACGTAAGCGCTGATTGGTTAACTCTTGCATCGGTAGGTCCGCGTAAGCGATGATTGGTCATGTTTGCCCTGCATCCTAGTGCCGGTTGCGGTGGACAAACGGCTTTCGATTTGTAAGGGTGCCAACCGGTGCGTTCTGCCGCTCCTCACCTATGGTGGAGCTGCAAAGTCCTGGAGTGGAGACCGCGTACGGTGAAGCGTAGTGTGGGGCGACCTCCAGCTCGCTTGACCGACGATATAAAGCGGGTGGCGGCTGTATGAGGAAGGCTGAGGACAAGGGGTGGTGGCGCGCGCTTGGGAAGGCCTATGTTCAGCAGTGGACGTCCGTTAGCAGAGATGATGAAGATGATGACTATATTCTGGTATGTACCGATCCTCGTATGGAGACAGGCGATATCTCGGACAGGTAGAGCGGCGCCAGGCCGGCGTTCAGGCCGTTGTTGATGCCAATCACCAGCCTGGAAGCATAAGCAGAAGGGTTTCACTAGTGTTATAGTTGAATCCTCCTTGACGTATTCGTCAATGGCCGACCTGGCTAAAGAAGGATAACCAAAGGTGGTATCAAGTTTTATCTTGAACCGAAACCAGAACTATCAAAAATAATAATATTTTTAGGAGTTAATGTGGATACCGTTGTCTATAAAAAATAAATTGGGTTTAAATCAGCTTGGTACCTTATTACCCTTTGGACGTGTGACCGATAAAATGGCTGGCGAAACCAAAATATTTTATCTTATAAATCCTGTTGGATGGCGCACAATACCAGCTGTATTGTGCGCCACCCTGAACAGCTTGGCTTGGGTTGGCATTAAGGTCTTCAAGACGACATCTTCAACTAATAAAGAAAAATTTTTGGAAAGCCCAATTGTACTAAACTGAACCACTGGGCTGATGAACGTTGCGTTCTTTTAATTTTATTTGTTGATTACCTCCCAAGTATGAGCATTTCCGCTGAGTTCGCCATTTTGGAGCATCCTTCCAACGCCGCCGCCACAAACACGAGCACGTTGTTTAGAAGGAGACCGCCTTTTCTGCCGAATCTGGAAGAACGAATAAAATTGATGGCGATTGCATAAAAACACTCGGTACTATTTAAACTGTGGTAGAAACAAAGTTTTTGAAGAACACCTAAAATAAAACACATTTTCAACCGACTTCAAAAAAGGAGGAGATTCTCAATTCGTCGGAATCTTTTTTAGGGTTCCATACCAATTTGGTAAAAATGGAACCCTTATGGTGAGACTTTCTCCGTCCGTCCGTCCGTCCGCCGTCCGTCACACTCGATTATTTCAGTAACTATCAAAGCTATCGACTTGAAATTTGGAATAGTTTTAGGTAAAAGTGACCCAATGCCATTACAATCATAAAATATTGAAAATTTTTTTAATTTTCATTTAAAAAGGGGGGAAAACCGGGACTTCAAATTTTCAAAATGAGATAACTATATTGAGTGGGGTATCATATAAAAGGGCTCATACTTGTGTATTCTAAAACCGATTTTTATTTATTTTTATGCCTGATACTTTTCGATTTATTGGGCAAATTGTCGAAAAAAATACCGTTCCCCCCTATCTCCGAAGTTTACCAATCGAAAAATCTGAAATAATTATGATCAATAGAAGTAAACGTATATTTTACAGGAAAAATAAAATCAACTCTCTAACTATTATACTTTTTTTGATAATATCAATAAACCGGCAAAAACAAAGTTATGTTTACGGAGGCGTGGCCAGGCGCTATTGCGAACTGAATTTCACTTTGTGTCAGCGCTAGAGTCGCTATTGCGGAGTGAGCCTTCTTTACCGTTAGGTTACGTATTCCGTGGCCGCGTCTAGTTTCTAGTGGCGGCGTATCATCATGTATCACGACTTATCACGTCACCTGTCAGCTATCACGCCCGTGATGACGCCGCCTATCATACCCCCCACGCAGTAGATGGAGACGGCTAAAAACCATACGGTGGTCACTTTGGAGTCATCCTTCGGAGTGAGGGTCAAGTTTGTGCCGCTCAGAGTAGAAAAACGACATTTTACCTAATTACTAAAAAACTAAGCCACTTATAAAAAAATACGTTTTTGGGAGTTTTTGGATATTATCATTACCGATACATTAAAACAAAAATAACAATTATATTCACTGTAGTTTCCGGTAAAAATTAGAAAATCGGAGATTTTAGAGAACTTTCTATCAAGGCGGCGTTTGTGGATAAGTATCATCACGTATCACGATCTGTCACGTCACCTGTCAGCTATCACGCCTGTGATGACGCCACCTATCATACCCCCCACGCAGTAGATGGAGACGGCTATGGACCATACGGTGGTCACTTTGGGGTCGTCCTTCGGCTGAGGGTCAAGTTTGTGCCGCTCAGAGCAGAAAAACGACATTTTTCCTAATTACTAAAAAACTAAGCCACTTATAAAAAAATCGTTTCTGGGCGTTTTTGGATATTATCATTACCGACACACTAAAACAAAAATTACAATTATGTTCACTGTAGTTTCCGGTAAAAATTAGAAAATTGGAGATTTTAGAGAACTTTCTATCGAGGCGGCGTTAGTGGATAAGTATCATCACGTATCTGTCACGTCACCTGTCAGCTATCACGCCCGTGATGACGCCGCCTATCATACCCCCCACGCAGTAGATGGAGACGGCTATGGACCATACGGTGGTCACTTTGGGGTCGTCCTTCGGCGTGAGGGTCAAGTTCGTCCCGCTCAGAGCTTCTTTCTGCAGCCATTCTGACATTACCTGAAAAAAATAGTGGCTTTGTGAAACCGCGATGGAAGTAAGTAGTTATAACAGCGCCATCTTTTGACGCAACAGTTTATTACTTGATAGCAAGTCGTGGTCACAGATCACTTTAATTAAACACAGGAGATTTGGCACTAATTTTAGGCACAAAAGGCGGCCTTATCGCTTAGCAGCGATCTCTGCCAGATAGATATCAGATAGTTATCAGGATAGATAGATAGATTTTATTGAAAATTCTGAAAACCCTGAGATTTCACGAGATTGCTAAAGTCAGCAGCAATCCTGCTGTGCTATTCTATAAAATGAAATAGCTGCCAGACAGCTGCCAACCTGATTATGGCATGCAAAATTGTACTCTATTAAAACTGACAAACTCATAGATGCAGAGATGTACGCTCGCCGCTGTTTTGCAGAATAGCACGGCTGAGAAGAATCGAAAAATCCTGAGAATAAGTGTTATATTGAGTACCTATTGATTCATAACTCACGTGATATATGAAGCTTGTAGATAAGTCGATCGTGAGTTTTCCAAGCGATAAACAACATTCGGATTTCAGATGCGTTGAAATACATAATATCCTATACCTTTAGACGAGCAATTCTTGTATATATATATATTTCTATAGGTATAATCTGGATCTCGGAAACGGCTCGAACGATTTTCATGAAATTTAGTATACAGGGGGGTTTTGGGGGCGATAAATCAATCTAGCTAGGATTTATTTTTAGAAAATGTCGAATTTTCCACAAAAAAATAAATATATGACTCCTGCTGCCATCTATTGGCCAGTAGTTAAACTACCAAGCGAAGCTCGATCACCCAGATATTAATAATATAATCGTCATTTTTAGTTTATTTATTGTGTGATGACTCACCGCCTGCGGTGCATTGATGACTCCAGTGTTGTACCCGTGCTGGAACGCAGACCAGCACCCGCCGGATATGATCGCGAACGCCAGCCGCAGGTTCATTCCCTGGGGGGGAAAAGGGGAGTCAGTGAGGCAAACATTAAAGGTCTAGGATGGAGCGCGCTTGCCTAGACAATGCCTATTCACTCTTCTCTTGAAGGCACCCGGGGTGTACTTGGCTGGGAACACAGAAGCTGGAAGGGTGTTCCACACCTTAGCGGTACGTATCAGAAGCGTGGAAGAAAATCGTTTCGTTCAAGCTTGCTGGACATCAACCACATAAGGATGCCACTTCTCCCGGCGTCTTGCGGTCTTCCTTAAAACATTCCTTCGTTTCAAATAATACCATGTGAAAAACTTTCACTATCATCAGCCAATTCTGATTTATCACTTACCATCAGGTGAGATCGCAGTCAAGTATGTACTAACAGAATGTGGAATGTTTTGTATATTAATACAATATAAGGTCAATATTATAAATACGAGTATAACAAAAACGACCTCACTTCACTACCGAAGGTCGCAGAAAGTTGCATTTTGATCATCGATATACCTAATTGGTATATCGATGATTTTGATTTTAACAATCGAGCTACAAGCGTATTGTAATTAAGAATTACAAAACAATAAACTGGCTGGCAGTGCAATAAGCAGTGAAAGCTCAGTGGTTCTGACCTCTGCCTTTCATAAGGAGGTCGCGGGTTCGAGTCCTGGGCTTCCGTCCTCTGACTTTTCCGAGTTATGTGCGTTTTTAGGAAACTAAATATCACTTGCTTAGCGGTGAAGGAAAACATCGTGAGGAAACCTGCATGCCTGAGAGTTCACAAAAGTGTTCTCGAAGGTGTGTGAAGCCCGCCAACCCGCACTTGGCCAGCGTGGTGGGCTATGGTCAAACCACTCTCAGTCTGAGAGGAGACCCGTGCCCAGCAGTGGGACATAAAAAGGGGTTAAGCTTGAGATTGAAACTGGCTGGCACTGCAGACGTCGTTCTGCCCGTTCCGACAAGTGCTTTATTAGTATGACTAGTTAGAATTTCTATGATTTTGAACTAACTCATATGATTAACTTTAATATAATTATGAACAACAGGTACAATAATGTTATTAGAACAATTCGCTACATATTATCAAGTATTTTATTATTGAAGTTACCTGTCTGCTTCTTTGCCGCAGAAACAATAATGCAATGCAACAACTGTAAAAGATCCATAAAGTCTCACATAATAATTAAGGCAAGTGCGAGTTGAGCTCGCGCACTGAGGGTTCCGTACTATCAAAACCCATTTTCACTAAACACCCATACTTACCCACCAAATTGCAAAACGAGCCATCACTTTTGTTGTATGGGAGCCCCATTAAAATTTATTTAATTTTATTCTGTAGTAGTTATTGTTATAAGTAACTTATAGCGGCAACAGAAATACATCATCAGTGAAAATTTCAAGTGTATAAGTAACCATCACATTTCTAGAGACACACAACCTGGTGAAAGACGGACAGTGAAGTCTGGTCCCGTTTTTTATTTACCCTTTGGGTACGGACCCCTATAAATAGGTCGAGACCAATTAACCTTGATTTAGATGTGTCAAATTGTGCGTATAAAAATAGTTTTTTTAGTAGTTCCGGAATAAAGTGGATTTCTTGAAATGCCATAAACGGTGACACCAACATATCTAGCGGTCAAAGTCAAGCTACCAAAGCTAGTTGTGTGTAGGTTGACCATTACTTTAGAAGGACAATCCTGAACCAAAAGTCCTGAAACGTTTGCGAGAAATACTCACTAACCCTTTCTAATATTATAAATGCGAACGTAAGTATGTCTGTCACGCTTTAACGCATAAACTACTGAACCTATCTTCATGAAATTAGGTAGGTACATATTAGGTATATTAAACTAAAGCTTGGGATTTCGTAAAATCTGAAACTTGCTATAAAAACTTATGCGTGGTTATAGAAATAAGTATCTATGCCTAAGTACCTAATACTTAAGGGAGATGGGTACCATCCGGTCGCGAAAATTCAAATTTTATTTAGTTTTTCGTTCATAGTGGGCTAATTATACATCGAAGGCTAATGGCAATGAGTTTTGCGGGCACAACATTTACGCATCTACATGTTTTTAATAAAAACTCTGCTCAACAATACTCACTTACTTTATATTGGTTCCCGATAGATCGAAATCTGAGAAACGGCAAAAAATTATCTTTCGGGAACCAATATGAGATGAGTGGGAATTTTCGAGCAAAGTTTCTATTAAAAACATGTAGACATGTAGATGCATATAAAGTAGGCCCGCAAAATGCATTGCCATAAATGTACAAAGCGTAGTTAGTCTAATATTTGCGAAAAACTAAATCAAATTTGAATTTCGCGGGCAGGTAGGGCCGGAACACCTTAAGTAAGTGTAGTATATAAGTACGTAATAAAATATGCATGATGGAGTTCCCTAAAGTAACACGTCTACATCCTTAACATAGTAATTTTCAGCTAAAGTAATCATTCATAAATCTAGTCTTATCTAGTTTTTCTAGACAAGTAAGTAAACATAACCATATGATAATTATAACTTTTTTGCCACTACGTATGTTTTCGTAGGCAGTTTGGGTAAATTTTATATCTCATAATATCTCAATCGCTACTCCAGTTCGACAAAGCTCTCTTGGCACTTGAATGACATTGACAAGAGGGCGTTGTTATTGGGGCCACTTATGTTATTCTACGTTTTAGTATCCCTATACCTTTAAACGAGCAATTCTTGTATATATATATTTCTATATAATCTGGATCTCGGAAACGGCTCGAACGATTTTCATGAAATTTAGTATACAGGGGGGTTTGGGGGCGATAAATCGATCTAGCTAGGATTCATTTTTAGAAAATGTTGAATTTACCAAAAAAATAAAAATATGACTACTGCTGCCATCTATTGGCCACCGAGCGAAGCTCGGTCACCCAGATATTTTGATGTTGTAGCGACAACAGAAATTCATTATCAGCTGTTACCTAAAATCTTATCCTGTAGGTAATATTTATTTATTAGTATTTTATTATAGGTATTATGTATTTATGTAGTTATGTATGTTTGTATATATTATGTATATAATTCTCATTGTAGATATATATTTATACTTATATATGTATATAGGTAATCTTAATATATATAAATCTCGTGTCACAATGTTTGTCCTCAATGGACTCCTAAACCACTTAACCGATTATAATAAAATTCGCACACCATGTGCAGTTCGATCCAACTTGAGAGATAGGATAGTTTAAATCTCAATTTATCTATTTTTTTTATTACCCCTAAGGGCAAAACGACGTTTGCCAGGTCAGCTAGTAGTTATATATATTATTATGTTCATAATTAATTTTATATTTATGCTAAGTTTTCTTTTAATTTTTTTTATTGTACCACCTGCCTCATAATTTCCAATAACCTAGTTAATATAACCTAGTTAAATAACAGTTGCCTGGAAGAGATCGCTATGTAGCGATAAGGCCGCCATGTTGTACATTTGTTTTTCTGATTATTGTATTTGTTTTTTCTTTCTTCTTGTAATGGTGTACAATAAAGCATTTTCTATCTATCTATCTATCTAAGTGGTGACAGACGGACGGACGGATAGCGAAGTCTTAGTAATAGGGTCCGTTTTTACCCTTTGAGTACGGAACCCTAAAAAGGAAAGCGCTATTTATAAAAACTATACTCGCCGCAATGTATCGCTGCCCGCAGAATCATAAAATGAATTAACAGCACCACTACATATTTTCATAATAAACAATGAACTACTTACGATGTCTCCATTCATTAAAAATACCAAATCATTTGTAATTCGTGCATATTTCGATCATGTTGTGGTGTTATTCGGATTCATATAGTAATAATCTATGCTCCTGGCCATATTTGGTTCGGAAATACTTCCTTAAAACGAAATAATAATCAATTTTGATCAAAATTTTCATAGCTTTGGTCGAGTTCCGTAATACCAATAATAGGCTATTTGACTAAATTTTGAAAATGATTTTAAAGAATTTATTACTACCTATTAAGCACATTACATTGATATTTCGCGGAAATTTAATGTAATTCCCTTTAAAAACCACTTTTAAAATTTCAATTTTCAAAACCGCGCCAAAAACGCCAATTTTGTAATGGCGCTTGTCATCTGACTCGTGACGTCACACATTGTCAAACGCATATAAACAGACTACAGTACCGTACAGTTTAGTTGAATTTCTTCGCTTTTCTTTAAATTTAAAAGAAATTAATATATTTTAACAGAAAGAATGGTGTACAAATGCTGTGTAGTACCATTATGTACAAATACCTCCATAAATTGCCCTCAAAAAGTGTTTGTGTCTGTACCATGATAAACCGAACTCCCATGAACTTCCTGAGTATTTGTCAACATAAACTAAAAAAAACCGGCCAAGTGCGAGTCGGACTCGCGCACCGAGGGTTCCATACCATAAAGAAGTAAAACATTGAAAGAATCACTTTTGTTTATGAATTTACGAGTATAATTCACATGTAGGTACTTTTGTTGGCAAACCGCAAACGTAACTTTGGTTTTGGCGGATTATTGTTATTATCAGTTATTTCAAGTCGATAGCTTTGATGGTTACTGAAATAATCGCGTGTGACAGACGGACGGACGGACGGACGGACGGACGGACGGACGGACGGAGAAAGTCTCACCATAAGGGTTCCATTTTTACCAAATTGGTATGGAACCCTAATGAGATAATGATTAATGATTAATGATTATAATAAATAAAGGAAGGACTAATATGTTCGACGCGGTAGGTACTTACATTGCTGTTTTTATGTTTTTCAGTTCCGCGCCATAATAATCAGCATTATTCTTAAAGTAAAGTGCAACCATAAAAGCATCTACCTTAGGTAGGTTGCTATTATCAGCTCGCACAAAATTTGATTCCATTCTTCGATTTGAAATACTTAATTATTTATTTCCTTAGTATGTTTAGTTATAAAGTTAACCAGAAAATTACTGTTTAAATAGCTAAAAGATAAAATAAAACGCCCGCCAAACAAAACACTCAGAAAAATCAGTACAAAAAGCTGTTGTTTTCCCGCAAATTTTCGAGTGTGACGTCACCAGAGTTGCAACCAATCACAGGGCGTTCCTGTCACAGGTAAAATATCAAAAATTATAACATTATTAAACTCTTATTTTGCTGAAAAATATACATATATTTGATTAAAATAAAGTGAAATATGCTTATTTACGTTGTTATTAGTGAGATTTACCACAATTTCAAGTATATTTTCATTGTTGTCAAATAGCCTATTATGAATGAAAACTTGTAACTTTCTTTATTAACTGGTGTTTTTTTATAGCTGGACAATAAAAACTGTGCTCCTGAACTAATGCGACGTGAGATAGTATTGTTTTATTAAAAAACAAATAAGCAGAAAACATGTCCTCTTTGGCATTAAAATAAGCAAAACTAAATTCATTTACAAGAGTAGGTATTTCGGAACCAAATATCGCCAGGAGCATAGATTATTACTAATAATATATGAACCCGAATAACACCACAACATGATCGAAATTTGCACGAATTACAAATGATTTTGGTATTACGAATGTATGGGAGACATCGTAGTTCACAGGACTCCACACATTAGAAATCGTGCGTGTGAGATTGTAATAAACATAATAATAACGCGCGTTTAGATAAACATAAGTTATTCTTATTCAAGTCGGTATGTACCGACCGGTCTCTACTGACCTATCTACTTAGGTACTATAAATCTATATTAATAATATTATAAAGCTGAAGAGTTTGTTTGTTTGTTTGTTTGTTTTTTTGTTTGTTTGTTTGAACGCGCTAATCTCAGGAACTAAATACTTATACTGAGCATGTGATAGCTCTGCTTCTCATAAGGAGGTCGCGGGTTCGAATCCTGAGCACGCACCTCTGACTTTTATGTGCGTTTAAACTAAATTTTGTAACGGTGAAGGAAAACATCGTGAGGAAACCTGCATGCCTGAGAGTTTACAAAAATATTCTCGAAGGTGTGTTCATGCGGGCAAAGCAGCGCGCAACAGTTAGTTTATACGTGGTTTATACATAGATACTTAACATTGTTTTGTTCTATACTGAATAGTTTCCGCAGCGCACGCGATGAGAGCAATTTTTTTATATTATACAGCCTATATTATGACACTCCATAATAACGTAGCTTTCTATCGGTGAAAGAGTTTTAAAAATCGGCTTAGTAGAGTCCAGAGATTACCCCTTAGGCACAACGTCACAAACTCACAAACATCTTTACGCTACCTCTTTATAATATTAGTATAGATTAGTATTAGTATTAGTATATTAGTATAGATAGATTCATGATCACGCAATCTTTCTAAGAATGGTATGGTATAAAATAGAGTAGGTATCTAGGTAAGTAAGTAACTGTCTTTCAAGAACCAGTTGGTAATTAAATTCTAAGATGTAGGCCGCATCAAATAACTTCTAGACTCTAGACGTCTAGAGGTTTTTTTATGTTCGATGTGTAATCCTATTAGGTATGCCTAATTAGGCATAATAATTGAACGTAGGTAAGTCTGTAATTATTTTTGTGAGTTTGGGATTTTAAATATTGATCTGAATTCTGAAGAGGTTCCATACAAAAATGGTAAAAATGGAACCCTTATGGTTAGACTTTCCATCCGTCTGTCACACTCGATTATTATTTTACTTTAGAGTTAGTAGGTACTTAGTAACCTACAGCTAATAATAAAAGACAATGCATCCATATCCAAAGATAAAGGTGGTTCCCGCGGGATTTGAAAAAAAAAACTTATACTATTATATTAGTTTGCTTAATAGTAAACTTATATTGAGTTTTGGTTTTTTGGGTCAAAATAGGTAGGTATAGGTTGGTATATTTTTTTACACTGCGTAGGTATACAAGTTATTATTTGACTGCGATCTCACCTGATGGTAAGTGAAGATGCAGTGGAAGATGTTAACGAACTAACTTGAAAGGGGTAAGTAAAGTCACTCTAACGGTCTCAACACAGCATCGCACCGGAACGCTAAATCCCCTGGCGGCACGTCTTTGCGGGTAGGGTGGTAACTAGCCACGGCCGAAGCCTCCCACCAGACCAGACCTGAACCAATTTAGAAATTATAAAATTCCGAAGTGGCCCGTGGCGGGAATCGAACCCGCGACCTCCCACTCGAATCCGAGCGCGCGTCCCCTGCGCCAGGGAGGTCGTCAAAAATCAAAATATAGGTAGTTAGTTAAACAATCAAGTTACCTATAATCTGACTTTTTATTCGATTCGTAAAATTACGTTTTTAAATGTCACTTAGTTAAATGAGCTAAATAATATATATATATATATATATATATATATATATATATATATATATATAATAATCCAAGTATTTTTACATAAAATAACTTTGTTCAGAAAGCCTTGTGTCTTATTTTATAACATTTAAAGCTGTTAAAGTGAAATATAGCGATTTATTAAAGTTTAGAAAAATACGAAACGTCATTTTACGCATCGAATTAAGTCGGAGTCTAGGTACCTAAAGGACTAAGTGGGCGGGCGACACCAAAAATGCAAAGTCGTTGATAACACGACGGTAAAATACCTATCAGAAGAGGCATATCAGCGTCTGCCAGGCCAGCTAATTTCCGTTTATTTTTAAATAATTTCTTGTAAAAAAAGTTGTAGTTATTTTTTTCTCTGTACTGTACTGTATTACTGTATTATTTACTGTATTATGTACTTGTATTAAGAAAAACTTTTTATTCCAAACTTGCGTAAGAATTACATAAGAAAACTAAAACTTAAAAAAAAAATTACCGCCATCCTGCACGCTGTAGTATTTTTTTTTTAAATCCAAACTAAACAACACAGAGTATACACCACTTGCGTAAACAGTTCTATTTTTAAACACTACACATAGAAAAAGTACAAGTTTATGTCATTTTATTTATTTTTCCGAACGCAAAACGGGACGCGTTGAAAACGATTCGAAATTCGAATTTCAAATGACGCGACTAGGACGCGGGCTGTTCCGCGGTCCACACGTTATTTTACAGTTAAAAGGCTATTGTATGATAGAGATGGAGAGAGTTTTCTTGAGAGATTATATACCTGTCTCTGTCTAACTTTCTCGGACAAGACAAACCGGTTGTGGTGTCCATTTCATTCGGCCACGCTTGGACGCGAGTTGCGTGTGACGTCACGAGAAACCGGTTGAGGAAGTTCTTGTAGACGGTGAACATTCCAAATGCCTCTATTCAATTTTAAACTCTATGTTGAGGGAGTAAAGTTTTTTTTCCCTTGTATTGAATTGGCTGTATTTTCTTAGTACATTTCCGGAAACTTGATCGCAAAAGCGCTGCAGCGCACGATTTTGAACTTTGATTATTGTTTTAAACATATTATTCGCGCATATTATTATGTACTTATCTGAAATTTTTTTAATATTAAATTACAAAATTTTAAATAGGAATTTTGTTCAATTCTCAAACTTGGAAGACATTTTGCGTAAAATATGTGATTTTGTGATACGAATTATGTGATTTTGTGGTTCGGAAATATGAAATGGGCAATAAAACTATATTACTTCATAGCATTAATTGTTCAGTGTAGTTCTAAATATTTTTTTAGCTACCGACTTGAAATTAAAATAAATAGATAAATTAAAATCACAATTAAAATAAAATAAATATTTAAGAGGGGCCTCCCATAATACACCAAACGTTTTTTGCTCTTATTTGAATTTAGTGGGCAGGGGTTTTCAGTTTACTATAATACTATTGAGGTCTTGACTGTACGGAACCCTTAGTGCGCGAGCCCGACTCGCACTTGACCAGTTTTTAACAAAAACGATAACGAAAACTGGGAAACAGGAAAAAATTATCTTTCGGGACCCAATATGAGGTGAGTGGGAATTTTCGAGCAAAGTTTCTATTATTAAAAATATGTTGATGCACAAATATTATGCCCGCAAAATTCATTGCCATAAACCTATAACGTGTAGTTAGTCTAATATTTGCGAAAAAGTAAATAAATCGCGGGCTGGTAGGGCCGAAACACCTTAATTTGTAGAGATAATAAAAACATAAATTTTTAGGCAGAAACAGCTGCGCTTAACAGCCTTAACCACGTGGGAATACCTACGTATAAAACCTTGGGGTACAAATTGTCGCGGTTGACTCATAACATAACTAAACGGGCGATCCTGCGGCAAAAGCCTTATCAAAATCTGTCAAGATAACAGACCGTACAAACAAACATTCTAAATTAGGTATTATGTACATACAGTGTGACGAGGTATCATTCTCTACCTATGTAACTGTAGGCTTTTATATTATATACAGTGCATAAGTTATCATATAAAACTAAAATCTGTTTAGAAACCAAATTCAAAAGCGAGCAAAAAATTCACGTTTGTTTGTTTCTAAAAAATAAAAGGGGCTTTATTTTTTATTTAATTTTAATTTTACTATTTGTTTCTACAGTACATAATATGTAGTTATGTATTCTATGAAAATTATAAGCGTTTACCTATTACCGTTATCTGTAGCTATCACGATTCACGGTTCAAGAGATACAGCCTGGTGACAGAAGGACGGACAGACAGCGAAGTCTCCGTAATAGGGTTCCTTTTTTAACCTTTAGGTACGGAACCCTAAAAATCACGTTTGTTGTATGCCCCCTTAAAATATTTAATTTATTATATTTTTTTTGTATTTGTTGTTATAGCGGCAACAGAAATACATCATCTGCGAAAATTTCAAGTCTGTAGCTATCACGGTTTAAGAGATACAGCCTGGTGACAGACAGACGGACGGACAGCGAAGTCTCCGTAATAGGGTTCCGTACCTAATGGGTAAAAAAGGAAAAATCACGTTTGTTGTATGGGAGCCCACATTTTAGAGGTCAGTGGTAAGGTTAGCTGCTGATTGTCAAAATATTTGGGCATTCAAGATCAATTTGCCCTTGGCCACTGCTTGTAGGACGCCGCTGTGTCGGCAGCAGTGACGAAATACGTTACGCTAAGAGGACGGGAAAGATGTGACGTAATTACGCCAAAAATTTCTCAAATATGGCGTCGCGCGTCGTACATTCAATTATTTACATATTGTGATAGTGAACGTAGGAAGAATAATTTGATTTACAGTAAACATACCACTGCATTATTTCGCGTATTTTTAATATGGCGCCTAAAATTTATAATAAATTACCAGCGGATATAGCTGACAAAAATTTAAATCTTGTTGACTTTAAAAATAAAATCAAAAAAATTCTAATAAAAAATGCTATTATACAATTAATGAATATTTAACAGACTCTAGCTTGACATCTGAAAAAAAGTTCTGATAAAGAAATTATACCATTATTTATTTATAATACTGGCTCTGATCAATTGAGCGTTGGCCAATGAGTATTGACATTGTTATGAAAATTTTTATTATGATTCTTTTTTTATTTCTCATATTTTGTAAATTAATAATTTTGTAATTGATAATACTTAATATGTAACATTGCATGTCTTAAGGTAGAATTTGGATAAGAACAATTTTATTATATTGTGACATCTATATTTTGTACCCAAATTCGTAATAAAGAAATTGATTGATTGATTGACATTTCGGTACCGCTGACAGCACATACCGCTGTCGGTCGCTTACATTAGCGCCATTTTACAGTTTTGACAAATTAAAAATCCGTCTTCAGGGCGGAGCCTAAAAATATATGCGTGACGTCACTAAGTGCTGATCCTTAAATATGTTTAATCAATGGTAGCGCACAAGTGGGCCCCAAACTAATCAACTATTCACTCACTTTATTGCCCCTGACCTTTTTAGGGTTCCGTACTGAAATGTAGGAAATATAATGCACTGCTTTTTTTCTAAAAGAAGTTTCTTTTCAAGTGATTTCAAATTTTGAAGTCATCGACATATTTTGGGTCTTTAATCTAATATTGTAGGAATTATATAATGTGAAAATAGAAGGAGTCGTTATTTTGCGGAAATCCATAGTTAGAAGGACATATTAAATTGTTTAGCTATAATTTACTACTTCAAAAGAATCTGTATGGTCCAATGACCAATTTGCAGGATCGCCGCCCAAATGAAACACTACACACAATTCTACCAACAATTTTTTCGAATCACGTTTCGTCCCGACATCGGGACATCCTCAAGAGATGTTGACTTCACACTGTGAAATCGTAGAGACTCTACGAAACGTAGCTTTTCAAGTAGCGGAAATTTTCTCGATAGAAAGTTTACCCATAGGATCCAAATAATTCTTTATTTTTTTTTTATTTTTATAGAAAACTATATTGGATTTGAATTGTAATTTTTGTACCTTTTTGTTTTTTTTTATTTTGTAGTTTTTCAGTGATACGGTTAAATTACGTTTTTCTGTGATATTTTCGGGAAATGCTGCCTGTCGCACCCACTAGGCACTAACGTATTCGTAAGAGCGAGGAAGACAAAAATAAAACGATTCTTGTCGTTTTACTTTCTGTAACGGAACCCTCGGTGCACATGTCTAACTCGCACTTGGCCGTTTCTTTTAAATACTCTGATTGGTAATAGACAAATACTAGGGTCATTATTTCGTTATTAATACAAATTGCTTGTCAAGGTCATCTTCATAATTATATCAAAATACCGCTACTTTATTTTTCTTTCTTCTAATATGTGAAATTTTTGTACCAATTTTTGTACCAATTTTTTAATCAAACTCCTCCAAAACGGCTCGACCGAATGTAATGAAACTTTTCCACGTTTCTAATACGTACCGCTAAGGTGTGGAACACTCTTCCAGCTTCTGTTTGGGGAGTTTTCGAGCAAAGTTTCTATTAAAAACATGTAGATGCACAAATATTATGTCCGCAAAATACATTGCCATAAATACAATAAGTCTAATATTTGCGAAAAACTAAATAAAATTTGAATTTTGCAGGCTGGTATACTTAATTTGTCTTGTGTTGTTAAGGCGACATTCAAAGTCCTATTCGTGGTTTTTTGCAATTTGTACGCTAATTACACATAAATAGGCGGCATTTCAATAATCAATTTGCGGGAATGGCAGTATCATCTTTACATGTTTATGTCAAAATCTTTGCATAAAAATGTCTATTCTAGGAAATTAGTTCGAGTATCGAGTTTTAAGTGTACTCGCAAATCTCGGACTAATTTCTTTAACTCGAGACTTTCAAGCAGAGATTTTTATAAAAACACGTGATGACTATACTAGAATTCCCGCATTTTGACTGCCATAAGCCTATTGTGTCTTATTACCTTAAAAAGGTCGAAAAACTACAAAAAAATTGAATTTTGCGGGCACACCCGCGTGGCATGCTATTTTAATGGTCTCTTGGTTCAGCGGCTGAGTGTACAGCGCTGCAGCGGCGCCGGGTGCGCGCGGGGGTGTGGTCTGACACCACGTACACCTCTGGCCTTGAGGTCGAGAGGCCTGGCTCTGACGTCGACACTCGCGACGTCGTTATAAGTAGGTATAAACTAATTATTGTACTATCAAAGTGTGTTTTTAGAGTTCCGTATCCAAAAGGGTCTGTCAAAAAAATTATGAAAAAACAGAGGAAAAAATGTCGTGTTCAAAATCAACAATAAAAATCTGTGCTGCTATTTTAATTGTCACCTGGTTCAGCGGCTGAGTGTACAGCGCTGCAGCGGCGCCGGGTGCGCGCGGGGGAGTGGTCTGACACCACGTAGACCTCTGGCCTTGAGGGCGAGAGGCCAGGGCTCTGACGTCGACACTCGCGACGTCGTTATAAGCATAAAGTAATTATAATTATTGTACTATCAAAGTGTTTTTTTAGAGTTCCATATAAAAAAGGGTCTGTCAACTTTATGAAACAAAAAAGAGTAGAAAACGTGTTGAAGATCAACAATAAAATCTGTGCTGCTAGTTTAATGGTCACTCGGTTCAGCGGCTGCTGAGTGTACAGCGCTGCAGCGGCGCCGGGTGCGCGCGGGGGAGTGGTCTGACACCACGTAGACCTCTGGCCTTGAGGGCGAGAGGCCTGGCTCTGACGTCGACACTCGCGACGTCGTTATAAACATCAAAGAGTATATAATCACTACGTTTTAAAACATAAACTAATTATTATTGTACTATCAAAGTGTCTTTTTAGAGTTCCGTATCCAAAAGGGTCTGTCAAAAAATTTATGAAACAAAAAAGAGTAGAAAACGTCGTGTTCAAAATCAACAATAAAAATCTGTGCTGCTATTTTAATGGTCACTTGGTTCAGCGGCTGAGTGTACAGCGCTGCAGCGGCGCCGGGTGCGCGCGGGGGTGTGGTCTGACACCACGTACACCTCTGGCCTTGAGGTGGAGAGGCCTGGCTCTGACGTCGACACTCGCGACGTTGTAATATTATTTATAAAGTAATTATTGTACTATCAAAGTGTTTTTTTAGAGTTCCGTATCCAAAAGGGTCTGTCAAAAAATTTATGAAACAAAAAAGAGTAGAAAACGTCGTGTTGAAAATCAACAATAAAAATCTGTGCTGCTATTTTAATGGTGACTTCGTTCAGCGGGTGAGTGTACAGCGCTGCAGCGGCGCCGGGTGCGCGCGGGGGTGTGGTCTGACACCACGTAGACCTCTGGCCTTGAGGGCGAGAGGCCCGGCTCTGACGTCGACACTCGCGATGTTGTAATGTTATTTATAAAGTAATTATTGTACTATCAAAGTGTTTTTTTAGGATTCCGTACCCAAGGGGTAAAAACCTGACCCCTATGACGGACGGACTTCTGTTAGTAAAACCTATTTAGGTACACCCACATTCTTCTTAAATAGTATGATGTGAACTGTCACTGTGAAAAAGAATATTTATTATTATTATAATGGTGGTCATGAAGAAAGCATTTTTATTTAATTATTAAGAGGTTATGGGCTTTAACACGCAGTAATGAAATGTAAAAGGAAAATATAAAGAATGGCTGAATTAAAGGAAATGGAATTCAAAATTAAAACTAATCAATATGGTGTAACTCCATTTGCCGGTGCAGATTTTAGTAATTGGTTGTTTAGAATTAAAACAATCCTAGAAGAAAAACAACTACTAAAATATATAAATCAAAATATAAAATCTAAAGAGCTTAATGAAACTGAACAAATTGAAAACGCGAGAACAAAAAATATTTTAATACAATGTATATCTGATAATTACTTAGAAATAATTAAAGACTGCACACTAGCCATCGAAATTGTAGAAAAACTAGAAAAAATATTTGTCAGAACAGGAATTTCGTCACAATTACTAATACGCAAAAAATTGCTTACAATGAAGTATAAAGAAAATGAGTCTCTTTCAGAATTTATTTTGGAATTTGACAGAGTAGTGAGAGAACTAAAGTCGTCAGATGCTAAGCCTAGTGATAGCGAAATAATATGCTACCTATTATTAGCTATGCCAGATTCTTATGATAATGTTGTAACAGCAATAGAAACATTATCATCAAGCCAACTGACGCTAGAATTTGTTAAAGGACGACTATTAGAACAAGAAATTAAAAAAAGAAATAGAGAAAATACACTTGATACTCCAGAGGATCATAGAGTATTCTATCAGAACAATGCTTCTCAAATGCGCTGTTACGGCTGTGGAAGACAGGGTCATCGTCAATCCCAGTGCCGTATGCGTGGAAATTACTTTAACTCTAGATATAGAAAGTCGCGGGCTAATACCGCAGAAGAAACTAAGGAAGTAGCTTTTATGTGTGGAGATAAAGGAAATGAAATAACAGGTCAGTTCCTACATTTTTATGTTGATTCTGGTGCCTCTGATCACTTAATTGGTACTGATGAATATTTCTCAGATTATTTGAAGTTAGAAAATCCTATAAAGATCAATATTGCTAAGAAAGATCAGTACCTTTATGCTACAAAAATTGGCAACATACAGACTGACACTTGCAAATTATTAAATGTTCTTTATGTACCTGAATTAAGCAATAACTTGTTGTCTGTAAGTCGTATTGAAAACAATGGATATGGTATTAAATTTGAAAATAACGTTGTTAAAATTCACAGAAATAATTATGTAATTCAGGAAGGTACTAGGAAAGGTAATTTATATGATATAAAATTTAGAATCTCAAAGACAATAGCACAAAAAGCCTACGCAATACCATCCTCTGATGAGATATGGCATAGAAGATTATGTCATACGTCAACACAGAAAATGAAAATATTAAAAGGTAAGAAATTAATAGATTGTGAATTATTATCAAATTATGATATACTGTGTGAGCCATGTTTAAAAGGACGTCAAACGAGATTACCATTCAATAATGATTACAAAAAGACAACTAGAATTCTAGAACTTATACATAGCGATCTATGCGGTCCGATTAGACCTGGAACACATGACAATAAAAAATATATTTTGACATTTTTGGATGATTATAGTCATTTTATGATTGTCTATCTGCTGGAAAATAAAAAAGATGTGTTAAAATATTTCAAAATATATTCCAAAATGGTTGAGGCTAAATTCAATTATAAAATATCGAGATTTCGTTGTGACAATGGAACCGAATATATAAACCACAATTTCAAAGAATACTGTCAACAGGAAGGAATTCAGATAGAAACTACTATAGTATATTCACCACAACAAAACGGAAAGGCAGAGAGATTAAACCGTACATTAGTAGAAAAAGCTAGAACAATTTTAGCAGATTCAATATTTGATAAGGAAATGTGGGGTGAAGCTGTGTATACAAGTGCATACGTAATTAATCGTTTGCCTACAGTAGATAATAAAATACCAGCAGAACTATGGTATGGTGAAGTATGTAACTATCAAAAATTAAAAGTTTTTGGGAGCGAAGCATACTGTTACATAAATAGAGTATACCGACAAAGTAAAATGTCAGAAAAGTCACAAAAATTGTACATGATTGGATACTGTAACAATGGATACCGCTTATGGGATCCAATAAAAAAGGGAAAATAAAAGAGTCAAATACATACATATTAGACATCACTTTATTAGAGATACAATACAGAATGGTAGTGTAATTTTGAAACATGTATCTTCTTCAGAACAAAAAGCAGATATATTCACAAAGGCTTTATGTAAGGAATTGTTCACTAAGCTTAAGAATGCCTTAGGTTTGTTGAATTGTTAAATTAACTATAGGTAACTAGGCTGCTTATTATTTGTTTCAATGATACCTATGTGTTAATTATTTGTTTTGTTCATGTAATGTTTCGTATTAAGTTAGATTTAAACTTATTTTCGTTTGTCCTTATGAGTCATATGTAAATGTAGTATTAAGGGGGAGTAGTCGTAAGTAGAATGTGGTGTTAAGGGGGAGTGTTAGTAAAACCTATTTAGGTACACCCACATTCTTCTTAAATAGTATGATGTGAACTGTCACTGTGAAAAAGAATATTTATTATTATTATAATGGTGGTCATGAAGAAAGCATTTTTATTTAATTATTAAGAACTTCACTGTCCGTCCGTGCGTCCGTCAGTGACCGGGCTGTACCTATTAACACGTTCACTGTCCCAAACAAAAAAAAAATTTAAGCCGCAAGCTCAAAGGACTTTTTGCAAAATACTGTTGTTATGTTGTCAGAAGAAAACACAAGTAAATAAAAAAATAAAAAGAAACTGCTGGAAATAGGTATTCTTTACTATATGATCGTCTTAGCAAGTCCCATGCAAATATTGTAAAAGTACCGGCGCGCCCTGTAAAAATATTAGCCATAGAAACTGTATGCTTCCCCTGACACACATATGGCTCAGGAACGTATTAGTGTATAAAACACGCAAGTTTTTGAGCCATATGTGGTTCAGCGGACAGGAAACGTGTTAAATTATGACTGCTACAACCCTTGAAATTTTAATATGATGTATTTCTTTTACTGCAATAACATCAAGCTCGTTTTCACCATTATTTCAAGCGACACCTAAGCCCTTAGGTGACAGTTGTTTTAAGTGAATCTGTCACCTAAGGGCTTAGGCGTTTCTTAAAATGTTTGTGAAAACGGGCATTTAGAATATACCTAATAAATTTTCTCCCAAACAGCAAACGTGATTTTTCTGCTCAGTATTGATAACGGTAACAGGTAGCATTGCAGGTCAAATTTTTTTTTTTTACTCTATACAAGTTAGTACTTGACTGCGATCTCACCTGGTGGTAAGTGATGATGCAGCCGAAGATGTTAGCGTACTAACTTGGAAGGGGTAAGTTATGTCACCCCAACGGTTTCTACAAAGCATCGTACCGGAACGCTAAATCGCTTGGCGGTACATCTTTGCTGGTAGGGTGGTAACAAGCCACGGCCAAAGCCTCCCACCAGACCAGACCTGAGCCAATTTAGAAATTATAAAATTCCAAAGTGGCCCGTGGCGGGAATCGAACCCGCGACCTCCCACTCGAATCCGAGCGTGCGTCCCCTGCGCCACGGAGGTCGTCAAAATAATATTCAGAGAATATTAATATATATATAGCTGCTTGTGCTGATTGACTGATTGATCACCTCACCTGAACAATTTTGTATGGAAATTTTTTTTTTCACTGATCGTTTTGTATAGAAAGGAAAAATTCATGAGGAAGAAAAATATAGCGAGAGCTGATGATTGAGGTTTCGAAGACGGGTGAAGAGCACAGCCAAGGGTATTGCAGATAGGTGGGGGGTGTTCGACCAAATGTCATTTGAAATGTCATCCAACTGCCAGTGAGCTGAAAAAAAATTCAAAATGGCGGATTCAAAATGGCCGCCATAAGAATTTCGCCGATATCTCGGAAAGTATAAAAGATGGAAGAATGGTTTCTTGACAAGAAGTGATCAGGACCCGAAGGTCTATTTGATGGATAGAAAAAAAAATCAAAATGGCGGAATTTATTTTTGCATAGAAAATGTATGGGGAATGTTGAAGAGACTAACAGTTGGTAATTATGCAAGGTTGTGATGCGGTTTTTCGGAGAGTTACTAGAAAAAATATGGAGAGAGCTGATGATTGAGGATTTCGGAGACGGGTGAAGAGCACAGCCAGGGTATCGAAGATAGGTGAGGGGTGCTCGACCAAATGTAACTCGAAACGTCATCCAATTGGCAGTTAGCTGAAAAAAAAAATTCAAAATGGCGGATTCAAGATGGCCGCCATACAAATTTCGTGTTGTTCTATCTCGGAAAGTATATAAAAGATAAGAGAGTGGTTTCTTTGCAAGACGTGATTAGAATCTCAAGGGCTACGGGATGAATGAAAAAAATTCAAAGTGGTTGAACTTATTTTTCCATGGAAAATGTGAATGCTACAATAAACAAGGCATATGAAAAACTATGAAAAGTATGAGAAGAGATGATGGTCTACGATTTGGATGATGATTGAGGAGCAAGGTCATGGATTTAAAGATAGTTAAGGGCTGTTTAATTAAAAAATACACTGAACCTCATCGGATGAGGTTCAGTGTGTTTTTTATTCAAACAGCCCTTAACTATCTTTAAATCCATGACCGTGCTCCGAGGTACCTAATTCTTTTAGCCCACTGCCAATCGAATTCCAATTGGCAATGGAGATGACGGCGATTCTTTTATAGGTGAGAAGACAGCCCGCGGGCCACATGTGGCCCGCGCTTCCACGCGCCCTACTAGTTAATATATATATAGCTACTCGTGCTGATTCACTGACTCACTGATTGATCACCTCTCCTGAACAATTTTGTATGAAAAATTTTTTTTTCAATGACCATTTCGTATAGAAGGGAAAAATTCATTCGGAGGAAAAATACGGAGAGAGCTGATGATTGAGGATTTCGAAGACGGATGAAGAGCACAGCCAAGGGTATTGGAGATAGGTGGGGGGTGCTCGACCAAATGTCATTCGAAATGTCATGCAATTGGCAGTTAGCTGAAAAAAATTTCAAAATGGCGGATTCAAAATGGCCGCCATTCGAATTTCGTCAATATCTCGGAAAGTATAAAAGATGAAAGAGTGGTTTCTTGATAAGAACTGATCAGGATAAAAAGGTCTATTTGATGGCAAGAAAAAAAAATCCAAAATGGCGGATTTTTTTTTTTCATAGAAAATGTATGGCGAATATAGTTTCGAGATGAGGGCGATTCTTTTATAGGCGGGAAGACAGCCCGCGGGCCACATGTGGCCCGCGCACCCACGCGCCCTACTAGTTACAATATATATAGCTGCTTGTGCTGACTGACTCACTGATTGATCACCTCTCCTGAACAATTTTGTATGAAAAATTTTTTTTTTACTAATCATTTCGTAAAGAGGGGAAAAAATCATTAAGAACAAAAATATGGAGAGAGCTGATGATTGAGGATTTCGAGGACGAGTGAAGAGCACAGCCAAGGGTATTGGAGATAGGTGGGGGGTGCTCGACCAAATGTCATTCGAAACGTCATCCAATTGCCAGTGAGCTAAAAAAAATTCAAAATGGCGGATTCAAAATGGCCGCCATTCGAATTTCGCCGATATCTCGGAAAGTATAAAAGATGGAAGAATGGTTTCTTGACAAGAAGTCATCAGGACCCGAAGGTCTATTTGATGGATAGAAAAAAAATCAAAATGGCGGAATTTATTTTTCCATAGAAAATGTATGGGAAAAGATGACTGAGGGTACCTTACCATACCTTTATAGGCGGGAAGACAACCCGCGGGCCACATGTGGCCCGCGCACCCACGCGCCCTACTAGTTAAATTATATATTTACTTCAAAAATAGCAAGCAATATTTAAGTGGGCCTCCCATACAACAAACGTAATTGCTCTTTTTTTATTTTAGGTGTTTTGGTTGGGTTGTCTTGAATGTACGGAACTCTAAGTGCGCGAGCCCAACTCGCACTTAACCATTTTTTTTCACTTGTTTTGTCAGATTGTATTGAATCAAGTGTTAATTTACTTACATAATAAATACTTAATCAATGAAAGGAAAAATACTACCTTAGCTATACGTATCTACTCCAAGCTATGTTTACGCTAAGTATATGTATAGCTACGTAGAGTGCTATAGCAAAATGGAGCTTGGAAAAAGAGCTCGAAAGAGTAGGTTCATACTCGTAGGTAGGTATTTTAAGAAAAATAGAAAATATTCCTAGAAAATTTAAAAAATGTTGCCATTTCCTGGAAAATAAAAATTTCATAAGAAATTAAAAATATCTATGAAGATAGAAATCAAACAATATTTCATAATTGATTTTGATTTTTTTTATTAAAATGTTACAATAAATCTTATTACTAGCTTATTCTAATTACTATACAAATCATGCCCGCGTGGAATGGTGCCAAGAATACTGGCTGCATTTCCGCGTTGAACAGCTAGGCTGATACGTTGCGCAAAAAATGAGCCAGCTCTTCTGTCACCCTCTCGAAATTTTGATTGGTTTAAGCATATTATTATGAAATAAATAATAACATAGTAGGTACATACTTATACAAAATAATTCAAAAATAACTTTAATATCATCAAAGATTAATTAGGTAAATACTTAAAACTCTTAAATTAAACTTGAAAGCAGTAACAATAACAACATCGCTGTCTCAAGTAAATAAAATCTGTATATTGGTGTAATAATATACAGGGTCATATAAAAAAAACCGGCCAAGTGCGAGTCGGACTCGCGCACCGAGGGTTCCATACTATAAAAGAAGTAAAACATTAAAAAAACCACTTTTGTTCATGAATTTACGAGTATAATTTACAATATCTGGGTGACCGAGCTTCGCTCGGTGGCCAATAGATGGCAGCAGTGGTCATATTTTTATTTTTTTTTGGTAAATACGACATTTAAAAAAAATGAATCCTAGCTAGATCGATTTATCGCCCCCAAAACCTCTTGTATACTAAATTTCATGAAAATCGGTGCAGCCGTTTCCGAGATCCAGATTATATAGAAATATATATAAGTACAAGAATTGCTCGTTTAAAGGTATATATAATATATAGGATGTAAGTAGGTACTTTTGTTCGTGAACCGCAAACCTAACTTTGTTTTTGGTGGTTTATTGTTATTATCAAAAAAAGTATAAAAGTTCGGGAGTTGATTTTATTTCCCTGTAAAATATACATTAATGTCTATTGATGATAATTATTTCAGATTTTCCGATCGATAAACTTCGGAGATAAGGGCGGGGAACGGTATTTTTTTCGAAAGTTTGCTCAATAAATCAAAAAGTATCAGGCATAAAAATAAATAAAAATCGGTTTTAGAATACACAAGTAACGCCCTTTCATATGATACTCCACTCAATATTGTTATTTCATTTTGAAAATTCGAAGCCCCGGCTTTCCCCCCTTTTTAAATAAAAATAAAAACAATTTTCAATGTTTTATTATTGCAATGGCGTTGGGTCACTATTGCCTAAAACTATTCTATATTTCAAGTCGATAGCTTCGATAGTTACTGAAACAATCGAGTGTGACAGACGGACGGACGGAGAAAGTCTCACCATAAGGGTTCCATTTTTACCAAATTGGTATGGAACCCTAATTACATAACGAAAATAATACACACAAACACAAATCACTGTAAACAACAACAGAGTAAACGGCGAATTGAATATTTCAACCGTGACGGTAGTTCCAGATTTGGCCACCTCAACAGAAAAGTTTGTGACACTATAGCAGTTGCTAGGTGACCTTAAAGATCGCGGGGCCCTGGACAATGGAAAAAGGGCCCTTGGAGGGAAAGGGCTGTGATCTATCTCCCTTCAGTCCCTGTAGTGGCTGGCGACATCGATCGAGCTCTCTGCAACAAACCCAGAAAAAAGTATTTGAAAAAATTCACATTGTGAAGTCAACATCTCCTGAGAAAGAGATGGTCTCTTTCTATCGCGTAACTTTATCTCTTTCGACGAACTAAGGTTGCCTCGCAATCAGGCGCACGCAACGCGAGTGATCGTACAAGAACTAACTTGTACAACCCGTGTATAAAATGAACTAGCCTACAACCTAGCCGACGCGCGGCGTCCGTCTGAAATCAGTCCATCGTGACGGCTACCTGTGGCTTCCTCGATTACGTGACAAGTTAACATGGCCTGCCTGATGCCTTAGTGCATTTGATCAATTTTTTTTTAAATGTCCATACTGTCCATGTTTGGGATCATCGGGTACCTACACTTCGGAGTTCTTGAGGTGCGTCAGCTACTGTCCAGAGAAAAAAGAAGATTCCTATCACCAGTAAAAGGTTAACAAAACCCACCTCCATATACTCCTCGGCAGCTCTCGCTGGTCTCAGGGTTGCGACTCCCCTCGCCGGCTCGTTGTCCATGTTGTGGATCATTTGGTACACTGCCGAGTTCTTGAGGTGCGTCAGCGACTGTCCAGAAGAAGAAGATTCCTACCACCAGTAAAAGGTTAACAAAACCCACCTCCATATACTCCTCGGCAGCTCTCGCTGGTCTCAGGGTTGCGACTCCCCTCGCCGGCTCGTTGTCCATGTTGTGGATCATTTGGTACACTGCCGAGTTCTTGAGGTGCGTCACCGACTGTCCAGAAGAAGAAGAAGATTCCTACCACCAGTAAAAGGTTAACAAAACCCACCCATGTAATCCTCGGCAGCTCTCGCTGGTCTCAGGGTTGCGACACCCCTCGCCGGCTCGTTGTCCATGTTGTGGATCATCCGGTACACTTCCGAGTTCTTCTGGTACGTCAGCAACTGTCCAGAAGAAGAAGATTCTTACGACCAGTAAAAGGTTAACAAAACCCACCTCCATGGTACTCCTCGGCAGCTATCGCTGGTCTCAGGGTTGCGACACTTCTCACCGGCTTATTGTCCATGTTGTGGATCATCCGGTACATTTCCGAGTTCTTGAGGTGCGTCAGCGACTGTCCAGAAGAAGAAGAAGATTCCTACCACCAGTAAAAGGTTAACAAAACCCACCTCCATATACTCCTCGGCAGCTCTCGCTGGTCTCAGGGTTGCGACTCCCCTCGCCGGCTCGTTGTCCATGTTGTGGATCATCCGGTACACTTCGGAGTTCTTGAGGTGGTCCAGGTTGACAGGGGGTTTGTCGAACTTCTTGAAGTTCACCCTGGATAGTGGAGTGATAACTCTGTGACTTATATGGTTACGGTATACATATACGAGTATACTGCGAGTCCGTGTCAACGATTTTCATTGTGACTGTGTCTATAATTTTCACTATGACTGTACATTTTTCTGGTGTCTGTAATTTTTATCCCGCAGCCCTTCTTTCAGACCTCAGCCCACCAGGGTCTTCGTGATCTGGTTTTCAGCACAATCCATATTGAATTGTTTTTCCGCAGGAGATATCGATTGGGATGAAGATTGTTACTGTGTTGTATCTTTAATTTTATCAATGTAGACTATAATATTGAAATTTGAATGTAACTTGTGATTAATAAATATTTGAATTAATGACTGACATTACTTGCGTGAATTTATTAGCATTAATGTACCTAATTTTGCTATTTATGACTACGATTTACCATAGTGACTGTGACTAAGATTTTCACTGTGATTATGTTTTTTTAATGTGACTGTAATATTTACCCTACAACCCTTCCCCAAGAAGACCTCAGCCCACCAGGGTCGCCGAAATCTGGTTCTCATCACACTTCATTTTTGGTTGTTGTATTGTGTATTATTGTGTTGTGTGATTAAACTGATTTTGTGACTGAGAATATTGATGTAGGATGACTTGGGTCATGTACACGATTTTTTTGAGTAAATGTGCCTTTTGCTGTGTGAACGACTACGATTTTCATTGTGGCTGTAATTGTGACTTTGGGTTTTCACTGTGACTGTAATATTTACCCCATAGCTCGCCCCCTGATGACCTCAGCTTGTCCAACCAGCGTCTCCGAGATCTGGTTCTCGTCGTACTCCACCTTGGGTCGCTTCTCTCGCGGCAGGTAGACAGGCCTCTCTTGTAGATTAGGTCCGAAGGCTGGGCTTGGCTTGCGAGGTCTCTGTTCTCTCTGGTTTGATTGTGTTGATGCGTCCCTCATTGGACTGACTGACTGAAAATGAAGCCGGTTTTAAAGCACTGTTGCAAGCAAGGAGTGCAATGTTTTTAATGTTAAAAAAGGAGTGAAATGTTTTTTAATGTGACATAGATACAGTAAAAACATTACAGTAATTTTTTGGGCAGTCCTGTATAAATACAAAGGATGTATCATGTACGTACCTTCCTCATCCTCACATCTTCCAAGGATCTTCTCAGTTCTTCTCTCTGCCTCGCTTCCACATCTTCACCAGTGAGACTGGGCTTCGTCACGCGGATCTGGATCCCTTGGGGTTCTTCATCAGCTGCAAGTTCTGTGATCTCCACGGAATGCTTCTGGTTCGCTGGTTGCTTCGGCTGGAACTGTTGTTGGTAAAACACGTGGGGTTGATGGGCTGGAAAACGTTTTGAATGAATACCGACTCTAGCTCTTACAGAATAAAGTGCATTTCGGTTCGCAACAGTGCCTTATACTTGATGTCCTCCATGACGGTCAACGGCGACACCTTGGCTTTAAGCTTTAGCAGCCCTTGACATTCAGTACAGTTGCCGGCAAATAACTTGGCAAGATTCATTATATACGTAAAAGATGCTCTCTCTCTATGAACAGGATCCAAGCGCTCTATTGGTTGGTCGTTGATTGTTGTTTCTCTCGCACTCGTTGCACTTAGAGCACAAAAGAGAATGACCAAAGGTGGTATCAAGTTTTCTCGTGAACCATAACAAAATAGTCTAGGAAAATAAAATAGGGTTTTTTAAGAACTATTAGCACTAAGAATTTGTTTTTCATAATATCCGGAATTTAATTTTCCATACTTTTTACTGTTAAGTACTTTCTTTTCGATGCACATTTTGTGTCACACTGATTTTAGTAAGAAGTACTACTTGTTTGTTTGCCTATAACCTTAGAATCCGGATACTAATTAAAAAAGTAATAATTGTAGGAGTTAATGTGGAGACCGCAGTCTATAAAAAATAAAGTTTGGGTTTGATTCAGCTTGATACGGGAATCCATACATCCACGATCATTGTCCTTTCCCCCACCACGCCAAAACCTTGCCAAGTTACTTGCCAGCAATTACTGTACAAGCATGACTGTGGCATGACTTAACTACCTACCTATAACCCGGTTACAATGTCTGTGGACCTCGTTGGAATGCGTACCCCCTTCCCGTTCTCCTTTCACCTCCCCACGCTCGCCCGGGCGCTTTTGTTTTGCGCACCATATCAGAGCGCTGATACGACGTGACGTCATCGACGCCAGGTCCACAGATATTGTAACCGGGTTATACACTACTACAAAAGCACCGGCGCTATACGCACTCTATTAGTATGTGTGAGTAATGATCTATGTAGCGCGTAGGGCTGGCAACAGTCGAGCTGTACGTAACGACGCGACCGATGCCGCGGTGACAGCCCGCTGTCAGTGACCACGAGTACCACTGGTCGCGTCGCGCTCGGCGTGCGGTGATACATTGACGGGAGTTACGTTAGTAATTCTAAAGATACCCCAAATGGGGTATCGTTAGAATGCTTACATCATTCCGAGTAACACAGGCTTAGATATATTATATTTTTGGAAAAAGTCGCCCAGTCGTGTTTTTAATTTTTTTTTATAATTATCTTGTTACCATTTTGATATCTGGAATCCTAAAATGGTTCCTTACCTTCTTTTTGTTTCCGAGCTTCCACTGTTTGCTGCTTTTGAGTTACTTGTGTTCGCTGCTCTTGGACTACTTCCACTTCTTTTTTCATGGTTTCCTACAAAATAATGGCTTCTATAGCACACAATACCACGGAATACAATGATAATGCCTAACGGTAGAGAAGGTTCACTCCGCAAGAGGATTTAAAGAAATAACGACCTTCGCGCTGACACAAAAAAGTGCAATTCAGTTCGCAACAGCGCCTGGCTCTCCCACTCCACTATGCACCCTAAGTTGTGCTCTTTTTCTATCGCGTAACTTTATCTCTTTCGACGTACTAGGGCTGCCTCGAAAGACGGCCGGCTCACGCAGTGCGTGAAATAGACCGTACACCAGGCTGTATATCTTGAACCGTGATGTACAGACTTGAAATTTTCACAGGTGATGTTTATATTTCTGTTGCCGCTATAACAACAAATACTAAAAAATAGAATACAATTACAACAAACGTGATTTTTTTGCTTGTTTTTGCTCGATATTGATAACGGTAACAGGTACTTAAACGCTAAATTTTCACAGAATGTTTAGCTATATACTTACAGTAGAAATAAATGGTTTAATTAAAATAAAATAAAAAAATAAGGGGACTCCCATACATAAAACGTGATTTTTATTTTATGCTCGTTTTTGATTTAGGGGTTGTAGCGGTCTTCGATAGCTGACGACAGATGGCGTAACCAGCGCAATAGCACACGCTGACAGAGCATTCGAGGAGCGTTCTATAAATACAACTTCTGACGTCACACGCTCGGATCACAAGCGGTCCCCAGGCACAACACCTGCCTGGAGTTAAATTTCCCTATTGCCCTCTGAACCGCTAAAGGGTGTTTAGTTTACTTTAATATTGTAGAGAATGGGAATATACCCTTGATGGTACAGAAACCTCAGTGCGTGAGCTCGACTCGCACGTGACAAATTGTTTCCTTCATTACCTTCTTCACACTGATCTGTGTCATCTTTCCTTCCTACCTTCCCTACACCTAATACCTTCCTTCCTTACCTTCTTCACACTGATCTGTGTCATCTTTCCTTCCTACCTTCCCTACACCTAATACCTTCCTTTCTTACCTTCTTCACACTGATCTGTGTCATCTTTCCTTCCTACCTTCCCTACACCTAATACCTTCCTTCCTTGCATTCTTCACGCTGATCTGTGTCATCTTTCCTTCCTACCTTCCCTACACCTAATACCTTCCTTCCTTACCTTCTTCACACTGATCTGAGTCATCTTTCCTTCCTACCTTCCCTACACCTAATACCTTCCTTCCTTGCATTCTTCACGCTGATCTGTGTCATCTTTCCTTCCTACCTTCCCTACACCTAATACCTTCCTTCCTTACCTTCTTCACACTGATCTGTGTCATCTTTCCTTCCTACCTTCCCTACACCTAATACCTTCCTTCCTTACCTTCTTCACACTGATCTGTGTCATCTTTCCTTCCTACCTTCCCTACACCTAATACCTTCCTTCCTTACCTTCTTCACACTGATCTGTGTCATCTTTCCTTCCTACCTTCCCTACACCTAATACCTTCCTTCCTTACCTTCTTCACACTGATCTGGGTCATCTGCTTGTTGACTGACTCCAATTTCTGGCTGATGAGGGTCGGCAGCTCGGAGAGTGCCTCCAGCTGGGCGCGCAGCTGGGCCAACTGCTGTTCCACTGGCGCGTTGGGGTCTGCGACAAGGGACAAGAGAGAATTAAGCTGGACCAGCTGTTCATGGTTAAAGTCACAAACCAAAGAATAACTAATATAATTATGTTATTGTTCTTTTTTTGTGTTAAAGCAAAGACTTAGGAAGCAATATGGACTGGTCCATTCTACAAAATTTTGCGTGACTATTTTCAAACTGTCAAGATGGCGTCACCTAAGCTTGGCACATGAACATTTGACAATTTGAGTCAAGCTTATAGTACAGACATGTACGCCCGTTTTCACCAACACTTTAAGAAACGCCTAAGCCGATAGGTGACAGTTTTCACTTACAACAACTGTCATCTAAGAGCTTAGGTGTCTCTTGGTATTGGTAAATTTTGGTGATAACGAGCAGTAGTGTCGCTATTTTTTTTAATTTTAAAGGAGACCAACTCTGCCATACATCATTTTTACGCAACTTTAACTTTCTAGCCTAGCCTTGCGAGTTGCGTGACATACGGCGCCATGATGAGCGCCAAGATTTGTTGTCAAATGTTCATGTACGGAGCTTAGGTGACGCCATCTTATACGCCACTTCACACATTAAATTAAGTCACGCTAATTTGTGGACGGGGCCAGTCCATATTGTTCCCTAGGTCTGTGACTGAGTATAACAAATGCGGTAATCACTAGTAATAATGAATGCAACTCACCAACCATATTTTCAACATTTTGCAATATTTCTGTCGCTATACTTTTCGGCTCCATATTATTTATTTCCATTGATTCCTACTTCCTCCTCTTTTCTTTCTTTTCTTCTAATTTCTCCACTTTGCCTTTATTTATTCTTCTTTGTGCACTCTACTTTGTATCCCATCTGAATAAGATTAAAGCTAAAATAATTGGATATTGGATATTATTGAAAGAAGACTGCCCATTGTTATTAAATTAACCTCTAAAGAGGATGCTATCGTGTTGGAGCGAAACGTGCGCCGAGAGTCGTAGGGTCGATTACTGACATGGTATTACTGTTCTTTTTTGGTGCGAATCTTCGGCTGTGGTTGGTTTTTAGGGTTCCGTAAACAGCCATGATAGTTAATAGAAAGTTCTCTTGAACCGTGATAGTTATGCACTTGCAATTTTCACAACAATCGAATTGAAACTTGCAATTTTTCACTTGCAATGTGTTTCTGAACAAAAAATAATAATAAAATAAATATTTAAGGGGGCTGTTACACTTACAACAAACGTGATTTTTCTATTGTATTTGCTCGATATTGATAACGACAACTGGGTCTAGGCAGACGCTTAAAATATTCACAGAATATTTTAGTTATATTATGTATAATCATTTAAAAAATAAATTGTTAAATTAAATTAACAAAAACATATTTAAAGGGGGCTCCCATACAACAAACATGTTTTTTGCTTGTTTTTAAAATTGGTAGGCAGAGGTGTTTTGGTTGGCATTGGTTTTGATTGTACGGAACATTCATTGCGCGAGCCCGACTCGCACTTGATCAAATGTTACTTATCGGGTAGACATGCGCGAGCTGTAAAAGCGTTACGGAGCGATGCTGTGTAGCATTCAGTCTCAGTGACATTTTTTTAATCTGATGTTAAGTGATAGTTGCGTTTGCCTCATATTTCAGATAAGTACCAACTTGGAATGGTTGTAAAAGCGTTACGGAGCGATGCTGTGTAGCATTCAGTCTCAGTGACATTTTTTTAATCTGATGTTAAGTGATAGTTACGTTTGCCTCATATTTCAGATAAGTACCAACTTGGAATGGTTGTAAAAGCGTTACGGAGCGATCCTGTGTAGCATTCAGTTTCAGTGAGATTTTTTTAATCTGATGTTATGTGGATAGCTACGCTTATTAGTCATATTATTTCAGATAAGTACCAACTTGGAAATGAATGAAAAAAAACTTACCTAATTAAAACGAAATCACTTACATAACACAATTACTTCTCGACCAATACCGTTTTAATACTGAGAACAATTTAATTATGGTGCCAAAAAATACATTTGTAACGTATTGATGCACAGCCAAACTATTTAAACGACAATAATAGTAGCTATAGGTACAGTTTGAGTACGTCGTTATATGCCCTCAAAATTCATGACAGAATATCTTAAAGCCCGGTTTCCACCAAAGCAGAGCGGAGCGGAGCTGTGTCTGAGTAACCTATCAGATTTCGTCTTTTTGACATCTTGAAATAATCGAAATCTGATTGGTTACTCGAACACAGTTCCTCTCCGCTTCGCTTTGGTGGAAACCGGGCCTTAAACTGTGATAATAATAATATGTTGAAGGGGATGGGTATTATCCGGGCGCGAAAATTCAAATTTTATTTAGTTTTTAACCGACTTCAAAAAAAGGAGGAGGTTCTCAATTTGTCGGAATCTTTTTTTTTTCGATAATAGGTAGTGGGCTAAATATACTTCGTAACCAGCCCGCGAAATTCAAATTTTATTTAGTTTTTCGCAGATATTAGACTAACTACACATTGTAGATTTATGGCAATGCATTTTGCGGGCCTACTTTTTATGCACCTACATGTTTTTAATAGAAACTTTGCTCGAAAGTTCCCACTCATCTCATATTGGTTCCCGAAAGATAATTTTTTGCAGTTTCCCAGATTTCGAGCTATCGGGAACCAATATGAAATAAATGAGTATTGTTGAGTATAGAGTTTTTATTAAAAACATGTAGATGCATAAATGTTGTGCCCGCAAAAATCATTGCCATTACCTTTTGATGTATAATTAGCCCACTATGAGCGAAAAACTAAATAAAATTTGAATTTTCGCACCCGGGGCACAACATATTTTATAATAGGTATGTATCTAGTATCTTACATGTTTTTAATATTATCTGTGCTCCAAAATACGTATTCAGTTCATATTGGTTCCTAACTCCAAATCTGGGAAACTGCAAAATATAATGTTTCGCGAACCAATATGAGGTGAATGGGAATTTTAGAGATTTTTTTTAAATAAAAACATGTAGATTAGACATTCGCTGGACAGGGTGGACGTTTTTCGGCGCGTCACCAGTTTACCGGTGCCAAAAATGCTTGTTGTATCACCAACAGTACACGCTGTAGTTCGCTCGGCAGCCATCTATAGAATTTTGACAGTTGGCGCTACTGTTTGCTTGTACGACCTCAGCATTGATTTAATAGATACTAGAGGATGTGTTACAAGAAATATCAAGTGAAGCTTCCGGGACCAAATAATGGCCGAATGGGCGGAGCCTAAATGTCTTTTAGGGCTAGGGGCCTATCGATAATTTTAATTTAAAAAATAAAAAATATCGATATTTAAAAATATACTCTACTACTCCCGACTCGCACCAACTTTGACCAATTTTTACTTACTTTCGCAGGCAAAAGCTAGTGAATAAAGAAAATCAACTTATTTTAAAAATGATTTATTTAACTGAGAATTATTTCTTAACTCTGATAACTTATGATAAAATGAAGAAAGAAAAAAAATTGTGACGATATCTATCTATTATCATTAAACCGCAAGCGGCCAGACGCCGTGAGCAGTGGCATCCTTATATTATTCTGTTCGACATTCAATCAACTTGTACGAAACGTTTTCTTTGACGTTCCTGATACGAACCACTTAGGTGTAAAACGCCCTTCCAGTCTTCGTATTCTAAGCCAAGTACAATCTGGGTGCCTTCAAAATGCAAAGATTCAGGTATATATACTTTATTTCATAATACAGACCTAACTGACAGACGCTTTTGATGTGCTATGTTAAAAAATTCAATAAAATAGATTTCCTTTCTTTATTTATTTTGACTTAAAACCCTTTATTTTTTATCATAGAGCTTATACATAGAAGACTCCTAGAGCTCAAATAATTTAAAAAATAACCTTTAGCAGATTATATTGAGTTTGATGGTTAATGATATGGAATGAAAATCACGGTTTGAAAATTGGATTATTTTATCGGATTATTATAATATAATAAAACAACTTAACCTTTCTTTATTTAATTAACTTATAACCTAGCAACATGTATGGTAACAAGTAGTAATGTTTCGCTTTAACCAATATATATAATGCATGGAAAGGTGCACAGTGAGTTTGCGGAAGGAGGGTCGGTTGCGCATGATGTGACGTCATTGAAGCACTGGTGTAGGCTTAAACGCTGGTCTCCTTATATTTTTAGCCATCTAGCTCTTACTTCAGAATTTTTCGGGAATCTGAAATAAAAATAAAAGGTAAAGGTACATTTACGAGTATATACATGCATGATGCGTACATACATACACGCATGAATACGTACATAAATTTTCGTAATAAATTAAAACTCGGTTATCCACGTGACACCAACTACTGACTGACGTAACCAAGACGTATCATAGATTAAACCATACTTCAGCAACAAATATCATAATGACGTTTTACAAGAGCCTGTACGTTAGGCCTATGTGAAATAAATATATTTGACTTTTGACTTTAAAGATCTGACGTATAAATACCTCCCTCAACGTGACCAACAGTACGAGTGGTACGTTTTATATTTATCGATACTCAATTTTTGGTAAACAATACAATCCCAACACTATATTTACATTTAAACAAATACTCGAAAAATAATCGAAGTTTTTGATTATACCGAATAAATTTGAGTGTTTTGAATTAAGTAAAGATGATTTTGAGCTTTACTTAATCGTAAAAAGGCAAAATACTCGCTACAAAAAGAAAAACTAGAAAATTTTATTACTTACCTGTGAAATGAAATTCCTGTTTTTTTTCAGAGCTTTTGCTGTTACAGCTTAAAACTGAGCATTTTACTATTCTTTATTGTTCATGAAACATCAGTTAAATTATTTATAAATTTCAACAAAATAACAAATCAAATTAAAACTGACACCGGAAAAACAAAAACAGCCATGATTTGGTCCCAGAAAAAAAGCTTCGTTTGGCAGATCGTATGACGTCATTTGACATTTGCGTATGCATTAACATAATCCGCCTGTCTCGTTCTAATAACGTAACTTTCCATAAATGAGAAAGGCTTGGAAACAGGTCTATTTGTTTCATTCAAAAAATACGTCATTTATCTATGGCTGAGTAAAATGCAGCTGATCCTCTATATATACATAATCAAAGGACCACAGAGAAAAGAAGACCTAAAGTTATTCCCTGGTCTGTGTATAAGACAAAGGTTTAAAAGAATCGGCCTTAAAGGACTGGTATCCAGGGCCGTAAAAAAAATTAAAAAAAAATTAAGTAAATCGTTCGGAAGCCCAATATCTTTAAACTGTGTCCATATCATGAGCTTTTTTATGTGAAGAGATTTTTATATATTATTATACACAAGGGAAGACGATACTCTGGCATTTTTACAATACTCTGGCATTTTTACATATTTACCGTTCATCCAACAATGCCTCTTTTGCTGGCCGCTTCAGTAAAGTACCTACTATCCTTTGGACGTATAAATAATATCATGATTAGGTATAGAATCATCATCAATGTTTATTGTTTGGCTATAGGGATTTAAGTGTGACCAATTATATCGCACGAATTGCTAAGTGTTGATTGATTTGGCAATCGGAAATTTGTTACTGTTGATTCAGAAGATTAATATTCAAAAATAGATAAAAATAGTAAAGATAGGCCGATCCGAACATTTTACGTAAACCTTCTTCATACAAGCAAACAGTAGCGTCATCTGTCAAAATACCCGCCGCCGCCGCTGACCGAACTACCGCGTGGCCTGTTGGTACTAATGACACCCATAAACTGGCGACATTTTTTCGCGCGGTCCGCCGGGTCTATAGTATAGGTGTCAATATATTTAAATCACCTTTTGATTTCTCACATCACAGGGCTTTAGGGATTTCGGCCCTAGTAGCTATCTATCTAGTTTTAATCTAATAATCTATTTAGTTTTTTGCGAATAGGTGGAAATTTAATACCATTTATACTTAGTTTAATTATACTTATAATATAGTTTATTTATTATACTTATATTATAGTTTATTTATACTTAGTTTAATTTCCGCGCATCATTTGAGAAGAGTGCTATACAATCCTTGGCCACAACTAGGCATTGATGGACTCACGTATGTGTGCCTCGGCTCCGCTTCGGCCCACATTTACACGTTCTTCCATCAATGCTTCTTTTGCTGGCCGCTGCAGTAATAAATAGAAAAATATAAAATAGTAGACAACATCACATACATTGCTCCGATCCCTTAAGTAAGTAGCTTATACACTTGTGTAAAGAAATCAGAAACAACGAAGGTACCACAACACCCAGACCCGAGTCAATGTAGAAAACTTATTTTTCTTCATTGCCCCGACCGGGGATCGAACCCGGAACCTCAGAGATGGCGGCGCCTTGAAAACCGGCACGCTAACCACTCAACCACGAAGGTCGTCAAAGTAAAGTACCTAATGTACTGTTATCGAGCAAAAAACAGAAAGAAAAAAAGAAAACAATTAAAGGAAAATTGTATATTGACATTTCGAATTCTTCACTTCACATGATATTAATTTCATGAATTTCACATCTGTGAAAATCTTGAAAACAATTTCATACTATCAGATTTCCCGCTGTCTTTTTTTCTTAAGTTCAATTCAGATTTTTGATTAGGATTTCCTTTACTTTGAACTTTAGACTTTTCCGTTTTGATTTGTTTCTTTTCTGAAGAATTTCTTGGTGTTTCGTTTTCTTCGGGTCTTTCTTGCTTATTTGCCGTATTTCTTGACTTTCGTACGGACTCGTTTTCTTCAACTCTTTCTTGCTCATTTGCCGTGTTTCTTGCAATTTCACTTTCTTCGATTCTTTCTTGCGTGTCACTGATGCCTACTGATTCCTTGTACTCTTCGATGCTTCTGATTGTCTTGTCAATTTCTGAAGCAAGGAGAGCCGATTTGCGACCAATTTCGAGAATTTCTTCCTGAAAAAAAAAATACTTTATCACTGTGATCCGGTAGGAATTATAGAAATAGTGACGTGGCACTTAAGTGCCCACAGAAGTGAAAACTTGAACAATTACATGAAGGGTCGGTACAATGTGAGGTGTCGGGTACAGTAACAATGTCACGAGTTCAGTGGTTCAGTGATAATAAAAAATGTTATTGTATACGTGTCACAGGAAATGTATGAAATCAGGAATTCTATACAATTCCTAGAAAATCTATAGAAATATATGTAAAAAATTGTATTTTACACATTTCCTAGGAATCGTTTATCCCAGGAAATATTTAATTGATGTTAAAATTCTCACTGTAAACATTTCCTAAATAAGCCAGGAATTCTATACATTTCTTAGGAATTGGGTACATTTCCTGGTTTTCACAGATTTCCGGTACCGTATGGATGATAAACTTACCTTAGTAAACTCTCTCGGAGTCTGAGAGCCGCTTTTGAACCCCGATCTAGCGGAATCCGGGGTTTGCGATCCACTTTTCAACCCTGCTCTGAAATAATCCGGCGTTTCAGAACCCCCTCTCAACCCTGGTTTGGTGAAAACTGGTTCAATCTTCCTTCCAATCTCAGATGCAGGCTCCAATGGTGGACTATACAAGACCCTGACTATCTTTGTTTGTATATGAGGTATCATCCCCTTTACAGGCACTATAAGTTCTTCGTGAACACTTTCGGGGGTGAAAGAACAATCACGAGGGATGAAAGTTGTCTCCTCTGGCTCATCCGTGATTAGTCTAAATATATATTCATCCCTTAAAGGTGATGGAATATCTTCGGGAGATGGGGATTTAATTATATCATTAACTTTATCTGCTGTTTTAATTTGCTTCATATCTGTTTGTAGTTCGAGTTTCAGTCCCTCCTTTTTGGTATCAATTTCTGTTAATCCTTTCTGAATAGATTTCTGCATTGCATTCACTCCAATGCTTCTTGATTGCGATTCAAGACTTGTTTGTTGTAAAGAATAGCTTTCTGCAGAAACGCTTCTTGCTTCTGTACTTGATTCTATCGCAGCGAAGCTTCCATTGGAAATGCTCCTAGATTCTATACTTGCTTGTAGAGTCTCAGAAAAGCTTCTCGATTCGTGACTTGCTTCCATTGACGCATAAGTTGCAGAAACTGTGCTTGATTCAAGTTCACCTTCTGTCTTTAAATACATTGCATCTGATGTTTGACTTGATTCTAGGCTCCCTTCAACCGCTGCGATTCTTCTGGATTCAATATTGATACCTGCTTCGTATTTTGCTTCCATTTCAGTTTCTGAAGATGCTAAGGCCATTCCTTTGGCAACTTTTTTGACCTTTCTCGTAGATTTTGTGACTTTAGTATCATTCGATGCTTGTACATCTAATTCGATAGCTTGAGCATCTACCACGATATCGTTTTGTATAGTTAATCCAAAAGCAACGTCCACACTTTCTTCAGAATATACTTTATCTGATGTTGATTTAATACTCACTTTAGCTTGCGACTCAACATCTTCCATGGTTTTAAAGCCGGCTTCAGATTTCAAATCAAAAGTTGCGGAAGCTTGGACATCTGAAATTGCTCTTGATTGCTCTAAGCTAACATCAAATTCAGCTGCTGTATCAAATGATTGTGATCTACTTTTAACAATAGCAGAATCTTCAAGTAGCTCATGAGCATCTACACCTATGCTTACATTTGTTAATTGCATCTTAGCATCTAAAACCTCGAGTGTCTCCATCGTTTTAATATCAGATATCCAGAACTGTTTGTTTTTAACCATATCACTGAATTCCTCCATGTGTAGGATTTCATTTTCTTCCTGATATTCTGCTTCAAACGTTAATGTGTAACTCGCATCAGCGGTATCCACCCCATATAATTCATTTGCTGGTTTTATAATATAAAGAGAGGTTTCTTGCGGTGATTGTACTCTATATACATGGCCAGTAGCAACTCCAAATACATTCCATTCTACGGAAGGCGAAGATGGAGCTGAAGAAACCGTTGATGGTGGACTGCTCAGATCAAGCTCTTTGATTACTACCTTTTCTTTAGCTACTTCAACAATAACAGATGCAGCTTTAGCAATAGCTGTCACTTCAGATTCTACTATTATGACCTTAGCTACTCTCGATACTGATTTAGAAAGCACAGTAAACTCAGACTCTAATTCATATGTAATGTTAACAGTTACAAGTACCACTTTAAGGCCTTCTAAACAAACAGTTGCTTTTTGACCTTTAGGTTTTATAGCTTCGGGGAGTTCCTCTACTTTCTCCTCAAAAATAATAATAGAGTTTTCAGCAGCAGACAAAACTGGACTTTCAAGTAATTCCTGTGGTTTCTTCTCTACAATTTCAGGTATCACTAAATTTTGATCTCTTGGTTCCAGTGGAAATACAAGGCTTGCTTCAGCTGCTTTTTGTTCTATAACTTGAATATGTGCTTGTTGACTTGTCGCTGTTGTTATATCAAAACTTGTTTTAGATTCTTCTGACAAAATTACAGACGTTTGAGCAGCTGTAAGATGGATGGCCTCTAATATAGGACGCTGTTGTTTTGCCTCAACTATTGGTAATTTAAGATCTTCTTCTTTAGGTTCCTCAGTATATATAATAGTTGTGCTTCGACCCTCAAACTCCCTGATCTTCAAGTCAGCCTGTTCACTTATTACTGAAGTTACAGTAAAACTATCTTTTGGTTCGTCTGGTACTATTTCAACAATTTGAGGAACAGTGAGAACAGATTTTTCTGTTGAAGTTACTGGCTTTTTCTCTTCAAATTTAGTAACTTGCAGCATTTTTTCAATTTCCTTTTCATGAGCTGTTACAATACTAATTGTTAACGGTTTAATTTCATCAACATGAATGCTAGGTTTATCACTCGTTATTGCGGGCAATTCAAAAGAACCGTAAGAAGGTCCTTCCGGGACAACAGCAAATGTTTCAGCCACATTTAAACTAGGTTTTTCTATTAAAGATCTAACTTCATTTTCTTTGTACGTGAATTTTTCTAAGTTTTCATCCTTAGGTTCTTCGACTGTAACTACTATCACTGAAGCCGTTTTAAGCTCTTCAATATCAACTTCTGCTTTTTCTTGCACAGGTATAGGTGTTTCAAAATCATTATCTTTAGGCCCTTCAGGTATTACTTCTATTTTCATAGGTACTGTTAATGTTGTGTCTTGTAACGAAGCTTGTGGTTTCTTCTCTAAAAATTGGATAACTTCTAATTTCTCTTCTTTTGGTTCTTCAATTTGAATAAGTGAGGTTGTTATAGCTTTGGATTCTTCTATTTTAGTATAAGCTTTTTTATTTATCGTGTCAGTCAGGTTAAAACCTTCTTCTGGACTTGAAGGTGACACTAACAATGTTTCAGCAACAACTAAACCACCTTCGATTAATGTTTTCGGTCGCTTAGTTTCAATATTTGGTGTATCCAGAAAACCATCACTTGATTCTTCGGGCAAAACGGAAAAAGTTTCAGCAGCACCTAAAAATTTATCTTCAATAAAAGGTTGTGTGTGTTTTTCTACAAACTCTAATACTTCAAATGGTTCTGTAGGTGGTTCAAATGCCATAATCGTTTTCGTTTCTCCTACAGATAATGCCGGCTTTTCTTTCAATGCACCAGGTTCCTTTGGTGCTATCTGTATAGTATCAAAACTTTCCTGTTCTTTTTCACTAAGAGTTACTTCAGTTATTTCAGCGACTACCTTCGCTTCGACATCAATTTTAGCTTCTTTAGTGGAAATCTTACTAAGCTCCAGCTCTTCACAAACAGGTTCTTCTACAGAGGTCATAATTGTTTCGGGTAAAACTAATATAGATTTTTCCATAAACACTTCACTCTGCCTACGCTCAACTCCGGTTTGTGTTACTTCTTCATATATAGGTTCTTCGGGGAAGACTTCGAAAACTTCACTTGCGATTGTTTCGTTTACACCAATCATGCTAGTTTCTTCTGTGATTTTTATTACATCTTTATTTTCCTGCGGTTCTTGTATTATTGCGACCATCGTCTCTGCAATTGAGCGCAGATTATCTGCAATGGTATATCGTGGTGTTGTACTTGTAGATTGTGTGACTTCTAAAATTCCCACATTAGCTTCATCAACAATAACCTCACTGGTTTCAGCGGCTGATTTAACAGTTATTTCAACTTTTACAGGTCTTGGCAACTGTGCGATTGCCTGAGGTGTTTCAACCAATCCAACTGTTACTTCTTCTACAAATATTTCAGAAGTTTCAGCAATAGATTTTGTTGGTTCTACGATTGGCCGCGGCTTACGCTCAACAGTTTCTAGAATTTCAGTTTTTTCTTCTTCTTTTTCTAAAGTAACTGTTGTTTGTTCAGATATTAATTTAAGTGGCATTTCAATGGTAGGATAAGCTTGTTTGATATTAACTGACTTCACTTCTTTGATTTGAAGTAGAGGCTCTATTACTTCGGATATTTTTTGTACAGCAAGCTGCTTTGCTTCATCTTCATACTCATAAGTACTTGTTTGATAAATGTTTTGCTTTTCTTCTTCCAGCACTTGCTCTGATGGAATTTCTTCTATTGATTCTACGACAACAGTAGGTGGTAAAGATGGTTCTCTGAATTGTCTGTAAAATACCGATACCTCACATCTATAGTAAATTATATCTGATTCCGACTTGTCAGTTTGTTTCAAACTTTCAGACATTCTTCTTATTTGTTCTTCAAAAATCGCATTTTTATTTGTAAAAACATGAGCTTCTACAATTGCTATGTAGGTCAAAGGTACAGAATAGTCTCTTGAATTTGCTTTTGTGTCAAATTGAGAAGTTTTTGATTCAGAATAACGCTTTTCTTCTTTGAATTCTTTAACTTCATATGACCGAGTTTTAGTTTCATAAGTTTCTTCAAATATTTTTTTATTATCGAAAGCCTTTTTCCTTAAGGAATCACCTTTGGTAAATTCTCCTCCAGATGTAGTTTCTTCAAACATTTTTTCCTTAAAAGAAGAGCGCGGCGGGAAGTCGTTTCTTGTTTGTCCTTCATCTAAAATATTTTCTCCGTAAAATGCATCATCCAGATATTCGTCTTTCATTCTACTTTCACATCTAGAACTTGATGTTTGACTTCTCTGAAATTCATTTTCTTCAGAAAAATCTTCTCTTCCAGATTTTCTCAAAAACTCTGATATCACAACATTCATTCTATCAGTCAATTCTGCAGGTTTATGTCCTTCTATTTGTGCAATTCTTGCTCCAGATAATTTAGGTTTTTTTATTTCACCTTCCAATAATATATCACGTTTTAGCGATTCATTATCATAATGTTCTTTGTGGATATATTCTACGCCTTTTCTATTATACTCTTCATTAGCTTCCCTTGATTTAATCACACAGTATATTTTTCCTTTTGGAATAAATTTAAACAAGTTAACCATGACTTTTGTCATTTGAAGTAGAAATCTTTTTAGCAGTAAGCTACTTTGCCTTGAATGGCTTACAGTATTACGCAAGCGCGGTATAATTTGCGATCCAATATCGAATACCCTTTGTTTAGCAACATGTATATTAATTTTAACTGTTTCAACCTTCTGTTTCTGCTCATACTTCTGTTTAATAAGTGTGTCATTACTTTTAAACATTCCAGTTCTTTGACGAACGGTTCCAGCTTGGATAGCTTCTTCGATATCTTTTAGAGTTAACAATTTTCTTTCTTCTGCGTTTAATTTTGAATCCTTTTGTAAATCAAATCTCTCGAACTTTTTAACCTCATCAGCCACGTGCACTTCTCTTTTAGCTGGCTCATTGGATATAACTTTGTCTTCTCTATAATCGTCTTCGAAATAAACTTTCTTTTTCTTTTCCGTTTTTTCTTTTATTTTTTCTTTACTTATCTTTTCGTAATACCTGTTTTCCGCTTGCATTAATTCTTGTATGTTCGACGTCAATTTACTTTCTACTTCATGTAATGATTCATTTTTATTTTTTAACTGGCTAGCTAACGACACAGCTTTACTTAAATTTTCTTCAATGACCTGCAATGCAGTTTGTTTTATTTTACGTAACTCACTCTCTTCTTCCAAAATATTTGAATGTTTCTCTTCTTTCACTTCTTTTTTTTCAACAAGGCTTTTATCTGATACCTCTTTCATAGAAATCATCTCAGTTTTTTGCGTGTCTCTTTGACCATGATCAAGTTTTGCTATTTTATCGAAGTGAAAAATGAGTTTTTTATCGAATCCTTCTTTCTTAACCCTTTTTCCTTCGGGATCGTAATGTTCAGATACAGGAAGTTTGTATTTAATCTGTGGAGGTAATTCATCAAGATCGATTTCGGGGAAGACATCTTTGTAATAAAGGTTCAAATTAAATTGGTCTTCAGCCTCTGATTTTGCTTGTTCGATGGATTCTTTGGACTCAGTGGACTCAATTTGAACATGTGTTAGTTCTTGAGGAGTCAATTCTTGGTCTATGTCATCGGGTACGTAAGTGTCTTCTGCAGTGTCATCGAGTATGGGATCATAGAGACCACTGAAAAAAAATTTTTTTTAAAGGATTAAGTCTTATTAGAGTATCCACCTGCTTGAGCTTTCAATTAGAACATGGCCAGTTAAAATCTTTATTGTAATCTTTGTTTGTATGTATGTCACGACACTTTCGTCCAGACACACATACAGACAGACGGACAGCAAAGTGATCTTTTGTGGGTTCCTTTTGTTTTCTTTTGAGGTACGGAACCCTAATAATTAAATATTTCTAATATTGCGTGTGGTGGGAATCGAACTCGAGAAAATAATTGCTGGATCACTGTTTAAAAAATCTCAGTGATTATACATTACACTAATAAACACACATTTTTTACACTCTTCAAATGAGTACTTATCTTTCGAGTACTGCGATCTCTCGTGATGGTAAGTGATGATGCAGCCGAAGATGTTATTGTATTTACTTGGAAGGGGTAAGTTAACTCACTCCTTACGAGTAACCGTAAACACATCGAGCCCTAAATCGCTTGGTGATGCGGTTTTTGCTGGTAGCTAGCCACAGCCGAAGTCTCCCGCCAGACCAGACCGGAGCCAATTTAGAAATTATAAAATTTCTATGGAGGGCCCCGTGGCGGGAATCGAACCCACGACCTCCCTCTCGAATCCGAGGTCAAACACATATGAGATGTTAAATAAAAGTTTGCACACATAGAGTACAAAACGTTTCAATTATTGGGTCACAAACTTTTCAGGTCCAGTGGCTGAAACTGGAACTAACGTCGCGGCAGTACTTTTGCGGTACCAATGAAACAGAAATCCCCACTGGACAAGAAAAGTTTGTGGCACTCATAAACCTTTTCAACACTAAAACCACGTAAAACAAGATCAAACACAAAACCTATAACCGTTGCAAAAACAAAAACATTCGATTACCCATTGCAAAAACAATAATAAAAATATTTCTTTGTTTCGTATCAAGAATATTTAGAAACACACTCCTATATTACTACACGAAACAATGAATTTCAATTTTTTTTATTTTGATTTAAAAAAGTAAAACCCAAAAACCAAAATCAAAACACAATCACGAAACAAACTTCATTTATTTTTTTAATTAAAAAATTACTTCCAAAAAAAAGTAAAAAAAAAAACCAACCGATTCTTATAGACCAAGTAGAACCTCATTATGTCCACTGGCTAGCACATACTAAATCAGGTGAGGGCGTTTACTGAATGAATCGGATGACCTTTGTAAGCTAAAGTAGGAATATTACTCATTAGGGATCCGCGGTGGAATGTTGAAAGCCGATCGCAATATTTAAATGTCAACATCGCTGTAATGTGGTACTTGATGATAGGAGTGTCCTGCGGAGTTCGCCCGCATCAGCTGAACGTCTCGATTCTTTGTTAAATAAAAAAGTTTGGTTTCTCAATGTGACGAAGTAGGTAATCTTTAATTTCTCATTGATGTTGCCACTATCTTTCCTGATATTTATTCCCACTTTCAACTTAAGTTTGCGCTAAAAACCTACCTATAGATCTAGACATAAATTGTTAGAGCAAACGATTTCATCGAAATCCCGCAGGATCTGTCCTTTCGACAAATAACCACAGAACCGCAAAAACGTTGAGAAAAGTCCTTATGTGGTGGATGTCCTGCAACGAAACTTTCGTTTTCCACGTTTCTGATACGAACCGCTGAGGTGTGGAACACCCTTCCAGCTTCTGTGTTCTCGCCCAAGTAAAATCTGGGTGCCTTCAAGATAATAGGCATTTCCTAGGCAAGCGCGCTCCATTTCTGTCCATCAGACATTATGGTAGTAAGAGAATATCTCACGTGACTTAAATAAGGGCTCAAAAAGCAATTCCGTTCCATATATTTTTTTTATCTATGTGTCTGTGGTCACCTTGACTGCAATAATAATTTAAAAAAAAAGATGTGTGGCACTTGGAGACTGCCGCGGTAAAGCTATTGCATATAATTTAAAGTTATTTTTAGTTTTTAGCTTTGCCATCTATCGAAAAGTAGAGCTTTTGGTACCAGGGTACCATGAATGACTGAATGGTCATAGTTAGTGGTCACGACAGGTTTCGTATTCCCAACGAAGAAGTTGTTACTAAAATAGTGCGGAACCAATCGAGTTCCTGTCGACTCGAACTTGGCTGTTCAATCAATAAAAATAGGAAATTGGCTTGAAGCGTGCGGGGCTGATTGACATGAGGTGCGAATTGACTTTCCTTGTTATTGTGTTGATTGCTCATTATCATTGGATTTATTATCTAGCGTGGCAACCAGCCTCGACCGAAGCAACCCAGGCTAATACAATCCGAGTTTCATAAATTAAAAGTTGCTTGAGGTTTGCCCGCGAGGCTTTATGTACAAAAATCTACTCATAATCATTACAAGTAGACATTTTTAATTTTTTTTTCTCTTTATTAGGGAAACAAACAGCTTGAATTTATACATATAAACTTATTCTAAATATAGTTTCCACTTGAGCCAGTGAAGTTTCCACTGCATTGCATTAAACATTTACATTTTTAAGGGAGTACTTAGTACTAGAAATGAAAAGAAGAAGATTAAATTAAAATTAAAATTAAACTACGACTACATAAGTTCCACATCTGCCAAAAAAAAAACATTATTAGCATTTCCGGATGGCAGAAATGAAATACATTTATGTTGGAAATGGTCTATGTGTTTATACAATGCAAAAATTATTATGTATAGTTTTGACGACTTCCCTGGCGCAGTGGGAGGTGTCACGGGGTTCGATTCGCGCCGTCGTTTTGAACGCTATAGTTTGGCAACTTCGTGCGCGACCCTCCCGACCCTCCTGCGGGGTGACAGACGGCCGGGGGATGCGTGCAGACATGCAGAGCCATCTAAGTTCCTTGAATCCCCCACCGTCTGTCACCCCTCAGGAGGGTCGCGCACGAAGTTGCCAAACTATAATAACCCTACCTTCATACCAGTTATACAGGTAATATTTTATTTTTAACTCGTGAACTAGGCACCTACAGTGCGACAAGGCTATTTTGGCGCGTGGCCAAAGTCTGAACTAACGCCGCTATCTTGTGCTACTGTTTGATAGTTCGCTCTGTCAGAATATCACTATTGTATATTATGTTGTTTTTGCTTACTATTAACTATTTTAAACTAAAATTGAAGTAAAATTGAGAAGATTTTATTTTATGGCTGCCTTTGTTTTGCAACAGCGCCCTCCTTCAAGTGCCAAGAGAGCCTTGTCGGACTGTATCGGTGTTGTAACATTGACATTCGATCGATGCAGAAATACACAGATCGATTGGCCGCCAATCAAGTTCAGTTGGCGCGCGGAGTTGGCAGGTTGGCAGGCCGCACATACCTCGCCGCGTCACCCGCGCTGCGAGGACTAGTGACAATAGCATTAAATAAAACAAATATTAAAAAAACACGACTGTTATAAAATGAAATAAAAAGTAAAAAACAAGTTATTTTAGTTGAACAGATAAATTCATATGGCAGTCGGGGGACCTCTTAGAATAGAAGGCGTTCCTCAGAACAGCTGAACCAGAAAAAAAATATAGCCTATGTTACTCGGAAGGATGCAAGGATTCTAACGATACCGCATACGTCCAAATCCGTTCAGCCGTTCAGTGGGCTGATTCTGTATCGTTCAGTTAGTTAGTTAGTTAGTAACCCTAAGTGGGCTAATAACTAAGAAAACGAAGACAAAAATCCAATTTTTGCACAAATTACCAACCTAGGTCGGTATGGTATCATGTCAATATACCATGCTAGTTGCTATCTTGTACAAAAAGGATACAAAAATAGGATTTTTGTCTTCGTTTTCTTAGTTAATAACCCAGTGCGGGTTACTAACTAACTAACTGAACGAGACAGAATCAGCACACAGAAGTTATAGTGGTATAAAGAAACATCCCATACTGTATTTCTGATGCCGCTATGACAACAAATGCTCAAAAATAAATATTTAATGGGTCTCATATACAACTTTTTGTTCGTTTAAAGGGTTCCATACCAATTTGGTAAAAATGGAACCCTTATGGTGAGACTTTCTCCGTCCGTCCGTCCGTCCGTCCGTCTGTCACACGCGATTATTTCAGTAACCATCAAAGCTATGACTTGAATTTTGGAATAGTTTTAGGTAATAGTGACCCAACGCCATTGCAATCATAAAACATTGAAAATTGTTTTTATTTTCATTTAAAAAGGGGGAAAACCGGGGCTTCGAATTTTCAAAATGAGATAACAATATTAAGTGGGGTATCATATGAAAGGGCGTTACTTGTGTATTCTAAAACCGATTTTTATTTATTTTTAAGTCCGATAGTTTTTGATTTATTGAGCAAACTGTCGAAAAAAATACTGAAAAATTTATGGTCAATAGGCATTAATGCATATATTACAAAAAAATAAAATCAACTCTCAAACTTTTATACTTTTTCTGATAATAACAATAATCCACCAAAAACAAAGTTACGTTTGCGGTTTGTCAACAAAAGTGCCTACAAGGCTACATGTGAATTATACTCAATTCATTAACAAAAGTGATTCTTTCAATAAAAAAAAATCATTTATTTCAGGTATACAGACCCATAAAAAGTGCAGACATTAAAATATATAACAGCAATCAAAATCAAATTACAGGCAATAAAACATAAAAATTTAGATATGATAACTTAATGTTTAACTTCTTTTATGGTATGGAACCCTCGGTGCGCGAGTCCGAATCGCACTTGGCCGGTTTTTTTTTAATTTAGTGGGCTGAGATGATTACTTTTATTAATACTATTGGGAGGTTTTGATAGTACGGAACCCTCAGTGCGTGAGCCCGACTCGCCTGACCAATTATTTATCTATATACCTTTGGCTTTTTTATCTATCTACGGAACTCTACAAGACAACTTTGTCCGATTTCCGAAGCTACCCAAAAAAAACTAAAGCAAATCTAATAGGCCACGAAACAAATCTAGTATGTGCAATGACTTTATGATCACGCAAAGGAATTGCAATGATGTTAATAAAGTCATTATTTTTACTGTGCTTTATAAATTATGTGTACTGCAAGTCACACACTAGATCTTTGACGGAGTCTATGGGCCAGGAGGTGATAGAAATTGCTGCTCCTATTAAAGGTATTTAGAACTTCTTAATAAAACAAAAAGGCTATCAATCATCTGCCTGCAGAATCTGGAGTACTTCGGTCACATTGCCCGAAGGGAAGGTGGCAACGATGGTTGTCAGCAAAGACTTCTATGTAGATACTAGGCGCGCTGTGTGGTACTAAATAATTGTTCACTGAGTTGTGGTGCATGCTCTACAATTCGTTTAGTCCACTGCGAGCTAGCTAGGAGATCAGTGCAGTTTTGTGAGCCGTGGACGTGGTTTTTACAGGGAGTGACCAATAAAACAGTGAATATTATTTATGTAAGTAGTTTGCAAGCAAGTTCCCGTTTGCAAGCAAGTTCCCGCTTTTCAGACTAGATCGCATTATGGTTTGGAACACAGTTTTTGTTCTACATCACTTGTCTAGTAGGATACATAGAAGTCATTGGTTGTCAGCGGCAAAGTGGAAGGAAAGAGACCTCGAGGACGGAGCCCGATGCGTTGGTCGGATCAAATCCGCACCGCACTCGACACGAATGTCCACGATGCTCTACACGTTGCAGCCAACAGGGCAAACATGGCGCGACATCGTCCCGAAGAGAGTCGTCGGTGAAAGGGGTCACGACCCTCAGTAATGAGGAGTACGACGCAGAGAGAGAGAGAGAACTTCTTTACGCTACCTGGTGGTAGGTGTTTCTTGAAGGGGTATCCCCTTAATGTTTTGAAGCTCCTATGTCCTTCCATAAAGCTGACGACCGCTTTCCTGATGGCTCACATCCATCACAGCCAACTCCACTCACTTATTCACTCAGTCAGTCATTCACTCAGTCAGGCACTCGCTTTACTTGGTTTCACCATTCAGATATCTCAAACACATTTGTCCTTTGTCTGTCTGTCCTGGGACCGTACCACCATCTTTTATAGCATTATACAGTTTTAGTATGAAAATTTTAAAACAATAATACTGCTATAAGAGACGATGGTACGGCCCCTGATTGTCCATGCCTCGGAGCCATAGATTAAGATTGAGAAGACTAAGGTTGTTTCATCTTCGTTTTTACTTCAGAGACTAGTCTGAAAGATTTTTAAACATCTCTGGGACTATGGTCGTCGTCGTCGTCTTTGTCCACTGCTGGACATAGACCTCCTGAAATGACCGCCAAACACCACGATACGCCTGGCGTCAGCGACTACCCCCAGGATTGATGTCGTCCGTCCACCTGGTGAGGAGGTCTGCCGTCATTGCACTTCCCGGTGCATGGCCGTCATTCCAGCACCTTGGGTCCCCAAAATATGGGACTATGGTGTCTCAATTTTCTTTTCTATTGATTCCTCAGAAAGAGGTTTTAGCAGTTCAGAGGGCAATAGGGAAATTTCCCTCCAGGCAGGTGTTGTGCCTGGGGACCGCTTGTGATCCGAGCGTGTGACGTCAGAAGTTGTATTTATAGAACGTTCGTCGAATGCTCTGTCAGCGTGTGCTATTGCGCTAGTTACGCCATCTATCGTCAGCTATCGAAGACCGCTACAAGGTTCTAAAGGCTTGATGGACACACAGGTTAGGTTAAGGTACGGAATCCTAAAAAAATTAGCAAAATACACTTTTGTCCTTTGCAGAGCTTCCCCAAGACCTGGAGGAGGAGCCATCTGGAGAGAGCGAGGATGCCAAGGTCACCTCCACCATCATCCCAGCTGCCACCAAGAAGCAGTTCACCAAGGCTGTTGTAAGTAGATTGTGACAACCACATGATCCCAGCCAAGTACTGGCAACAGCTGTGCTATTCTACAAAATGTCCATCTCTGAAATAGCTGCCAGACAGCTGCCAACCCGAATATGGCATGCAAAATTGTCCTATAGTACAACTGACAAATTCATAGATGCATAGATTACGCTCGTCGCTGTTTTGCAGAATAGCACGGCAGGTCTGCCCGCGAAATTCAAAATTTTCGTGTTTTTTTGCAATTTGTACGCTAATTACACAGCAGTCAGCTTATGGCACTTATTTTGCGAGAATAGCAGTTACTTCTTTACATGTTTATATCAAAATTTTTGCATAAAAATGTCTATCCTAGGAAATTAGTCCGAGTAAAGAGTTTTAAAGTGAGCAACTCGCAAATCTCGGATTAATTTCTTTAACTCGACACTTTCAAGCAGAGATTTTTATATAAATACGTTTATAAGTTTGGGATTGTCGCAATTTGACTGCCATAAGCCTATTACGTATTATCAGCTTAAAAATCGCGAAAAACCACAAAAAATGTGGTGTGCTCCTTAAACAATAAAGAGGAGACACTCTTATGACACAACCAACATTACCGCTTGCGTAAGATACAGAAGTCCTTTGTGGGGTTGAGTGTACGCTTCTACAATATGATCCCGAAGTCTATCTTGGACTTACCTTTTCACCGGTTTAAAGATACTGTCAAAAAATCTAATAAACCAGGGTTACTACACCATTGAAGAATTTTTAAATAACAACGATTCTTGGAACGATAGTGATTTGCTTCCATCTCCTCACGAGATATCTTAAAAATATTGTTTCATATTATGTACTAGCTGTTGCCCGCGGCTCCGGCCGCGTGAATTACGGTTTTTTTTACATAATATACCTTCCTACTGGAATTTCTTGATTTTTCGCGGGATTCTGGTGTGATGTTGTACAGAAACCTGTTCTTACTTTGCACGGGTTATCTTGTGGTGATTTTGAAAACTCCTTTTTCTTAATAATAATATAAAGTTTCATTAATACGTAGTTGAAAGATCAAAAGGACGATTTTAACTGTCGATATTTCGACCCAGTGACGTGACCACGACTTGTATCAATGTATCGAAATATCGACAGTTAAAATCGTCCTTTTCATTGTGATTTTTATTCTGAAACCACGAAATATGTCAAAAATTATTAAACCATGTGAAAAGTTGTACTGGTGGTAGAACTCTTCTTTCAGAGTTCGGCCGGGTAGGTACCACTGGGATAAATTACTCTACTAACAATATTCCCCAGCCCAACATAATATAAGAGTCTTTTAAAAATCTTTGCTTCATCTCAATACAATCCAAAACATCAGAATGGACAATGGCTATATATTTCTTTACGTATAAAAAGACCTTAGATGACAGTCAGTCGGTTAGGATCGATAAGACCTAAGAGTTAAAAATATTTGTGAATATTATCTTACCCTTTCCATATTGCGGATGATAAAGTTTAAATCTGTTCATGTGTTAACAGTGCCATCTTAATATAAAGTCAGGAAACAGTAAATAACATGACAGTTAATTTTTATTAAAAAAAATTCGGTAGATAGTACCTATCTCAGAGTTTTACATTCAAGTTCCACATAAATTGTAGAGATGGCGCTATACGGTATAACGTAGCGATAACGCCATAGCGATAACGCCATCAAGTGATGATGATAAGATTTGTATGGAATAATCTTTTAAGAACCTCCTTTCTAACAAAAAAAGAACGAATGGAATCGGACAACGCGTTAATGAATTATAACTAAAAAACGTTTGGACTTTGATGCCGTCTTCCAGGGAAACCATGATGAATTTCGGGACAAAAAGTATCCTATGTCCTACCTCGGGGTATGAACTATAATCATGTCAAGTTTCATTTAAATCCATCCAGCGGATTAGCCGTGATGCCCGGTCGTGAAACAGACAGACAGACAGACAGACAAAAATTAAACAAATTACCGTTTTGGCTTCAGTATCGACTAAATAGTGTCCTCCAACAAAAATTTTCAAAATATCTTCAATGTACAGAATTCGACCCTTTACAGTTTTATTACAAGTATAGATTAAAAATTGTATAAATTGAGATATTTTTGAAAAGTGCAACTAACGAGTTTCTTCCCAGTTCTTCTCGGTGCAAACCAGCGTTCCGAACCTGGCGGTAGAGTCTTGACATTTCATGAGAGCTTATATCTAAGTCTAAGTGAAAACAAAGAATTTCATTTCATTTCATTTCTTACCGTTCGACACATTGGTTAAATTGGTCAGCCAGTCGGTGACAGGATCAAGTTTAGACAGCGCCCTGTTCAGCCATATTTATATATCGGGAGCTTTGGGAATCAAGGGCCTCAGTTTGCTCCTTGGTTCTCTTAGGATTTAGTTAATACAATAGATAAAATAGTCAAGATAGGCCCATCCGAACATTTTACATAAACGTTTTTCATACAAGAAAATGTAGCGCCATCTGTCGAAACTCCTGCGAAATACATTTTTTATTTTTTTATATTTTCTTTATCTATGAGTCTGGTCACTTTGCCTGCAATATTATTATTAATTAAAAAAAAATAGGTCTTTACCTATCTACCTATACTACTGACGGGGGAGGGAGCAAAATAGTCATTCTTGCTCCCATAAACTGGCGACATGTTTTCGCGCTGTTCGCCCTGTCTTCAGTATACAAGTATGTGGTTAATACTCTAGTTTTTTGCAAAGGTTTGGCTGTTTTGATTCAAGCGTCACGGCAAGGTCGGTAAAGTCAACTTATTTAATGCGATTTAAATCTTTGGTTTCCAAGTTAGTACGATAGCATCTGCTATAAAATACCCATTTGTAGGGTGACGATAATGTGATTTATATGAGGCGTTTACTTGCAGATTGATCCTGGCAAGAAAATCAAAGATATAGACATAATCGATGGACGCACACAGGTGGATGAAGAAGCAAGAATCGAGAAGGAATTGGCTGACATTTATAAGGACTCCTTGGGTAGTACTATTTTTAATTTACTTCAAATAAGGAGGGTTTCTATGCTTCTTGCCCCAACTGTCAACTGATGTTCGACTGAACTTCGAAAGATGGAGAGAGATCATTTATTTAGTTTGGCAACTAAAACAAGCTAAAAATGTAATATACAGTTAGGTTCTTAAACACTAAGTTTTAATTATAATTATATAACTGTAATATGCACACTATAAAAAAGAAGTTTCGAAAAAAAATATAGACATGCGGGAAGTTAAAAACAACGCAACTAAATACTAGAAAAAATAATGAAATAAAAATTAATACCTATGTAGGTATTGAATGGAAGCAGGCTTTATTTTGCGGAAATCCATAATTAGCAGGACAGATCAATTTGTTTTGCTATTATCCGGTACTTGAAAGGATTCTGTATGGTGCAATATGCAGGAACACTACCCATATGAAACACCACACACAATTTTCTATCACTTTCTTCGACGCACGTTTCGTCCCGACACCGGGACATCCTCAGGAGATGTTGACTTCACAATGCGAAATCGTAGAGTAATATAATCTCTACGATTTCGCACAGAATCCTTTCAAGTAGCGGATAATAGCAAACCAAATTGATCTGTCCTGCTAATCCACAAAAGAACCAAAGCGACCGACATTGTTCAACGTATCGCAATACTCAAGTGGCGGGGCACATAGCTCAAAGGACCGATGGACGTGCGTGCCCGCTATTCCAGCACCTTCTCCCCAAGTTGCGAGAATTCGGTTTATATTTGTTAGTTCCATGGGGAGAAGGGGATGGACTTCCATGGTGACAGTGTAAACGCTTCAAATTATTCGTCAATCATTCTTTCCCTTCTAGATTACAAAGCAGACAGCGCGGAGGTGGCTAAGGAAGCGAACGTATCCACTACCTCCATTGTCAGTCCTGCAGTCACCTCTGCAGCATCAGAGCCTTCGAACAAGCCGGCAGTGCGAGCGCGGAATGAGTAAGGACTTTATACTTAACTAGCGGACGCCCGCGGCTTCGCTCACGATTAACCTCTGCTTTACAACCTCAGACGTTAAAATACCAAAATTCCTGTCTTAACTGCCATTTATTTTAGTAATTTTGACGACAAAATCTTTCTTTGTAATTGCTGCGAAAGTCACTTATCGATTTTGAAATATGAGGTGTTTACAAAAAGTTTAATATAGTTCAATTAGGGTTCCGTACCTAAAGGGTAAAACGCGGGAACTAAGACTACGCTGTCTGCCCGTATGTCCGTCCGTCCATGCTTACTTGCTACTATGGTCAGATACCGATTTTCAGAGCAATCGGCCCAGTAACAAAAAAGTTCAAAATGGCGGCCACTTTTTTAAATTTTGACCATAAATTCTTTCTCTGTGCTTGCTGCGATGCTCAGATATCGATTTTCAAAGCAATCGTCCCAATAACAAAAAATATCAAAATGGCGGCCACTTTTTTTAAATTTTGACCACAAATTCCTACACCATGCTTGTTGCGATACTCAAATAGCGATTTTCACAACAATCGGCCCAGTAACAAAAAAGTTCAAAATGGCGGCCACTTTTTTAAATTCTGACCATAAAGGGGTTTGAATTTTTTTGTATGGAAGCTGGCATAGCGACCCGCCGCCATTTTGATTTTTTTTCGAAATCGCGGCGCACGATGAATGTAGTAGGTATGTATGGATAGAGGACACATAGACAAACAAATAATGTCAAGTAACATAGTACCCCAAAGTGTCACGTTACCGAGATATTTGAAGGTAAAGATGGTAAAGACAGACATAAGAGGACAACGACAATCATTAAAAATAGACTTATTACGTGTCTACAGGCGTCAGATTGTATCCAAATAATCGTTTCTAGGTTGATTATTATTATTACTGTTTATTAGAAGAGAGTAGGTACATTACATAATACCTACTAGGTAATAAGTCTATTTTTAATGATTGTCGTTGTCCTCATATGTCTATCTTTACCTTCAAATATCTCGGTAACGTGACACTTTAGGGTACTATGTTACATGACATTATTTGTTCGTCTATGCGTCCTCTACCCATACATACCACTTAAATCGTGCGCCGCGATTTCGAAAAAAAATCAAAATGGCGGCCAGGTCGCTATGCCAGATAGTTTCAATCCCCTTTGTTCTCTTTGCTTGCTGCGATACTCAAATATCGATTTTCAAAGCAATCGGCCCAGTAACAAAAAAGTTCAAAATGGCGGCCACTTTTCTAAATTTTGACCACAAATTCCTACTCCATGCTTGTTGCGATACTCAAATATCGATTTTCACAGCAATCGGCCCAGTAACAAAAAAGTTCAAAATGGCGGCCACTTTTTTTTAATTCTGACCATAAATTCGTTCTCTACGCTTGCTGCGATACTCAAATATCGATTTTGAAAGCAATCGCCCCAGTAACAAAAAAGTTCAAAATGGCGGCCACTTTTCTAAATTTTGACCATAAATTCCTTCTCCATGCTTGTTGCGATCCTAAAATATCGATTTTCAGAGCAATCGGCCCAGTAACAAAAAAGTTCGAAATTTTAAAACTTCAAAATTTGTATTTCAAAAATCCCCGAGAAATCTGAGTACGAATTAATTTTGTTACCTAATAAAAACCTAGCTACCAACAAAGGAAAAAAATCACTTTTGTATGGGAAAATCCTTTTAATAATCGATTTTTACCTCTTAGAATTTGAATTTCTGGAATCCCCGTCTTAGTACGAATTCATGACCTAATATCTACCTAGGCACCAAATTTCAGATCTCTACGAGTTTTAGTTTTTCGGGAATTCCTGGAACAACGAAAAAAATAAACTTTTGTATGGGAAAATCCCTTTAATGTACGATTTTTACCCCTTAACATTTGAATTTCTGAAATCCCCGTCTTAGTACGAATTCATGACCTAATATCTACCTAGGCACCAAATTTCAGATCTCTACGACCAGTGTAGACGGAATCCGTGGAACAACCAAAATGCCTCATTCTTTTATATATATAGATAAAAACCTAGGTACCAATTTTCAGATCTGAACTACTTTTAGTTCTTCGGGAATTCCTGGAACAACGAAAAAAATCACTTTTGTATGGGAAAATCCCTTTAATGTACGATTTTTACCCCTTAGGATTTGAATTTCTGGAATCCCCGTCTTAGTACGAATTCATGACCTTATATCGACCTAGGTACCAAATTTCAGGTCTCTACGACTTTTAGTTTTTCGGGAATTCCTGGAACAACGAAAAAAAAATCACTTTTGTATGGGAAAATCCCTTTAATGTACGATTTTTACCTCTTAGGATTTGAATTTCTGGAATCCCCGTCTTAGTACGAATTCATGACCTAATATCTACCTAGGCACCAAATTTCAGATCTCTACGACCTATAGTTTAGGCGGAATCCGTGGAACAAACCAAAATGCCTCATTCTTTACAATATATATAGCTGCTTGTGCTGACTGACTCACTGATTGATCACCTCTCCTGAACAATTTTGTATGAAAAATTTTTTTTTCATTAACCATTTCGTATACAAGGAAAAAATTCATTAAGAACAAAAATATGGAGAGAGCTGATGATTGAGGAATTCGAAGACGGGTGAAGAGCACGGGAAGGGTATTAAAGATAGGTGGGGGGTGCTCGACCAAATGTCATTTGAAACGTCATCCAATTGGCAGTTAGCTGAAAAAAAATTCAAAATGGCGGATTCAAAATGGCCGCCATACGAAATTCATCGATATCTCGGAAAGTATAGAAGATGGAAGAAAAGTTTCTTGACAAGTAATGATCAGGACAAAAAGGTCTATTAGATGGCTAGATAAAAAAAACAATATGGTGGATTTTTTTTTCCACAGAAAATGTATGGGAAAAGATGATTGAGGGTTGCGATACCTTTATAGGCGGGAAGACAGCCCGCGGGCCACATGTGGCCCGCGCACCCACGCGCCCTACTAGTTATTTAATATATATATAGCTGCTTGTGCTGATTCACTGACTGACTGATTGATCACCTCTCCTGAACAATTTTGTATGAAAAAATTTTTTTTCAATTACCATTTCGTATAGAAGAAAAAAATTCATTCGGAGGAAAAATACGGAGAGAGCTGATGATTGAGGATTTCGGAGACGGGTGAAGAGCACAGCCAAGGGTATTGGAGATAGATGGGGGTTGCCCGACCAAATGTCATTTGAAATGTCATCCAATTGGCAGTTAGCTGAAAAAAAATTCAAAATGGCGGATTCAAAATGGCCGCCATACGAATTTCGTCGATTTCTCGGAAAGTATAAAAGATGGAAGAACGGTTTCTTGACAAGAACTGATCAGGACCGAAAGGTCTATTTGATGGATTGAAAAAAAATCAAAATGGCGGAATTTTTTTTTCGATAGAAAATGTAGGGGGATGATTGTCGGCTTATATAGGCGGGAAGACAGCACGCGGGCCACATGTGGCCCGCGCCCCCACGCGATCTACTAGTTTATATATATAGAAGATATGTTTTTATAACAAGCTTTTATTTAGTTTCACCTATTATGTCTGTTTGTCAGTGAAGCAGTGATAGCTCAGTGGTTCTGACCTCTGCCTCTCATAAGGAGGTCGCGGGTTCGAATCCTGGGCACGCACCTCTGACTTTTCCGAGCTATGTGCGTTTTTAGGAAACTAAATATCACTTGCTTAGCGGTGAAGGATAACATCAGTTTGAGAGAAGACCCGTGCCCAGCTGATGTTTGTTTGGCTGACTTGATGATGGAGGAACTATTTTTTTTTACACTAAACAAGTTAGTACTTGACTGCGATCTCACCTGATGGTAAGTGATGATGCTGCCGGAAATGTTAACGTACTAACTTGGAAGGGGCAAGTAAACTCACTGTAACGGTTTCTACACACCATCGCACCGGAACGCTAAATCGCTTGGCGGTACGTCTTTGCTGGTAGGGTGGTAACCAAGCCACGGCCGAAGCCTCCCACGAGACCAGACCTGAGCCTACAATACAAAATTGTAAAATTCCTAAGTGGCCCGTGAACCAAAGGTAAAGAGGTTATAGTCTAGGATCCCGCTATACAACGACCTTCACCGAGCTGTTTATTAGATGAAAACTATTTTATATCCAATTAAATATGTCATTAAATATATCGCAAGTGGGTTGCCTAAAAAATTTCAGTCCAGGGTATGATTAATTAAGAATAAAAAAAAAACCATTGTAACATGGACTCCTATTTGTTACAGTTTAGTTGACATCGTAGTTCAAATTAGATTGGATGTTATAAATAGTGCTTTTTGCCAGAAATACTTTCCTGGCTGAGGAAAGTATTTCTGCTCTATATTTTTTGGCAAAAGAAAGTTAACGGATAATAAAATCGTAGGTAAATAAGCACAATTGCAATTTGCGACCTGAATCGCTCATCCAATCTAATTAGTACTAAGATGTCAACGGAACTCTAACAAATAGGAGTCCATGTTACAATGTTTTTTTTTAATTCTTAATTAATCATATCCTGGACTGAAATTTTTTAGGCAACCCACTTGCGATATATTTATTGACATATTTTATTGGATATAAAATAGTTTTCATCCAATAAACAGCTCGGTGAAGGTTACTTGGGATCCCCTACTATTAGGTACGGCTCTATCTAGTCGAAGCGCGAGCAACAACCCATTATAAATATATGGAAATTCCATTTGCTTCCAGGTTCAAGTTCCAACCAGACTCCACGGACCCTCAGGAGGTGGCGAGGTTCAGGACTTCCGTGGACGAGATCAGTTGCGACAATTACAAACTGAGTGCTGTAAGTACGGTTGCTTTGCTTATTAGGGTTCCGTATCAAAATTTTTATGATAATAGTGTATTCGTAACGATACAACGTGTAGATTATTTGCCCTAATTAGCCGAAAGCCTGAAGTAGGGAACGACGTATAGAAGCATGAAAAAATATCACAAGAAGTGTAGCTCATATCCTGAGGGAACTATAGGGAGTTCAAAAATGTACTATAAATTCTAAGTGACATCCCTAAAAACAGCTGGTTCAACATTAATGAACTGGGAATAATTAAAATGATTTATGCAGAGGTATGCTGATATCAGTAAGGGTTGCTAAAATGAAATAATATTTTTAGGGTTCCATACCAATTTGGTAAAAATGGAACCCTTATGGTGAGACTTTCTCCGTCCGTCCGTCCGTCTGTCACACTCGATTATTTCAGTAACTATCGAAGCTATTGACTTGAAATTTAGAATAGTTTTAGATAATATTGACCCAACGCCACTGCAATCATAAAAAAATTTAAAATTGTTTTTATTTTTATTGAAAAGGGGGGAAAAACTGTATTTTTTTCGACAGTTTGCCCAATAACTCAAAAACTATAAGGCATAAAAATAAATAAAAAATGGTTTTAGAATACACAAGTAACGCCCTTTCTACCCCACTCAATATAGTTATCTCATTTTGAAATTTAGACGACCCGGTTTTCCCCCATTTTTAAATAAAAATAAAATAGATTTTCAATTATTTATGATTGCCACGGCGGCGCGCCGCAATTAACTACAACTATACCAAATTTCAGGCCGATATCTTTAATAGTTACTGAAATAATCGAGTGTGACAGACGGACGGACGGATGGACGGAGAAAGTCTCACCATAAGGGTTCCATTTTTACCATTTTGGTATGGAACCCTAATAAATAGGACTTAATGTGTTTCTAGGATCAAGTTAAAAGGTTAGCTGCGGGCACACTATACGAATTAACACACACCTTGTATATGTACCAAAAAATCTGTACTAAGTTAATTATGATGGTATTTCTTCCAGACCAAGCAGCCTGAGGAGAGCAATACCAGCTCATCAGCAAACAGATTCCTCGCACAGTTACTAATTTGGACTCCAGTTTTTATTGAAATAAATCTTTGATTTCAAATATAAGTAGGTACATGATTTAAATTTGAGTTTACAAAATCTCTACGCTCAACTAATGTCCTTATAATAATATTTTTTATTTGAATTATTCAATGTGCCAAAAACAAAGATTTATCCCTAATAAAAAGAGATTTCTTTCAGCTAAAGATTTAAAAGAGATTTCTTCCTGGTTGAACCAAATTCAAATAAGTACGTGTTTTTCGCAATTTGTGAGCTAATAACATAGTTAAAAATACAAAAATGTTTTTACGATGTAAAGGAGCTGTTGAGTATGTGACAACTACTACAAGACCTCGATCGACGTGACACAGACATAATATTTTAATATTCTTAACTATACTCCAATAACGTTATGACAGAGCTTAATATAATCTAAAATTAAAATTAAATAATGGCAATTAAATTAAATCTTAATCTGATCTTAATATAATCTTATTTTAACCTTATATATATGACATTTATATTAATACAGCTATTTAATTTAAATTTTATTTTTATTTGAAATTAGATATATATATTTTTTAATGTATAGACAATAACGTTTTGAAATAAATGTATTAAATTGTGATGTAGAGACAGGGGATCAAAAATTTGTATTGCTATGCCCTGACAGGGTTCTATATATGTGCACTGTATTGCATGTACTAGTACACATGATGCAATGTAAAATAAATAAATAAATAAATAAAATAAATAAATAAAAATGTCTAGATTTCAAGAAATTACTCCAATCATTGAGTTTGACGTGATCCTAATTCACAAAAATGTTGGTTAATGGATTTCCTAAAGGACACTTTCATGCAAAGATTATGACACGCAAAGATGATGCCATTCCTTCAATTTTACTGTTATATGTCTGCAATATTTTATTATCTTACAAATAACAAGAAATCAAATATAATTTTGATTTTACGGGCAGACCATTCAATCTTAACTCTCTTAAATATTCCTCGAGAAAAAAGAATACTAAGAAAAGTACTTCTGGGTCATAAGAGTAGTAGAGAAATTTGTAAACCCAAAGAACCACTGTCTAATATTTTCTTTGTTATTTTGTCGAATTAAATTGATAATGTAGATTCGTACCATTCCTTTGTTTTTCTTCATATACTATTTAGCTAGCTGGCCTGCCGAACGTTATTCTGTCTTTTCAAAATAGGCCATAGATCCTACTAGAATATCTTTAAACGGTGGCATTCGATTTAGTTTTTTTTAGATGACCTCCCTGGCGCAGCAGACGCGCGCTCGGATTCGAGTGGGGGAGGTCGCGGGTTCGATTCCCGCTACGGGGCCCACTTTGGAATTTTATGATTTCTGAATTGGCTCAAGTTTGGTCTGGTGGGAGATTTCGGCCGTGGCTAATTACCACCCTACCACCAAAGATGTGCCGCCAAGCGATTTAGCTTTCCAGTGCGATGCTGTGTAAAACCATAACTTACCCCTTCCAAGTTAGTACGTTAACATCTTCGGCTGCATCATCACTTACCATCAGGTGAGATCGCAGTCAAGTACTAACTTGTAAAGTGTAAAAAAAAGTTTACGTCATTATTTTTACCCTTATTTAAATAATAAACTAATAAAAAAATTAGAGGCAAATGCCCAATTCCCGTGGATTTCCCGTATTCTCAACCTTCATACTTACTTGCTATAAATTGCTCCAGCAAAATTTTTTTTAAATTCCGCGAGGTCTGTGGATTTTCTCTTTGATAGTGTCTGTGTATGTATGCGTGTTGCCAGTGATGACATACGGATCCGAGACATGGTCCTTTACTATGGGTCTCATACTCGTAAGAAGGCTCAGAGTCACTCAGCGGGCGATGAAGAGAGCTATGCTCGGAGTTTCTCTGCGGGATCAAATCAAGAATGAGGAGATCCGTAGACGAACCAGAGTTACCGACATAGCTCAACGTATCGCGAAGCTGAAGTGGCAATGGGCGGGACACATAGCTCGTAGGACCGACAGACGTCGGGGACCCAAAGTGCTGGAATGGCGACCCCGCACGGGAAAGCGCAGTGTTGGCAGACCTCTAACCAGATGGACTGACGACATTAAAAGAGTCAACCCTCCACCACCCATGGCCCAATCAACCTCGCGGTTATGGGGGCCGAATCGCGGGAGGGCGCCCGTTCGGTACTTGCTCTTGGCATGTTCCCGGGGCGCCTTCTTGACTCCCTACAAGTTGTTTCCTCTCGCTCCTTGTCCCTATGTGCTCACTCTCCCCATTCTGGGGCAGGACGATACAAAAACGGACTCGCCTCGCGCCGTCGCTGTCCGTAGCAAATAAGTATCTGTGTCACTCCAAGCCGCTCCGCCTCTTATGCCATGCGTGCGCGAACTCCCGTAGCTTTCCGAAGTTGGCCGCCGAACCCACGAGATCCTGATAATAAACTGGGCCAGAAACTTCGCATACGATCCCGTCCAGCAGTACGCACCGGAGGTCCTCGTATAAGGGGCACTCCCACAAGACAGTGGAGGTTCTCCTCCGCCAGTCCGCAGAAGCACTCGCCAGTCTCGACCAGACACATGTCATGCAGGCGCTTCCGAAAGCGACCGTGCCCCGTCAGCATCTGCGAGGTCTGATAATCCGGGACGACCCAAGTCGCCTCGAGTCGCCCGGCCACGTCTGGGAAGAATCGACGAAGCTCACCGCCCTTAACGTTTCGCTGGCCCATCTCGCTTGCCATTCCGCGACGATGTCTGCCCCGATTTCCCGCTTGCGTCTGCTCAACTCTCCTTTGGCCGCGGTCTTACGCGCCGCATCAATCCTGGCAGCACGGATTACCTCTAGGTCGGCCGGCAACACTCCCGCCAGCACGGCGAGAGAGGCAGCACTATTTGATCTATACGCCTTGGTCAGAAGGACCAAGGCAGGCCTCTGCGTTCTAATCAGACCAGTCCGTACGACGTAGAGCGTCGCCCTCTCGGCCCAGCACGCCGCAGCATACGTGACCGTCGCTACAAAAGTGCCGTAGTACAAGATACGCAAAGCCGGATATCGGATGCCCCAGGTGGAGGTCGACACACGCGACATCCTCCCAAAGCATTTGGCGGCTCTTTCCCCGATCGATTTCGCATGCTCGGCGAAGGACAGACTTGCATCGATTGTGACGCCCAATACGACGACCTGGCGCACAGTCCTGATCGACGTACTCCCGAGTTTGACGACTGGACCACGCTGGAGTCGCCGTCTGGCGGTGCCTCTGAACGTCATCATTTCCGACTTTGCAGGGGCGAAGGTGAGTCGGTTCCTCTGGGCCCAGTCTTCAAATAGGCTAATGGAGGTAGCAGCCGCTAACTCAATTGCCCGTCGGGACTCTCCCTCGACCAGGACCGTGACGTCATCCGCGTATGCTACAACCCTGACCCCCCCTGGGAGCGGCAACTGAAGCAAGTCGTCGAGCAGGACGTTCCACAAAGTGGGGCCGAGCACAGAACCCTGCGGACACCCCATGGTCGACACCTTCCACTGCACCTGGCCGCCGACGAACATACCAACGCGCCGTCGAGAGAAGTAGTCCACGAGCATTCGATAAATGTTAGGCGGACAACCACCCCGTTTGGCCTTCAATAGGATCATCGGCCACCAGGCGTTGTCGAAGGCATCGGAGATATCCAAGAATATTGCTTGTTGACATTGAAAGAGTCGCGGTAAGGCGCTGGATACAAGTGGCGCAGGACCGTGCGGGCTGGAAATCATTGCAGGAGGCATTTGTTCAGCAGTGGACGTCCGTCGGATAAAACGAACGAAATGATACTTTTTGAGATAATATGTCCAATCCAGGTTTTAAGCTATCTATATTCCATAAATTCCACTGAGGGAGAAGTAATCTAAGTGTAAAACCTATTTACCTGGACTATAATATTTTGGTAGTTCAGCAAATCGATAATGTAAAAATACTATCACTTATCGCCTAATGTGATTCATGGAGTATATCTATAAAGATAGCGCGATAACGCTTGATTGCCTTTGTATACAGGGTGTGTTGGTTTTTAATAATGTAAGTTCACATGATGCTAAGTGAAGATGAAGTCGATGATGTTTTGACGTTAACTTATAATGTAGGTATACGCTTTCCTGTCGTGCTATTCTGCAAAACAGCGACGAACGTACATCTCTGCATCTATGAATTTGTCAGTTGTAATAGAGTACAATTTTGCATGCCATATTCGGTTGGCAGCTGTCTGGCAGCTATTTCAGAGATGGACATTTTGTAGAATAGCACAGCTGAGAAAGACGTGAAAAAATAAAGTTCTTTGTTTGATTACAATTTTATTTTTTGTGTACACGGTCTTTATTTTTATCCTAGTAGTAAAAGTAGGTAATAAATTTTTTTTTTGTCATGGTCGATACAAATTTATGCATAGCTACATCTATTTTACAGGAAAAATAAATGCAAGGCTGTATTGTAACTAGAATAGTTTATTCCTATGCGTATAGCTTTTGATATAAGTTTGACTTGCCTTGAAAAACCGCCGAGTGGTTTTTCGGTTGAAACTGGAGCAGTCTGTATATAAGTCAAACTTTTTAGGGCTATCTACAATCACAAATCATGATTCATATACCGCCATAACGCGCTGCGTCGTATTCGGTGACGGTCATCTATTGTTTTTTCGAACCGCATCAAATATGGAACACCCAGCCTTCGAGGCGGCCGGACAGAGTCCCGGTTTGGAAATTTGGACCATTGATGTAAGTATTTATAGTATTCTGTAGTTCTATTCATGAAAATGTACATCCCTGAAACAGCTGTCACATAGCTGCCATACCGAAGTTGGCATGCAAAATTCTATTAAAACTGAAGAATTCAATATATTATGCATAGATATACGCTCGTCGCTGCTTAAAGGTGAAATCAACGAGTATGCCCGCGAAATTCAAAATGTTCGTGGGTTTTTGCAATTATAGGCGTACTTATGTCAGTAAATTATAGGAATAACTTTTTGGAGTTATGCGTGTTTCAAGACTTCACTTATCACTTGCTTGCTAGGAGAAAACGTGAGAAAACCTGCTGTAAGTTCACCACAATGTTCTCAATCAAAGGTATGGGAACCCGCCACTGATATGTATCTCTGGATTCATGATTCCATACGTTTGACAGTTCATTTTTTGTGCCGATTTGAAGCGCCTCCCCCCTGAGCGTCCACGGTACTAAATTGACATTTGTTGGAAGCGGACCGTCGTTTTGAATGTCATTTGATTTTAGTTCCATAGACGCTCACGCTAGGTTACGCAACAATCAGCGCCAAAATGGCGAAAATCAAATGTCTTCATATTTACTTTGACAGTCAGCTATCCAGAGTATATTCTATATAGTGTATGGAGATCAGTGAAACCCGCACTTGGCCATTGTGGTGAGCTATCGCTAAACTCGTGCAAAACGATTCACAACTTTCTGTAACAATCGCGAATAAGGTTAGGGCTGCAGTTGCTTATTTCTGCTGTATAGACTATTTCACCGAAATCTATTATCTCACTGCGACATCTCTAATGACAGTTTTTCTCTATAAATTAATATTTTTACAATCAAATAGATAATTTCATCCAGATCCGTCCAGTTCGAGCTGAGCGTTGATAGAACAATCAATCGGTGTCAACTTTTCCTTTTATGTTGACTAAAAGTGGCAGAGAAATTAAGATAATTAAGGCGAACTCAACAGGTCTGCCCGCGAAATTCAAAATTTTCGTGGTTTTTTGCAATTTGTACGCTAATTACACATAATAGGCTTATGGCAGTCATTTTGCGAGAATGGCAGTTACTTCATTACATGTTTATATCAAATTTTTTGCATAAAAATGTCTATCCTAGGAAATTTGTCCGAGTAAAGAGTTTTATGTGAGCAACTCGCAAATCTCGGATTAATTTCTTTAACTCGACACTTTCAAGCAGAGATTTTTATATAAATACGTGAAGATGATCTTGGGATTATCGCAATTTGACTGCCAAAAGCCTATTTCGTCTTATCAGCAAAAAACCGGCCAAGTGCGAGTCGGACTCGCGCACCGAGGGTTCCATACCATCAAAGAAGTACTTAAAACATTGAAAGAATCACTTTTGTTCATGAATTTACGAGTATAATTTACAAGTAGGTACTTTTGTTGGCGAACCGCAAATGCAACTTTGTTTTTGGTGGTTTATTATTATTATCAAAAAAAGTATAATAGTTAGGGAGTTGATTTTATTTTTCTTGTAAAATATACATTAATGTCTATTAATCATAATTATTTCAGATTTTTCGATTGATAAACTTCGGAGATAAGGGGGGGGGGAACGGTATTTTTTTCGACAGTTTGCTCAATAAATCCAAAACTATCAGGCATAAAAATAAATAAAAATCGGTTTTAGAATACACAAGTAACGCCCTTTTATATGATACCCCACTTAATATTGTTATCTCATTTTAAAAATTCGAAGTCCCGGTTTTCCCCCCTTTTTAAATATACATAAAAACAATTTTCAATATTTTACGAGTGCAATGGCGTCGGGTCATTATTACCTAAAAACTATTCCAAATTTCAAGTCGATAGCTTTGATATTTACTGAAATAATCGAGTGTGACAGACGGACGGACGGACGGACGGACGGAGAAAGTCTCACCATAAGGGTTCCATTTTTACCAAATTGGTATGGAACCCTAAAATCGCGAAAAACCACAAAAAATTTGAATTTCGCGGGCACACCTGTGGTGTGCTCCGTATTCGTTTTTTACAGAAATTCGAGCCGGTCTCTGTAGACCCCAGATCGTACGGAAAGTTTTACAATGGAGACTCTTATATCGTCTTGAAGGTAATTTATAATTCGCATCATGTTACCAATATGATCAAACAAATTCACTAGATTTTTTTAAACTATATAAACTAGCGCTACAGGCTAAGGTAGAGCGCGCTGGTACCTAATTATAATTAACTATAAATACTGGCATTCCCGCAATTTTACTGCCACAAGCGGTAAATTTGACGACCTCCGTGGTTGAGTGGTTAGCGTGCCGGTTTTCAAGGCGCCGCCATCTCTGAGGTTCCGGGTTCGATCCCCGGTCGGGGCAATGTAGAAAAATAAAATTTCTACATTGTCTCGGGTCTGGGTGTTTTGGTACCTTCCTTTCTTGTTTCTGATTTCTTTAACACAAGCGCATTTAAGCTACTTACTAAGGGATCGCAGCAATGTATGTGATGTGGTCCACTATTCATTATTCATTCACAAGCCTATTATGTTTTTTTGTACTAAAAATAATATGTATGGTATGTAGCCAATATGTTTCAAAAGTCTTCTAATTTGTAGACAACAGGCGATAACACGTCCACCCTGTCATACGACGTACACTTCTGGCTCGGGAGCAAGACGACGCAGGACAAGAAGGGCTCCGCAGCCATCCTCACCATAACCCTGGACGATCAGCTCGGGGGCAGGGCGGTCCACCATCGGGAGGTGCAGGGCCACGAGACCAGCCTGTTCATGGGATACTTCCAACCTGGTGAGAGAAGCAACGACAAAAGGAGCTCTACTCATGTAATAGATGGAATGTAAATGGAACAAAATAACAGATAAAAATAGTCAAGATAGGCCCATCCGAACATTTTACGTAAACGTTCTTCATACAAGAAAATGTAGCGCCATCTGTCGAAACTCCTGCGAAATACATGTTTTTTTTTATCTATGTCTGTGGTCACCTTGCCTGCAATATTATTATTAATTCAAAAAAAATTAGATCTTTACCTATCTACCTATACTGACTACTGACGGGGGAGGGTGCAAAATAGTAATTCTTGCTCCCATAAACTGGCGACATTTTTTCGCGCTGTTCGCCCTGTCTGTATACAAGTCTGTGGACAAAATTCAAAAAAATTATGAGAATGCGCTGGGTCACGTGGTCAATTTAGCAATCATTTTCATTCCGTTTTTAAATGTTGTTCCATTCCATCGGCAAATTACGGTTTTTTTTACGCTGTGAAAGTTAGTACTTGACTGCGATCTCACCTGTTGGTAAGTGGTTTTACATATTATCCCCTTACAATGAAACATCCTTAAAAGGCCGACATCAAGTCACAATTTTTTTTACAACTTTAAATGCAGATCAATTCCGTAATACATGACTTTGAACCGTTTGAGCAGCGCACGCGAGATCTACAAAGGGAACAATTTTACCCGTTTTTTCAACACTTGGCGTATCGCAAATTATCATCTGCCTACCATACCTATTCTCCAGCAGTGATAGCTCAGTGGTTCTGACCTCTGCCTCTCATAAGGAGGTCGCTTTCTTTCTTTCTTTCTTTCCTGGGACTTTTCCGCGATTGACCGAAATCCCTTCGTCCGTTGCGCGTGCAGTCGCCGATGCGGGTCCTCGCCGGATCACTCCAGCCAGCCGAGCTCACTCCAGAATCCGAAGAGGCCTCCCACAGAAAGAAAGAAGGAGGTCGCGTGTTCGAATAATGGGCACGCACCTCTGACTTTTTCGAATTATGTGGGTTTCTTAGGATATATCACTTGCTTAACGGTGAGAAAAACATCGTGAGGAAACCTGCATGCCTGAGAGTTCACAAAAATTTTCTCGAAGGTGTGTGGAGCCCGCCAACCCGCACTTGGCCAGCGTGGTGGGCTATGGCCAAACCCCTCTCAGTCTGAGAGGAGACCCGTGCCCAGCAGCGGGACATAAAAAAGGGGTTGAGATGATGATGATGATTCTTCTTCTTCCTCTTCTTCAGGTTGCCACCTTCCCTCCGAGCAATTTCACTGAAGTACCTACTTCAAAATCCTCTGTAGGCAAGTGCCAATAGTCAAATATCTTTACTGTTGCAGCTATCAGATACTTGGAAGGCGGCAACGAGTCCGGATTCAATGAGGTGGAGACCAACGCGGGGACTGAACTCCGGCTCCTGAGGCTCTCTGGATGCGAGAACATGAGGATTGAAGAGGTGAATATCAACTCCTTGGGTAAACATAGAGGCTGGATGATCTTACACTAGGTTGTTTTTCTCGTGTCATAGACTGGATAGCATAACATACGAACTGCAGGCCATATAATGGACGGACGGTCTCTCTTGATATTGAGAGAGAGTCTCTAAACTACGAGAATAAAACTAGCAGACCAGCTTCTAGGCCAATAAGTTTGTCCATAACCTTGGAGGAATTTCAAAACATCCTTCTTCAATTTATCTACATCATAAATTCAGCCTTTTTGAAAGGAGTCAGCTTTCTAGAAAAGGCTGAGCGATGATGAGTCAAGATTTGTCACTATACTTAGAGATTACGATACCAAATGCCTGCAATATCATCAGGAACTCTAGCCATAGCTGTAACTAGAGATCATTATCACACATTTCTTGAATTTCCTTCCATTCCATCAATCACTAGAGCTGCCGCGTTTATTCGTCAATTCTCAGGATGTAGTAGATAATTCGTTGCCAATGTACAGGTACCAGCAGAAGCGTCTTCACTGAGCAAGGACCACTGCTTCATCCTGGAAGTGCAGCACGACATCTTTGTGCTGATGCCGGAACTCGCGCGCGCCACGCAGAGGAGGAAGATCATCAGCGTCGCCAACAGCCTGAGAGACGACTACCATAACGGCAGGGCCACTATTGAGATCATTGGTAAGAGAAGCAAACCACTGCTGCATGCTGGAAGCGCAGCACATATTTGTGCTGATGCTGCAGCTTGCAAGCGACGCAGAGGAGGCAGGTCATCAGCATCGCCACCAGTCTAAGAGACGACTAACATAACGGCAGGGCCACTATTGAGATCATCGGTAAGAGAACTGGACCACTGCTTCAAGCTAGACGTGCAGCACATCTTCGTACTGATGCTGCAGCTTGCAAGCGACGCAGAGGAGGCAGATCATCAGCGTCGCCAACAGCCTGAGAGACGACTATCATAACGGCAGGGCCACTATTGAGATCATTGGTAAGAGAAGCAAACCACTGCTGCATGCTGGAAGCGCAGCACATATTTGTGCTGATGCTGCAGCTTGCAAGCGACGCAACGGAGGAAGATCATCAGCTTCGCCAACAGCCTGAGAGACGACTACCATAACGGCAGGGCCACTATTGAGATCATTGGTAAGAGAAGCAAACCACTGCTGCATGCTGGAAGTGCAGCACATCTTTGCTGATGCTGCAGCTTGCAAGCGACGCAGAGGAGGCAGATCATCAGCGTCGCCAACAGCCTGAGAGACGACTACCATAACGGCAGGGCCACCATTGAGATCATTGGTAAGAGAACCAGACCACTGCTGCATTCTGGAAGTGCAGCACATCTTTGTGCTGATGCTGCAGCTTGCAAGCGACGCAACGGAGGAAGATCATCAGCTTCGCCAACAGCCTGAGAGACGACTACCATAACGGCAGGGCCACTATTGAGATCATTGGTAAGAGAAGCAAACCACTGCTGCATGCTGGAAGTGCAGCACATCTTTGTGCTGGTGCTGCAGCTTGCGAGCGACGCAGAGGAGGAAGATCATCAGCGTCACCAACAGCCTGAGAGACGACTACCAGAACGGCAGAGCCACTATTGAGATCATTGGTAAGAGAAGCAAACCACTGCTGCATGCTGGAAGTGCAGCACATCTTTGTGCTGGTGCTGCAGCTTGCGAGCGACGCAGAGGAGGAAGATCATCAGCGTCGCCAACAGCCTAAGAGACGACTAACATAATGGCAGGGCCACTATTGAGATCATTGGTAAGAGTACTGGATCACTGCTTCAAGCTTCAAGTATTTGAAGCTTCGTGCTTCGTAATGTTCACAGATGATAAGATCGAAAGCTCACCCGCGAAGAGGTTCCAACTTACAATAAGTGATATTCTACCTGCTGTTTTTAACTTATTAAAATCTTCTGGGGTGAGCTTCCGATCTTAGAACACAATTTACTTAAATCGTATTCGGCTGAAATATTTTATACGTAGTATGTTATTTATGCTGCATTTAAAACTCAAATTTGTTTTAACGATAGTATTTTCTCCCCGTCAGATGAGTTCTCGTCAGACGAAGATGTGGATCGGTTCTTCGAAGCGCTAGGCTCCGGTTCCAGAGCGGATCTTTCCGAAGATGACTCCACACAAGCACAAGTGAGTTTGACACTTAGGGACTTTGCACAATTCCACTCCTAAGTGACTTTGCGAGAGGCCGAGAGACTCTTTGAAAGAGGACTTTGCAAAACTCTGTGTGTATAAAATGACTGTGAAATACAGGGGGTATGCTCAATTGCTCATGTACATTATTGCAGCTTTGCATGTATTACTTATTAGGTACATACTTAATATGCTGCCGTGCTATTCTGCAAAACAGCGACGAGCGTGCATCTCTGCATCTACGAATTTGTCAGTTGTAATAGAGTACAATTTCGCATGCCATATTCGGGTTGGCAGCTGTCTGGCAGCTATTTCATTTTGTAGAATAGCACAGCTGATCGGAATACAAACATCAGTTATGCGCCCCATATAGGTCATTAATCCGCTTTATTTATTTGCGAACTTCTGCAAAGTGCCAATAAAAGCAATTTCCCTTTGCCAGGCGTACGCGCGTGAGAACATGTCCACCGTGTACTTCTACAAAGTGCTGGTGGGCGACGACATCGAGCTTGTACAGATCAACAAGCCCTTCAGACAGAGGCAGCTCACTTCAGAGGTGGGTGTTATTACTTTGCAAATATTCTTTGCAAAAACGTATAGGTACTTGCAAATACGAAGTTGTCCTTTTATTAGAGGTCAATTTACAATGCCGCGGAATTGAATTGAAGCGACTTTTTGCAACGAAAATTAACTTAATTAAATTAAAATAATAAACTTTATCTACGCTCATTGCTTAAAGTTCGAATTATGAAACTCACATATTGACCTACTTTATTCACAGACTTCTTTAATTATTAAAAAGTTATTCATTATAACATCGCAGTACCTACTATGGAAATATCTCAAGATAGTTGAATAATTTCCATCATAGACATAAAACACTATAGGGATAATTTCCATTACGATACTGGACTCTGGGTTCCTGTATTTTTATGTGTGAGAGTGAGAGTGTAGAGCCTCCTAATTTTTTTTCTTTTTATATATGGAGTCCACAGACAACATTTGGTTGGTAGTCATTAGGTATATCTACCGAGAGTATGGATGGATGGGCTATGATTGACCATAGACAAGAACAACAATGTCTATTGTCTATGGTTCTGCGCGCAGTTTACAACTGAATTTTGGCGCCATACCTAACTTTTAACATTTTAATGTGTTATTTTTGTTACTTAGTCAAAACTTTGCGCGGAAAAATGTCTAGCAGTGAAAGCTACTAAAGAAAATTTAACTCCACCTGACATTTTAGTAATTGGAACAAAAATGACCCACAACCTTTTACCAACAAAGTGAAGGATTTACGACAAACGTTAGCAAGATTTTATGGTTTGGATTTATGATAATAATATTATGAGCGTAGATAAAGTAGTGTATAAAACTCTACATAATTAGGTATTCAGACACTCGTGTGATACTATTAAATACTCAAAGATATTATATTGAATTTGATTACTTAATGTTTCAGGACGTGTTTATCCTGGACACACCGTGTTCCGGCGTCCACATCTGGCTGGGCAGCAACGCGGACCCTGAGGTGAAGAGAAGCTACAACAGCATCGCCCAGCAGTACCTGGATATCAAGGGATATCCATCATGGGTACGTATAGTATGTTGCGCGCGGCTTCGCCTTGCATGAATTTCGGGTTCTACATGTTACGTGATTGAAGAAACTACAGGTTGGCGTCTCGATGTACTAATTTCAGACGGCCGCCGCGCACCGGCTACTTTGCTCGCGTCAGTTCTTGTACGGTCTATTTCACGCGCTGCGTGCGCCGATCGCGAGGCAACCTTAGTACGTCGAGTGAGATAAAGTTACGCGATAGAAAGAGACCACAACTTTGCGTTTGTTGCGTGTTATTTAGGGGGGCGCTATTGCGAATTGAATTACGCTTTTTTTGTCGCTATTTCTTTTAATCATCTTACGGAGTGAGCCTGCTGTACCGTTATGTACTCTTGTATTTCCAACATTTTCATTTTGGACCTGTAGTTTCTGAGACAAGTGCTTTCAAACAAACAAACTTTTATTAGGATACTTAGATATAATCTATCTCTATTGCTTTTTTTCCTGGTCAATTCCCCTTAGTTATGTGCTAAGCCACGGTTATAAAAATACCATTCCAGGTCCCCATCAGCAGGGTATCCGAGGGCGCAGAGAGCAGCAACTTCAAGCAGTACTTCCACAGCTGGGACTCCGTCAAACCTGTCGTCGGGGGCTCTGTCAGGTCCATCGCTGCACAGCTTGGTAAGTGGCTTTTTACTTAACGTGATTTATACGGCTCATCCTTAGAGAGATTGCCGCTAGATGGCGCTGTTACGATAGTTACAGTTTTTAATCATTTACGCCAATCGTAATGAACTTTTTTTAATAATATTAATTGTTTTGCGAAAGTAAATCATTGTCTCTTATTTTATCACATCATTACTTCAAACTAAAACGTAGCCATTTTGTTATTTAGTTCAAGTATTAATATCTGTCATCTCGGTGAGCGTAAAGACACAACGCGTTGTTGTATGACAATGTACAGCTAGACGATCGTCTTCATACAAAAAGCGATAACGATTTCCTACTTTTTTTTTGGAGAGTGTGCTCAAGAACTCCACAATCTATTTAGTATTTCACCTTCACCCTTCTACAATATAACCGCAAGTCGCCGGGAGAAGTGGCATCCTTATGTGGTCGATGTCCAGCTAGCTCGAACGAAACGATTTTCTTCCACGTTTCTGATACGTACCGCTAAGGTGTGGACCCTTCCAGCTTCTGTGTTCCCAGCCAAGTGCAACCGGGGTGCCTTCAAGAGAAGAGTGAATAGGCATTTTCTAGGCAAGCGTGCTCCATCCTAGACCTCATCATTTCTGTTCATCAGATATGATTGTAGTCAAGCGCAAGCTTAACCATAATTTATAGAAGGACGAAATGGCGGGACCTGGCATCACCCTGATCTCCTGAACTCTCACTGATAGAGTTTTCTCGCTTACCTAGTTCTCTTCTCTTCAGATAGTACCAGTTCTCTTCAGTAGTTACCTAGTTCTATCTTCAGATAGTACATAATTATGGCTTATAACGGGATACAATTTGCAATTGAATAGAAGCCGGCTTGTTCTCCGGGGAGGCAGACCCACAGGCGCTCGCCAAGTACGTAGGGAAGAGTGCCGCCGCTCGCGGCTACATGCCGGACGAGGGTGCCGGAGAACTCTCTGTATACAGGTAACTTACTCTTACTCTCCGGGGAGGCAGACCCACAGGCGCTCGCCAAGTACGTAGGCAAGAGTGCCGCCGCTCGCGGCTACATGCCGGACGAGGGTGCCGGAGAACTGACTGTATACAGGTAACTTACTCTTACTCTCCGGGGAGGCAGACCCACAGGCGCTCGCCAAGTACGTAGGGAAGAGTGCCGCCGCTCGCGGCTACATGCCGGACGAGGGTCTGGAGAACTCTCTGTATACAGGTAACTTACTCTTACTCTCCGGGGAGGCAGACCCACAGGCGCTCGCCAAGTACGTAGGGAAGAGTGCCGCCGCTCGCGGCTACATGCCGGACGAGGGTGCTGGAGAACTCTCTGTATACAGGTAACTTACTCTTACTCTCCGGGGAGGCAGACCCACAGGCGCTCGCCAAGTACGTAGGGAAGAGTGCCGCCGCTCGCGGCTACATGCCGGACGAGGGTGCTGGAGAACTCTCTGTATACAGGTAACTTACTCTTACTCTCCGGGGAGGCAGACCCACAGGCACTCGCCAAGTACGTAGGGAAGAGTGCCGCCGCTCGCGGCTACATGCCGGACGAGGGTGCTGGAGAACTCTCTGTATACAGGTAACTTACTCTTACTCTCCGGGGAGGCAGACCCACAGGCGCTCGCCAATTACGTAGGGAAGAGTGCCGCCGCTCGCGGCTACATGCCGGACGAGGGTGCTGGAGAACTCTCTGTATACAGGTAACTTACTCTTACTCTCCGGGGAGGCAGACCCACAGGCGCTCGCCAATTACGTAGGGAAGAGTGCCGCCGCTCGCGGCTACATGCCGGACGAGGGTGCTGGAGAACTCTCTGTATACAGGTAACTTACTCTTACTCTCCGGGGAGGCAGACCACAGCCGCTCGCCAAGTACGTAGGGAAGAGTGCCGCCGCTCGCGGCTACATGCCGGACGAGGGTGCTGGAGAACTCTCTGTATACAGGTAACTTACTCTTACTCTCCGTGGAGGCAGACCCACAGGCGCTCGCCAAGTACGTAGGGAAGAGTGCCGCCGCTCGCGGCTACATGCCGGACGAGGGTGCTGGAGAACTCTCTGTATACAGGTAACTTACTCTTACTCTCCGTGGAGGCAGACCCACAGGCGCTCGCCAAGTACGTAGGGAAGAGTGCCGCCGCCGAAATATGATTGGTTAATCAGCTCCGCTCCGCTTCGCTTTGGTGGAAACCGGGCCTCATCAATGGTCGAACCGAACATTATTATCATCCAGTGTTTGAAATTCGTTCCAAAAGCTTATCAAAAGCAGTCATAGAAGTAGATTCGATAAATCACATGGCTATGAGTGCTTAATAAAATATGATTAAATACCAGGGCTGCAGAAGAACCAGAGGATGTGACACAGAGTCTCGTGGAAGCCCCCAAACTCTACCAGAGCGAAGTTTACGTCGTGAAGTACCAGTACAAGGACGAGAAAGACCAAGATGCTACTGTAGTCTACTTGTGGATAGTAAGTATGCCTCAGCTCAGCAGCTGTAAACATACACATCACACACACACACACACACACACACACACACACACACACACACACACACAAAACACACACATACACACATACCGAAATGTATGAAGCGCGACGCCATATTTGAGAATTTTTTGGCTTCAACATACGACACATCTTTCCCGTCCTCTTAGCGTAGCGTATTTCGTCAATGGTGTTGGGATTTTGTGACGGAAACCCATAGGTAGGCTTATTAATCTATGGACGACGAGTCTAATACAAAATTCACGAAAAAAGTGTCCCGAGAAAACCTTTACAAACGAGAGTATATGAGTATTTTTGTATAAACAAACTAAAACATTGTTACAGCCTAATTTTCAAACACGAGACTGAAGTGCGATTGTATGTCTTTTCGCGTTTTGTATTTCATTCGGTTCGGTCACTTTTTAGCGCTGACCCACAATCCTTAGTTTATAAATCAATGCGGAAACCCCTCATTTTTCATTTGCCCAGCCCCCAGAGCTGTACCGTCTCAGTCTGAAAAGTCACTTTGTATCAATACTGTTTCTGTACAGGGCGACTCAGCAGATGAAGAGCGCAAGAAAGCAGGTCTCAAACTAGCGGGTGACATCGAGGCAGAACTTGAAGGCAACGTTACCATCGTGAAGATTCCTCAGGGGAAGGAAACCAAGCACTTTCTGAGCATCTTCAAAGGTATATAGAAATCTTATACCTTTAAACGAGCAATTCTTTTATATATATATATATATAAAGCTTGGTAGTATTACAGCTACTCACCAATAGATATTCAGGAGTCATATTATTACCTTTACCTACTGTAACAGATTCACTTTACGCCAATAGATGTCAGGCAGATTTATATATATATATTTTTTGGTAAATACTACATTTTCTAAAAATGAATCCTAGCTAGATCGATTTATCGTCCCCAAAACCCCCTGTGTACTAAGTTTCATGAAAATCCTTCAAGCCGTTTCGAGATTCAGATTATATAGAAATATACATATTTATACAAGAATTGTTCGTTTAAAGGTAGGTATGTGATGTGATTTATAGGTTTATTTCGACTTCGTTTGTTGAATTTTTTTTTTTATATTACTATTTGTTTCAGGCCTACTCGTGATCTTGTGCGGCAGCAAAGACGAGGAATACAAACCGCAGAACTTCAACAAATCTTACGACGACAATGGCGTTAGACTCTTCAAGGTAAACTCCACTTACGACCACTGGGTCGAAATATCGACAGTTAAAATCGTCCTCTTGATCTTTCAACTATTTATTAATGAAACTTTATATTATGATTAAGAAAAAGGAGTTTTCAAAATCACCACAAGATAACCCGTGCGAAGTAAGAACAGGTTTCTGTTTATCTATATATATATATATATATATGGTATATAAATCCCGCGAAAATTTAAGGAATTCCACGGTATATGTAAAAAAATTGTAATTCACGCGGGCGGAGCCGCGGGCAACAGCTAGTAGAAATATTAAATTTATCTGAAATTTAATTTGATTTAATTTGATTAATTTAGTTTATAGTTTTATAATTTCTTACCTTTTTAATGTATTTGCACGCCTATATGGCAACATGTTGAAACTCTGACTTCTTATTCTTATGTAATCTTTATACCTGACACATGTATGCAAATAAATTGTTTGATTGATTGATTGATTGATAGAACGTATCGCTGTAAAATATTGAATATTTGATATTTCTCAAAATATCGAGTAAAAACAGTCGTAAAACAAAAGTTGTAAGTGTTAATATAAACAACTACAGGCCTCGGCCTTGGCGATTTCGTATTTTTTATATACCTAACCCTGTATAAATCATTTTACAGAGTGAATATTCTGTACTCTAACGTACCCAACTAAATATTATGGATGTACCCTCAGGTACTTAGTCCTGTTATCTATAGTTATGGTATTCTGTGGTTCCAGGTGGAAGGAACAGAGGTCGGCGTGGACATGCGGGTCACCCAGGTCCAGGAGACTGCCGACTCCTTGGAGGACGACGACATATACGTGCTGGAGACGCCCAGTGCTATTTACATATGGAGTGGCAAGGTTAAATTAAATAAAAAATTGCACTCCGGGAGAGCCGACAGGAGTGCAAACTGCAAACTCAAAGAGAAGAGTTCATTGGTTTTTCCCATTCCAATCAGAGGTGTCGGTTACACATATTATTTAAGGTGTTGCAGCCCTACCAACCCGCGAAAATCTAATTTTATTTAGTTTTTCGCAAATATTAGACTAACTACACATTGTAGATTTATGGCAATGCATTTTGCGGGCCTACTTTTTATGCATCTCTTTGCTCGAAAGTATCCACTCATCTGTTATTGGTTCCCGAAAGATAATTTTTTGCAGTTTCCCAGATTTCAAGCTATCGGGAACTAATATGAAGTACCTAAATGAGTATTGTTGACCAGAGTTTTTGTTAAAAACAATGTAGATGCATAAACATTGTGCCCGCAAAACACATTGCCATTAGCCTTCGATGTATGATTAACCCACTATGAGCGAAAAACTTAATAAAATTTGAATTTTCGCCCGGATGGTACCCATCGCCCTTAATCATTAATTTATAAACTAAAAATTTGGGGTCAACGCTAAAAAGTGTCCGAACCGAATGACATACAAAACGCGAAAAGACATACAATCGCACTTCAGTCTCGTGTTTGAATATTAGGCTTTATAATGAGTAGTAACGGTTTAAGACATAAATTACAATGTTTTAGTTTCTTTATAAAAATACACATCCTACCCTCGTTTATATAGGTTTTCTCGGGACAATTTTTTCATGAATTTTGTATTACACCCGTCGTCCATAGATTTATAAGTCTATGCCCTTGTAGCGGTCTTCGATAGCGGTCTTCGGTAGCTGACGACAGATGGCGTAACCCGTGCAATAGCACACGCTGACGGAGCATTCGACGAGCGTTCTATAAATACAACTTCTGACGTCACACGCTTGGATCACAAGCGGTCCCCAGGCACAACACCTGCCTGGAGGGAAATTTCCCTATTGCCCTCTGCACCGCTAAACCCTTAAATAATAATTAAATTTTCGCCCATTGTTTGAGAAAATGCCCTATAAATAGTCGGCGCTGCCTCGGCGTACATTTACACGTTCGTCCATCAATGCCTCTTTAGCTGGCCGCTGCAGTAATTTATTATATTTTTCTACAAGGAATCAAGTGATGAAGAACAGACGGCAGCCAAGAGCTTCGTGTCCCTGGTGGTGGGTGATGAGAAGGAGGTGATAGATATCACCCAGGGTGATGAACCGGAACAGTTCTGGGCGGTGCTGGGTGAGTATCGTTCTAACCTGACAACTTAACATTTGTACATACGTACGCAGCACTCAAGCTGTAACATTATTTTTTAGCTTATCAATACAAAATTGCAGGAATTCGGCATTCCTGTTATTTTTTTTTAATAGAAACATTATATCTATAGGTATATATGTGATGGTATGCATATTCTGTGGCATTATTTTATTGTTTAGAGTTATAATCAATTTGTTAGATTAATTATTTTTGAATGAGCACGCCTGTGGCAAAACACGAGGATCTAGCAATGGCGGATTAACAGCGGATATGACGTAGGTATATGTGCGTTTTTCCGGTTTTTTAATTAAGTAATTACTTGTAAGAAGTAGCGGCGACCCCGCACGGCAAAGCGCAGTGTTGGCAGGCCTCCGACCAGATGGACTGACGATATTAAGAGTCACGGGAAGGCGCTGGATACATTTAGCGCAGGATCGTGTGGGCTGGAAATCATTGCAGGAGGCCTTTGTCCAGCAGTGGACGTCCGTCGGCTGAAACAAACGAACGAAGAAGTACCTAGCCATACTTTGACATAAGGCCCGGTTTCCACCAAAGCGGAGCTGTGCTTTGAGTAACCAATCGGATTTCGTCATTTCCTCTCCGCTCAGTTTCGGAGATGTCAAAATGACGAAATCTGATTGGTTACTCAAACACAGCTCCACTCCGCTCCGCTTTGGTGGAAACCGGGCCTAAGATACTATTGATGGTATCGATTATCCGACACTATTAATGGTTTAGTTTCAAAATAACGAATAAAATAATGCTAAATACTTTCGGAAAGCCTAATTTCGTCGCAATAGCTATTTTAGCAATAGGATATTGTAACTTGGCTCAGTAGCCACGTTACAATATCCTATTTACACACTTACAAACGTTACAATTTCCTATTTACACATTTAGACACGTTACAATATCCTATTTACACACTTACACACGTTACAATATCCTATTTACACACTTACACACGTTACAATATCCTATTTACACACACACGTTACAATATCCTATTTACTGATACTGCTGCTACAGCTGCTGGTAACGATGATTGATCCACAGGAGGGGCGCCGGAGGAGGGGGAGGAGCGTTCAGGGTGGAAGGCCAACGCCAACCGACGCGTCACCACGCCGCTGACCCTCACCGCGGTCGCCGTGCGAGCGTCCGGCAAGATCAAGTATGAGGAACTGCCTCCCAGTTTCACGCAGAAGGTCTGTGCCTTTATAATCTGATTATTTTTGCGGGAACTTTTTCTTGTGGTGTGAGTGTGTCAATTTGAATTTGTATGGTGCGCTGATGCTAATTGCTTTAGCTAGACCGCTATAAACTTGGCCCTCCCATGGTCTGCGGGACGAGGGGCGGGAGCTACTCAACTGATCTCTATTCTATGGATTAAACATTCTTTACAATTCAGGCTAGGTTCACTGTGGATCCATAGAATAGGGATCAGTGCGCTCAACTAATCAGCTGTCAGTGACTGACGTGAATTACGCCACACACGATGATATTAATCTTGCGACGTGGATAATGATACATACTCAAGAAAATACCATAGGCGAATTCTCAAGATGCGAGTCATTACATCGTATCGCGTATAGCCAATCGCACACCCGCCCCGCGTCCCGCAGACCATGGGAGGGCCAAGTTTATAGCGGTCAAGCTATAGTGTGTAATTTCGTAGCGACGGCTCGAGTCATAGATTATACACTTATGCTCGAGTTGCCAACTTAGGCAAGTATTTACTGCCGCACTTTTGAAGTCGAGAGCGGTCTGTTGGACTTCTATATATATGAAACTTATAAACTAAACTAATACTTATTATAAACTAACTGGGAAGGTTAAGAAACACTTCCCAGGCCACAGGCGTCAATGTCACAGCAGTTACTTTTTATTACTGTTCTTATGCACAGATAGCCAGTATAAAAATAGGCTACTGGGCATGCCATCACACACCATCATGAGAATTCACACAATCAGACTCTTTAAGTCTTTTCCAAAAAGAGGGTACTTTTTTCTGCAAACAGCAAATAAGTCAATCTGCTATGACGCTAGCAAAAGGTCCTGTTCATAAAAAAATATTTACATTTAATAAAAGCCCAGAACTCAGAGTCACGGCGATATAATCAGTAAAAAAAGTCTAATGTCTGTGGTTGACTCTGTGCTCTGGGCCTCTTCCGCCTTTCATCTTGCCAATAAGCACACGCTCCAAAAAATGTATTAATTTTAATTTACTTAATTTATACAATAAATGGTACTCATCGATACAATTTGAGTTTTCATAAACAGTTCTCATGCTATGAAGCTGATAAACGTTTCAGGATCTGTCAGAAGACGGAGCATTCATCCTGGACGGCGGCGAAGAGTTGTACCTGTGGCTCGGGAAGAACATTCCAGAGCGCGTCAAGGCTGCCAGACTTCAAATCATTGCAGTAAGTGCCCGAATGAGAGGCCTTGAAAAATAAAATAAAATCTATTTAGAGATCCACAAAAATCCCCTCTTCCACAAAAATATATTGGTTTGAAAAACTGTAAAGTTTTCACAATAGATGGCGTTAGTTCGTTGGTTGAGCACCCAGCCGCGATAGCGGGGGGACGTGGGTTCGAGTCCCACCGCGAGTGAAATTTTGATGCATATTTAAATTTATAAAATTAAACGATTGTAAAGACATAATTATAAGCTTAATTATGACGTACTGTTTGTCAATGGCCACATGAATATTTTTTCCGAGGTCAGAATCCGGCCATATCATTTATTCTATATATAAGATTCCTTCTCAGACGCTTTTGGAATGAAATTCATATAAAATCGGCCAAGTGCGAGTCGGACTCGCGCACTGAGGAGCCCGTCACCGACACCGGGACATCCTCAGGAGATGTTGACTTCACAATACGAAATCGTACAGAAGTCAACTCCTCCTGAAGATGTCCCGCGGAGTCTGGACGAAACGTGCGTCGAAGAAAGTGTTGGAAGAATTGTGTGTGGTGTTTCATGTGGACGGTGTGGCATATTGTACCATACAGAATCTTTTCAAGCAGCGGATTATAGCAAAACAAATTAATCCGTCATATTAATTAAGGATTTCCGCAAAATACCGGATGTTTCCATTTAATATTTGCTGGGGTTTGATGATAAATAATGGGCGCTTTTTTAATTTTTACCGTCACTATATTACCGTGGACGGCCACGGCACAACACATGGGAATGAAATGTGGCCGTGGCTGTCCACAGTAAAAATTATAAAAGCGCCCATTATATGAACGTTGTCAATCAATCAGGAATACATCGAGGACGATGGTCTTGAGAGGACGGCCGAGTCGGCTATCGTCGTGACCTTGAAGCAGGGCAATGAACCCACCATCTTCAAACAGCTGTTCCCAGCCTGGGACGATGAACTGTGGGAGGTGAGTACTCGTTTGTTTCAGCTGACGGACGTCCACTGCTGGACAAAGGCCACTTGGGCGGCGATTCACGTAACGTTTTCATACAGAGTGAAGTGAATCAAGAAAATAAATGACATTGAAAAATCAACATTACGTCTATTAGTTTTAGAGTGCAAAATTGAATGTGCTTCAAATTGATCACTTTCAAAATCAATGCGTTTCTGTCGGCAGTAACTGGCCGCGGCCGATGCCTCCTACCAGACCAACACACCTGAGCCAATTTAGAAAATATAAAATTACAAACTAGCTTTTGACAAGAGTCTGTTTTCTTCTTTACAGAATCAAGCTTCGTATGAAGATCTCAAGAATGAAACTATAGCAGCTAATTCTTAGAGGAAAACCTATTTTTACAAATGACACAATATTTTATATGAAATGTTTGTAATAAAAATATTTTTTCACATAAATAATTATAATACACACATAATATTGTTTTATTTACAGTTTTATCGCTTACATTTTATGATAATTTCCTAAATTACTCATAAAAGTCCAACTTCACAACTACATAACCTATTTTATGTTTAGAACTGGACAGAAGTCTCCAATAATAAAACCGTTTTTGCTCTGAATGCAGGTAAAGATTTACACACACGTTTGTGTAAATCTTGTAATGTCACCAACTCACCTGGTTATGGGCCTAGCAGTGCTGTGTTTAATGGTGCAAGATTGAATGATGTTGGTAGCCACATGCGACACATTTCTCACTGCTTAAACATGCATGTGATGATGAACTGGACGAGGTTGTTTTTCTGTAGAGCATCTGGGACATGCTCCTTGTCTGGTAGCATATGCAAGGCAGCTCAGAGGATTTTATTCAGTGAATGATATGGAGTTATTGTATAGCCCCCCTTGTTGTAGGGTCTGCCTGTGCTGCGTTTTTCCAATGCAAGATTGAGTGATGTTGGTAGCCACATGCGACACATTCTTCACTGCTTAAACATGCATGTGTTGATAATCTGCACCAGGGGGCCTACCACCGTGACTTAAAGCAATATTATTGTAATATTATTTTGACCTTTTCATACAATGTCAGTATGGAAATTTTTAAAACAATATAACAATAATCTTACTTTAAGTCACGGTGGTAGGCCCCCAGGTTGTTGTTCTCTAGAGCAGCTAAGACATGATCCTTGTCCGCTAGCATAAACAAAGCAGCCCAGTAGCATCTATTTAGTGATGATATATAGTTATTGTACCCTCATTGTGGAGTTTTCCAATGCTACGTTTTTTTTGATGCAAGATTGAGTGATGATGGTTGAAGTGATGTTGAAATGGGTTATAGGACACATCCCTCACTGCTTAAATACACATGTGTTGATAATCTGGACCAGGTTGTTGTTCTCTAAAGCAGCTGCAACACGCTCCTTGTCCGCTAGTTGTTTGTTGACAGCGTGCTCTGATACGTGCGTCCCTTCTGACACTTCCACTGTCACTTTGAACCTGCTGGGCAGTGCTCGCAGCAGCTGCACTCTGATGGAGAGACCTGGAAAAAAGTGAATGTGAAGTTTTGAGCGTTTGTTAGTTTGTGAGATTTGATGTTAGCTACTCAAGTATTCTAGAAATACTGAATGATTTGTCTGATGTTTGGAATGTAGATAGTTTATAATTTGGATAATACATAGCTTACTACTTTTTATTTGCAAATAAGCCACATTATAGCTTGTAAGTACCAATGCAACTGCAATTTGTAGCTTGTTGAAACAAAAATTCAAAATTTTATACCTATTTCTACGTTAATTATGTGCTAAGGCATACTATTGAGCTAGATTTGTATATACCCAGCACAGTGTTTCATTAATTGCCAATGCTATAGTTATCATCTGCCCCATTTGTACTTACTATTTTATACTCTACAGTCAACGCTCACATAAGTCACAAGATACTTTACAGTCTGCTGCATGGTTATTTTGATGACTATATCCATCTATCATATTCATTGCTGCACATAGCTCAGCACTGGTGGAAACAGATACAACTAAGATATGTTTTATATTTGGAAGGATGCGTGCTATGGATGCCTGCTATGGGCCGTCCAAAAAAAATTCAAAAATTCAAAAATTTTATTCTTTCACATAGGCCTAACTTACAGGCACTTGCGAAACGTTAGACTCTACCGCCTCGTTCGGAAAGTAGCACTGCACTGAGAAGAACAGGCAAGAAACTTAGCACTTGCTTTTTTTTAAAATGAATTACAATTTGTGTTGGGTCCGAGTGGTATGGCTATCTTACTTTGTGACCTTAGATAGTAAGCCATATTTGTAAGTTTTGTCTAATAAATTATTCTTATTCTTATATCTATATGAAGAGAATAAACCTATGGTGTGTCCCTACTATCGATATATCGCATAGACTCGAGCTGCGCATATTTCTCTCACAGCGACATAGCTTAGTTTTGGTGGAAAAGGTGACAAATTTTCGTAGGGCAGATTTCACATCTTCGCAGCATAGCTGCATAGCACATCTCAGGTGAAAAAGCATCCTAAGGTTCACAAGACTTACCAATCAAAGTAGCCATGCTGCAATGAGGTATCGTCGGTGTAAAGAACACGTTCACTACATTTTTCTCATTATCCACTAATATGTTCTTTTCCTCCACAACCCTTAACTCCTCCAGCGTCAGCGGGTGTTCAGGATCGTTGATGTTTCGTACTAAATCAAAGACCTCCCTCTGGTCTATTTCGTCCACCACATCTTCGTCTAATTCGTCGGCAGTGATTTCCCGCTCCGACCCCTTATCGTAGACATCTGGGTTCACGTTGTCGGCTATTTTTGTCATGTCTGTGAGTGTTGGAGCACTTAAATCGCAGGTCACTATAATTGTATGTAAAGCTCGCGGAACTGGCTAAAAGATTTGTGTTTTAGACTTTCGAGTTTCGAGCTAGATAAGAAATTATTTTTTTATTTTGATGATTGATCAGCTGGGTTTGACAGTTGACTATGAACACAGACCAGGAACCGAACTTAGAGAATCTCGTATGGAACATTGGAATATGGACCTTGGGACGTCTCCTTTGTTCTCATCTTAGAGAATTTAAACATATATATAGAGAGGCCATAGTTTACTTATCACTATATGTGTCGGGGTGGCAAAAACCGCCATAAAGTGTAGCACTTTGACATGCGCATTGCTTCATGTCAAAGTACTAATGATGTGACTACTATTATACCGTTATCGATAAATTTCATACTATGCTTGTGATAGCTGAGTAGATAGGAAAAAGTCTCGGGGTTTTACAGAAACTTAAGCTTTTCTATAGCAAACTTCTCTATTGCTATTCTTATCTATTGCAAACTTTTATAATAGAGGAAAAGGCTTCAGGAATAGATATAGTTTGGTCTCGCGGGATTTGTTAAAGTATTGGCTGTTGATTTAAATCCGGTCGCCTTAGTTTGAAGTTACGATGAATTAAGAGAGATTCAGTAGAACGAGAAGACCCACGCATACTTATTTTTTCCCGGAAATGTGAATTTATTTTGTATGAATTAAATAAAATTTTCAGCACATCAGGTAAATATTATAATAATATTATGCTGTGGTAAATATTATAATAGTTGCTGACCACAACCCACAAAACCTAATAGACCGTGGAAGTGTGACGTAACAAAATGGCGGAATTTGACGTTTGGGTAAAAACAAACGTTTGCGTTGCCTATTTGTGAAAGATTGTTTTCCTTTTGTGAGGTTTTTAGCTGTGATTTAAAATGTCAATGTATTTGAGTTAAACATTTCGTAGCTAGATAAGAAAATCTTACCGAGAGAGCAATTTCCATTTTTTAAATAGTTTTTCATTCGCCGGGAATCTAAAAAACCTACAGGTTTCTCTTCTCGAGACATGGTTGCACCCAGGGGCAAAACAATAAGGCATTGTGTATATATTTTTAACACCAAAACACTCGTTTTTCTAATTGTTTATAAAATTCCATACATAGGTATGCCAATGTTTTTACCCAAATGTCAAAATTCGCCATTTTGTGACGTCATAGCTTCCGTGGTCTATAACTGACATAAATACATAGACAATACTAACACGCAATAGACAATAATATAGATTAAAGTTATAAAAAAGAAACAGAGTAGGCCAAAGACAAACAAGTACGAGTCGGATTAATGCATGAAGGGTTCCGTAAATTTTATATAATAATATAAATAAAGGAGTGAGGCATTTTCGTTGTTCCACGGATTCCGGTAAAACTAAAAGTCGTAGAGATGTTAAATTTAGTACTCAGGTTCATATTATTAGGTCATGAATATACAGAATATTTGTATATTCTGTACAAAGACGGGAATTTTCGAAATTCAAATTGTAAGGAGTGAAAATTTCTAAAGTTTTTTCATGAATGATGAATTTCTTTAAAATCGATGTCTGACAACTTTTAAGTAACAACTGTTAGTCAGTTTGGCGGGACTGTATTTTAAGAAAATAATTGTTCATATCTCGAAATGACTAAATTACAAAAACCATTGCAGCAAGCAAAGACGTCATGTAATTTGTGGTCAAAATTTAAAAAATGGCTGCCACATTGAACTTTGAACATTTGAACTGGAAGTCTCAGCTACTACAGATCTACGCTATTTGCAGATTAGATGTTTGTTACAAATATTAGGATCCGGGAGCGACCGATGCGAGCTCGGGACTTGGAGAACCCCGACAAATTAGGTGACGAATAGGATCTTTATTGGTAGTTATTATCATGACCACCCAGAAATAGGAGTCCCGCAAAACTTCGTTGACCGAGCTTTGAAATGGGTGAGAGAAACTGAGGATTAAAGAGGAGTTGTAACCTCAAGATTAAAAAAAGAATATTTCTCGATAACTAACGAAGAGCCTAATACATCACGTAGTGTATTAATCATAATACTACTATTACATGTAAATTATCTGACACTACTGTAAGTAACTAATTTGTTTTTTACTACAATATTATTTTAGATAGTATGTTATTTGAATTATACGTCAGATACAGTATATTTAATCTGTGATGTGTATGTGTGTCATGGTTACGTCAGATAATAATTATTGTCAGTTGGTGACATGTGGATAGCAAGATTTTTTTATTTTTAACGTAGGTAGGTATTTATTCCACAAAAAAATAATTTTGCATCTCCGGAGAAAAATGTATACGACTCGTAATACTGTATGTTCTTAAGAAAATCGTTACTTCGCATCAAGGCGACCAATTTCAAAACCGTTAGCCATTAACGTGAAATCAACGGGTCTGCCCGCGAAATTCAAAATTTTCGTGGTTTTTTGCAATTTGTACGCTAATTAGACATGATAGGCTTATGGCAATCAATTTGCGAGAATGGCAGTATCATCTTTACATGATTATATCAAAATCATTGCATAAAAATGTGTATCCTAGGAAATTAGTCCGAGTATCGAGTTTTATGTGAGTAGCTCGCAAATCTCGGACTAATTTCTTTAACTCAACACTTTCGAGCAGAGATTTTTGTATAAACGCTTGAAGAAGATATTGAGATTATCGCAATTTGACGGCCATAAGCCTATTATGTCTTATTAGCTTAAAAATCGCGAAAAACCACGAAAAATTTGAATTTCGCGGGCACACCCGTGGTGTGCTCCTTAATTTTTATCAGTAGGTTTTTAACGGTAGTTTATGTTCATTCATTTTTGCTCTCTCAAATCTTTAATGACTAACCACGAACTACTTACTACATCGATAATATTTCCATATCGATAGAGCAGCCCTTCTGATCAGCTGTCTGGTGCCTATCTGTGATTGGCCGATGGCTGTGATTGGCTATTTCAATTCTACAGAAGATGGCGGATATACCCACCCAATAAGACTGACAATTTCCTGTCCTTATATTTACTTTGTCTTTGGTTCTCATCTCTATGCTTGACAATGACGTGAGACGTCTGACGTCTGACAGTAAAGAACTGTGGTAAAGAAGTAAACTTCAAAATCAGCTGTTCTTCCTTGTTTTTGTAATCTGATTTCAATTTTCTAGAATTTACGCGCAAAAATTATAATAACATTCGAAGTGAAAACTTGTTAAAATTGAAATATATTCAGTGTCCATTTTAAGCATTCCAAAATTTCATAATAATGATAACATCAAAGGTAAGCAATCCATAGAAGTTATGGTTGTTGATTATTATATTTTATTAATATTTATCGTATGCCATTGCCAAGGTCATAAACACACGATAGCGTTTAGAACTACTTGAAATCGATATAAGTTATTAAGTAAATCGCTCCTAATGTTGAAGTTTGATCGTAATTCATAAAGTGGGATTTTGTACAAAATAAAAAAAGAAACCCTACTAGACTACTATTTGTATTTAGCTGACCCGGCAAACACATTGTTTTGTCATACTTACCAATTATTATTTCTCATAGGGGTGTGGAAAATAGTTTAAATTCTATTCTCAAACCAACCAAATAATAAAAAAAGGATTGTGTGGTTTTATGAAACCACGGTAAAAGTAAAACTTTTGTGGCCTTGGCTTAAGCTTAGCCGTTTCGGAGAAGTTTGTAACAAAGAATGGCACAAGAATTTGATATATTAGAATTTAGATGTAAAGATAGTACCTACTGCTATTTTGACGACCTCCGTGGCGCAGGGGACGCACGCTCGGATTCGAGTGGGAGGTCGCGGGTTCGATTCCCGCCACGGGCCACTTTGGAATTTTATAATTTCTAAATTGGCTCAGGTCTCGTCTGGTGGGAGGCTTTTGCCGTTGCTATTTACCACCCTACCAGCGAAGACGTACCGCCAAGCGATTTAGCGTTCCGGTGCGATGCTGTGTAGAAACCGTTGGGGTGTCATAACTTACCCCTTCCAAGTTAGTACACTAACATCTTTGACTGCATCATCACTTACCATCAGGTGAGATCACAGTCAAGTACTAACTTGTATAGCGTAAAAAAAATAGCCACTCGCAATTTTACTGTCATAAGCACTACACTACATTATATTGCGTAATTAGCTTCCAAATTGCAAAAATAGGCTGATGATGATTGATCTTTCCAGCTGGAAGTCTTAGTGGATTTTGGCTCGAAGGAAGATTCACAACTGATTGAAAAGACTCTTAACAGATTAAAGGCTCAAGATGGAGTTACTCAGGTAAAGATTTTTGTAACCTTTACATGTTAGTTCTTGATAGATCTCACCTGATGGTAAGTGATGATGCAGTCGAAGATGAGATCGTACTAACTTGGAAGGGGTAAGCAATTCACCTCTAATGGTATCTACATAGTATTGCATTGGAAAGCTAAATCTCTTGGAGGTGTACTAACTTGGAAGGGGTAAGTAATTCACCTCTAATGGTTTCTACATAGTACTGCGTTGGAAAGCTAAATCTCTTGGAGGTATGTCTTTGCTGGTTGTGTGGTAACTAGCCACAGCCGAAGCCTCTCACAAGACCAGAAACATCCATATAAAAGCTTTCACCTTCATAATATAAGATACAAGTATATACTCGTAGCGCCGACTGCTTTATCAGGACCCCTTTCGCAACGAATTTATAATAAAAGAAAGAAAGAAATTAAGTTTATTCAGGATCAAAAAAAGAAGGAATATAAAAATAATACAGAAAAAAAAATAAGCTAAAAAATAAAAAAAACCAGTAAAACAACATACAAAATGGCATTCACTCAGCGTTCACAGGTCTCCTCTCAGACTGTAGTGTGTGTGTCAAGTGCGGGTTAGCCGGCTTCACACACCTTCGAGAACATTTTTGTGAACTCTCAGACATGCAGGTTTCCTCACAATGTTTTCCTTCACCGCTAAGCAAGTCATGTTTAGTTTCCTAAAAACGCACATAACTCGGAAAAGTCAGGGGTGCGTGCCCAAGATTCGAACCCCCGACCTCCTTATGAGAGGCGGAGCTCAGAACCACTGAGCTATCACGGCTTTAATTTTCTTAAATATCTGGGTGACCGAGCTTCGCTCAGTATTTTCTCTATTTGTCAATAGATGGCTGCAGGAGTCATATTTTTTTTGGTAAATGTGATATTTTCTAAAAATGAATTCTAGTATATCGATTTATCGCCCCCAAAACCCCCTGTATACTAAATTTCATGAAAAGCATTAGATCGTCTTTCTATGAGGTGTTATGGTTTTTATGGCCTTTTTAAAGTTCCTGATAATGGTTAATAGGCTCTATACAAGGATGGTGCATTGATGGTGGAGACCACACTGCCCAGTTCCGTCGTACTGGACTTGGTCACTGATGCATCAGGGAAGAGGGCTGTCCTGCAGGGCTTCGGAGGTAAAACTTATTCTTATTTGTAAACGCCTATTATTAACTTATGTATTACAGCAGATCACTAGGTCCTATTAGGTTTGATCCATGGGTCAGTACAAAAATAAAGTATTGAAGTTTTCTATCAGAAATTTTTGGAGGTTTGGAAATTGATAGGTCCGTCCTGTTCTGCGACTGTACTCACTGCGATGGGATATATACATGGTTGTGTCTGATAAGTGATACATATGCACCGATAAGGAATCTAAGGATATGGTCATCAAACCATTTTACGCTAACTATCTTCATAAAAAATTAAAAATAATTAATAATTTTTATTAATCAGTTATCTAGTACCACCCATCACAAGCTATCACTTACTTTGGGGCTAAATTGCGATATGTGTAATTTATTTATGGATAAGTGAAAGATCAAAGGACTGTCACTTATCCAGGGAAGAGGGCTTTTTCTCTTATAGAGGTTTCTCAGTAGCCCGAGTTTAAGAGTTACAAGAGCAAAATGACGGCAAATACTCTCACAAATAGAGTTTACCCAGTTCTCACTTACTCAGATTCGACTGTACCTATATCCAAGGCATGTATTTCCAGAGAGCCAATCAGCTGTGGCCATGATATCCAGCCAGTCCTGCTGCAGGTTCCAGGTCCTGGGGGTGATCAGGTTCCAGCAGTCCAGCTCCGGACCACTGGTGGGAGACGGCACCGTGCACGGCCTGACCCCGGGTCTGCATGGGCTGCATGTGCGGGATGCTGGGGACTTGAGCATGGTATCTTTAAACTGCATTCATAATAGACACATAAACAGCCCCTTGATTGTGTAAGAAAACGTATTCATCTTTATCGTAATCCTTTAGAAACTGACCGCTGATTGGTTCTTTGATTTACGTCAGCCAATAAGGGGACAGAATTAGCAAACATTTACGATAACGATGAATACGTTGTTTTTTGGCAATCAGGCCCTGGACCCGGAGAATAACGTTAGAATATGTCGCCAGTTTATCGGTGTCACAAATGTTTGTTTTGACACCAACGGCGGTAGCAGTAAGCGGCCGCAGTATTGTCTATGAACCGCGGTCCAAGGAGCAGATCCCTACTCTTGTTATTAGTACCCACGCGCGTTTTCACAGGCACGGTTACCGCCATATCGTGGCGTATATAATGGGAATTTTGACAGATGGTGTTCTATGGTCGTCCTTCTTCCTTTTTAAATAAAAAACCTTCCTTCCATTAAAAAAAAACAAAATTACTAGAACGGGAAAAAAATAACATTTCGTATGCTAAACACATATGGTAAAGTGTGATTTTTGAGCAAATGTATTAAAATATTTTTTGAACCCCGCTTTCTAGGGCTGCGATTCACTCGGGGAGCACTACAACCCACACGACGCGCCGCACGGCGGTCCTTTAGACCCCCCGGACAAGAGGCACGCGGGGGACCTGGGGAACATCGTCGCTGATGAGGACGGCAGGGCCACCTTCAGGATTGTGGACCGATTGTTGCAAGTGAGAATTTTAGATCCTTCAGAGCAGATTTTCCATACTAAAACCCGCACAACGCGTCGCACGGTGGTCCTTTAGACCCCCCGGACAAGAGGCACGCGGGGGACCTGGGGAACATCGTCGCTGATGAGGACGGCAGGGCCACCTTCAGGATTGTGGACCGATTGTTGCAAGTGAGAATTTTAGATCCTTCAGAGCAGATTTTCCATACTAAAACCCGCACAACGCGTCGCACGGTGGTCCTTGAGACCCCCCGGACAAGAGGCACGCAGGGGACCTGGTGAACATCGTCGCTGATGAGGACGGCAGGGCCACCTTCAGGATTGTGGACCGATTGTTGCAAGTGAGAATTTTAGATCCTTCAGAGCAGATTTTCCATACTAAAACCCGCACAACGCGTCGCACGGTGGTCCTTTAGACCCCCCGGACAAGAGGCACGCGGGGGACCTGGGGAACATCGTCGCTGATGAGGACGGCAGGGCCACCTTCAGGATTGTGGACCGATTGTTGCAAGTGAGAATTTTAGATCCTTCAGAGCAGATTTTCCATACTAAAACCCGCACAACGCGTCGCACGGTGGTCCTTTAGACCCCCCGGACAAGAGGCACGCAGGGGACCTGGGGAACATCGTCGCTGATGAGGACGGCAGGGCCACCTTCAGGATTGTGGACCGATTGTTGCAAGTGAGAATTTTAGATCCTTCAGAGCAGATTTTCCATACTAAAACCCGCACAACGCGTCGCACGGTGGTCCTTTAGACCCCCCGGACAAGAGGCACGCAGGGGACCTGGGGAACATCGTCGCTGATGAGGACGGCAGGGCCACCTTCAGGATTGTGGACCGATTGTTGCAAGTGAGAATTTTAGATCCTTCAGAGCAGATTTTCCATACTAAAACCCGCACAACGCGTCGCACGGTGGTCCTTTAGACCCCCCGGACAAGAGGCACGCAGGGGACCTGGGGAACATCGTCGCTGATGAGGACGGCAGGGCCACCTTCAGGATTGTGGACCGATTGTTGCAAGTGAGAATTTTAGATCCTTCAGAGCAGATTTTCCATACTAAAACCCGCACAACGCGTCGCACGGTGGTCCTTTAGACCCCCCGGACAAGAGGCACGCAGGGGACCTGGGGAACATCGTCGCTGACGAGGACGGCAGGGCCACCTTCAGGATTGTGGACCGATTGTTGCAAGTGAGAATTTTAGATCCTTCAGAGCAGATTTTCCATACTAAAACCCGCACAACGCGTCGCACGGTGGTCCTTTAGACCCCCCGGACAAGAGGCACGCAGGGGACCTGGGGAACATCGTCGCTGACGAGGACGGCAGGGCCACCTTCAGGATTGTGGACCGATTGTTGCAAGTGAGAATTTTAGATCCTTCAGAGCAGATTTTCCATACTAAAACCCGCACAACGCGTCGCACGGTGGTCCTTTAGACCCCCCGGACAAGAGGCACGCAGGGGACCTGGGGAACATCGTCGCTGATGAGGACGGCAGGGCCACCTTCAGGATTGTGGACCGATTGTTGCAAGTGAGAATTTTAGATCCTTCAGAGCAGATTTTCCATACTAAAACCCGCACAACGCGTCGCACGGTGGTCCTTTAGACCCCCCGGACAAGAGGCACGCAGGGGACCTGGGGAACATCGTCGCTGATGAGGACGGCAGGGCCACCTTCAGGATTGTGGACCGATTGTTGCAAGTGAGAATTTTATATCCTTAAGAGGCCTGTGAACTACGATGTCTCCGTTAATGCAAAATACCAAATCATTTGTAATTCGTGAATATTTCGATCATGTTGTGGTGTAATTCGGATTCATATAGTAATAATCTATGCTCCTGGCCATATTTGGTTCTTAAATATTTCTTTAAAATAAAATAATAATCAATTTTGATCAAAATTTTTATAACTTTGGTCGAGTTCCGTAATACCAAAAATTATGAATGAAAACTTGTAACTTTCTTTATTAACTGGTGTTTTTCTTTAGCTGGACAGTAAAAACTGTGCTCCTGAACTAATGCGACGTGAGATAGTGTTGTTTTTATTACAAAACAAATAAGCAGAAACATGTTCTCTTTGACATAAAAATAAGCAAATCTAAATTCGTTTACAATTTTGTTTAACAACAGTATTTTGGAACCGGATATGGCCAGGAGCATAGATTATTACTATACGAACCCGAATAACACCACAACATGATCGAAATATACACGAATCACAAATGATTTTGGTATTACGTTTGTATGGGAGACATGGTAGTTCACAGGACTCTTAAAAAGCCTTAGGTTACGGGGTCTGTAAAACCCGCGCTGTAGGTTAGATCAGACGGGTAGAGTCTTATCTAACCTACAGCGGGGTTTTACAGACCCTGCAACCCCATTCTAACCTAACCTATCCCAGACAAAGTGCTCTAATAAAATAAATAAGTAAAAAAATTGGAAAACACCACTGTCCTGTTAGTTAACATAAAAAAGCAAGTTATTTTAGTTGATATGCATAATGAAAAAGTGAAAAGTGTTCTTTTTCATCGACCGACAGCTAAATTCATGTGGCAGTCTGGGACCTCTTAAGCATGTGATACACGGTTTCAAACGGCGGTTTGAAACTGAGGTTTAAAACAGTGTAGATAGTTGTTTTATGCCAAATTTCGTTTGACCTGTAAACGCCCTTGGTAGCGAGGATTGCGTTTGAAACCACTGGTAGAAACTTGTTTGAAACCGTCTAGCCGCTTGTTTGAAACCTCGCGAACGACAGTCGTGTTGCAGCCATAGAGTAGTATGGTATATAGGGGTATAGAGCTAGTATAGAGTTATCACTCTAGAAAAATTGTGGAAGTATGGAAACTAGCGCTCCAAGCGATTTGTGGCCGAACTAATTTTCTCGAATATAATATAACTATAACCTATTCGCTTTGGGTATATATAGCTCCTTAGGTACCGATACATTTTTATTTTTTATTTTTGAGGTTAAACAATTTAACACAAGTTTTACCCCTTTCAGAATGAAGTTATATACAATGTGAAATATTTAATTTTAGTTACTTAAAAGGAGTAAAACTTGTGTTAAAGTGAAAATAACAAACTACATTCAATTTCTTCTTTTATTTATTTTATGTACACAATTCAGAACAAAATCGACTCACAACACTTAAGTCTTACATAAGATTCGCATTTTTATACCAACTATATAAAAATAAATCACTCATAACACTATATACACAGAAACACTTGTAATCAATGAATAAACCAGGAAATTAGTTTTGTTATTACGCCTAAAAAAACAACACTAAACAAGACGCGAAACTTCTGTCAGTTGTCACTTGTCACCTTGTCACTTATCAATAATGACAATTTCATGACATTGACAACTGACATATGACAGTGTGGCGAAATTTTATCTCAATAAATCACTGAAATATCAGTATTTTTTTAAAACGGGAGAAAAAAAATCTAAACCAATAAAGTAAATAAATAATTACTTTTTTTAATTTTCTGATTACAATCTTGTCAATAAATCTCTATATTTAAGTCCTTTTTTAAATTAAAAAACTGCGTCAAAGGGAACGTATTGTAGTTCAACATAAAAGGGCTGCCAGTGTAAAAAAAAACATAAGTGTTGCTACTGCGAAATTGTTAACGCCATCTATTGATTAGTGGCCGAATTATAACAGATACGTGTTCCATCAATTTATTCTAAATGAAAACACCGTGGTTGCAGCGCCGAGCGCAGGCAGACGCACGCGGCGACAAAATGACAAATACACCATCCATAAATTGTCCTATTCCCATCCATTCACCCACTTCTCCTTCCTCTCATACACAACAACCTTTAACCATTGCTTCATCCATATTCTTTTTTTTCTTTTATATGTAAATTATACTAGTAAAATCATGAACAAAAATGATTCTTTTAATGTTTTACATCTTTTATACTTTATAGTATTTCCCTCGGTGCGTGAGTCCGACTCGCACTTGGCCGGATTTTTTTAGATAGGTTAGGCGCCATAACGTCTTTGTAGTGAATATACTGGAATATACGGTGCGAGCGTAGAGACGTCCTATTCACGCAACGTTCTATAAACACTGATATTTTTGAACATGTTTTAAACCGTGTAGCCGGCAAAGCGTAAATCTGTTTTTAATACAGTTGCTCAAAAAGTGGCGTATTGCAGGGACGTATAGCGTTCGGGATGTGGGCTATTACATACTCGTGCTTTTTTTTTACCTTTCCCGAACTCGTGCGTTATCTTTCCCAACTGTCAAAATAATGTCAAACCAACCATGAAGTTTTTACTAAAATAATTCATAGAAGTTTTTATGATTAATGCAAATACGTATATTTCTAAAAAGAAGCTACAATATCAGATTTGATTGAATGAGTTTGGTTAGGTTTCATTTCATCTCATTAAATTTCATTTTCATTTCATATCAATAAAAAAAATTCTACTGAAGACTTGGCTGTATTAGTCTATGACCAATTTTTTTTTTTTTTTAACTAGAATGGGTGAAGAAAAAAAAACTGCTTATATTCTACGGTTGGCGCCATTTTTCAGAAATTTTCTTTGCGAGTTTAGTTGTTTGTTGCACAAAATGCTTCGGAGAACATTTTACCGGAAAAGTCAAAAAGTCGCTACATATCTACATACGACGAATTTATTGCGTGGAGAGAAGAGAAAAAAGCAAATAGTTTTTCAGAAAATGTTAAGTTAGTTGAGTTTATTGTGTTTTTATTATTTTATTAAATTGCTTCATTTTTTCGCAACTGTATTAAAAATAATCGTTCAGTACACGTGCGGAACCGTCATTGCAACTTGTTCCGACTGTCAACCCTCGCTTTCGGCTGCGCCTCGGCTCGGGTAGACATTTGTCGGAACTCTTTGCAATAACAGCCTTTCCGCACTTGTAATGAAACATACTATTTTCAATGTGTATTATATAGCGCCCCCCTGACTTGTTTTTACTTTTTAGCTCGTTTAATAACAGGACAGTCGTGTTTTCTAATTTTTTTTTAATTATTTATTCTATACTTTTTAGTGACGATCTATGGTGTTTGTGGACATTTTATAAATTGCTGGTTAGTCATTGTTTGAAAAGATTTCTGAGCCGATCTAATTGTACTACAGAATTGTTTTCATGATTTCGCTTCTCTTCATAAATAAGGCCATATGGCTGGCCGAATATCCGGTATCCTGCCAAACTGCTATTCTTTTCATCTCTTAAGCTTGGCAACTTCGTGCGGGACTCTCCTGCGGGGTGACAGATGGCCGGGGGACGCGGTAACGCATACATGCAGAGAAGTATCCCTTTCCCCGCTACACCGCCCGCTAACCGCTGACATCTAAGTTCCTTGCCTGCATCACCGTCTGTCACCCCGCAGGACGGTCGCGCACGCAGTTGCCAAGCTACGTTTATACGTCTATTACAGTGATGTTAATGTTTTCCTAGATACACGAGATAGTGGGGCGGTCGGTGGCGGTCACGGAGCGGGCTGACGACCTGGGTCTGGGTTCGACTCCCGCCTCAAAAATAGACGGCGATTCTGGACCACCGTGAGTTATATTATTGTCTTTAATACATTTACTAGCGGATCCGACAGACTTCGTCCTGTCAAAAAGTTTTTTATTGTGGCAGTTTTATGCTCCTACTTATTTTATAGTCGGGGCAAAAAATTCTCTTATGCAATAGCAATAAAGCTCAAACTGACTCTACGTTTTAGTTAGAAAACGTTTGCATGGGAAAAAGTAAAGGGCTGTTTTTAGGGGTTTTCCGGCAATTATTCGAATTTTTCTCGACGTAAAAACCATCGTTGAAGTTCAACGAACATTTAAAAAAGAATTGGCCAAAGGAGAATCACCAAAGGTGGTAGAGTTTTCTCATGAACCAAAACCAAAATAGTCTAGGAAAATGAAATAGGATTTTTTAAGAACCATTGGCACTTAGAATTTGATTTTCATATCCGGAATTTAATTTTGCGTACAACAAGCTATACAGTACGCGCGGCGAAAGTTTGGCTTTGACCGCTATTGCGCAGAAATCAGAAATTGGGTATCAACGGGGTGTGGGGCGGGTGTGTAGGCGCACGCGGTGCTCTGATTGGCGCTGATTGATTGACGCGGTGATCTGATTGGCTGATGGCACGCGCGTGACAGTACCCATGCGCAGTAATCCCCTCCACCCGAAGGTCAAAGCCAAACTCTCGCCGCGCGTACTGTAACTTACTTTCTTTTTGATGAACATTGTGTGTCATACTGATTTTACTTAGAAGTACAACTTGTTTGTTTGCTTATAACTTTAGAATCCGGATATTAATTAAAAATGTAATAATTGTAGGAGTAAATGTAGAGACCGTAGTCTATAAAAAATAAAGTTTGGGTTTGATTCAGCTTGATACGGAAATCCATACATCCATGGTCACTGTCCTATGTCCAGGAGTTGTTGTGTGCGTGAACTTAGCAGATCATGTTCCAGCAGATCAAAATTAAAATGGAGTTCTCTTCGCATGCAGCTGAGTTCTAGAGTTCCTGATAGTTTTTAAAGATAGTTCTAGCCATTTTACCCAAAAAAATGCTATTGAAAAAATGATCTGCTAACTTCCCGTAGCAGATCATTTTCCAGAAAAACAGTATTTAAAGAGTGTTCTCAACGCATACAGCTTAGTTCTATAGTTCCTGATACATTTTAAGAATAGTTCTAGTGATTTAGCCTAAAAAAAGCTAGACTGAAAATAATGATCTGCTACGGGAAGTTAGCAGATCATTTCTCAATAAAATTAATAAAAACAAAACCTTAACTACGAAAGGAATAAATTCTTCTGATTATCTTATAACAGTGTTAGAACTATACTAAAAATCTAGATCTAGACCCAGAACTCTCATAAAAATACCAGCAGAGCATAGCTGAATGTAGAAAAGTATGAATTTCGATCATTATTATTTCCTCCTGAATAATAAAAAAAATAATATCCCAGGGGGCTGGAACTCTTTTGATTTAATAAGACAAGTCCTAAGACTATACTAAAAATCTAGATCTAGACCCAGAACTCTCATAAAAATACCAGCAGAGCATAGCCGAATGTAAAAAAGTATGAATTTCGATCATTATTATTTCCTCCTGAATAATAAAAAAAATAATATCCCAGGGGGCTGGAACTCTTTTGATTTAATAAGACAATTACTAAGACTATACTAAAAATCTAGATCTAGACCCAGAACTCTCATAAAAATACCAGCAGAGCATAGCCGAATGTAGAAAAGTATGAATTTCGATCATTATTTATTCCTTCCGATCGATAAAAAAAACTAATGTCCCAGGGGGCTGGAACTCTTTTGATTTGATAAGACAAGTACTAAGACTATACTAAAAATCTAGATCTAGACCCAGAACTCTCATAAAAATACCAGCAGAGCATAGCCGAATGTAAAAAGGTATGAATTTCGATCATTATTATTTCCTCCTGAATAATAAAAAAACTAATGTCCCAGGGGGCTGGAACTCTTTTGATTTGATAAGACAAGTACTAAGACTATACTAAAAATCTAGATCTAGACCCAGCACTCTCATAAAAATACCAGCAGAGCATAGCCGAATGTAAAAAAGTATGAATTTCGATCATTATTATTTCCTCCTGAATAATAAAAAAAATAATATCCCAGGGGGCTGGAACTCTTTTGACTTAATAAGACAAGTACTAAGACTATACTAAAAATCTAGATCTAGACCCAGAACTCTCATAAAAATACCAGCAGAGCATAGCCGAATGTAAAAAAGTATGAATTTCGATCATTATTATTTCCTCCTGAATAATAAAAAAAATAATATCCCAGGGGGCTGGAACTCTTTTGATTTAATAAGACAAGTACTAAGACTATACTAAAAATCTAGATCTAGACCCAGAACTCTCATAAAAATACCAGCAGAGCATAGCCGAATGTAGAAAAGTATGAATTTCGATCATTATTATTTCCTCCTGAATAATAAAAAAAATAATATCCCAGGGGGCTGGAACTCTTTTGATTCAATAAGACAAGTACTAAGACTATACTAAAAATCTAGATCTAGACCCAGAACTCTCATAAAAATACCAGCAGAGCATAGCTGAATGTAGAAAAGTATGAATTTCGATCATTATTATTTCCTCCTGAATAATAAAAAAAATAATATCCCAGGGGGCTGGAACTCTTTTGATTTAATAAGACAAGTCCTAAGACTATACTAAAAATCTAGATCTAGACCCAGAACTCTCATAAAAAAACCAGCAGAGCATAGCCGAATGTAAAAAAGTATGAATTTCGATCATTATTATTTCCTCCTGAATAATAAAAAAAATAATATCCCAGGGGGCTGGAACTCTTTTGACTTAATAAGACAAGTACTAAGACTATACTAAAAATCTAGATCTAGACCCAGAACTCTCATAAAAATACCAGCAGAGCATAGCCGAATGTAAAAAAGTATGAATTTCGATCATTATTATTTCCTCCTGAATAATAAAAAAAATAATATCCCAGGGGGCTGGAACTCTTTTGATTTAATAAGACAAGTACTAAGACTATACTAAAAATCTAGATCTAGACCCAGAACTCTCATAAAAATACCAGCAGAGCATAGCCGAATGTAAAAAGTATGAATTTCGATCATTATTATTTCCTCCTGAATAATAAAAAAAATAATATCCCAGGGGGCTGGAACTCTTTTGATTCAATAAGACAAGTACTAAGACTATACTAAAAATCTAGATCTAGACCCAGAACTCTCATAAAAATACCAGCAGAGCATAGCCGAATGTAAAAAAGTATGAATTTCGATCATTATTATTTCCTCCTGAATAATAAAAAAAATAATATCCCAGGGGGCTGGAACTCTTTTGACTTAATAAGACAAGTACTAAGACTATACTAAAAATCTAGATCTAGACCCAGAACTCTCATAAAAATACCAGCAGAGCATAGCCGAATGTAGAAAAAGTATGAATTTCGATCATTATTATTTCCTCCTGAATAATAAAAAAACTAATATCCCAGGGGGCTGGAACTCTTTTGATTTTATAAGACAAGTACTAAGACTATACTAAAAATCTAGATCTAGACCCAGAACACTCATAAAAATACCAGCAGAGCATAGCTGAATGTAGAAAAGTATGAATTTCGATCATTATTATTTCCTCCTGAATAATAAAAAAAATAATATCCCAGGGGGCTGGAACTCTTTTGATTCAATAAGACAAGTACTAAGGCTATACTAAAAATCTAGATCTAGACCCAGAACTCTCATAAAAATACCAGCAGAGCATGGCCGAATGTAGAAAAGTATGAATTTCGATCATTATTATTTCCTCCTGAATAATAAAAAAAATAATATCCCAGGGGGCTGGAACTCTTTTGATTTAATAAGACAAGTACTAAGACTATACTAAAAATCTAGATCTAGACCCAGAACTCTCATAAAAATACCAGCAGAGCATAGCCGAATGTAAAAAAGTATGAATTTCGATCATTATTATTTCCTCCTGAATAATAAAAAAATAATATCCCAGGGGGCTGGAACTCTTTTGATTTAATAAAACAAGTACTAAGACTATACTAAAAATCTAGATCTAGACCCAGAACTCTCATAAAAATACCAGCAGAGCATAGCTGAATGTAGAAAAGTATGAATTTCGATCATTATTATTTCCTCCTGAATAATAAAAAAAATAATATCCCAGGGGGCTGGAACTCTTTTGATTTAATAATACAAGTACTAAGGCTATACTAAAAATCTAGATCTAGACCCAGAACTCTCATAAAAATACCAGCAGAGCATGGCCGAATGTAGAAAAGTATGAATTTCGATCATTATTATTTCCTCCTGAATAATAAAAAAAATAATATCCCAGGGGGCTGGAACTCTTTTGATTTAATAAGACAAGTACTAAGACTATACTAAAAATCTAGATCTAGACCCAGAACTCTCATAAAAATACCAGCAGAGCATAGCTGAATGTAGAAAAGTATGAATTTCGATCATTATTATTTCCTCCTGAATAATAAAAAAAATAATATCCCAGGGGGCTGGAACTCTTTTGATTCAATAAGACAAGTACTAAGGCTATACTAAAAATCTAGATCTAGACCCAGAACTCTCATAAAAATACCAGCAGAGCATGGCCGAATGTAGAAAAGTATAAATTTCGATCATTATTATTTCCTCCTGAATAATAAAAAAAATAATATCCCAGGGGCCTGGAACTCTTTTGATTTAATAAGAAAAATACTAAGACTATACTCAAAATCTAGATCTAGACCCAGAACTCTCATAAAAATACCAGCAGAGCATAGCCGAATGTAAAAAAGTATGAATTTCGATCATTATTATTTCCTCCTGCATAATAAAATAATAATATCCCAGGGGGCTGGAACTCTTTTGATTCAATAAGACAAGTACTAAGACTATACTAAAAATCTAGATCTAGACCCAGAACTCTCATAAAAATACCAGCAGAGCATAGCCGAATGTAAAAAAGTATGAATTTCGATCATTATTATTTCCTCCTGAATAATAAAAAAAATAATATCCCAGGGGGCTGGAACTCTTTTGATTTAATAATACAAGTACTAAGGCTATACTAAAAATCTAGATCTAGACCCAGAACTCTCATAAAAATACCAGCAGAGCATGGCCGAATGTAGAAAAGTATGAATTTCGATCATTATTATTTCCTCCTGAATAATAAAAAAAATAATATCCCAGGGGCCTGGAACTCTTTTGATTTAATAAGAAAAATACTAAGACTATACTCAAAATCTAGATCTAGACCCAGAACTCTCATAAAAATACCAGCAGAGCATGGCCGAATGTAGAAAAGTATGAATTTCGATCATTATTATTTCCTCCTGAATAATAAAAAAAATAATATCCCAGGGGGCTGGAACTCTTTTGATTTAATAAGACAAGTACTAAGACTATACTAAAAATCTAGATCTAGACCCAGAACACTCATAAAAATACCAGCAGAGCATAGCTGAATGTAGAAAAGTATGAATTTCGATCATTATTATTTCCTCCTGAATAATAAAAAAAATAATATCCCAGGGGGCTGGAACTCTTTTGATTCAATAAGACAAGTACTAAGGCTATACTAAAAATCTAGATCTAGACCCAGAACTCTCATAAAAATACCAGCAGAGCATGGCCGAATGTAGAAAAGTATAAATTTCGATCATTATTATTTCCTCCTGAATAATAAAAAAAATAATATCCCAGGGGCCTGGAACTCTTTTGATTTAATAAGAAAAATACTAAGACTATACTCAAAATCTAGATCTAGACCCAGAACCCTCATAAAAATACCAGCAGAGCATAGCCGAATGTAAAAAAGTATGAATTTCGATCATTATTATTTCCTCCTGCATAATAAAATAATAATATCCCAGTGGGCTGGAACTCTTTTGATTCAATAAGACAAGTACTAAGACTATACTAAAAATCTAGATCTAGACCCAGAACTCTCATAAAAATACCAGCAGAGCATAGCCGAATGTAAAAAAGTATGAATTTCGATCATTATTATTTCCTCCTGAATAATAAAAAAAATAATATCCCAGGGGGCTGGAACTCTTTTGATTTAATAATACAAGTACTAAGGCTATACTAAAAATCTAGATCTAGACCCAGAACTCTCATAAAAATACCAGCAGAGCATAGCCGAATGTAAAAAAGTATGAATTTCGATCATTATTATTTCCTCCTGCATAATAAAATAATAATATCCCAGGGGGCTGGAACTCTTTTGATTCAATAAGACAAGTACTAAGACTATACTAAAAATCTAGATCTAGACCCAGAACTCTAATAAAAATACCAGCAGAGCATAGCCGAATGTAAAAAAGTATGAATTTCGATCATTATTATTTCCTCCTGAATAATAAAAAAAATAATATCCCAGGGGGCTGGAACTCTTTTGATTCAATAAGACAAGTACTAAGGCTATACTAAAAATCTAGATCTAGACCCAGAACTCTCATAAAAATACCAGCAGAGCATGGCCGAATGTAGAAAAGTATAAATTTCGATCATTATTATTTCCTCCTGAATAATAAAAAAAATAATATCCCAGGGGCCTGGAACTCTTTTGATTTAATAAGAAAAATACTAAGACTATACTCAAAATCTAGATCTAGACCCAGAACTCTCATAAAAATACCAGCAGAGCATAGCCGAATGTAAAAAAGTATGAATTTCGATCATTATTATTTCCTCCTGCATAATAAAATAATAATATCCCAGGGGGCTGGAACTCTTTTGATTCAATAAGACAAGTACTAAGACTATACTAAAAATCTAGATCTAGACCCAGAACTCTCATAAAAATACCAGCAGAGCATAGCCGAATGTAAAAAAGTATGAATTTCGATCATTATTATTTCCTCCTGAATAATAAAAAAAATAATATCCCAGGGGGCTGGAACTCTTTTGATTTAATAATACAAGTACTAAGACTATACTAAAAATCTAGATCTAGACCCAGAACTCTCATAAAAATACCAGCAGAGCATAGCTGAATGTAGAAAAGTATGAATTTCGATCATTATTATTTCCTCCTGAATAATAAAAAAAATAATATCCCAGGGGGCTGGAACTCTTTTGATTTAATAAGACAAATCCTAAGACTATACTAAAAATCTAAATCTAGACCCAGAACTCTCATAAAAATACCAGCAGAGCATAGCCGAATGTAAAAAAGTATGAATTTCGATCATAATTATTTCCTCCTGAATAATAAAAAAAATAATATCTCAGGGGGCTGGAACTCTTTTGATTTAATAAGGCAAGTCCTAAGACTATACTAAAAATCTAGATCTAGACCCAGAACTCTCATAAAAAAACCAGCAGAGCATAGCCGAATGTAAAAGAGTATGAATTTCGATCATTATTATTTCCTCCTGAATAATAAAAAAAATAATATCCCAGGGGGCTGGAACTCTTTTGATTTAATAAAACAAGTACTAAGACTATACTAAAAATCTAGATCTAGACCCAGAACTCTCATAAAAATACCAGCAGAGCATAGCTGAAAGTAGAAAAGTATGAATTTCGATCATTATTATTTCCTCCTGAATAATAAAAAAAATAATATCCCAGGGGGCTGGAACTCTTTTGATTTAATAAGACAAGTCCTAAGACTATACTAAAAATCTAGATCTAGACCCAGAACTCTCATAAAAAAACCAGCAGAGCATAGCCGAATGTAAAAAAGTATGAATTTCGATCATTATTATTTCCTCCTGAATAATAAAAAAAATAATATCCCAGGGGGCTGGAACTCTTTTGATTTAATAATACAAGTACTAAGACTATACTAAAAATCTAGATCTAGACCCAGAACTCTCATAAAAATACCAGCAGAGCATAGCTGAATGTAGAAAAGTATGAATTTCGATCATTATTATTTCCTCCTGAATAATAAAAAAATAATATCCCAGGGGGCTGGAACTCAAAAAAATCCCAGGACTTTTTGATTTAATAAGATTTAATAAGACAAGTACTAAGACTATACTAAAAATCTAGATCTAGACCCAGAACTCTCATAAAAATACCAGCAGAGCATGGCCGAATGTAGAAAAGTATGAATTTCGATCATTATTATTTCCTCCTGAATAATAAAAAAAATAATATCCCAGGGGGCTGGAACTCTTTTGATTTAATAAGAAAAATACTAAGACTATACTCAAAATCTAGATCTAGACCCAGAACTCTCATAAAAATACCAGCAGAGCATGGCCGAATGTAGAAAAGTATGAATTTCGATCATTATTATTTCCTCCTGAATAATAAAAAAAATAATATCCCAGGGGGCTGGAACTCTTTTGATTTAATAAGACAAGTACTAAGACTATACTAAAAATCTAGATCTAGACCCAGAACACTCATAAAAATACCAGCAGAGCATAGCTGAATGTAGAAAAGTATGAATTTCGATCATTATTATTTCCTCCTGAATAATAAAAAAAATAATATCCCAGGGGGCTGGAACTCTTTTGATTCAATAAGACAAGTACTAAGGCTATACTAAAAATCTAGATCTAGACCCAGAACTCTCATAAAAATACCAGCAGAGCATGGCCGAATGTAGAAAAGTATAAATTTCGATCATTATTATTTCCTCCTGAATAATAAAAAAAATAATATCCCAGGGGCCTGGAACTCTTTTGATTTAATAAGAAAAATACTAAGACTATACTCAAAATCTAGATCTAGACCCAGAACCCTCATAAAAATACCAGCAGAGCATAGCCGAATGTAAAAAAGTATGAATTTCGATCATTATTATTTCCTCCTGCATAATAAAATAATAATATCCCAGGGGGCTGGAACTCTTTTGATTCAATAAGACAAGTACTAAGACTATACTAAAAATCTAGATCTAGACCCAGAACTCTCATAAAAATACCAGCAGAGCATAGCCGAATGTAAAAAAGTATGAATTTCGATCATTATTATTTCCTCCTGAATAATAAAAAAAATAATATCCCAGGGGGCTGGAACTCTTTTGATTTAATAATACAAGTACTAAGGCTATACTAAAAATCTAGATCTAGACCCAGAACTCTCATAAAAATACTAGCAGAGCATAGCCGAATGTAAAAAAGTATGAATTTCGATCATTATTATTTCCTCCTGCATAATAAAATAATAATATCCCAGGGGGCTGGAACTCTTTTGATTCAATAAGACAAGTACTAAGACTATACTAAAAATCTAGATCTAGACCCAGAACTCTCATAAAAATACCAGCAGAGCATGGCCGAATGTAAAAAAGTATGAATTTCGATCATTATTATTTCCTCCTGAATAATAAAAAAAATAATATCCCAGGGGGCTGGAACTCTTTTGATTTAATAAAACAAGTACTAAGACTATACTAAAAATCTAGATCTAGACCCAGAACTCTCATAAAAATACCAGCAGAGCATAGCTGAATGTAGAAAAGTATGAATTTCGATCATTATTATTTCCTCCTGAATAATAAAAAAAATTATATCCCAGGGGGCTGGAACTCTTTTGATTTAATAAGACAAGTCCTAAGACTATACTAAAAATCTAGATCTAGACCCAGAACTCTCATAAAAAAACCAGCAGAGCATAGCCGAATGTAAAAAAGTATGAATTTCGATCATTATTATTTCCTCCTGAATAATAAAAAAAATAATATCCCAGGGGGCTGGAACTCTTTTGATTTAATAAAACAAGTACTAAGACTATACTAAAAATCTAGATCTAGACCCAGAACTCTCATAAAAATACCAGCAGAGCATAGCTGAATGTAGAAAAGTATGAATTTCGATCATTATTATTTCCTCCTTAATAATAAAAAAAATAATATCCCAGGGGGCTGGAACTCTTTTGATTTAATAAGACAAGTCCTAAGACTATACTAAAAATCTAGATCTAGACCCAGAACTCTCATAAAAAAACCAGCAGAGCATAGCCGAATGTAAAAAAGTATGAATTTCGATCATTATTATTTCCTCCTGCATAATAAAAAAAACAATATCCCAGGGGGCTGGAACTCTTTTGATTCAATAAGACAAGTACTAAGACTATACTAAAAATCTAGATCTAGACCCAGAACTCTCATAAAAATACCAGCAGAGCATAGCCGAATGTAAAAAAGTATGAATTTCGATCATTATTATTTCCTCCTGAATAATAAAAAAAATAATATCCCAGGGGGCTGGAACTCTTTTGATATAATAAGACAAGTTCTAAGACTATACTAAAAATCTAAATCTAGACCCAGAACTCTCATAAAAAAACCAGCAGAGCATAGCCGAATGTAAAAAAGTATGAATTTCGATCATTGTTATTTCCTCCTGAATAATAAAAAAAATAATATCCCAGGGGGCTGGAACTCTTTTGATTTAATAAAACAAGTACTAAGACTATACTAAAAATCTAGATCTAGACCCAGAACTCTCATAAAAATACCAGCAGAGCATAGCTGAATGTAGAAAAGTATGAATTTCGATCATTATTATTTCCTCCTGAATAATAAAAAATATAATATCCCAGGGGCCTGGAACTCTTTTGATTTAATAAGAAAAGTACTAACACTATACTCAAAATCTAGATCTAGACCCAGAACTCTCATAAAAAAACCAGCAGAGCATAGCCGAATGTAAAAAGTATGAATTTCGATCATTATTATTTCCTCCTGAATAATAAAAAAACTAATGTCCCAGGGGGCTGGAACTCTTTTGATTTGATAAGACAAGTACTAAGACTATACTAAAAATCTAGATCTAGACCCAGAACTCTCATAAAAATACCAGCAGAGCATGGCCGAATGTAGAAAAGTATGAATTTCGATCATTATTATTTCCTCCTGAATAATAAAAAAAATAATATCCCAGGGGCCTGGAACTCTTTTGATTTAATAAGAAAAATACTAAGACAATACTCAAAATCTAGATCTAGACCCAGAACTCTCATAAAAATACCAGCAGAGCATAGCCGAATGTAAAAAAGTATGAATTTCGATCATTATTATTTCCTCCTGAATAATAAAAAAAATAATATCTCAGGGGGCTGGAACTCTTTTGATTTAATAAGACAAGTCCTAAGACTATACTAAAAATCTAGATCTAGACCCAGAACTCTCATAAAAATACCAGCAGAGCATAGCTGAAAGTAGAAAAGTATGAATTTCGATCATTATTATTTCCTCCTGAATAATAAAAAAAATAATATCCCAGGGGGCTGGAACTCTTTTGATTTAATAAGACAAGTACTAAGACTATACTAAAAATCTAGATCTAGACCCAGAACACTCATAAAAATACCAGCAGAGCATAGCTGAATGTAGAAAAGTATGAATTTCGATCATTATTATTTCCTCCTGAATAATAAAAAAATAATATCCCAGGGGGCTGGAACTCTTTTGATTCAATAAGACAAGTACTAAGACTATACTAAAAATCTAGATCTAGACCCAGAACTGTCATAAAAATACCAGCAGAGCATAGCCGAATGTAGAAAAGTATGAATTTCGATCATTATTATTTCCTCCTGAATAATAAAAAAAATAATCTCCAAGGGGGCTGGAACTCTTTTGATTTAATAAGAAAAGTACTAAGACTATACTTAAAATCTAGATCTAGACCCAGAACTCTCATAAAAATACCAGCAGAGCATAGCCGAATGTAAAAAAGTATGAATTTCAATCATTATTATTTCCTCCTGCTTAATAAAAAAAATAATATCCCAGGGGGCTGAAACTCTTTTGATTCAATAAGACAAGTACTAAGACTATACTAAAAATCTAGATCTAGACCCAGAACTCTCATAAAAATACCAGCAGAGCATAGCTGAATGTAGAAAAGTATGAATTTCGATCATTATGATTTCCTCCTGAATAATAAAAAAAATAATATCCCAGGGGGCTGAAACTCTTTTGATTTAATAAGACAAGTATTAAGACTATACTAAAAATCTAGATCTAGACCCAGAACTCTCACAAAAATACCAGCAGAGCATAGCTGAATGTAGGAAAGTATGAATTTCGATCATTAATTATTCCTTCCGATCGATAAAAAAATTACACTTAAAAATACTTTTACAATTAAAAATACTTTTTTACATTTGGCTATGCTCTGCTGGTATTTTTATGAGAGTTCTGGGTCTAGATCTAGATTTTTAGTATAGTCTTAGTACTTGTCTTATTGAATCAAAAGAGTTCCAGCCCCCTGGGATATTATTTTTTTTATTATACAGGATGAAATAATAATGATCGAAATTCATACTTTTTTACATTCGGCTATGCTCTGCTGGTATTTTTATGAGAGTTCTGGGTCTAGATCTAGATTTTTAGTATAGTCTTAGTACTTGTCTTATTGAATCAAAAGAGTTCCAGCCCCCTGGGATATTATTTTTTTTATTATTCAGGAGTAAATAATAATGATCGTAATTCATACTTTTTACATTCGGCTATGCTCTGCTGGTATTTTTATGAGAGTTCTGGGTCTAGATCTAGATTTTTAGTATAGTCTTAGTACTTGTCTTATCAAATCAAAAGAGTTCCAGCCCCCTGGGACATTAGTTTTTTTTATCGATCGGAAGGAATAAATAATGATCGAAATTCATACTTTTCTACATTCAGCTATGCTCTGCTGGTATTTTAATGAGAGTTCTGGGTCTAGATCTAGATTTTTAGTATAGTCTTAGGATTTGTTTTATTAAATCAAAAGAGTTCCAGCCCCCTGGGATATTATTTTTTTATTATTCAGGAGGAAATAATAATGATCGAAATTCATACTTTTTTACATTTGGCTATGCTCTGCTGGTATTTTTATGAGAGTTCTGGGTCTAGATCTAGATTTTTAGTATAGTATTAGTACTTGTCTTATTAAATCAAAAGAGTTCCAGCCCCCTGGGATATTATTTTTTTATTATTCAGGAGTAAATAATAATGATCGAAATTCATACTATTCTACATTCAGCTATGCTCTGCTGGTATTTTTATGAGAGTTCTGGGTCTAGATCTAGATTTTTAGTATAGTTTTAGAACTTGTCTTATTAAATCAAAAGAGTTCCAGCCCCCTGGGATATTTTTTTTTTTATTATTCAGGAGGAAATAATAATGATCGAAATTCATACTTTTTTACATTCGGCTATGCTCTGCTGGTATTTTTATGAGAGTTCTGGGTCTAGATCTAGATTTTTAGTATAGTCTTAGTACTTGTCTTATTGAATCAAAAGAGTTCCAGCCCCCTGGGATATTATTTTTTTTATTATTCAGGAGTAAATAATAATGATCGTAATTCATACTTTTTACATTCGGCTATGCTCTGCTGGTATTTTTATGAGAGTTCTGGGTCTAGATCTAGATTTTTAGTATAGTATTAGTACTTGTCTTATTAAATCAAAAGAGTTCCAGCCCCCTGGGACATTAGTTTTTTTTATCGATCGGAAGGAATAAATAATGATCGAAATTCATACTTTTCTACATTCAGCTATGCTCTGCTGGTATTTTTATGAGAGTTCTGGGTCTAGATCTAGATTTTTAGTATAGTCTTAGTACTTGTCTTATTGAATCAAAAGAGTTCCAGCCCCCTGGGATATTATTTTTTTTATTATTCAGGAGTAAATAATAATGATCGTAATTCATAATTTTACATTCGGCTATGCTCTGCTGGTATTTTTATGAGAGTTCTGGGTCTAGATCTAGATTTTTAGTATAGTATTAGTACTTGTCGTATTAAATCAAAAGAGTTCCAGCCCCCTGGGATATTTTTTTTTTTATTATTCAGGAGGAAATAATAATGATCGAAATTCATACTTTTTTACATTCGGCTATGCTCTGCTGGTATTTTTATGAGAGTTCTGGGTCTAGATCTAGATTTTTAGTATAGTCTTAGTACTTGTCTTATTGAATCAAAAGAGTTCCAGCCCCCTGGGATATTATTTTTTTTATTATTCAGGAGTAAATAATAATGATCGTAATTCATACTTTTTACATTCGGCTATGCTCTGCTGGTATTTTTATGAGAGTTCTGGGTCTAGATCTAGATTTTTAGTATAGTATTAGTACTTGTCTTATTAAATCAAAAGAGTTCCAGCCCCCTGGGACATTAGTTTTTTTTATCGATCGGAAGGAATAAATAATGATCGAAATTCATACTTTTCTACATTCAGCTATGCTCTGCTGGTATTTTTATGAGAGTTCTGGGTCTAGATCTAGATTTTTAGTATAGTCTTAGTACTTGTCTTATTGAATCAAAAGAGTCCCAGCCCCCTGGGATATTATTTTTTTTATTATTCAGGAGTAAATAATAATGATCGTAATTCATAATTTTACATTCGGCTATGCTCTGCTGGTATTTTTATGAGAGTTCTGGGTCTAGATCTAGATTTTTAGTATATTATTAGTACTTGTCGTATTAAATCAAAAGAGTTCCAGCCCCCTGGGATATTTTTTTTTTTATTATTCAGGAGGAAATAATAATGATCGAAATTCATACTTTTTTACATTCGGCTATGCTCTGCTGGTATTTTTATGAGAGTTCTGGGTCTAGATCTAGATTTTTAGTATAGTCTTAGTACTTGTCTTATTGAATCAAAAGAGTTCCAGCCCCCTGGGATATTATTTTTTTTATTATTCAGGAGTAAATAATAATGATCGTAATTCATACTTTTTACATTCGGCTATGCTCTGCTGGTATTTTTATGAGAGTTCTGGGTCTAGATCTAGATTTTTAGTATAGTTTTAGTACTTGTCTTATCAAATCAAAAGAGTTACAGCCCCCTGGGACATTAGTTTTTTTTATCGATCGGAAGGAATAAATAATGATCGAAATTCAAACTTTTCTACATTCGGCTATGCTCTGCTGGTATTTTTATGAGAGTTCTGGGTCTAGATCTAGATTTTTAGTATAGTTTTAGTACTTGTCTTATTGAATCAAAAGAGTTCCAGCCCCCTGGGATATTATTTTTTTTATTATTCAGGAGGAAATAATAATGATCGAAATTCATACTTTTTTACATTCGGCTATGCTCTGCTGGTATTTTTATGAGAGTTCTGGGTCTAGATCTAGATTTTTAGTATAGTCTTAGTACTTGTCTTATTGAATCAAAAGAGTTCCAGCCCCCTGGGATATTATTTTTTTTATTATTCAGGAGTAAATAATAATGATCGTAATTCATACTTTTTACATTCGGCTATGCTCTGCTGGTATTTTTATGAGACTTCTGGGTCTAGATCTAGATTTTTAGTATAGTCTTAGTACTTGTCTTATCAAATCAAAAGAGTTCCAGCCCCCTGGGACATTAGTTTTTTTATCGATCGGAAGGAATAAATAATGATCGAAATTCATACTTTTCTACATTCAGCTATGCTCTGCTGGTATTTTAATGAGAGTTCTGGGTCTAGATCTAGATTTTTAGTATAGTCTTAGGATTTGTTTTAATAAATCAAAAGAGTTCCAGCCCCCTGGGATATTATTTTTTTTATTATTCAGGAGGAAATAATAATGATCGAAATTCATACTTTTTTACATTCGGCTATGCTCTGCTGGTATTTTTATGAGAGTTCTGGGTCTAGATCTAGATTTTTAGTATAGTATTAGTACTTGTCTTATTAAATCAAAAGAGTTCCAGCCCCCTGGGATATTATTTTTTTATTATTCAGGAGTAAATAATAATGATCGAAATTCATACTTTTCTACATTCAGCTATGCTCTGCTGGTATTTATATGAGAGTTCTGGGTCTAGATCTAGATTTTTAGTATAGTTTTAGAACTTGTCTTATTAAATCAAAAGAGTTCCAGCCCCCTGGGATAGTTTTTTTTTTATTATTCAGGAGGAAATAATAATGATCGAAATTCATACTTTTTTACATTCGGCTATGCTCTGCTGGTATTTTTATGAGAGTTCTGGGTCTAGATCTAGATTTTTAGTATAGTTTTAGAACTTGTCTTATTAAATCAAAAGAGTTCCAGCCCCCTGGGATATTTTTTTTTTTATTATTCAGGAGGAAATAATAATGATCGAAATTCATACTTTTTTACATTCGGCTATGCTCTGCTGGTATTTTTATGAGAGTTCTGGGTCTAGATCTAGATTTTAAGTATAGTCTTAGTACTTGTCTTATTGAATCAAAAGAGTTCCAGCCCCCTGGGATATTATTTTTTTTATTATTCAGGAGTAAATAATAATGATCGTAATTCATACTTTTTACATTCGGCTATGCTCTGCTGGTATTTTTATGAGAGTTCTGGGTCTAGATCTAGATTTTTAGTATAGTATTAGTACTTGTCTTATTAAATCAAAAGAGTTCCAGCCCCCTGGGACATTAGTTTTTATCGATCGGAAGGAATAAATAATGATCGAAATTCATACTTTTCTACATTCAGCTATGCTCTGCTGGTATTTTTATGAGAGTTCTGGGTCTAGATCTAGATTTTTAGTATAGTCTTAGTACTTGTCTTATTGAATCAAAAGAGTTCCAGCCCCCTGGGATATTATTTTTTTTATTATTCAGGAGTAAATAATAATGATCGTAATTCATAATTTTACATTCGGCTATGCTCTGCTGGTATTTTTATGAGAGTTCTGGGTCTAGATCTAGATTTTTAGTATAGTATTAGTACTTGTCGTATTAAATCAAAAGAGTTCCAGCCCCCTGGGATATTTTTTTTTTATTCAGGAGGAAATAATAATGATCGAAATTCATACTTTTTTACATTCGGCTATGCTCTGCTGGTATTTTTATGAGAGTTCTGGGTCTAGATCTAGATTTTTAGTATAGTCTTAGTACTTGTCTTATTGAATCAAAAGAGTTCCAGCCCCCTGGGATATTATTTTTTTTATTATTCAGGAGTAAATAATAATGATCGTAATTCATACTTTTTACATTCGGCTATGCTCTGCTGGTATTTTAATGAGAGTTCTGGGTCTAGATCTAGATTTTTAGTATAGTATTAGTACTTGTCTTATTAAATCAAAAGAGTTCCAGCCCCCTGGGACATTAGTTTTTTTTATCGATCGGAAGGAATAAATAATGATCGAAATTCATACTTTTCTACATTCAGCTATGCTCTGCTGGTATTTTTATGAGAGTTCTGGGTCTAGATCTAGATTTTTAGTATAGTCTTAGTACTTGTCTTATTGAATCAAAAGAGTCCCAGCCCCCTGGGATATTATTTTTTTTATTATTCAGGAGTAAATAATAATGATCGTAATTCATAATTTTACATTCGGCTATGCTCTGCTGGTATTTTTATGAGAGTTCTGGGTCTAGATCTAGATTTTTAGTATATTATTAGTACTTGTCGTATTAAATCAAAAGAGTTCCAGCCCCCTGGGATATTTTTTTTTTTATTATTCAGGAGGAAATAATAATGATCGAAATTCATACTTTTTTACATTCGGCTATGCTCTGCTGGTATTTTTATGAGAGTTCTGGGTCTAGATCTAGATTTTTAGTATAGTCTTAGTACTTGTCTTATTGAATCAAAAGAGTTCCAGCCCCCTGGGATATTATTTTTTTTATTATTCAGGAGTAAATAATAATGATCGTAATTCATACTTTTTACATTCGGCTATGCTCTGCTGGTATTTTTATGAGAGTTCTGGGTCTAGATCTAGATTTTTAGTATAGTTTTAGTACTTGTCTTATCAAATCAAAAGAGTTACAGCCCCCTGGGACATTAGTTTTTTTTATCGATCGGAAGGAATAAATAATGATCGAAATTCAAACTTTTCTACATTCGGCTATGCTCTGCTGGTATTTTTATGAGAGTTCTGGGTCTAGATCTAGATTTTTAGTATAGTTTTAGTACTTGTCTTATTGAATCAAAAGAGTTCCAGCCCCCTGGGATATTATTTTTTTTATTATACAGGAGGAAATAATAATGATCGAAATTCATACTTTTTTACATTCGGCTATGCTCTGCTGGTATTTTTATGAGAGTTCTGGGTCTAGATCTAGATTTTTAGTATAGTCTTAGTACTTGTCTTATTGAATCAAAAGAGTTCCAGCCCCCTGGGATATTATTTTTTTTATTATTCAGGAGTAAATAATAATGATCGTAATTCATACTTTTTACATTCGGCTATGCTCTGCTGGTATTTTTATGAGACTTCTGGGTCTAGATCTAGATTTTTAGTATAGTCTTAGTACTTGTCTTATCAAATCAAAAGAGTTCCAGCCCCCTGGGACATTAGTTTTTTTATCGATCGGAAGGAATAAATAATGATCGAAATTCATACTTTTCTACATTCAGCTATGCTCTGCTGGTATTTTAATGAGAGTTCTGGGTCTAGATCTAGATTTTTAGTATAGTCTTAGGATTTGTTTTAATAAATCAAAAGAGTTCCAGCCCCCTGGGATATTATTTTTTTTATTATTCAGGAGGAAATAATAATGATCGAAATTCATACTTTTTTACATTTGGCTATGCTCTGCTGGTATTTTTATGAGAGTTCTGGGTCTAGATCTAGATTTTTAGTATAGTATTAGTACTTGTCTTATTAAATCAAAAGAGTTCCAGCCCCCTGGGGTATTATTTTTTTATTATTCAGGAGTAAATAATAATGATCGAAATTCATACTTTTCTACATTCAGCTATGCTCTGCTGGTATTTATATGAGAGTTCTGGGTCTAGATCTAGATTTTTAGTATAGTTTTAGAACTTGTCTTATTAAATCAAAAGAGTTCCAGCCCCCTGGGATAGTTTTTTTTTTATTATTCAGGAGGAAATAATAATGATCGAAATTCATACTTTTTTACATTCGGCTATGCTCTGCTGGTATTTTTATGAGAGTTCTGGGTCTAGATCTAGATTTTTAGTATAGTCTTAGTACTTGTCTTATTGAATCAAAAGAGTTCCAGCCCCCTGGGATATTATTTTTTTTATTATTCAGGAGTAAATAATAATGATCGTAATTCATACTTTTTACATTCGGCTATGCTCTGCTGGTATTTTTATGAGAGTTCTGGGTCTAGATCTAGATTTTTAGTATAGTATTAGTACTTGTCTTATTAAATCAAAAGAGTTCCAGCCCCCTGGGACATTAGTTTTTTTTATCGATCGGAAGGAATAAATAATGATCGAAATTCATACTTTTCTACATTCAGCTATGCTCTGCTGGTATTTTTATGAGAGTTCTGGGTCTAGATCTAGATTTTTAGTATAGTCTTAGTACTTGTCTTATTGAATCAAAAGAGTTCCAGCCCCCTGGGATATTATTTTTTTTATTATTCAGGAGTAAATAATAATGATCGTAATTCATACTTTTTACATTCGGCTATGCTCTGCTGGTATTTTTATGAGAGTTCTGGGTCTAGATCTAGATTTTTAGTATAGTATTAGTACTTGTCTTATTAAATCAAAAGAGTTCCAGCCCCCTGGGATATTTTTTTTTTATTATTCAGGAGGAAATTATAATGATCGAAATTCATACTTTTTTACATTCGGCTATGCTCTGCTGGTATTTTTATGAGAGTTCTGGGTCTAGATTTAAATTTTTAGTATAGGCTTAGTACTTTTCTTATTAAATCAAAAGAGTTCCAGCCCCCTGGGATATTATTTTTTTTTTATTATTCAGGAGGAAATAATAATGATCGAAATTCATACTTTTTTACATTCGGCTATGCTCTGCTGGTATTTTTATGAGAGTTCTGGGTCTAGATCTAGATTTTTAGTATAGTCTTAGTACTTGTCTAATCAAATCAAAAGAGTTCCAGCTCCCTGGGACATTAGTTTTTTTTATCGATCGGAAGGAATAAATAATGATCGAAATTCAAACTTTTCTACATTCGGCTATGCTCTGCTGGTATTTTTATGAGAGTTCTGGGTCTAGATTTAGATTTTTAGTATAGTCTTATTACTTTTCTTATTAAATCAAAAGAGTTCCAGCCCCCTGGGACATTAGTTTTTTTATTATTCAGGAGGAAATAATAATGATCGAAATTCATACTTTTTTACATTCGGCTATGCTCTGCTGGTATTTTTATGAGAGTTCTGGGTCTAGATCTAGATTTTTAGTATAGTCTTAGTACTTGTCTTATCAAATCAAAAGAGTTCCAGCTCCCTGGGACATGAGTTTTTTTTATCGATCGGAAGGAATAAATAATGATCGAAATTCAAACTTTTCTACATTCGGCTATGCTCTGCTGGTATTTTTATGAGAGTTCTGGGTCTAGATTTAGATTTTTAGTATAGTCTTATTACTTTTCTTATTAAATCAAAAGAGTTCCAGCCCCCTGGGACATTAGTTTTTTTATTATTCAGGAGGAAATAATAATGATCGAAATTCATACTTTTTTACATTCGGCTATGCTCTGCTGGTATTTTTATGAGAGTTCTGGGTCTAGATCTAGATTTTTAGTATAGTCTTAGGATTTGTTTTATTAAATCAAAAGAGTTCCAGCCCCCTGGGATATTATTTTTTTTATTATTCAGGAGGAAATAATAATGATCGAAATTCATACTTTTTTACATTTGGCTATGCTCTGCTGGTATTTTTATGAGAGTTCTGGGTCTAGATCTAGATTTTTAGTATAGTCTTAGTACATGTCTTATTAAATCAAAAGAGTTCCAGCCCCCTGGGATATTATTTTTTTTATTATTCAGGAGGAAATAATAATGATCGAAATTCATACTTTTTTACATTCGGCTATGCTCTGCTGGTATTTTTATGAGAGTTCTGGGTCTAGATCTAGATTTTTAGTATAGTCTTAGTACTTGTCTTATTGAATCAAAAGAGTTCCAGCCCCCTGGGATATTATTTTTTGTATTATTCAGGAGTAAATAATAATGATCGTAATTCATACTTTTTACATTCGGCTATGCTCTGCTGGTATTTTTATGAGAGTTCTGGGTCTAGATCTAGATTTTTAGTATAGTATTAGTAGTTGCTTTATTAAATCAAAAGAGTTCCAGCCCCCTGGGATATTATTTTTTTTATTATTCAGGAGGAAATAATAATGATCGAAATTCATACTTTTTTTACATTCGGCTATGCTCTGCTGGTAGTTTTATGAGAGTTCTGGGTCTAGATCTAGATTTTTAGTATAGTGTTAGTACTTGTCTTATTAAATCAAAAGAGTTCCAGCCCCCAGGGATATTATTTTTTTTATTATTCAGGAGTAAATAATAATGATCGTAATTCATACTTTTTACATTCGGCTATGCTCTGCTGGTATTTTTATGAGAGTTCTGGGTCTAGATCTAGATTTTTAGTATAGTATTTGTACTTGTCTTATTAAATCAAAAGAGTTCCAGCCCCCTGGGACATTAGTTTTTTTTATCGATCGGAAGGAATAAATAATGATCGAAATTCATACTTTTCTACATTCAGCTATGCTCTGCTGGTATTTTTATGAGAGTTCTGGGTCAAGATCTAGATTTTTAGTATAGTCTTAGTACTTGTCTTATTGAATCAAAAGAGTTCCAGCCCCCTGGGATATTATTTTTTTTATTATTCAGGAGTAAATAATAATGATCGTAATTCATACTTTTTACATTCGGCTATGCTCTGCTGGTATTTTTATGAGAGTTCTGGGTCTAGATCTAGATTTTTAGTATAGTATTCGTACTTGTCTTATTAAATCAAAAGAGTTTTAGCCCCCTGGGATATTTTTTTTTTTATTATTCAGGAGGAAATAATAATGATCGAAATTCATACTTTTTTACATTCGGCTATGCTCTGCTGGTATTTTTATGAGAGTTCTGGGTCTAGATCTAGATTTTTAGTATAGTATTAGTACTTGTCTTATTAAATCAAAAGAGTTCCAGCCCCCTGGGATATTATTTTTTTATTATTCAGGAGTAAATAATAATGATCGAAATTCATACTTTTCTACATTCAGCTATGCTCTGCTGGTATTTATATGAGAGTTCTGGGTCTAGATCTAGATTTTTAGTATAGTTTTAGTACTTGTCTTATTAAATCAAAAGAGTTCCAGCCCCCTGGGATATTTTTTTTTTATTATTCAGGAGGAAATAATAATGATCGAAATTCATACTTTTTTACATTCGGCTATGCTCTGCTGGTATTTTTATGAGAGTTCTGGGTCTAGATCTAGATTTTTAGTATAGTCTTAGTACTTGTCTTATTGAATCAAAAGAGTTCCAGCCCCCTGGGATATTATTTTTTTTATTATTCAGGAGTAAATAATAATGATCGTAATTCATACTTTTTACATTCGGCTATGCTCTGCTGGTATTTTTATGAGAGTTCTGGGTCTAGATCTAGATTTTTAGTATAGTCTTAGTACTTGTCTTATTGAATCAAAAGAGTTCCAGCCCCCTGGGATATTATTTTTTTTATTATTCAGGAGTAAATAATAATGATCGTAATTCATACTTTTTACATTCGGCTATGCTCTGCTGGTATTTTTATGAGAGGTCTGGGTCTAGATCTAGATTTTTAGTATAGTTTTAGTACTTGTCTTATCAAATCAAAAGAGTTACAGCCCCCTGGGACATTAGTTTTTTTTATCGATCGGAAGGAATAAATAATGATCGAAATTCAAACTTTTCTACATTCGGCTATGCTCTGCTGGTATTTTTATGAGAGTTCTGGGTCTAGATCTAGATTTTTAGTATAGTTTTAGTACTTGTCTTATTGAATCAAAAGAGTTCCAGCCCCCTGGGATATTATTTTTTTTTATTATTCAGGAGGAAATAATAATGATCGAAATTCATACTTTTTTACATTCGGCTATGCTCTGCTGGTATTTTTATGAGAGTTCTGGGTCTAGATCTAGATTTTTAGTATAGTCTTAGGATTTGTTTTATTAAATCAAAAGAGTTCCAGCCCCCTGGGATATTATTTTTTTTATTATTCAGGAGGAAATAATAATGATCGAAATTAATACTTTTCTACATTCGGCTATGCTCTGCTGGTATTTTTATGAGAGTTCTGGGTCTAGATCTAGATTTTTAGTATAGTATTCGTACTTGTCTTATTAAATCAAAAGAGTTCCAGCCCCCTGGGATATTTTTTTTTTTATTATTCAGGAGGAAATAATAATGATCGAAATTCATACTTTTCTACATTCAGCTATGCTCTGCTGGTATTTTTATGAGAGTTCTGGGTCTAGATCTAGATTTTTAGTATAGTCTTAGTACTTGTTTTATTAAATCAAAAGAGTTCCAGCCCCCTGGGATATTATTTTTTTTATTATTCAGGAGGAAATAATAATGATCGAAATTCATACTTTTTTACATTCGGCTATGCTCTGCTGGTATTTTTATGAGACTTCTGGGTCTAGATCTAGATTTTTAGTATAGTCTTAGTACTTGTCTTATCAAATCAAAAGAGTTCCAGCCCCCTGGGACATTAGTTTTTTTTATCGATCGGAAGGAATAAATAATGATCGAAATTCATACTTTTCTACATTCAGCTATGCTCTGCTGGTATTTTAATGAGAGTTCTGGGTCTAGATCTAGATTTTTAGTATAGTCTTAGTACATGTCTTATTAAATCAAAAGAGTTCCAGCCCCCTGGGATATTATTTTTTTTATTATTCAGGAGGAAATAATAATGATCGTAATTCATACTTTTTACATTCGGCTATGCTCTGCTGGTATTTTTATGAGAGTTCTGGGTCTAGATCTAGATTTTTAGTATAGTCTTAGTACTTGTCTTATTGAATCAAAAGAGTTCCAGCCCCCTGGGATATTTTTTTTTTTATTATTCAGGAGTAAATAATAATGATCGTAATTCATACTTTTTACATTCGGCTATGCTCTGCTGGTATTTTTATGAGAGTTCTGGGTCTAGATCTAGATTTTTAGTATAGTCTTAGTACTTGTCTTATCAAATCAAAAGAGTTCCAGCCCCCTGGGACATTAGTTTTTTTTATCGATCGGAAGGAATAAATAACGATCGAAATTCATACTTTTCTACATTCGGCTATGCTCTGCTGGTATTTTTATGAGAGTTCTGGGTCTAGGTCTAGATTTTTAGTATAGTCTTAGTAATTGTCTTATTAAATCAAAAGAGTTCCAGCCCCCTGGGATATTATTTTTTTTATTATTCAGGAGGAAATAATAATGATCGAAATTCATACTTTTTTACATTCGGCTATGCTCTGCTGGTATTTTTATGAGAGTTCTGGGTCTAGATCTAGATTTTTAGTATAGTTTTAGTACTTGTCTTATTAAATCAAAAGAGTTTTAGCCCCCTGGGATATTTTTTTTTTTATTATTCAGGAGGAAATAATAATGATCGAAATTCATACTTTTTTACATTCGGCTATGCTCTGCTGGTATTTTTATGAGAGTTCTGGGTCTAGATCTAGATTTTTAGTATAGTATTAGTACTTGTCTTATTAAATCAAAAGAGTTCCAGCCCCCTGGGATATTATTTTTTTATTATTCAGGAGTAAATAATAATGATCGAAATTCATACTTTTCTACATTCAGCTATGCTCTGCTGGTATTTATATGAGAGTTCTGGGTCTAGATCTAGATTTTTAGTATAGTTTTAGTACTTGTCTTATTAAATCAAAAGAGTTCCAGCCCCCTGGGATATTTTTTTTTTATTATTCAGGAGGAAATAATAATGATCGAAATTCATACTTTTTTACATTCGGCTATGCTCTGCTGGTATTTTTATGAGAGTTCTGGGTCTAGATCTAGATTTTTAGTATAGTCTTAGTACTTGTCTTATTGAATCAAAAGAGTTCCAGCCCCCTGGGATATTATTTTTTTATTATTCAGGAGTAAATAATAATGATCGTAATTCATACTTTTTACATTCGGCTATGCTCTGCTGGTATTTTTATGAGAGTTCTGGGTCTAGATCTAGATTTTTAGTATAGTATTAGTACTTGTCTTATTAAATCAAAAGAGTTCCAGCCCCCTGGGATATTATTTTTTTTATTATTCAGGAGGAAATAATAATGATCGAAATTCATACTTTTTTACATTCGGCTATGCTCTGCTGGTAGTTTTATGAGAGTTCTGGGTCTAGATCTAGATTTTTAGTATAGTGTTAGTACTTGTCTTATTAAATCAAAAGAGTTCCAGCCCCCTGGGATATTATTTTTTTATTATTCAGAAGGAAAAAGTAATGATCGAAATTCATACTTTTTTACATTCGGCTATGCTCTGCTGGTATTTTTATGAGAGTTCTGGGTCTAGATCTAGATTTTTAGTATAGTCTTTGTACTTGTCTTATGAAATCAAAAGAGTTCCAGCCCCCTGGGCCATTATTTTTTTTTATTATTCAGGAGGAAATAATAATGATCGAAATTCATACTTTTTTACATTCGGCTATGCTCTGCTGGTATTTTTATGAGAGTTCTGGGTCTAGATCTAGATTTTTAGTATAGTCTTAGGATTTGTTTTATTAAATCAAAAGAGTTCCAGCCCCCTGGGATATTATTTTTTTTATTATTCAGGAGGAAATAATAATGATCGAAATTAATACTTTTCTACATTCGGCTATGCTCTGCTGGTATTTTTATGAGAGTTCTGGGTCTAGATCTAGGAATTGTAGTATAGTCTTAGTACTTGTCTTATTAAATCAAAAGAGTTCCAGCCCCCTGGGATATTTTTTTATTATTATTCAGGAGTAAAATATCATGATCGAAATTCATACTTTCCTACATTCAGCTATGCTCTGCTGGTATTTTTATGAGAGTTCTGGGTCTAGATCTAGATTCTTTGTATAGTCTTAGTTCTTGTCTTATCAAATCAAAAGAGTTCCAGTCCCCTGGGACATTAGTTTTTTTTTATCGATCGGAAGGAATAAATAATGATCGAAATTCATACTTTTCTACATTCGGCTATGCTCTGCTGGTATTTTTATGAGAGTTCTGGGTCTAGATCTAGATTTTTAGTATAGTCTTAATACTTGTCTTATTAAATCAAAAGAGTTCCAGCCCCCTGGGATATTATTTTTTTTATTATTCAGGAGGAAATAATAATGATCGAAATTCATACTTTTCTACATTCAGCTATGCTCTGCTGGTATTTTTATGAGAGTTCTGGGTCTAGATCTAGATTCTAAGTATAGTTCTAACACTGTTATAAGATAATCAGAAGAATTTATTCCTTTCGTAGTTAAGGTTTTGTTTTTATTAATTTTATTGAGAAATGATCTGCTAACTTCCCGTAGCAGACCATTATTTTCAGTCTAGCTTTTTTTAGGCTAAATCACTAGAACTATTCTTAAAATGTATCAGGAACTATAGAACTAAGCTGTATGCGTTGAGAACACTCTTTAAATACTGTTTTTCTGGAAAATGATCTGCTACGGGAAGTTAGCAGATCATTTTTTCAATAGCATTTTTTTGGGCAAAATGGCTAGAACTATCTTTAAAAACTATCAGGAACTCTAGAACTCAGCTGCATGCGAAGAGAACTCCGTTTTAATTTTGATCTGCTGGAACTTGATCTGCTAACTTCACGAACATGGAGTTGTTTAGGTATGCGCCTACCAACACATTTTGCGATTCATTTTCATATATAGAGATAGTATGAATTTCCAAGTTATTATAAATGAATAAAATAAAATAAATTTTACTCTCATCTTTAATTGGGTATAAAATACTTGTCATCCAGTAACCAACTTGTTAAAGGTCGTTTTTCTCGGATCTTAGCCTAGGATTGATCATATTTTCTGAAATTGGTTTTTTCTCTTACAGGGTAGCGTGCGGCATTATCGCTAGATCGGCGGGTATTTTCCAAAATCCAAAAAGGATATGCGCTTGCGACGGCGTAGTTGTGTGGGACGAGAGGGATAAACCGTTGGCAGGGAAGGGGCGGCGGGATACGTGCTGCGAGAGGGATGAAGGATACAACCCCTTGACTGATAAGGGGGATACGTGCTGTGATAGGGATAAAGGGGATAGCACGTTGACGGGTAAGGGGGATACGTGCTGCGAGAGGGATAAAGGGGACAACCCCTTGACTGATAAGGGGGATAGGTGCTGTGATAGGGATAAAGGGGATATCATGTTGACGGGTAAGGGGGATAAGTGTTGCGAGAGGGAAAAGGATAAAGGGGATAATCTGGGAAAAGAGGATAAGTGCTGTGGAAAAATTGGTGGGAAAGAAAAAATGGGGGTGAATGTTAAAACTTGTAGTAAAGTTTAAAGAGGTTCAGTCAAATTAGCCCGCCAAATTCAAATTTTATTTATAGTGAAACCTGGTTAATTGGGATCTCAATGTTAAGATGTACTATATAATATGGCTACTATAAAGTTTAATTATTTATTTATTTAATGGTTCAAGAAATAAATAGTTTATATTAAAGAACTTATTGTGTTTTATTTGTATGACTAACGTATGTAGTTAACGATAAGAAATTAGAAAAATTGATATTTCGAGGAACTATTGGGAGTCTAGTCTATTATTGTATTATTTTATCCTGTAGTGTTTCTACTTCGGAGAAATCTTTTATACAAGTTAGTACTTGACTGCGTTCTCATCTGATGGTAAGTGATGATACAGCCGAAGATGTTAACGTACTAACTTGGAAGGGGTAAGTAAAGTCACCCCAACGGTTTCTACACAGCATCGCACCGGAACGCTAAATCGCTTGGCGGCACGTCTTTGCTGGTAGGGTGGTAACTAGCCACGGCCAAAGCCTCCCACCAGACCAGTAGCTAAGCCAATTTAGAAATTATAAAATTCCAAAGTGGCCCGTGGCGGGAATCGAGCCCGCGACCTCCCACTCGAATCCGAGCGTGCGTCCCCTGCGCCACGGAGGTCGATTTTGGTAATACGTATGAAGAAATCGTAGGTCAGTGCATTCTTGTTTATCCGCCCCTTGAATAACCCCGTGTTATAGTTTTGAGGGAACACTGTTGCTGGTAGCTGGTTCCACTGCTTGCATGTACGTAAAACAAGGATCTGGCATACCTGGTGGTTGCCAGCCATCTAGGTGGAATGGATGGAAAATCTTTCTACGCCGGAATGTATGCACAGAGAAAGTGGAAGGAGGAATCACTTCAAACAGCTCTTCAGAGCACTTCCCAATGAACAAAAGATAGAACACACATAGAGAGCTTACGTCTCTACGGTCTTCTAAAGGTTCCAGCTTGATACAGAGACTTAAGTAGCCAACAAGTCATATAGTAGGGGATCCCAAGTAAGGTCGACCTTCACCGAGCTGTTTATTGGATGAAAACTATTTTATATCCAATTAAATATGTCAATAAATATATCGCAAGTGGGTTGCCTAAAAAATTTCAGTCCAGGATATGATTAATTAGGAATTTAAAAAAAATCCACTGTAACATGAACTCCTATTTGTTAGAGTTCCGTTGACATCTTAGTTCAAATTAGATTGGATGAGCGATTCAGGTCGCAAATTGCAATTTTGCTTATTTACCTACGATTTTATTATCCGTTAACTTTCTTTTGCCAAAAAATATAGAGCAGATATACTTTTCTCAGCCAGGAAAGTATTTTTGGCAAAAAGCACTATTTATAACATCCAATCTAATTTGAACTACGATGTCAACTAAACTGTAACAAATTGAAGTCCATGTTACAATGATTTTTTTTTAAATTCTTAATTAATCATACCCTGGACTGAAATTTTTTAGGCAACCCACTTGCGATATATTTATTGACATATTAAATTGCATATAAAATAGTTTTCATCCAATAAACAGCTCGGTGAAGGTCGTTGTATAGCGGGATCCTAGACCATTAGGTACTGCCCGCCTCTGGATCCGGTCAAATGTAAGTACATAGTTGGTAACCAGGTGCTCCAGCTCTAAGCTGGGAGCAGTAGGTACTTTACATGAGGCCGTACTTGCGCATTATAAAGTTGAATGTTCCTCGAATGACTAAGAGACCACAACTGAATGTCACCATCGTTTAGATGAGTTCCAACCATCGCACGATCATCGCATACTTATAGCTATAGGCCATAATGTAGAGGAGCCGTTATCATATTCACGCCATTCCGGAGTGATTATGTTGAAAACAGTTTTTTTGACCTGGCAGACCAGGGTTAATCGCTAGACCCATAAGTATCGCCACACTTAACCAAATAAATAACCGATAGCAGTTTGTGCTTGGAATTTCACGTCTACTGACGAAAACCGCATCAAAATTAGTGCTTTCAGTCACGAGAAAACCTCAAAAAACATCTGTCGACAAGAGCAAGCAAGCAAGTTAGTCGGAGCAATAACTCAACTTGCAAACAACCTATCGAATTCGGGTTTTTTCTATCGTTTGGCAGTACTTACCCGAGGAGCTGTTTAGTGTTTGGTGAAATTTGGATGGTCAGTGGTCGAGATATGGGCAAAAACAGTGCGAAGTGTAACTTCTATCGTAGTACACTTTTATGAACGGTGTGAATATGCCCGCGATGACTTCTGTTATCGATACTAGTTTATTATGAGTATTGTATGTGTATTGAAAGTGCACGCCAGCTTAAGAGGGGCCTTCCCGGATCATCCAAGTACCTATATATTTTCAATTTTTTATGATTGCAGTGACGGCGCGCATGCCACTACAAAAAGTGAAATAATTTTTAATGTACACCAATTCTATAATAGCGTCATTTCGCTGTACATCGAGTATTATAATACGAAGTCTCAATTTCACCCAGATCCCATCATCAGATCCTGACGGCTGACTTGATGACTATAATAATCATTAAGACAGCATCTGCAAGCAAATGCACTAGTTTCTATAAAAACACCCAAATCTACTAGCAAAATTTGAAGAGTTTAGTCTATTTCACCAAGATCCCATCATCAGATTATACCCCACTCAATATTGTTATCTCATTTTGAAATTTCAACAACCCAGTTTACTCCCCCTTTTAATCATGATTGCAATGACGTTGGGTCACTGTTACTTAAAACTATTCCAACTTGTTACTGAAATAATCGAGTGTGACAGACGGACGGACGGACGGACGGAGAAAGTCTCACCATAAAGGTTCCATTTTTACCATTTTGGTATGGAACCCTTAAAAAAAAATCGACGTATTGAGAACCTCCCCCATTTTTGAAGTCGGTTAAAAATATCTAGATAACCTAGTTTGTGCGTCCTTTCTTCAACCTATAACTATAATCTAGGCGCATCGTCGGTCTTAGGTTATCTAGGTAGGTCATATAGGCTTATTAATCTATGGACGACTGGTGTAATACAAAATCCACGAAAATAGTGTCCCGAGAAAACCTTTATAAACGAGGGTACATGAGTATTTTTATAAACAAACTAAAACATTGTTTAAATTTATGTCTTAAACCAATACTATACAGCCTAATTTTCAAACACGAGACTGAAGTCAGATTGTATGTCTTTTCGCATAGATACATACGTATTTTCCTGCGGTAAAACTAAACTGCATAGTTGATAAATAAGGGGAAATATGTTATCGGAAAACTTAGGGGAAGTCCGGGCAAAGCGGACACCTTAACATTTCACGACCTATTGAAAGAAAATCGATAGACACAGAAAAAAAAATAACAGCTGAATGAGACACATATTTATTAAAGTTTTTAACACAGTTATCAAAAATTACTTAACATTGATACTTTAATCAATATTATCAATAATATTACAATTGGTACCGCTATCCGCTTTGCCCAACCCACCGGGTAAAGTGGATAGGACTACAGGGCAAAGTGAATACACGTTAATTAAGCAACAATTACCTAAGAATATAAGCGAAAACATGAAGAAAAATAATAATAAAAAAAAGTGCAAAGAATAATATCATTAATCAGTTATCAGTGCAGTTGTCACAAAGAAATATGCCTCGTCCTTCGTAAGCCGTGCATTTCTCGTGACTCCATTGCTTACAGGAATTGCACTGGATCCAATCATCAACTGGCTGCCCATTTACTTCAATGTAATCTTCTCCACAAAAAAAGCATATGTAGTTTTCATCATTTTCTTTAGCTTTAGATTTCTTAAATTTAGTATTTTTAGTCGTTTTACCACCTTTGGTCGTTTTAGCATTTTTGGTCGTGTTAGTTTTTTTTTCTAGCGTAGTTTTTACTTTTCTGTTTAAATCTTTGTCGATATTTTTCAGTACTTTGTAGTTTACTTTCACAAATTTAGCTTTTTGTTCTTCCTTTACAGGAGTGCTGGTAAGCACCTCAGACTTCTGAATTTTTCTTTTGCGAGTCCCCATAGGAACATGAGGACTTGGGAGTGGTTTTATTTCTCTTGGACTCAAGTAAGGAGTGGGAGCAGTAGAAGGCTGTAGTATTGTTTCATTGTTGTAGTATTTGAGTGAATCTTCTCCATTTGGTATGTTTGAAGGTAGGGTGGAATGAACCTTAGAGACCAAAGCACTGTTTTGTTCTGTCTCGGCATCTTGAACTGCTAGATTCCTGTGCCCAGTAGAAATTTTTAAAATATCAGGAGTGCATGACCTTCGTGTTTTTGTGTCACAGATTTCTACAATAATATTGTCTTTCTCGTGTGGTTTTGTAATTATTGAAGGTGGTGTCGAATGAGTTATATCAGGTAAAGAGACTATCTCTGTAGACAAAACACTGCTTTGTTGGTCTACCGTTGCGTTATGAATGGCTGAATTCCAATGCTCAATAGATTTGCTTCTCTTTTCAGGAGTAAAAGATCTAGGGCTAGTCAGGATGCTTATGAGAGGGTCTTCTTCATGTAGTTCAGAAATAATTGATGGCGATACACCGCTAGGATCGATGGATTCAGGACAAAACACAAGGTCTTTTTGCAAATCAATAATTTCTCTCATTGCCGTGTGACCTTGATCATCGTCACTCGAAGAAGCGTCCGGGATGTTTTCCAAAGTTATACTTGGTCTAGATGAACTTTGGAGCCCTGATGTCGAAGGTCTTACATCATTGTTAATTGCTGTAGACGCAACATCTTCATTAATTGGTTCCTGAAGAGTTGTTTCTGGATTTGTGACATTACGGGCTGTCATCGTTGTCGAGGATGGTGCAAAATCTTTTTCTTCCCATAAATCTACATTGGTTGGCCAAATCCCAGAAGTCTTAAACCCTTTGATGGCGTTGTTAGGAGTGGCACATTTTAGATAAGCTGGAGCAAATAATCTGGCTACATCATATTGATTGACCACCCTCCCCGGATGAGCCTTCTGGAATCTATTAATTTCTTGCTCGAAATATATTTTTAGTGCACCATACACAGCAACGTCCAATGGTTGCAATTTATTAGAGGTGTGAGGTGGCAAAGACAAGATGATAACATTGTTTTGACTTGCGTACTCCAGAACAGGGTAATGCTTGTGACTTTCGTGGTTGTCTAGTATCAAAAGGATTTTTTTATCTGCAGTCGGCCGAACGTGACCAACAAAAAACTTGAGCCACTCCAAAAATATATCTCCATTTATCCAGCCTGAAGATGAGCAAGTTGCCTGAGTCTCTGGAGGAGAACCATCCAATAGACGATCTTGCATCCTTTTACGAGCAAATACCATAAATGGTGGTAAGAATGATCCAGCAGTATTGCAGCAACAGACAATAGTCGTGGTTTGACCACGTTCCGTGCTAGCAATGATGCCGACTTGCTTCTTTCCTTTCAAGGAAAGGACTTTGGGTGGCTTATTTGTTGAAGTTTGAATACCAGTCTCGTCAACATTGTAGATTCTGGTACCGTCAATTCCATATTTTTCTATTTGGTTACTCAGCAACTCATAAAATCTTTCCACTTGCGGACGATTGAAGCCTTTAACTCTAGCAATCGACGTAGCTTCTGGAACTCTTAGAGTTATTTGTGGATTTCTACTCATAAATCCTGCCAGCCAATCATCACCAGCCTTTTCATTCTTGTCCCAACTTTGTGGATATGTGATATTGTTCTTTTTTGCGTATACGTAAACCAGCGCTTTAAAATCTTCTCGGGTTAATCCGTAAAAAATGCTGTCCATGTCTTGCAAATACGTTTGAAGATCGCCCTCGTCTCTCGTCATTGAATACTTTTCGAAATCGTCCAAGCTGAGCAGTCGAACTACCTTTTTTCCAATGTATATACAGAGTAGCATAAGGTAGGCCATATTTTCTTGCCGTCGTTTTCACAGGAACACCAGAATTACAGTCTGCTATTGCAATCATCATAACGTCCTCACTCCAATTGGCTTGATTTGTTTTTCTTATATATTTGTATACCATCTACAACAATATAAACGAAAACTATTAATAGAAATCTATACCGGGTAATTCAGATACTATTGGGCAAAGTGAATACCATATCCACTTTGCCCGTGTTCGCTTTGCCCAATCATATCTTGTTGAATTTAATCTAACCTAAAATCAAATTTAGAAACAACATCTCAATAAAACTCATAGTATTTCAACATGAAAACGTGCACTTTAAAGATATAACTAAACCAAAACAGTAACACCACATGTACATGAGTAGTTATGAAAATACGTACCTTGAAATATCGTAATAAATTATCACTTTTTTATTTTTTATTTTTGAAACGGCGCGTGACCGCGCGCTAGCTCTGTTTGTCTCCGACTAAGGGGTAAGGGGAAGACCTCGAGGCATGCGACAGGCGTACTCGGACGCGTAATATTGAAATAGTGAAGGGTATTCGCTTTGCCTGGGCTATTCGCTATGCCCGGACTTCCCCTACAATTGTGTTTTCAATCGGAGGAGGATTCAAAAAAGGAGGAGGTTCTCATTTCGACTCAAATCCAGTATTACCTTTATTTCATACAAAAAAAACATGCACGGTTCAAGAGATGCATCAGACAATCATGTATTGTATAATATGTAAACTAATACTTAAATATATGTACATTAAAAGATTTAAAATAAAAATAACGGACTATAAACTAGGTTATAAATTTAAAACCTCAAAATCAAATCAAAAGAAATCAAAAAAATCAAAATCAAAAAGTGCGCGAGCCCGACTCTGCCTTGACCAGTTGTTTCTTCTTTTGTACAGTGCTCTTGTAGCACGACACGATGAACTAGTTTTTAAAAGAGCGGAAAAATGGGTTTTCTGAAGTTGTATAATATCTTGAATACAGTTAACTATAGACACAACATTATAAGGTCAAATCTATTAACTATTAGTACTGACCTATTTATAACTTATAATGGCCTATAGGTCGGTCAAAACAGATTATAAGCTTCAGTAAATACGCTGTATGCCTGTTAATTGTGATGCATATAAATACGCCTGAAATGATCAAAGGCACAGAAGCTTCTTCAGTTTTACTTCGACAAAGCGGCTTCTATATTCAACAAACAAAATGAAAACCGTAAGTAAATGTTTAAAATATTTGCAATTCCCGATTGTACTATGAATTTTCCCATCATCCTCCAATACAATTATAGTGTGCGGAAAGTATCTCATTTCTTCACGAGTCCCGATTTTTTGGCCCGAAGCCGCGGTCAACATTAGAGATGAGTTGAAATGACAATTTCACTCGTGCAGCGAACGATGTTTTTAAGGTTCCATACCAAAATGATAATAATTGAATTGGTGAAACTCCCTCCGTCCATCCCTCACACTCTATTGTTGTAGTAACTAATTAATTTATCACCATGAAATTTGGAACATTATTGTTTAAAAATGTTGGAAAATAGAGGGGTTTACTAGCCCTAAGTGTTTATTCCTAATGGATTTTATTTATTTTTTAGCTTTATATTTTTTGATTTATTGGGCAAACCGTTGAAAAAAATACCTTTGCCTTCCTTACATGCAAAGTTATCCATTGAAAAATCTGAAATAAATATTATACCTGTATAGGTATGATAATTAAATATTTTACAAAAAAAATCAACCTTGTAACTATAACTCTAATATCAACCCTCCAGAACTCGTTACTTAAATAAACAATAATAAAATAAAATAAAATAAAATAAAAATAAAAAAGCCTTTATTACTACTACCACCTTACAAATTACATTTGATTAATTATTATTTATTAACAGTCAGAATTTTATCGATTTCATAACATAATATATGTATATAATTTTTAACATTATTTATATTACAAATTATACAGTTTTTTATAATATAGTGCATTTATTAGGTTTAAGCTATCATAATATGTAATTTTATGTATATTAATTTAATATAAACTGCGCTGTCTGGTCTATGTGGCAGAAGTCGCCTTCTCGGCGTAGGCCTCCCCCAATTTTCTCCATACTTCCCTATCTCTGGCTACCGTCATCCAGTTTGGCCCCACTATTTGGTTGAAGACATCTCTCCACCTTCTTTTTTGTCGTCCGTAAATCAATTAACACCGGTAAACCCAAAAAAATAATAAATAAACAATAACCCTCTACTAATAAAGTTAATTTTGGAGTTCGTTAACAAATGGTAGGTATAACATGCAATATTTATTTTATATCCTTCGCGAGTCTGACTTCGTACTTGACCGTTTTTTTTAATATATTGGAAAAAAATAGTACAACAAAATGAAATTACTACTAATTAAACTTTGCACTGAAAACTTTTTGATTAAAAAAATAAGTACCTTCTTTATCCATTTGGACAAAAAACCAGTAAAAGTATTTTTTTTTTTTAAGTGTAAAAAAAGACTTTTACTAGTTGTTTGTATAGTGATACAAGTTAGTATTTGACTGCAATCTCTCCTGTGGTAAGTGATGATGCAGCCGCATATGTTATCGTACAAACTTGGAAGGAATAAGTCAAGTCACCCCAACGGTGCCTACACAACATCTACCTTTTCAGAAATTGTATTAATGAATATTTCTTTTCAGTCACTCCTCATTTTGACCGTCATGGCGTGTGCTTGCATCGCCTACGCGCGCCCAGACGGCGATACTAATGATAACAAGAAAATTATGATTGACCTCGACAAGTTGACCACTGCGCTGCGTGCGGAATTCGCCGACGAGAAGTTCCTGGAGGAGAAACTCGGCCAACCTTCCCGCTGCGACATGAACACATTCTCTGGTGACAGCACCGTGCCTTACATAGACGGCAATGTAAAGTTGTTCAAAGGAAGCTGGGTGAGCAAGATCCCATGGGGCGTCATCATCGATGTAGTCGTCGAGGCTATCAAGAAAGCAACGGAATAACACCTTGAGAACTTCTCAGAACAATTGTGTTTAGCATAAAAAAAAAGCATCAAAATAGCTTGCCATATCCTATACCTTTAAATGAGCAATTCTTGTATATATTACATATATGTATATATATATATTTCTATATAATCTGGATCTCGAAAACGGCTCGATTTTCATGAAATTTAGTATACAGGGGGTTTTGGGGGCGATAAATCGATCTAGCTAGGATTCAATTTTATAAAATGTCGAATTTACCAAAAAAAATGACTTCTGCTGCTATCTATTGGCCAGTAGTTAAACTACCGAGCGAAGCTCGGTCACCCAGATATTTATTTTTATACGTCATCTCAGAGAGAATTCGTTAAATAAAATATTATACTTACGTCAATAAATACATTTCGTCACAAGTGTGGAAAGTCTGTTATTTCTTCACGAGACCCGGTTTGTTTTTTTGTAACATTTTGCAAAAAAAATCAAGCAACGAAAGGAAATCATTGTTCATGTTCCTTGGATCATTAGTAGAGGAAAGTCACCAAATATGGAATACCATTTTGTTTTTGGGATATAAAAAAAAACTACATACAAATTAAATCAGTTTAGTGTTTTAACTAATAAGTCATACATTTATATGTAGTAATTAACAGCCTTTAATCAAATATATTAGTTATTAAATTAAAATCTAACACAAAAATCAAAATCACAAATGAGTAACCAAATATGGAATAGGTAACCATATATGGAATATAAGCATTAATCAACATAACAATAACAAAAATGGACATTTATATCTTTGAGATCAATTAAATAAATATAATATATTGTGATAAATGTAAGAAGTTACATAATTACTTGCAAAAGTCACAGATTCAAGTACATATCAAACTCTGGACCAGCACAATCATAATGTGCCCAGAGCCACACATCAAGCATTTAATCCAGTTTTCTCCACTTTTATCCATGGAAAAAAGACTTGAACAGAATATACATTCTGCATCAGCAGAGTCAGGAGGTAATTGGTCCATCAACTCATCATGTTCACTACCATCATCAAACTTTCCTCAGAGTCTTCTTCTTCACTATCATCCTTATTTTTCTTTGTTTGTTTGTTTCTCTTCGCAGTTTTATTCTTATTCTTTTTCTTGACTAGTTTACTTTCTTTTTCTTGTCTCTTCATATTTTTATTTTCTAAATCATTTTTGTAGGGAGAAGATCTTATGACTGCTGCTACAGCAGCTTTTCTTCCTCTGCTAGATACTTTTCTTCGTTTCTCTGGCACTGGACTTATGGCATGCGGAGACACCAGACCCAAACTGCTGCGATTAAAACCTAATTATGGAATATTCCATGATTACACACGGACGACTGTCCATATTTGGATTTTTATACTAGTTTAAACTCTTCTAAATATTTTTTATAGTCACAATATTTAATGACAAAAGATCACAAAATGGTGAAATAAACATACCACCGATATACTAAATAGTATAACACTTATGTAAACAAAAATAACAGCTGATAATACTCGTTTATTACTTACCTTTAAAATTTTCTGCACGACAACAAAACAAAATACGCCTGCCACACGTGAAGCATTCGCGCAACTGGCTCGATGGTGTGGGTGCGATAGTTAGGAGACCGAATGAAACAAAAGATGGTCGAGTGTTGCATTTCATACTTATAGTCTTAGAGAAATGAAGGTAGGTATTCCATATTAGGATACTATTCCATACTTGGTGACTTTCCTCTACATATATATACTATGTACTTGGATTATTTTTTTTTACACAACTGCCCAAAAAATTAGTGTTATGTTTTTATTAAGGTTCATGTAGATATGTATGTACCTATGTGAGTTTCTTTATTTCACCGTTACTTCTGAACGGCTGAATCGATTTGGACATAGGTATGGGGTATCGTTAGAATCCTTACATCATTCCGAGTAACATAGGCTATATTTTTTTATGAAAAGTCGTTTTACCACAGAACCTTAGTTACCTTAATTAGGAAAACATATTAATAATACCTTATCCTAAGCTAAAAAACGCCCCTCCACGTGTTTACGCTGCGACGTTGTAAAGATAATGTAGTGGAGAGCAACGATATAAATCAGAGATCATTTTCAGGATATCATACCCAAAGGGTTTGAATAAGACCCTATTACTAAGATTTCGCTGTCCGTCCATCTGTCCGTCTGTCGCCAGGCTGTATCTCTTGAACCATGATAGCTACAGAGACAGATTTTAGCTACATACTTGAAATTTTCACAGATCATGTACCTTTTTCTGTTACCGCTATAACAACAAATCTATACTATAAAAATGAATCGCAAAATGTGTTGGTAAGCGCATAACTCAAAAACGCCTGGACCGATTTGGCCAATTCTTTTTTTTTAATGTTTGTAGAAGTTCAAGGATGGTTTTTACATCGAGAAAATTTCGGATAACAGCCGGAAAAGCCCTAAAAACAGCCCTTTTCTCTTTCCCATACAAACATTTTCTAACTAAAACGTAAAAAAATAGGTAGGAGCAAAAAACCGCCACACTAAAAATCTTTCTGACAGGACAAAGTCTGTCGGGACTAAAATATTGTTCAAGTGCGAGTTAGGCTCGCGCACTGAGGATCCCTTCTTTCGAGCCCCATAAACTAAACACCCCTGCCTACCAAATTCGAAAACGAGCAAAAAAATCACGTTTGTTGTATGGGAGCCCCTTTTTATTTTATTTTAATTTAACTATTTATTTCGACAGTGTTAAATATATATAAATAAATATTTTGTGAAAAGCGTCTACCTGTTATCGTTATAAATAGCGAGCAAAAACAAGCAAAAAATATCACGTTTGTTGTATGGGAGCCCCTTTTTATTTTATTTTAATTTAACTATTTATTTCGACAGTAATAAATATATATGAATAAATATTCTGTGAAAAGCGTCTACCTGTTATCGTTATAAATAGCGAGCAAAAACAAGCAAAAAATATCACGTTTGTTGTATGGGAGCCCCCTTTTTATTTTATTTTAATTTAACTATTTATTTTGACAGTAATAAATATATATGAATAAATATTCTGTGAAAAGCGTCTACCTGTTACCGTTATAAATAGCGCGCAAAAACAAGCAAAAAAGTCACGTTTGTTATATGGGAGCCCCTTTTTATTTTATTTTAATTTAACTATTTATTTCGACAGTAATAAATATACATAAATAAATATTCTGTGAAAAGCGTCTACCTGTTACCGTTATAAATAGCGAGCAAAAACAAGCAAAGAAGTCACGTTTGTTGTATGGGAGCCCCTTTTTATTTTATTTTAATTTAACTATTTATTTCGACAGTAATAAATATATATATTAATAAATATTCTGTGAAAAGCGTCTACCTGTTACCGTTATAAATAGCAAGCAAATACAAGCAAAAAAATCACGTTTGTTGTATGGGAGCCCCTTTTTATTTTATTTTAATTTAACTATTTATTTCGACAGTAATAAATATATATAAGACATTGAGGATCTCCAAAATTAAACCACCAATTGTTTCTCTGAAATAACAAAGTTTTGTTTTATTACAAGTTTTGTTTTATTTTACAATTATCTAGTTATTATCAAGTTACGACAATTACACTTCTATCTCACCTGAAATAACAAAGAAACGACATTTAAAGTTCACTATATCTCGAGTCCTCAATCACATTCTTTCTATGAGTTTTTATTAACGCAATGCACAAAACAATTTCAGCGTCCCTCGCTATTTTAAATCATCGACACAGATCACTAATCATAGGTACAGACAGCTGATACGCGAAGCGCGGCAAATTCAAATGAATGAAATGTCACTCATTTCATTACATCTCCCCCCCTAAGAGCGAAAATTCTAAGCAATATATCTGTAAAATGTACTTATAAGTCATCTTCATATTCATTATCATCTCCTTCATCTTCTTCAGCCTCTGTTATGACAGGTTGCAATTTTGTTATATGAAATAATGTTGATTCTGTTTTTCTGTTGCCTGTATCAATCCTATAAATGGAATTCGATATTTTCTCTATTATCTTGAAAGGGCCTATTTTTAATTCGTCTAATTTCTTTCTATTCAGTCTATTTCCATTTTCTACATATACACTGTCTCCTACATTAAATTCTTGCATTTTTCTATTTCTATCAAATATTTTCTTGTTATACTCATGAGATTTTATTGTATTCTCTAATGCCAATCTTCTATCAGCAATCCACTTGTCTTCCTTTTCCATCGTTTTGAATTCATTTGGTAGAATACTGACATTTGTACCATCCAGTAAATATTTTGGTGCAAAACCTGTGACGGAGTGTTCTGTTTCATTATATTTTTGTATACATTCTCTTGCCAGTGTTGTCCATGTTCTCTTATTATTTTTCTCATTCATTTTACACCTTATTTTATTTACTATTGTTTGGTTTAATCTTTCATTCAAGCCGTTCGAGAATGGTGTATTCACGGCTGTAAAAATTAGTTTAATATTATTTTCCTGCAAAAATTGTTTAAATTCTCTTGAATTTATGCCCGGATATTGATCTGTCAGGATAATTCCAATCTCATCTGTCTCTAGTACTTTCTTTGTTAAATTTATAAAGTCACATGCATTCTGGGTTTTCGAAGTCGCAATAAATGCATATCTTGTGTAGTGATCTACTAAAAGGTGTAGATATTTCTTTGTAGACCTAGATCCTCCAAATCCACCAATAGTATCCATTGACATTATTTCAAATGGTTTGGTGGCTGGTCCCAGTTGTGACAGTAATCCAATTTTTTTTTGACATCTTGATTTATTTTTTATGCATATTTCACATGTTTTACAAATATTTATGATATTTTTTGTTAGGTTTATAGCCGTATATATTGAACTTATTTTTTTCTGCAGTTGTCTGATCCCAATATGGCATAAATCTTCATGCACCTTTTTTATAAGTTTTTTACTAAATTCTTCTGAGAGGATAATCTTTTCCTGTTTCTTTATTTTTTTATAATAGATATTATTTTTTTATTATAAATAAATATTCTGTGAAAAGCGTCTACCTGTTACCGTTATAAATAGCGAGCAAAAACAAGCAAAGAAGTCACGTTTGTTGTATGGGAGCCCCTTTTTATTTTATTTTAATTTAACTATTTATTTCGACAGTAATAAATATATATAAATAAATATTCTGTGAAAAGCGTCTACCTGTTACAGTTATAAATAGCAAGCAAATACAAGCAAAAAAAATCACGTTTGTTGAATGGGAGTCCTCTTAATTATTTTTTTTTATTGTAGACTAGCAGTGCCCGCGGACTCCGTTCCGCGTTAGAAATATTTTTGTCCCGGCCTGTTTGTCCCGCGTAATACCCACACTCCAGTCCCTTCCCCCACAGCGCTGAATGCGACGCAATCATATAGATACCTACTGCCTATACTTATACTAACCTACCCTGTGTTCCTACCTATCGCCACGCAACGGCCGCGCCGGAGCAGCGCGACCTATTGAGATACCCGCACCTTTTTATTTCGCTAATATCTTTGAAGATATTTGTTTAAACTAAGTAGAGTAAAGGGCACAATTATTCTACATTAAATTTCCGTTAAAAAAACATATTTACAAAGATATAAATTAATACCATATGGGCTAAATAAGCTTCACAAAAATCATTTATTTTTAACCACAATTTTAACACTAAAAGCAGCTATTGTGAGTTACCTGTAGGAGATAGACATATACTTTCGCGAGGTTTTTGACGGATTTTGATACGTCCTTTAATATTGTAGAACATTGTTTTGTTCTTTCCTCAATAGTTTCCGCAGCGCACGCGATGAAAGCAATTTTTATTACGACAATCAACGACGAAAATCAATTGCCGCAGTCGAAATTATCACTCCATACTTCAAGCCCATATGTTATGTCAATTAAAATATTCAACCACCTCCCTAACTAAGTATATCAGGAACGAAAATACAGAAAAAATATTTATAAATTTGCTAAAGGATTATCTTATAAAAAAAAGTTACTACTCGATTGATGAGTATATGAAAGAAAGTAAAATCGGTCCCCCGACCATTCATAAAAAACAGCAACGCCCTAACAGGGTCTCATGTATTAAGAATAATATTTTGTGCATGAAAGCTGATAACAAATGAAATGAAATGAAAATCATGCCTGATGGAAAGCAATGATGAGGTTTAGGATGGAGCGCGCTTGCCTAGAAAATGCTTATTCACTCTTCTCTTGAAGGCACCCAGATTATACTTGGCTGGAAACACGGAGGCCACCCGGTTCGTATCAGAACGTGGAAGAAAAACGTTTCGTGCGAGTTTGTTGGATGTCAACCACATAAGAATGCCACCGCTCTCGGCGTCTTGCAGTCCTATGGTAGAAAAGTGAAGGAGGTAGGTACAAGGTTATGTAGTTCCTGAGCAGATCTGATTTTATTTTATTTTTAGTATTTGTTGTTATATCGACAACAGAAATATAAAAATATTTATATATTGTAATAATCTGTGACAATTGAGGATAGCGCGGAACCATCAGTGCGCGAGCCCCACTCGCACTTGGCCGATTTTAATACTCTAGTACACTATGTCTAGCCGTTAATTTTCTTTCTTTTTTGCATCTTTAAATAAAAGATTGTTTACTCGAAACCCGGTTTTAAAGTTAAATAAAAGAACTGACTCGTCCTTGCGGTGCGGGTTTCAGAGAACTATAAATACGCTGTGACCGTGATCAATGCTATTAAGTGCACTCCTCCTTCCCGCAAAGCGAAGACTAAACAGGAAAAATGAAAACCGTAAGTCGATTTAGTACATAAGTGTAGGTACCTCCATTTGTAATGTGTCGCATAATGCAAAAATATCTGGGTGACCGAGCTTCGCTCGGTAGTATATCTATCGGCCAATAGATGGCAGCAGTAGTCACTTTTTGTTTTGGTAAATTTGACATTTTCTAAAAATGAATCCTAGCTAGATCGATATTTTATCGCCCCCAAAACCCCCTGTATACTAAATTTCATGAAAATCGTTCGAGCCGTTTCCGAGATTCGGATCATATAGAAATATATATATACAAGAATTGCTCGTTTAAAGGTATAGGATAAATATCTTTCCTTCTGTCTTTCAAATACTAACTAATCTAGGTAACAAACAAAATAATTAGGTTAACTTTTTTTTACCCTCGTGAACTTTATTGACCTAAAAAACTTCATCAAGACGTATTTTTATTTTTAAGTTTCCGTACCAAAATGGTAAAAATGGAACCCTTATGGTGAGACTTTCTCCGTCCGTCCGTCCGTCTGTCACACTCGATTATTTCAGTAACTATTAAAGCTATCAAACTGAAATTTGGAATAGTTGTAGGTAATAAATACACATTGTATTGACACAACCCCATTGCAATAATGAAAATAATTTTTACTTTTATTTAAAAAGGAGGAAAAAGCGGGGTGTTGAAATTTCAAAATAAGATATTAAAAAAGAACGTTATTTGTATATTTTTGAAAAATATTTTTAATTATTTTCATGCCACATAGTTTTTGATTTATTGGGCATATTGTCAAAAAAAATACCATTCCCTCGCGCCTCCCTCTAATCTTCGAAGTTTAACTCCGAAGTTTTATATCTTTTGAGGTACGGAACCCTAAAAACGGCAAAAAAATCTTGTTTGTTATACTCGTATTATGGAGCCCCCTTTATTTTATTTTATCTACGCTCATTGCTTAAAGTTCGAATTATGAAATCAAAATGTGTCACATATTGACCTACTTTATGCACAGACTTCTATAATTATTAAAAAGTTATTCATTATAACATAGCTGTACTATGGAAATATCTCTAGATTGTTGAATAATTTCTATTACGATACGCGGCTCTGGGTTCCTGTATTTTTGTGTGTCGTCATCACAGACCAGGGAATAACTTTCTTTTCTCTGTGGTCGTCATAGCCAAAAGAGAGTGTAGAGCCAATCCTCAATTTTGTTTTTTTTTTTTTTTTTATATAAGGAGTCCACAGACAACATTTAGTTGGTAGTCATGATCGACCATAGACAACAATTAATTCACGGAAACAATAATTTTTCCCTGCCTTAAAAGAATTATGTAAAATTTTTGATTATTTAATTATCCACTAAAAATATAGTTTATCTGACTTGTATAAATATTTTTCTACTCTTTTTTGTTTCATGACTTTTTTAACAGACTATACGCAGTTTGCAACTGAATTTTGGCGCCATACCTAACTTTTAACATTTCAATGTGTTATTTTTGTTACTTAGTCAAAACTTAGCGCGGAAAAATGTCTAGCAGTGAAACGTACTAAAGAAAATTTAACTCCACCTGACATTTTAGTAATTGCAACAAAAATGACCCACAATATTTTACCAACAAAGTGAAGGATTTACGACAAACGTTAGCAAGATTTTATGGTTTGGATTTATGATAATTTGAGCGTAGATAAAGTAGTGTATGAAACTCTACATAATTAGGTATTAAAACACTCGTGTGATACTATTAAAAAACTCGCCTGCGGCTCGTTTTTTAAACTCACACTCATGTTTTAATACCCCCCATTATGCATCCGTTTCATAAACTACTATTAATCTTTTAATTATACAACTGAATAAATATTACTATAACTAAATATTCTAGGCAGTAATAAAGTATTTGAGTGTGAGTTAAGAGTCCTGTGAACTACCATGTCTCCCATACAAACGTAATACCAAAATAATTTGTAATTCGTGTATATTTCGATCATGTTGTGGTGTTATTCGGGTTCGTATAGTAATAATCTATGCTCCTGGCCATATCTGGTTCCGAAATACTGTTGTTAAACGTAATTGTAAACGAATTTAGTTTTGCTTATTTTTATGTCAAAGAGGACATGTTTTCTGCTTATTTTTTTTGTAATAAAAACAACATATTCACGTCGCATTAATTCAGGAGCACAGTTTTTACTGTCCAGCTAAAGAAAAACACCAGTTAATATAGAAAGTTACAAGTTTTCATTCATAATTTTTGGTATTACGGAACTCGACCAAAGTTATAAAAATTTTGATCATAATTGATTATTATTTTATTTCAAAGAAATATTTCCGAACCAAATATGGCCATTGGTCAGGAGCATAGATTATTACTATGATTATTACAGAACTTGCAGGAGCAAAATCTGACAGCGGGATAAAGCCGCAAGTGAAATACATAACAATAATATAACATAAATTTAAAATACGTGGTTTACTACTGGAAGATGGCATTAAACTTTTTTTTTTTTTTTTTTTGGTCCTTCAAAATAATTCAAGGTATCCTAACTGAAATATTACTTTTGACGTAACTGTAATATTTAAGTCTCCCAGGCAGATCGTGACGTCACTTTGGGTGCTGTCTGAAAATCAGCGCTGCAGCTGGTAATTCACTGCAGCATCATGCTGAGGCAGTAGCCTTTTCAGCAAAACACATTCTAAGTAGTGTTAAATTAAATTTTATTTATAGTTTGTACAATTGTTTGCTCTGTATAAGATTTATCTATAACAGCTGTGTTTATCTTTATAATGTGTTCAAAGCTGAATAAATGATTATTTATTTTTATTTTTTTTTTTTTACTATATGAATCTGAATAAGACCACAACATGATCGAAATATTCACGAATTACAAATGATTTGGTAAGTATTTTGCATTAACGGAGACATCGTAGTTCACAGGCCCCTTAACAACGCTTTGCTAATTATTTATTTACGCGCATCATGCACATTGCACCTATCAAACGTAATTAAGTGTTTAATTAATTATAGTAATTTCCGTTAAAGGTTATTAATGTGTAAATAATCAACATGGTATCAAAACAAACTCTAAGTGCCCCCGCGCATTAGGCGGCCAGGCCGCGCGGCCACGTCGCGCGTCCTGGCCGCGCACTTTGGCGGCCACGTCTGCGACCACATTCGTCAGTCGAATTCACATCGTGTTCCGAAATGGACGTTGAAGAAGAAATTATTGCTGCGCTAGTTTGTTCATTATTACAAAAGAGAAAGACCAAGAAAAAAGGACCAAGAAAGAACAATGGTGTGGGCCCATACATCGCTTTTGCTCACGTTACGCTATTGCAACTATAAATGAAAAAATATTTTTTTGATTGGGCCTGCAAGCCTGAACTCAATGCTAAAAGATTTTTCTTACAAAAAAGTGGAGAAAATTAATATTTATTTTCAAAATATTTTATCTGAGTATTATAACAACAACGACCTCCGCCAGGGCCGACCAAGCTAAGGCAAAATAATGTGCTTATGTACATTGCAAGTACATATGTTTTGTCTCATGTTTTTTGTATCGTGATACAAATGCTATCTCACTCCTCTAACACTATCACAAATGTACGCACACATTTACAATTCCTATTACATATGTACTAAAATTATACAAGATGGCCGCGCAAATTGTGTAGCCAGGTTAAGGAATTTCGCCCTAAAATGGGAAAAAATCTGCGGCTAGGTTTTTACATAGGAAAATAATAATTTAAAAGTTTATTAACAGCTGCATACTTAGAAAATAAATCAATCAAAATACATTTTTGTAAGTTATACGTCTTAATATTTATATGAAAATAAGGTAATTCTAAAGACCATTCATTAGGTATTAATTTTTGAACGTGTCTACTGTCGAGTTTTATAGAAATGAGTATAACTATAATCATAGTTATTGTTTTAGGTACTATAGTTTTAGTTTCATTTTAGCACTTAGCATATTTCAGTATGATTTTTAGGGTTCCGTACCCGAAGGGTAAAAAAGGAACCCTATTACTTAGACTTCGCTGTCCGTCCGTCCGTCCATCCGTCTGTCACCAGGCTGTATCTCTGGAACCGTGATAGCTACAGAAATTTTCACAGATAATGTATTTCTGTTGCCGCTATAAAAACAAATACTGAAAACTAGAATAAATAAGTATTTAAGGGGGCTTCCATACAACAAATGTCTTGTCTTTGCTTCATATTAATAACAGTACAAGGTAGATGCTTTAAATGTTCACAGAATATTATTAATTATATACTCATTTTAAAAATAAATAGGTAGTTAAAAATTAATAAAATTGAAGTTTAAAAATAGGAAAAGAAAAAACTACGATAGGAAAGTAAGGTTCGAACTCAGTTGCACCACGTTGCACGGTAAATATTTTATATTACGCGCGGTTAGTACACCACTAGGCAATTTTTTTATTCTACATATACAAGTTAGTACTTGACTGCGATCTCACCTGATGGTAAGTGATGATGCAGCCGAAGGTATTAACGTACTAACTTGGAAGGGGTAAGTAAAGTCATCCCAAACGGTTTCTACACAGCATCGCACCGGAACGCTAAATCGCTTGGCAGCACGTCTTTGTTGGTAGGGTGCCCAAGCTTCCCACCAGACAAAACCGCCATACAAGTCTATGGTACATTGTGTGAAAATATGGATCAGTTAATACAATATCCTCATTATAAATTAAAACTCGTAGTCTCGTTTTTGAATTTGGTGGGCAGGGATGTTTAAACTTTAATTTAGATTGCGAATTGGTCTTGATAGTACGGAACCCTCAGTGCGCGAGCCGGACTCGCACTTGACCAATTTTTAAAAGTCTTAAATAGGGAAAAAGCCTTTATCTGGCAACATCCTATTTGCAGAAGTAGATCACGATCCAAAAATTATTTTAATTTTTTCAAAATCAAGCTGTTCTTTGTTCAGGATACCTTTTCTAATGTTTGTCTTTTATTAAAAGTTACTATAATGTAAAGATGAGTGTGACACATTGAGAAATATTGTTTGTCGCTCATAAATAATAATATTGTATTTCATGTTTGAACGAATGTTATTTTTGCGAATTTATTGCACGATGAGGAATTATTGTTCTGTTCCTGGATTTGGAAATCGACGTAGTGACTCCGTGCCTCCGAAGTGTCTCATGAGTCATGAACAATCAGAACCAAATGTGAATATTACTCAATATTCCCAAGCGTTGAGGCCGGACCCAATGAAACCACATAGCCTCGATCGCGTCCAACAGCCGCCGGGATGAGGATGAAAAGTCAGTTTATTTCCATGAGCAGTGAGTATTTTCATAATGATTAATTAGTCAGCCAGTTAGAGGGCTAAATACATCCCAAAACAAAGTCCTAACATATCTCTATGACTTCAAATATTGAGTCGTCTGTACAGGGACAAACCACTCCTAATAAAAATAGATCAAAATATAAGCATAGCTTAGAAATCATTGAAGCAGTATAATACAGGATTTTTTCGGAGATTAATTGTATGTGATCAAGGCTCTGCTAATGTTGCTGCTAAACTTAATATCATATGCAAGGGAAGATTACTGTCGCAGTGGCAATAAGGCCTCAATATCTATTATTATGTTATTATTAGCAAGATGTATGATATGTATGTACTTCCACATTGATTCAAATGTTTTTGCAACAATTTTCAGAAAAACTATTTGAAGTCTAGAGGCTCAGTGGGAGACCTATGAGAAGTTGTATGCGTTAGAGGGAATATGCGGCGCTGCAAGGAATACTCAACTAACGGACAAGTATTTGAAACCAAATTCATATGACAAAATGAAGGTATGTAAAGATTTAATACCATACCGAGCTTTGACATTTTAATCTATAAGTACTTTAGAGGACAAAATATATTGTATTATACAGGTGTCCCAAAATTTAAAACAATTTTGTTCTGTCTAATACAATATCACTCTACTGTCTGTCTCTCCGTCTGTCTGTCCATCTGTTTTTGCTACCTTATAACTTTGTATGTAATTTTCTTTGACTTTGGGCAATTGATGTACGTATTTTTTATTTTTGTAATAGTAAATTTTTGTAAAAGTAATAATTCTATAAAATTAACTTTTCAGGCCAAGTATGCTGCACAAGTCAGAGATGAGAGAAGAGCAGAGATGTGGCCAACACTGCAGCAAAGCAAAACTTAATTTTAAGCGTAGGTACATAATTATTGTAATTATTAAAGATTAAAGATTGTAAAATATTGAATAAATTTCGTAAAATAATTTCTTTTTGTTTTATTATTTTAAGGAATTATTAATGGATGAAAAATCGGTAATATCGAAAACCGAAAAGAATCGGTACTTTACAATAAAGTACTACACTATTTAAATTGCGATTAGGTTACGGTTTTAAATAAGCGGTTTTTAGCACATCCCTAAAACTACTACGTTACTCAACTGCCCATTCATACTTTTCACATCTATAGATACTGTGGGAAAGAGAGAGGTTTTGGTCCTTGTGTGGAATTGTCATGGTGGAGGTGAAATGGAAAATCAATTATGAATGAAAGTTCATTATTATATCTATATTGTTTTTTTCTGTATACTAGTTAGTTGTGTGTAGTATATAAGCGGCTCGCTACTAGGCACAAACGTATGTATGGAGCACGGCTGTCTATCTTTCGGTTCCTGGTCTGTGACCTCCGCCATGATTCATGAAGCATCCGAGAGCATAGACAATACACTAAATACTCTTTGATAAATACTTTTCACTTGTCCAAGAATTTGTCACTGTTGACAGTTGGTAGCCATGTAGCTGACGGACAGTGTTGCGAGATGCCGGAATTAAAAAACTCGACTGAAAGAAAATTCTAATTGAGTTAATTAATCAATATTGAATTACAAGGGTGTTTCGGAAACGCTAAACAACCACGACAAAATAATATATGCTTTTTTTCGTAAAAAACTTTTTACGAAATTTGGACATACTTAAACCCCATATTACTGGATACAGCTGTTTTCGAGAGTGCATTTCTGCTGAAGAAATTTTCCCCACCGAATATATTGGTCACTTCCAACCATAATTGCCTTTTTAAATTTTTATCCGAATACTCAGCCGATGACTGGTCCCATAGCGCTCTTCTGTTTTGAATTTCTAAAATGAAACGTTCAGTATCAAACGCCATGTATACACAAAAAACGTCTGGCCGCGGCGACCAGTGCGCGCACACTGACAAAGAGTATATAATCACTACACTGAGTAATTTCATACGAATTCCCGGATCTCGTTGGCCGCGGCGGCCAAGCGGCCGCATGTGTGTCGCGATGTTTTTCGTTGGCCGCGGCGGCCAAGCGGCCGCATGTGTGTCGCGATGTTTTTCGTTGGCCGCGGCGGCCAAGCGGCCGCATGTGTGTCGCGATGTTTTTCGTTGGCCGCGGCGGCCAAGCGGCCGCATGTGTGTCGCGATGTTTTTCGTTGGCCGCGGCGGCCAAGCGGCCGCATGTGTGTCGCGATGTTTTTCGTTGGCCGCGCGGCCAGAGCGTGGCCGCGGGCCGCTGGTCGCGTAATGCGCGCATCTACATATATCATGGAAGAATTAGTTGGCCGCAGCGACGTGGCCGCGCGGCCTGGCCGCCTAATGCGCGGGGGCTCTAAAGCTGAAAACAAATTATCGGACGCGGCTGACGGACGCGACCGACAGCCGTGACTTATAGATATCTAGATAATGAACGTACACTGAGCTGTTCAAACTATCGGACGTAAGTCGTGGACATAACCTTGGGCCGACCTTGAGCGTTCGGACGTCCGACAGAGATGGCGCGCTGGATGTTTTTGTCAGCCGAAAACGTCCGCGGATGGTAATGATGGTATGCATAATGCACGGGGTGCGGGACACGTCCATTCGTCAGAAGGACGCGGACTACGTGGAGAGAGGACCCAAACGTTTCTTTTTATTACACGACTGCCCAAAAAAAGGAGTGCAATGTTTTTTAGGGTTCATGTATGTATGTATGAATGTGATGTTTCTTTATTCCTCCATAACTTCTGAACGGCTGAACAGATTTGGACACATGGGGTATCGTTAGAATCCTTGGATCCTCCTGAGTAACATAGGCTACATTTTTTTTTGGAAAAAAATTGATATGGCGGATGTGTGGCGCCATTTTCAAAAGTGGAAAACAAATTTTTTTCTTCAAATATCACAATATGGGTATCAAAATGAAGGTATTAGAAAGTAGTAACAGAAAATATAGGTATATAGGTATTTAATATATAATTTTACATAGGTAGGATGTACCAAAAAAGATTGTATGCATGGTATAAGTAACGTAAGTTTATTTCCATTTACCATAACTTCTGAATGACTAAAGACATTTGGACATATTGTTATGGGTTATTGTTGAATTGAACCCTTGCTTCACCTAAGTGCTGACCATACTAAAAAATATAAAATAAAAATTAGTAATTAAAAAATTAAAACACACGACTGCCCTGTTATAAAACGAACTAAAAAGTAAGAAATAAGTTATTTTAGTTGAACAGATAAATTAATATGGCAGTCGGGGGGCTGTTCTGAGGAACAACTTCTATCCTTAGAGGTCCTCCAACTGCCATATGAATTTATCTGTTCAACTAAAATAACTTGTTTCATACTTTTTAGTTCGTTTTATAACAGGGCAGTCGTGTGTTTTGATTTTTAGGGTTCCATACCAATTTGGTAAAAATGGAACCCTTATGGTGAGACTTTCTCCGTCCGTCCGTCCGTCCGTCTGTCACACTCGCTTATTTCAGTAACTATCGAAGCTATCGACTTGAAATTTAGAATAGTTTTAGGTAATAGTGACCCTACGCCATTGCAATCATAAAACATTGAAAAGTGTTTTTATTTTTATTTAAAAAGGGGGGAAAACCGGGGCTTCGAATTTTCAAAATGCAATAATAATATTGAGTGGGGTATCATATTAAAGGGCGTTACGTGTGTATTCTAAAACCAATTTTTATTTATTTTTATGCCTGATAGTTTTGGATTTATTGAGCAAACTGTCGAAAAAAATACCGTTCCCCCCCCCCCCCTTATCTCCGAAGTTTATCAATCGAAAAATTTGAAATAATTATGATCAATAGACATTAATGTATATTTTAAGTAAACTCCCTAACTATTATACTTTTTTTGATAATTACAATAAACCGCCAAAAACAAAGTTAGGTTTGCGGTTCGCCAACAAAAGTACCTACATGTAAATTATACTCGTAAATTCATGAACAAGAGTGAATCTTTGAATGTTTTACTTCTTTTATGGTATGGAACCCTCGGTGCGCGAGTCGGACTCGCACTTGGCCGGTTTTTTTAATTACTAATTTTTATTTTCTTTCTGGGTGGACCGTGGACTACATAATATAGCAGCCGCCGCTAATTCGAGAAATTGGTCCTCACTGTCACTACTCGACATGTTTCTTCGTGTACAGTTCTTCAGCCGCGTCCGATAATTTGTTTTCAGCTTTAAGCCCGCCACAGACGCCAAAGATACTATAATATTTTACATGGACACTAGCTGACCCAGAAAACATTGTTTTGCCATTAGGAATATGAAAAATAGCTTACGACCTACCCTCAGACCTAACGAACGTACACAGAAAATTTCACTAAAATCGATCGAGCCGTTTCGGAGGAATTAGTGACAAAAATTGGCTCGAGAATTTTATACAAGGTGTGTGTTAATTCGTATAATATTGTGCCCGCAGCATAGGCTTATTAATCTATGGACGACGGGTGTAATACAAAATTCACGAAAAAAGTGTCCCGAGAAAACCTTTACAAACGAGGGTACATGAGTTTTTTTTTAATCAAACTAAAACATTGTAATTTATGCCTTATACAATTACTATACAGCCTAATTTTCAAACACGAGATTGAAGTGCGATTGTATGTCTTTTCGCGTTTTGTATGTCATTCGGTTCGGACACTTTTTAGCGCTGACTCAAAATTTATAGTTTATAAATCAATGGCCCGCAGCTAACCTCACATATTCCCAAGTATTTTATTTTATTTTCAATACAAGAAATATTATTGCATTTAGAAAAATAAAATTTAGCAACCCTAACTGTGATATCAACAAACCTCATATCATTTTCATTATTCCCAGTTCGTTGATATTGAACCAGCTGCTTTTAGGGATGTCACTTAAAATTTATGGTACATTTTTGTACTCCCTGTAGTTCCCTCAGGACATGAGCTACACTTCTTGTGATATTTTTTCAAGCCGTTCCCTACTTTAGGCTTTCAGTTTTTTTTTTATGATAACATTTTATTTATTTTCAGACCCTCCTCATTTTGGTGGGCATCGCTTGCGCATGCGCATACGCATTGCCGAGCGGGCTTCGAGTGCCTCCTGAGGGCGACAAGGAAGTGAAAATTGACCTCGACAAACTGAAAGCAGATCTCCAAAACAAGTTCTATGACGAAGACTTCCTTCAACAGAAGTTTGGTCGAAGACCCGGCGTCAATAATAACTCACAGTTCTCCGCAGGTGACCAAATAAACCCTAATAGTACGGTGCAATTAGAATTAAAACCCTGACATCCAAAGTGAAAGTATTACTGCAATAAGCAGGACTGATTACTTAATTTGTTTTGCTATTATCCGCTTAAAAACGACAACTTTCCGATCGCGCGCCATCGTTGACCATCGTCCGCCATTTTATACCATTTCTACCTGTACACAATGGCGATGGCCTGCAGTGGGCGGGCATACGCCATTGTGTAGTGCCTACTTTACAATAAGAAGGTTTTGGTTAGTAAGTAGAAGGAAGCCAAATGAATGGAGTGTGTGAAAGGGGATTGTACGTCGACAGCTGATAGGAGAGAATGGAAGAATACTCCATTACTTAGCAGGACAGATCAATTTGTTTTGCTATCATCCGCTACTTGAAAGGATTCTGTATGGTGCAATATGCAGGAACACTACCCACATGAAACACCACACACAATTTTCTATCACTTTCTTCGACGCACGTTTCGTCCCGACACCGGGACATCCTCAGGAGATGTTTCGCATTGTGAAGTCAACATATCCTGAGGATGTCCCGGATAAACAAATTAATCAATCCTGCTAATTATGGGTTTCCGCAAAATAACGCCTGCTTCCATTCAATATTTATTACTGCAATGTCAGATTGTTCTTTACAGTGCACATTATTGTTTCGTAAAAAGTTACACCCACGACAGCGTCGGGTTTGGGGGGGAGAACTTCTGTTTTTTTCAGTTTTTCTTAAATATTTCAATAACTATGCAATTTCGCTCTAGGCCTCTAGTTTGTTTTACAACTTTTGTTCTACGACTTTTTAAAATTCAGTATAAAATTATTTCATAAAAAAATGTTACTTATTTCTGTAAAGTGACTCTACAACTTTTGTAGGAACAAGTAGAGTATCTAAAATCTATATTAAAATATTGAATATTTGATATCTCTCAAAATATGGAGTAAAAAATAGTCGCAGAACAAAAGTTGTTAGTTTTTATGTAAACAAATACAGGCAGAGAGCGATTTGGTATTTTTGATATAACCCTGTCATATAATGTGCAATAATTTTCTTTAGTAGGTTGACGACCGTGGTTGAGTGGTTAGCGTGCCGGTTGTCAAGGCGCCGCTATCTCTGAGGTTCCGGGTTCGATCCTCGGTCGGGGCAATGTAGACAAATAAGTTTTCTACATTGTCTCGGGTCTGGGTGTGGTGGTACCTTCGTTGTTTCTGATTTCCATAACACAGTGCATAAGCTACTTACTATGGGATCGGAGCAATGTATGTGATGTTGTCCTGTACATATTTATATATTTATTTATTTATTTAGTTGCTGGCGACGAGAACGTAAACTTGGGCGGAAGCGGAGGCTGGCTGAAGTACGTCCCATGGGGTACCATCATTGATGTGGTGGTTGAAGCAATCAAGAAAGCTACTGAATAAAGCCAAGGATGTCTCCAGAAGCGTTAAGATGCGTGCGTATGCGTCTCTCTCTCTGTGATCTCTATTCTATAAAATTAGTACGTCGAGACGGCTACCTGTAGCTTCTCGATCACGTGATAAGTGGACCTGGCCTGGCTGCACACTGATCTCTATTCAATGGATCGCTGACTGTTATCGTAAAAATGAAGACACTTGATTTTCGCCATTTTGGTTATGATTGTTGCGGAACCTGACGTGAGCGTCCATGGAACTAAAATAAAATGACTGCATTCAAAACGACGGTCCACTACCAACAAATGACAATTTAGTACCGTGGACGTTCGAGGGTGGCGCTTTAAATCGGCACAAAAAAGGAACTGTCAGACTGTAAAATGATTAATCCATAGAATCTCTAAGATCAGTGGTCTCTCTATTTTTGTCGCTCTCTTTTTTCTGTCGATCCATATGGATTAGAAAGAGAAAAGAGCGATAACAGTAGAGGGACATAATATCTCTACGCACGCACGCTGCATAGGCTGGACGATACGTATAAGAGGATCCATCGAGTTCAGTTTTATAATAAAATAAATTTTCTGATTCTTGTACTGTATGTCTTTTCAATACACTTACCTCCACTCTTTATAGTCCGGTCAATTTAGACATAAAAATAGTGGTCAAATAACAATAACTCCCACAGACCCAAATATTGTTGGACAGCTAGGGTTTATGATTGCAAAATAAGGTTTCAAAAATCTCCATCGATCATAAGTGTGCTACAAAAGTTATTCGGGGTCGAAGGTCAAAATTGGAGGTTTTTTGGATTTTTCTCGAAAATTATAAGTTTTACCAAAATAAACTTTAGGGCTAAGTTGTAGGTAGATCTTAAAATTCTGTACAAAAATGTTTTTTTTTTATGATTTTTTTTCTTTAGATTATTATGATTCGTTCGATATCGCGATTCTAATGGTCGTTTTCACTAACATTTTAAGAGTCACCTAAGCCCTTAGGTGGTAGTTGTTGTAAGTGAAAACTGTCACCTATCGGCTTAGGCGTTTCATAAAGTGTAGGTGAAAACGGTCGTAAGAGTCACATTTACATGACTTACTGAGCGTAATCTTAACCACCAAAGAGTATATTATGATATACCCACAACGTGTAGATTAATTGCCCTATTTAGTCGAAAGCCTAAAGTAGTATAGATGCATGGAAGAATATCACTAGAAGTGTAGCTTATATCCTGAGGGAACTATAGGGAGTTCAGAAATGTTCCATACATTTAAGTGACAAAAAACAGCTGGTTCAATATCAATGAACTGGGAATAATGAAAATGATATGAGATTTTTTGATGTTACAGTTAGGGCACTTATTGCTAAAATTATTTTAAATCATTGTCACATATATATCTATGGACCGCGAGTATTTATTTTTATTTTAATAGTAATTTGAAGTAAAATGCCCGCGAAACAGTATTTCAGCCACAACAGCTTTGCACCCCCGTCAAAGAAATCCTGGCGGCGCCCATGAATAACTATATAAGTATTATAAGGAAGTATGTGTATGACAATTTGTTGAATAGCATAGACAAGATATACGATCTTTTTTAACACTTTCCCTTATTCAACAAATCCTAGTGCTCGGCATAAGGAAGTAAAAGTGTGCCGGGGAAGCCCTTTTGTTAAGATGTCGGCCACTTGATGTGCTATACCGATCCTCTCCACTTCAATTGTACCTTCAGCAACTAAGTATGGATTGATGCAAGAAATTATTGAGAGAATTAAATACTACAAACTGCAAACTAGAAGATTAATCTTAATCATCATCATCGGAACTTAAGTTATCTATTGGGTATTACCGAAGTAATTAACTACCGTTAATTATTGTTACATACTGGTGTTATTATCTTATTATTAATATCACGTATAAGTCAGAGGTTATCATAATAATAACACAAATAATTATTGTGATCACCCAACGATCGATTCTGTAAAAACCCATGATATTTTACTCTAAATAGGGTTCCATACCAAAATGGTAATAATTTTTATTTCGCACATCGCAATCCTAAAAATTTGAAAATAATTTTTATTTTTATTTAAAAATGGGAGAAAACCACGGTGTTGTAATTTAAAAAAAACCGGCCAAGTGCGAGTCGGACTCGCGTACCGAGGGTTTCATACTATTAAAGAAGCAAAACATTAAAAGAATCACTTTTGTTCATGAATTTACGAGTATAATTTACGTAAGTACTTGCATGTAGGTACTTTTGTTGGCCAACCGCAAAGGTTGCGGCTTTGTTTTTGGCAGTTTATTGTTATTAACAAAAAAAGTATACTAGTTAGAGAGTTGATTTTATTTTTCCTGTAAAATATACGTTAATTCCTATTGATCGTAATTATTTCAAATTTTTCGGTCGATAAACTTCGGAGACAAGGTATTTTTAACGGTATTTTTTTGACAGTTTGCCCAATAAATCAAAAACTATCAAGCATAAAAATAAATAAAAATCGGTTTTAGAATACACAAATAACGCCCTTTCATATGATAAACCACTCAATATTGTTATATCATTTTGAAAATTCCCCGGTTGTCATCGTTGCAATCATAAAAAAAATAAAAAGGGCCCCCTTTTAATTTTTTTTAATGATTGCAACGACGTCGGGCCATTATTACCTACAACCATTTCGAACAATGGTGCGGGCCCATACATCGGTTACGCTAATGCAACTATAAATGAAAAAATATTTTTTTGATTGGGCCTGAAAGCCTGAACTCAATTCTATTGTATCTGAGTATTATAACAACCAATAACAACAGCGACCTCCGCACTGATCTCTATTCTATGGATCGCTGACTGTCAACGTAAAAATGAAGACACTTGATTTTCGCCATTTTGGAGCTGATTGTTGCGTAACCTGGCGTGAGCGTCTATGGAACTAAAATAAAATGACATTCAAACCGATGGTCACTGGCAACAAATGTCAATTTAGTGCCGTGGACGTTCGAGGGTGGCGCTTCAAATCGGGACAAAAAAGGAACTGTCAGATATATAGAATGATTAATCCATAGAATAGAGATCAGTGGACCTCCGCAATAAAGCATCCGAGAGCATAGACAATACAGTATATACCATGGAATTAATATAAGGTCTCTTTATGGTATATACTCTTTGATAAATACTTGTCACTTGTCTCAAAATTTGTCACTGTTGACAGTTGAGACCATGGAATTAATAAGTACTTCGTACAAGTACTTATTTACTAACGCTGTACTGTAGCCATGTAGCTGTCAGACAGTGTTGCGAGATGCCGGAATTGAAAAACTCCAACCGACTGAAAGAAAAAATCTAATTGAGTTAATAAATCAATATTGAATTACAAGAGTATTTCGGAAACGCTAAACTACCAAGGCAAAATAATCTATGTTCAAAATAATCGGTTGTAATAGATTTCATTGTTATTAATAGGTGTAGTTTTCTGTCAAATAATCACAAATCTTCAAACAGTTTATTTAAGTGAGACTGGCTCACACGGAAAAATAATATTCAGTTTTACTCCAACGCAGTGGAAACCCCTAAACTAATTTAATCTTGTTTATGTAAACATATTCGAGTACAATAAAATGCAAAAAAAGGAACAATTGAAATCGATACAGTTATTGTCTTGTATTCTATATTCTGATCTAAGAATTAACGTAGTACCTGAAAGTAGGTTTCTTCTTTAGTATCTGTTACATGTTGTTCTCGTACAAAAGTGGACCGATCGTCGAAAAGATGGAGTAAAAGTGGAAGAGTTTGGCATCCGGCAACACTAGCTGTCAGGAATGTGGAAACGGAACCTATCAGTAATCAATTGAATTTCTTCAAATATTTTATTTTTTGACCCGTCCCTCATAATAACTGGTGATACCTTGAAAAAATTCAGTTATTAACCGACTTCAAAAAAAGGAGGAGGTTCTCAATTCGTCGGAATCTTTTTTTTACTTGAATCGTCTTGTAATAAATGTTACATCTAGACGCTAAACTTGATTTGTGTATATTTCTGCCAATGTTCATAAGTTACTGAATTATGGCAAACTCAACAGGTCTGCCCGCAAAATTCAAAATTTTCGTGATTTTTTGCAATTTGTACGCTGATTACACAAAATAGGCTTATGGCAGTCATTTTGCGAGAATGGCAGTTACTTCTTTACATGTTTTTATCAAAATTTTTGCATAAAAATGTCTATCCTAGGAAATTAGTCCGAGTAAAGAGTTTTAAGTGAGCAACTCGCAAATCTCGGATTAATTTCTTTAACTCGACACTTTCGAGCAGAGATTTTTATATAAATATGTGAAGATGATCTCGGGATTATCGCAATTTGACTGCCATAAGCCTATTACGTCTTATCAGCTTAAAAATCGCGAAAAAACAAAAAAAAAGGAATTTCGCGGGCACACCTGTGGTATGCTCCTTAAAGGGTCGTGCCAGACAGACAGTCAGACGGACGGACAACAAAGTGATCTCAGAACCCTAATAATATGCAAGTCAGCTAGCACCAATAATACTTGTGACCGACACGCACTTGGCCGGTTTTATCAAAGCAACGAATTTTCATATAAATACGCTCTCCTCGTCACTCGTGACACAATCATCACAAAGCTGCTCAGTTTCATCCGCTTAACTACAACCCGCTACATAATCATGAAAATTGTAAGTACAATTATAATAATAATATAATTTACTTAACTAATATTATAAAGAGGTAGCGTAACGATGTTTGTGAGTTTGTGACGTTGTAAGGTAATCTCTGGATCTACTGAACCGATTTTCAAAATTCTTTCACCAGTAGAAAGATACGTTATTGTAGTGTATAATAATTTACTAAAATTAATTGCGCATCTTTACTTAAACTTGAATAATGTAATCCAAGGAATAATGTAATCCAAGTCGCAAAAAAATTGCTTTCATTGCGTGTGCTGCGGAAACTATTAAAGATAGAAAAAAACAATATTCAACAATATTAAAGAACGTATAAAAATCTGCAAAAAAGTCCGCGATAGCATACCTATGCCCATCTCCTACGAGTAACTCACAATAACTGCTTTTACTGTTAAAATTGTGAATTAAAAATAAATAATTTTTGTGAAGCTTATTTAGCCCATTTGGTATTAATTTATAAATATGTTTTTAGAACGGAAATTTAATGTAGAATATTTGTGCCCTTTACTCTATACAGTTTAAAAAAATATTTGTGCCCTTTACTCTATACAGTTTAAAAAAATATCTTCAAAGATATTAGCAAAATAAAAACGTGTGGTACGGTTGCGCGCTGCCGCCGCTCCGGCCGTTGCGATAGGCGTATCTATCCGAATGCCTCGCGTCCAGCGCGGCTGTGTGCTGTGGGTATGAGGCCCGGTTTCCACCACAGCGATGCGGAGCGGAGCTGTAATGAGTAACCAATCAGATTTCGTCATTTTGACGTTGCGTGGCGATAGTTAGGTAAATATAGGCAGTATCTATTGCGTCGCCTTTAGGCGCTGTGGGGAAAGGGACTGTGGGTATTACACGGGACAAACGGGCCGGGACAAAAATATTTATAACGTGGAACGGAGTCCGCGGGCACTGCTAGTTAATATAGTTAATATATAATAAGACGTAGTGTGACGAATGACGATGACTTACTTTGCCTGAAATACGAAACATTTTGTAAAAAGACGCGGATATTATAATTTAGGAGTTTGAATTTTATAAAAAAAAAACTGTCTAACTCACTAGTGAATAATAGTAATGAAAAAGTCACAGTTTGCGATTATAGGTGTCATTATGTGCCTAATTGCGGTGAAATTAGAGCCACTTTATGAGCAAGTGTGTTGGAAACGACTGTTACTTTGTCTAGCCCGCTGATATATTTTTCTTTTCCAGACCCTCATTTTGGTCGTAGTCGCGTGCGCTTGCGCAGCCCACGCGCTGCCCGACGGACTCGAGGTGCCTAGCGCCGACAACAAGCAAGCTATTGACTTTGCCAAACTGAGAGCCGATCTCGAAGCCAAACTATCCGATGATGCATTCCTCAACGAGAAGTTTGGTGCACAGCCCGCCATGAAGAACAGATTATCCACTGATGGTGAATACCCTTATGCCCGTTTGCACTAACATTTTAAGTGACACCTAAGCCCTTAGGTGACAGTTTTTACATACAACAACTGTCAACTAAGGGCTTAGGTGACAGTTTTCACATACAACAACTGTCAACTAAGGGCTTAGGTGACAGTTTTTCACATACAGCAATTGTCAACTAAGGGCTTAGGTGTCACTTGAAATGTTAGTGCAAACAGGCATTACTTCCTTATTTAACATATTATCACAGAATACATAATAGTACCTCCCTCCCTCTTTGACGACCTCCCTGGCGCAGGGGACGCGCGCTCGGATTCGAGTGGGAGGTCGCGGGTTCGATTCCCGCCACGGGCCACTTTCAAATTTTATAATTTCTAAATTGGCTCAGTCTGGTGGGAGGCTTCGGCCGTGGCTAGTTACCCTACCAGCAAAGACGTGCCGCCAAGCGATTTAGCGTTCCGGTGCGATGCTGTGTAGAAACCGTTGGGTTGACTTTACTTACCCCTTCCAAGTTAGTACGTTAACATCTTCGGCTGCATCACCACTTACCATTAGGTGAGATCGCAGTCAAGTACTAACTTGTATAGTGTAAACGTAATAATAAAAATACCTACCTAACGGTACAGAAGGCTCACTCTGCAAGACGATTTATGCTCGTTTTCACCTACATTTCAAGAGACACCTAAGCCCTTAGGTGACACTTGTTGTATGTGAAAACTATCACCTATTGGCTTAGGCGTTTCTTAAAGTGCTGGTGAGCATTAAAGAAATAGCGACTCTAGAGTCGCTATTTATAACACAAAAAGTGCAAATAAGTTCGCAATCGCGCATGGCTACGGCTTCGCGAACAACACGCAACAAACGCAAAGTTGTGGTCTCTCTCTATCGCGTAACTTTATCTCACTCGATGTACTAAGGTTGCCTCGCGATCGAGCGCACGCAGCGCGTGAAGGAGCATGCCACAGGTGTGCCCGCGAAATTCAAATTTTTGGGGGTTTTTCGCGATTTTTAAGCTAATAAAGCTAAACCTAAGCTAAAAAAACCTTTGATTTTAGAGGTTTACTAGCAAACCCGGCGAACTCCGTTTCGCCACCAGATGGCTTCGTTTTATGTAACATTTTTTAATTTTTATTTTTTTTTAATTTTTCCTGAATTTTCTTTGCTATAAACCTCACGGAGCCCGAGACCTTTCCAACGAATGCAAAACCGTGGAAATCGGTTCGTGCGTTCTGGAGTTATAGCGTCAGGAAGGAAACCCGACTTATTTTTATATAGTAGAAGATTGTTAATATCATAAAAAATATACTAGTTAGATAGTTGATTTTATTTTTCCTGTAAAACATACATTAATTTCCTACCGATCATAATTATTTCAGATTTTTAATACTAATTTATCTTATCTATTATATTATTTTAGTCTTAATGAAGTCGTTTTTTGGTTACTTACTTAACATACTATTTTATGTTTAGTTGCTGACGAACACGTGAATATTGGTGGTATCGGGAAGTGGTTTAAATACGTCCCGTGGGGCACCATCCTCGATGTGGTGGTAGAAGCTGTCAAGAAAGCTACTGAATGAACCTCCGAGGATGTTCCCATGATGACGTATACAGTCTATTGAGTTTAATTACATAATTTGGTCGCAAAATAAATTTTCTGAACCTTGCACATGCCTTTTCGTTTAAATCCTTTATAATCCCAGCCGTAGGAACCTCTTTTTTACACTATACAAGTTAGTACTTGACTGCGGTCTTACCTGATGGTAAAGTAAAAGTAAAATATGCTTTATTGTACACCAAAACAAAAACAACAGACATATAGTAGATACAGCATGTACAATAGGCGGCCTTATCGCTAAAATAGCGATCTCTTCCAGGCAACCTTAGGGTAGAGGATATTATAAAAAATTTAAGAAAGCGGAAGGGGTGTACTAATTAAATAAAGTAAATACACATAATATACGTATGTATGTATATATATATAAATGAAAATACAACAGTAAATAAGAGAGGAATAGACGACAGATAAGTGATGATGCAGGCGAAGATGTTAACGCACTAACTTGGAAGGGGTAAGTAAAGGCATCCCAACTGTTTCTACACAGCATCGCACCGGAACGCTAAATCGCTTGGCGGCACGTCTTTACTGGTAGGGTGGTAACTAGCCACGGCCAAAGCCTCCCACCAGACCAGACCTGAGCCAATTTAGAAATTATAAAATTCCAAAGTGGCCCACTTTGGAATTTTATAATTTCCGTGGCGGGAATCGAACCCGCGACCTCCTACTCGAATCGAGGTCGTCAAAACCTCTCCTTTTTTTGAGCAGTCGTGTAAAAAATACCAAAATCGCTCTCGGGCTGCAGTTGTTTACATTAACACTAACGACTTTTAAAAATTCAGTATTCATTTATTTCATAAAAAAAAAAATGTTATTTCTGTAAAGCGACTCGCGCCATTAGCACTTGCCGATGTTACATTACAGAGTAGGAACAAGTAGAGTATCTCTGTAAAATATTGATTATAATTGATATCACTCAAAATATCGAGTAAAAAAAAGTGGTAGAACAAAAGTTGTTCGTTTTAATGTAAACAAATACAGGCAGAGAGCGATTTGGCATTTTTTTTATAGATATACCTAATTCTGTATAGTAATAAACATTTTAGTTTCAATCTAGATAACTTAGGCTTCAGCCATATTATTATTATTGGGTTTAGTAAAGTTAATTTCATGTATATTATATCTTTATGGAAAGAAATGGGGGAGGCCTATGCAAAGCACGACAATTAGTGTCGTGATGGTGGCGAAAGTTAAAATAGGTAAAAATAAAGATTCCGACGAATTGAGAACCTCCTCCTTTTTTTGAAGTCGGTTAATAAATTAACATTCAAATATTGTACTTTCTAATAAGTGTGTGATTATTACTAACCTAATTTTAATAAATCATTGTAATTGTCAAATAAAGGCTATAAATAAATAAAAATATCTTTATTAGTTACTGAAATAAAGGGTCGTGTCACACAGACAGACAGACAGACAGACAGATGGACGGACAACAAGGTGATCTTTCTTTTTAGGTAACCCTAAAAAGTATATAAATCGCGAAGTGGCGCTGTCCAAGCGGGTTACAGAAGAACTACTCAAATATTTCACCTTTAATTCGTTTTGGAAATTGTTGTTTCTGGAAATAATGAGTGGCAACCCAGCATTACGTAGAGAAGCTATGTTTGTTGTCTTTGGTCGCTGTCCAATGTCCGGTTTGAGTGGATTTGCCACGGGTGTGCCCGCGAAATTCAAAATGTGTTTTTTTCGCGATTTTTAAACTAATAAGACAAAATAGGCTGTCAAATTGCGGGAATTTCAGTATCGTCTTCACGTGTTTATATAAAAATCTCAGCTTGAAAGTGTCGAGTTAAAGAAATTAGGCCGAGATTTGCGAGTTACTCTCTTAGAACTCGAAGTAATTTCCTAGGATAAACATTTTTTGCAAAGGTTTTGATATAAACATGTAAAAATGATACTGCTATTCCCGCAAATTGACTGCCATAAGCCTATAATGTGTAACTAGCGTACAAATTGCAAAAAAAACGCGAACATTATGAATTTCGCGGGCAGAGTCGTTGAATAAGCTTTTTTCACCGACACTTTAAGAAACGCCTAAGCCAATAGAATAGGTGACACTTGACAGTTTACACTTACAACAACTGTCACCTAAGGGCTTAGGTGTCTCTTAAAATGTTGATGAAAACGACCATAGGTATACATACTTCTGTTTTATTAAGAATTCTTATCAGTATCAAGAAGCCAGAAGAGACCTGTGCCCGTATTCTGTATCTCGGTGCCTATCACAGAATGATAGCCACTGGCATATGTATTTTGTCCATTGAACGTTTGCTATGAAATAAAAAAAACATTTCCTTAGCAAAACTTCAATGGATGAAAAACATTTGCTAGTGGCTATCATTGTTTGATAGGCACCGAGTTACAGAATAGGTACGCTGGAGCCAGAAATAAAACAATAAAACACATACTCATTTTCTTTAATATTTGTCATGATTATAAAGTTTCACAATACATGTAGAGTCAGCGCTTACATAAGTACCTACATTTATTTTTAGAATACATTTATTATTATAACCACCGACCACCATTCATTTATTTTTAGAATACATTTATAATTAGAATTCATCGACCACCATTCATTTATTTTTAGCATACATTTAGTGTCGCCGCACACGAGCCACGAGCTAGTAGCCACAACCACAAAACTCACCGGCATATTTCCTGTAGTTTTTACATTTAATATGGACTCGCCGCACACAGTGATGCCTGGCCGCCACACTCTGCAAATCGCCGCTCCTTACTTCTTGTGGCCCACAATAACCACTAAACGCCATTCTACACGATTCTCTCAATTAATCCTTCTTGGTCAAAGTCCATTATGACATTGAGCGCATGAATTGAATATCCATAAATTAAAACCTTAATGCTAGACATTTAACGATTATACTGGAACGCGTGAAGCGTAATCGAGTAATTATACGCCAAAAATGCCTTACATCATATTGGAAAAGAGCTGATACTCTCACATTGCTGGACCGATATTTACCAAACATAGCTAAGAACCATCGCAAAGAAACTGGCTTTCAAATGAAAATAATCGAGTGTGACAGACGGACGGACGGACGGACGGACGGACGGACGGACGGACGGACGGAGAAAGTCTCACCATAAGGGTTCCATTTTTACCAAATTGGTATGGAACCCTAACAAGTGCGAGTCGGACTCGCCCACCGAGGGTTCCATACCAAAACAATGCATTTAAATCGGTCTGAGAGCTACAATGTCACAGAAAGACATCATCTTCTTTCAAAAGTGGTTGCCATCAGCCACATGCTACCTTTGTGGCTTCTTCTGAGTTTGGCGTTTGTGGCTGTGGCGTGTGGCCCGTGTGCGGTGACTGTTATAACTATGACTCTTCATTCATTGACCAGCATTCATTTATTTACATTCCATTTTCATTTACATTCATTACATTTTCATTTACATTTTCATTTACATTCATTCATTTTTGGTTTCCGTGGGATGGGTAAATACCTGTAGGCATGAACACATCTTCGAGTTATGGTTAAGGTTCAATTGCAAGGGTCTGATTGCACGCCAAATTCATGTAACTTGGTTTTTCGTCAATTGTGAGCTACTAACCCTTTTTTATTGGTATTATAATAATTAATTTAAAAAAACACGTAGGTATCACATTCACATGTTCATATTTAAATAAAAATAATTTTTAGCAAATCCACCACCGAAAAAACTGAAAAACTTTTATTTTATTTAACCTAAGAACTTCAAGTTTAGTAATCTATGAAGTTTTGAGTCGGCGCCAAAACATTTTTTGCTTTTGTTAAAAAAAATTAAGAATTTTACGTGACTATTAATTTATTAATTAAGTCTATTAATTACTATGTACTTAATTTTTATTCACTCATTCTTAATGAGTTTTTTATTGTTATACTCAACTCAGCATTAGAGATATCGTTAAATTGATCTCGTGACGCCATTAGTCATACAACTAATTTAAAAAAATGTATGAGATATCACTAAATTGATCTTGTGACGTATAAATTTAGCAATAATTCTCATACATTTTTTTTTATATATTGCATTTATATGCAATATATGTCACATGGTTACTTGTATTAGCTTACAAACAGCGAAAAATCAAATATTTAAATTTGGCGGACAGACCCGTTTAGTTCACCTTAAATGTAAAATTAAGCAGATACTTAATATGATTATCTTTGTCTGTATAGTCATTAAGTAATTAGTAGGTAAATATGTACTTAGAATGCAGAAGCTACTTACCTACTATAAAACATTTTTTGTAATTAAGTAATATTTTCCGCAAAAAAAAAATTGCAACCGACGTCCTTTTGACTTAGTTATCTGAGTTCGCATTATAACTAAACTTATGTTATAAGACTACCTCGGGAGCAGTAGGGAAATAAAGAATTTTGAAAATCAGACTAGGTAGGTACTCTATAAAATACTTTTGTAAAAAGTTATGCGTGATCATAAATAAAAAATACCTACTCGTCGACTTGAGAATCTCCTTTTTTGACGTCGCTTAAAAATTGTTGTTATATTTATGTTAGTATGAAGTAGCTTATAAAAATTTTTCAATCCACGAAGACTCTATCAAATTCGCTTATGTTTAATTCGATTAGTGTGGACTTTGACAGAGTTGGGGCGCGTCATCATGGAGTGAAATATCTATCTACAATAATATGATCTGTGATATTTTATAATTTTGATGAATTAATTACTGAACGCGCCTAAAATGAAAATGCACGCACAAATGCTATTTAATTTTTGACAGGCGCTTGGGCGTTGTTTACATAAAAGTTATTAAGTGGGTACTGGGTACACATTATTTTTGTAAATAAACTTGCCTACATGAGGTACGTTAATGGGCCGCTGATCTTAATATCCCTCTCAAAGGGCATAAAAGCATTGATGTAGAGTAACCGAAGTCAAATTAAACTTAAGGACAATGTTCATCTATCGTCACGTTGTCTTGTATCGATGTCTCCTCTGAGAGGGATGCGTGAGAGAGATGCGTCGTTGATCTGGATATCCCTCTCGAAGGGTATAACAGCATTGTAGAGCAACCGAAGTCAAATGAGCTACATGACGATTTAAATAACTAATTTATTATTATCACCGAGTTAGACAGCTATCTATTATTTTGGTTCAGAATTTTTTATATTCTTATCTGCAGGTGTAGCCATATAAATGACCTATTAAACTATTTCTACTGTGGAATGAAATTAAAAAATGAACAGGAATGAAATTTCGATAATAGCTATCATTCTCATTTTTTTTGTTCTATAAGCGCAACAAAAGAAATTGTAGCAATAGAATAGATAAGCGGCTAAGGCTGCTGAATTGGCACCAGTAATGCTCAATTTAAATTGAAATAGACGTGAACTATCGATACCAAATGTTTTATTTTTACTAATTATGATTATAAAGTATAAAATTTTGTTTGGCCTAAGTACTATCGCGTACCTACTGAGAATGTAAACTTACATAAAGTCACACCTATCGATAATTAAAGACCAAATTACGAATTGGGTGAGTTAAATTTGAATATTATTTCGTTTTTTTAATCAAATCTTCATAAATGTTGGCTAATTTTAATCTCAATTATAAACATTGGCCAACAGTGTCATGCTATGCAGTCTATCCAAATCAAATAAATATTATTATGTAGCCAATATAATAATTATTTTTTCTGGTTGGTCGAAGGTTTAATGCAATGGATATCCGGTATCCAGCCTATCCGGCCATTATTTTACTATCCTGCCGAATACCGGATAGTTGCGCACTATCCGGCATTACGAATAGTGATTCTGTTTGGTATTTAACTTTGAAAAATAGTTAGAATACAAAAAAAATAACACCAAATTAACCAATCATTATAGTTCCCGCACACTGGTCACTGACCTTATAAAACTCGTTTCTTGCACAGAAAACGGACCGCGCGAACTTCAATACGTAACAGGTTGAAAACTGCACTACGCGCCCCCGCCAAACTAAAATGTACTGCATCGTTAGGCCAGCCGAATATTCGGCGGCCGGATACCGGATATTCGGCTGGTGATCAGACCGAATATCCGGTATCCGGTACCCGGCCAAACAACTATCCGTTGCATCTCTAGTTTTTTTACTCAATTAAATTATCATAATAATTGTTACATGTAATGGAGAAAGCAAATTACTATGATGCTTCCGAAGAAATACCTACTTGAATTTCCTAGCCAAGTCTCAAATTCTATCCTAACAGGAGAGATATTTGCATCATTTCTATCTACATTTTAATGTACACTTATCTACAGTATTTTTGTTCATTATTTTAAAACACATCAATGATATTTTATAATATCTAAAAGATAATAATGAAAGTGAAATAGGTACAGTAAGGGAACAAAAAGGTTCGTCAATTTCCAAACAGATTCATTTGCACTAGTCGATAGTTTTGGTATGTTGACATTATAGAATCTTGCAGTACTGGTGCAAATGAAAAACGACACTAAGGTGACGAACCTTTTCATTCCGCGACTATACATACTCTAACAGAAAGGACATGGCCGAAACTTGTATGGAGCTGTGCCCTGGAAAAAAAATATTCACGACCATCGACAAACAGTAAGTACGTCATATTAAAGCTTATAATTATGTCTTTACAATCGTTTAAGTTTTATGATCTGAAAACATGCGAGAGACATAATATCAGCATAACAACTTGCAACAAAATGCGCCTAACTATTTTTAATAGAAATGATTTTTTATTAAAAAATGATGCGTATTGGTTAAGAACTCATTATTTTTTCATATTAAAAAGCTTAGAAAATGCGAGTAAACATTTTTAACAGCAATTAATTAATAAAAAAATCATTGCTATTAAAAATATTTAGGTGCATTTTGTTGCAAGCTGTTATGCTGATATTATGTCTCTCGCATGTTTTCAGATCATAAAAATTAAACGATTGTAAAGACATAAATATAAGCTTTAATATGACGTACTGTTAGTCAATGGCCATGAATATTTTTTTCCGAGGGCAGAATCCGGCCATGTCATTTTGCTAACATACTGCATTCGATATTTGACTCTTTTTTTTTCATTATTCTTTTACAAACTAAGAGGCAAAATAATGACGCACACAGATAATAAACAATACCGAAAGTTACAGGGACCAAGAACTCTAGCCATATGACATATTGCGACCAGAAAAAAATATTTAAATGGACGCAATTCGAAAAACGAATGTGACCCCTAAACTGATTACGTGACATATTATGAATTTAGCGAAAATCTGTCCATAGCTCAAAATGGAACGAAATGAAAAGAAATGACATATGCGATATGTCATTCTCATACATTTTTTTAATTTCGTACACTGACATGTATCTCTGGATTCATGATTCCATACGTTTGACAGTTCATTTTTTGTGTCGATTTGAAGCGCCTCCCCCGAGCGTCCACGGCACTACATTGACATTTGTTGGAAGTGGAACGTCGTTTTGAACGTCATTCGATTTTAGTTCCATAGACGCTCACGCCAGGTTACGCAACAATCAGCGCCAAAATGGCGAAAATCAAGTGTCTTCATTTTTACGTTGACAGTCAGCTATCCAGAGTATATTCTATTTATACTGATTACGCACCGCGCCTGTGCACGATGAATCAGCGGGCAACTGCCGGGCCCATCAGAGCAGGCCAGCGGATTCCCACAGGCAGCGGCGGTGGCGGGTCGAAAAAGGCCCGCCAAAAAATTTTATAGGCGATTTGCACTGGGTTTTATCCCGCGGCACAGAGTGACTTACTACTAGGTACTTACCGGCGCATGGAGACCGCCAGCACGTGGAATCCGGGGAGTGTGTTCGTGTATGATGAAATGTGGTGTGTGGTGTCTGCGGTGTGAAATGCAAAGGAACACACTCGCCCTTCCTTGAGGGGTCTTTCGCGGCGGCGGCACGAATTCGCGGGTAGCGAAGCGAGTCCGCGGCGGCGTGGTATCAAGATGGCGCGTGAGCACAAAAAACAGTGCTCCGGACAGTCAAATGGGCCCGCGGCGTTAGAAGGACGCGGCGGACAACACGACACACGAAGGAGCGCAATAAAGAGGGCTCGTAAAAACTAAACGACACGGCGTGGCCGGCAAAACTTCACGCGGCGACGCGGCACTTGGGTATGACCGTTTCAATCGGCTTGTAGCACCGGACTTTTCGGCGATCGCGGACGGCAAGTGGCGGCGTGGCCGGCAAACAACACGCGGGCGACGCGGCACAAAATGGTACGCGATAAATAGCTCCTCATAAATAATAAGACGGCACGATGCGGCGTGGCAGGCGACTTCACGCGGGCTACGCGGCACAAACAATCGACCGACTCCGTCGAGGTTTTACCAAGGACTGTTCAAGCGCGTCGCCGAAACGGGGAGGCGCGATGCGCGGGGGCAGGCGATAGCCGGCCGTCGCGATACGGCCTAGCATAAACCGGAGTGCTAGCGTAAAGCGCAAACACCCCCGCCAGTGGACCCATGGATTTGGAGTCCACTAACAATTAGGCAACCGGGATAAGGAAGAGACGGCTCGCTGCAAAACCGAATCTCCGACCATTACCTCGGCAACTCTGGGAACCCCATCGGATCCATATATCAATTTAAGAATGCGTCCACGACGCCAGCATAAAGGCAACAAATTAGACTCCTTAACTAGGACAAGATCACCAACCTTAGGTGGGTCGGTCTTGTCTGACCACTTAACGCGCTGCTGCAAGAGATGCAAATATTCTAAATACCAACGATGCCAGAAATTTTGGGTCATCTGCTGTAGCAATTCGAAACGAGACAACCGTGAGACCTTCACGTCCCTGAAGGGGTACTCGGGCAGGGCGTTAAGGGGTTCACCAATTAGGAAATGACCGGGGGTTAAAACTTCCAGGTCATTGGGATCGGACGATAAGGGGCAGAGTGGCCGAGAATTGAGGACAGCCTCAATCTTACAAAACACGGTAGCGAGCTCTTCAAAAGTCAAAATGGTTTCACCTATCACGCGTCGGAGATGCGTCTTTGAGACCTTGACGACGGCTTCAAAGATCCCGCCCCAGTGGGGACAAGCTGGCGGGTCAAAGGTCCAAGTTATCCCCATCTTGGACATTGCCGTGCCGAGGCTTATCTTATTTTCATTCAAAAATTGGACGACTTCCTTCAAATATCTATCGGCACCCTTATAGTTGGTCCCACAGTCCGATCGGATCAGGTGCGGATAACCTCGGCGTGAAACGAAGCGGCCTAGCGTGGCTACAAAGGCTTCGGTGCTGAGGGCACTCACCAGTTCTAAGTGTACGGCCTTGGTAGCCAGGCAAACAAAAACGCAAAGGTAGGCCTTGAGGGAACGAGCATTGCGGAGGCTGGAGCTCTTGACGAAGAACGGCCCCGCAAAATCCGTCCCGACCGCCGAAAAAGGGCGCGAGGCCACGACACGGTCGGTGGGGAGGTCCCCCATAATGGGCTGCATGGTGCTGGCCTTCAGGCGGTAGCACGGAATGCACTTAAAAATGACGCTTCGGATGGAGCGTCGTCCCGATAAAATCCAAAATTCGCGCTGCAATATGGCCGAAAGGGCGTTGCAGCCAGCGTGGGCATTTTTGACGTGGTAATGCGTCACCAACAATTTTACAAAAGCGCTATTGTTCGGAAGCAGCAGGGGATGACGTGCCCCATAGGGTAAGTCAGAATTCCGGAGGCGTCCACCAACGCGTATCAATCCGGTGTCATCCAGGAAGAGGTTTAAGCGGGCGAGCGAGCCCTTCAAAGGTAAACCTCGCTTCAGTGTCTCAATAGCGGACTCAAAATGCTCCAGTTGAACCAAACGTATCCAAAAGGTCCGGGCCTCCTGTCTCTCCAGGGGCGACAAGACCGGGTTCGACATTTTGTCGCGTGGGTTCCGAGCGTTGTGGGTGAAGCGCTGAATCCAAGCCGTCACCCCAATCAATTTATCAAGGGAACTGTAGCGTTCCTGAAGATAGCTCAGCGAATTGGCTGGCTTATCCTCAACAACTCCGACTCGCAAGCCAGGTAACATATCGGGCTCGGAGAACCTACTCTGAGGCCAGGCGGACTCATTCCGAGTCAGCCAGTCAGGGCCTTTTGGATACGTTTTGGATACGGCTGATGGACTCGGTGGTGGAGGCCGCCCATGGGATCCGGACCGCCGCTGATGAAAGGCGTCGAAGTGGCGCTTTTAGAGACTCCCCCAGCCGACCGCCCACACAGCCGGCATTACTCGGGAAACTGCCCACGATCGAGCTGCCCAAATTCGGTGGGCAGCTTCAAGAGTGGATGGGCTTCCTGGCGTTATTCGACAGTCTGGTCCACGCCAGGAAGGACCTGTCCCCCACCCAGAAGCTGACATACTTACTGTCCTCGCTACAGGGCGAGGCCCTGGACGTGGTGCGACACCTCGACCTCTCGGAGGAGAGCTACCACACGGCTCGGGAATTGCTGGCCAGGCGCTATGAAAATGTGCGCCGGTTGGCCGACGCACATGTAGCCCAGCTACTCGCCTTGCCCGCCGTTACCGGGGTGGCCGGCCTCAGAGAGGCCTTGCTAAACCCTTGCATTGTGGCCACCAACGCTCTCCGTCGATTGGATCTCCCCGTCGACCAGTGGTCCTTCTTGTTATTGCACATAGTGCTCTCCCGCCTGCCGTCGGAGCTTAAGCTCCGCTTCGAGCAGCGCTTCGGAGGGGACGGTGCAACCTATCTGCCCCCTTTCTCCGACCTCCTGAAGTTTTTGGAGCAGGAGTGCCTCCAGGCCGATAACTCCGGAGTTACCGGCCCTCGAGTGGCCCCTGGGAGGTCCGAGCATGTCCGAGGGGGTGGGGCAAGGACTGGCCCTTCGACGGGGACCGGCCCCAACCGGCGAGGCCGTGGAGCCGACGCCAGAGAAGGTCGCCGGGTGTCACAGTACAGCGGGGCCGTGGCAACGAAGCTCCCCCCCTGTGCCTATTGTCGGCACCCTGGCCACCAGGTCTCCTCGTGTCCGCACTTCCTGGCCAAACCGGTTGCGGCCCGGAGAGAATACGTGTCGACACGCCAGTGGTGCTTCTCGTGCCTGGGCCAGCATCTCGTAAGAGACTGCCCGCGCCAGCGGCCCTGCCCACATTGCGGCGGTGCCCATTCGGCCCTCTTGTGCGCTAACCGGAGTGGTTCCGGTCGCCGGGACGTTGGGTCGCGCACCCCCCCCATGGGCGGGGGCGCTCCATCGCGCACCCCCCCATGGGCGGGGGCGCTAGTCCTGGCCACCCGGCCAGCCCCGTTAGGCGTTCTCCGGTGGACCACCAACCTCCTAGTGGAGGTAGGGGTTCCGCCCCCCGGAGGAGGGTTTCACCCCCCGCGTCACGGTCACATCCCCCTCGCGTCATTACGACGGGGATATCGCGGCTGCCCCATTGAGCGTCGTCCCGCGTCGGTTCTCGCCGCCACTACATGAGTGGCCGCGACTGGAGCGCCATCCACCCACCATAGGTCGAGGCAATCCCTACCGGGTGCCGGACGCTAGCCGCATGGTGCGGTCCCGGATGGGTGCATGGTCCCCGTACGGCATGTTCGTCACCTCTCCGTACGGAATGCCCTCCACCCCTCTAGCGCCGCCCCAGCCGGAGCACCCCCGTCAGTGGGATCCCGCTGGTGAACCCTCGCCGCGCTAGGTATCCGCCACCCTAGCTCCCACCGTAGCCACCTCCCCTGAGACTCTGAACCTACAGCAGACAGTATGTCAGACCATACTTTTGCCGACGGCCTCAGTGAAGGTGTATAACCCTAATGGTGAATCTATGACCGTTCGTTGCCTTTTGGACCTGGGTAGCCAACGCTCCATAGCTTCGTCTTACTTGGTGGGAAGGCTAGGGCTCCCTTGGAGACCGCGCGAGTGTCGTGTCATCGGTGTCGGTGGCGCCACGCCCGCATCGCACAAGGGAGAGGCTGAGTTAATGTTTAGTCCTATTCGTGGAAACCTGCGGGTTTTGATTATGGTGACCGTCATGGATAACATTTTAGGTCCCCTTCCGCAAGTTCGGGTAACCGACGCCGCAGTGCGCTGTACGTCAGGTTTAGCCCCTGCTGACCCCCACTGGTCCGAACCCGGTCCTATGGACCTTCTTTTGGGTTCCGACGTGCTGGGTCTTATCATAACTGGGGGAGCTAGGGCCCTGCAGACCAATGGCCTTTGCGCTTTGCCCACTATTTTTGGCAATAGCTTCTTCGGTCCGGTTTTATGGTCTAGCCCCTCCCCGGAGCCTGACCCCATCCAGGTCGCAGGCTTGTCGCTGACCGATGTTGTCCAGCGATTTTGGGAGGTTGAAGAGCCGCCTCAGGCCGCTCGGGTTAGCCCCCTTGAACAGGAGTGTGAGTCCTTTTATAGGAATAACACGGGGCGCCGTACGGACGGACGCTTTGTAACCCGTTTGCCACTCCTGGCGGCACGACCCCACCTAGGTCAATCGCGGGCCCTCGCTGAGAAGAGGCTCCTATCAATGGAACGGCGCATGAAACGGGACCCGGTCTTCCGTAGCAAGTATGTGGCCTTCATGCGGGAATATGAAGACCTTGATCACATGTCGCCGTCCAACTTTGATTGGCGTTCGAACGAGCATTACTTCCTTTGCCACCACGCCATTTTGAAAAACCCGAATGGGAAAATCCGTGTGGTTTTTGATGGCTCTGTTCCAACGTCCAACGGAGTGTCTCTCAACCAGTGTCTACACTCCGGTCCCAAGTTGATCAAGGATATCTCCGACATCCTCACGACGTTTCGGCAGCACCAGGTGGTCTTTGTGGCCGACATCCGCATGATGTTCCGCCAAACCGTGGTGCATCGTGATGATCGGAGGTACCAGCTGATATTATGGCGCGAGAGTCCGAGTGACCCCATACGAGTGTTCGAGCTGAATACGACCACCTATGGCCTTCGGTCCAGCCCCTACATTGCCATCCGGTCATTACTGGAGTTGGCCGACCGGGAACGACTGAAGTATCCTCGCGCCTCAGCCATTTTGGAGTCGTCAGTCTATATGGACGACATTTGTACGGGAGCTTCCAGTGTTGAGGAAGCCTTGATTTTGCGGGATGAGTTGATTGCCATCCTGAAGTCGGGTGGATACGAGCTGAGTAAATGGCTCTCGAGCTCCCCGCTTGTCTTAAGGGACTTGCCGGGAGAAGATCAGCAGGATCCACACATTTTCGAAAATCCCGAAAATCCTAATTTGCTGACAGTCTTGGGTATACAATACCAGCCCGTTCAGGACATTTTTACTTACCGGGTTAAACTGGATCCCCCCCCTAAGACTTGGACCAAACGTACGGTCTTGTCCACGGTGGCACGTACCTTTGATCCAAATGGGTGGATCACCCCCGTAATATTTTTGGCCAAATGCTTCCTGCAGAAGCTCTGGTTGGCTGAAGTCAGCTGGGACGAGCCCCTTCAAGGGAGGTTATTACAGGAGTGGCTCTCCCTTGTGGCCTCACTTCCGAATGTTAATCGGATTTCGATGCCTCGTTGCTTCCTACCGCCCGGAAGGTGCCACGCCAGTCTCCACGGCTTTTGTGATGCGTCCGAAAAAGGGTACGCAGCCGTGGTCTATTTGCGAACTGTCAGTGACACCGGCGAGGTCGCAACCCACCTTGTCTTGGCGAAAAGTAAAGTGGCCCCAATTCGGTCACGCTTGACGATACCCAAATTGGAGTTGTCTGGAGCCGCTCTTTTGGTGCGCCTTCTCAACCATGTGCGTACGTCCCTCCTATCGATCGTTGACCTGACGGACGTGTACGCCTGGTCGGACAGCGAAATTGTCCTTTGTTGGTTGCGAGCCGCTCCCCACAACTTGGAAGTCTTTGTTGCCAACCGGGTTTCCCAAATCCAGAATTCGGAAACCCCGTTGACCTGGAGACATGTGCCAGGGGACCTGAACCCTGCAGATTGTGCTTCCCGCGGATGTGAAGCTTCCGACCTTGTCAACCACGCTCTGCTACCAATAATGATTACGCACCGCGCCTGTGCACGATGAATCAGCGGGCAACTGCCGGGCCCATCAGAGCAGGCCAGCGGATTCCCACAGGCAGCGGCGGTGGCGGGTCGAAAAAGGCCCGCCAAAAAATTTTATAGGCGATTTGCACTGGGTTTTATCCCGCGGCACAGAGTGACTTACTACTAGGTACTTACCGGCGCATGGAGACCGCCAGCACGTGGAATCCGGGGAGTGTGTTCGTGTATGATGAAATGTGGTGTGTGGTGTCTGCGGTGTGAAATGCAAAGGAACACACTCGCCCTTCCTTGAGGGGTCTTTCGCGGCGGCGGCACGAATTCGCGGGTAGCGAAGCGAGTCCGCGGCGGCGTGGTATCAAGATGGCGCGTGAGCACAAAAAACAGTGCTCCGGACAGTCAAATGGGCCCGCGGCGTTAGAAGGACGCGGCGGACAACACGACACACGAAGGAGCGCAATAAAGAGGGCTCGTAAAAACTAAACGACACGGCGTGGCCGGCAAAACTTCACGCGGCGACGCGGCACTTGGGTATGACCGTTTCAATCGGCTTGTAGCACCGGACTTTTCGGCGATCGCGGACGGCAAGTGGCGGCGTGGCCGGCAAACAACACGCGGGCGACGCGGCACAAAATGGTACGCGATAAATAGCTCCTCATAAATAATAGGACGGCACGATGCGGCGTGGCAGGCGACTTCACGCGGGCTACGCGGCACAAACAATCGACCGACTCCGTCGAGGTTTTACCAAGGACTGTTCAAGCGCGTCGCCGAAACGGGGAGGCGCGATGCGCGGGGGCAGGCGATAGCCGGCCGTCGCGATACGGCCTAGCATAAACCGGAGTGCTAGCGTAAAGCGCAAACATATACTCTATGGAGATCAGTGATTTCGTACCATTTTGTGCAATCATAGATACGTCAGATGGCTAGACTAACCAATGAATATAAATTTATAGTAAAATGTACGCATTATAATTAATAATATATATTAATAATAATAATATTAATATATAATATAATATTATAATTTATATTATATATTAATATTATTATATAAATAATATTATCTACCTACTGTAAACGAGTACATTGACAACCATTTTTTTGTGATACTTAAAGTTTAATTTTTTTATTTCTACTATCTATGTACTATGTTTATGATTGTGGTGAATGGTGATGAATGATGGAATATTTTTGTTATAAAATCTGACCACAAAGAAAAAAGTAAACAAGATGCATATCTTTTAAGTTAAGAACCAACCAATTTACATTTTATTTAGATACTTTTATTTGTTAATTACTCAATTAACAAAACTTGTGACAAAAACGAAAGTTTTTCATGCAAAACTAAATTAATGAATTACGAGTAGTACCTACGTGTAAATCAGCCATTAGAATTCTCTATATTGAGAAATACCTTAGGGCTTAGCATGACCAAGAAACCTAATTTAGTTCTAGTTTAGTAGTTCTATTTTTATTCGCAGTTTGGCTAAGGTTTTCAATTTCTAGGTCATGCTAAAGTACCTACTTATTATGTCTTCCATGCACCCCACAACAGGGTTCTATGTTTCTTTACCTACCTACGATTGCAAATGGAAAAAAATACATGAGAATGACAGTTCTCATCGAATTCGATCGGTCGATTGGATATGTCATTCCCAAAGATATTTGGTATTTTGCTCTAAAAGCATAAAATAAATCGTAGAAACAAAATACCTTGATAAAATAACATTTAAGTACGTACATATAAAACAACCTACGTACGTATATATCTAGTTTTATTTAGAAAATTTTCTAAAAAAAAATTAGAATTTTTTGGAATGAGAAACCAACGCTGTTATTTTTATATTTACGGTCAGAATTTAACTATAGTAAACAAAATTATTTACGCGCTATATTTAAACGATAACCAAAATAAAAACAATAATAAATTATCGCTCTTCTTACAATAATAATTTATTTAGAATGAATGCAACTTTGTTACCGCGTTGTTTTGTCTGCTAAAAGCATAATATTATGTAACCGATCGCTGATAATTATGGAAATCACCGTTCAACATGATGAGAATCTCGTGATGGCGGAAATCGCGGAAAAAACTTCATATATACCGGTCTAATACAGGACCTCCTTTTTTCAAAGTCGGTTAATATACTAAAACCTCCTCCAGAATGTAACAAATACTTTACGGAGAACTGCATCCAAATCGGTTCGGTCAAACCGAAATAATCGCGGACAAATATACAGTATACAAACACACGGGTCGAATACAGAACCTCCTTTTGAAGTCGGTTAATGAAGTCGGTTAAAAAGTCTGTTAAAATAATCAAAATATTTAGACCTTGCTTATGAGATTAACGCCATGTGGATCGTGAACTCGACGATTATAATAATTGTTCCGATAGTCTTTTCGGCTAACGGTTGTAAGTCGCTTTACCTTTTAAAAGTCAACTATTGAAATTAAAACTGACAAAAAAATATTGTTGTACTACTAAAGTGTTCGTTTTGATTGATTTAATTTGCCCCAGGAATACAGATTTTTCTTAATTTTTTAAGGTAACGTACAAGACCTAGCCCAATTTGAAATATCTCCTTCAACAATTATATTGACACGCGTGAAGCATTGACATCCAGTAATCATACGCCAAAAATGATTTACATCATTTTGGAGAAGAGCTGATACTCTTACGCTGCTGGACCGATATTAAGCAAACATTGCTAAGAACCACCGCAAGGAGAGGCTTTCGAATGAAAAAAACGCATCGAAATCGGTCCATCCGTTTGAGAGCTACGATGCCACAGACAGACACACTCGTACAGATAGCTCTAGCCTATGACATATTACAATTCGAAAGATGGAATGAAAATGGAACGTTATTAAAAAAAAAATGTATGAAAATGATCGCTAAATTAATCAAGTGACTCCCGCGCATTCTTATAGGTACATATTTTGAATTTCATTCCATTTTGTTTCATTTTGTTCCATTACCATTCTATTTTGTTCCATTTCCATCCCATCCATCCGATCGCTATGTCATATGGCCAGAGCTCTAGATAAGTTCGTGGCACTATAAGAATCACCATCATCACGTGCCCTCTTCCTTAAATGAAGTTTGGCGGTCAACAATCGGAAGTCAACAATCGAAAAGCCTTCCTATTAAGTGCCTCTTTTTTTAATCTGGGTAAGTAACTATAAGAATAACAACCGCTAATTCCTCCGCAAGAGTAATACACAGATATCATGTACGAGTGTCTCAATCGACTGAGGAGTCGCCGTCTTCGTTCTTGGTGCTGAGATGGAACGCGATGACGGGGATGGTGCCCAACACCATGCAGGAGCCCATGCCGTAGAAGCACCAGGAATAGCCTCCGGTCACGTCGCGCAGGAGACCTGGGTGAAGGAAACAGAACTTTTTAAAAATATTTTCTATTTATAAAAGAATGATGAGACGGGACGAGATGAACTGATGACTTAGATAAGAGATGGCAATTTCGCATTCTCTTCATATTTCTCTTCAAAACGTCCTTGAAACTGGCCACCAGATTTCCGCTTGCCGTTCCGAATTTCTGAGAAGGAAATGCGCTCAGGCGTACCTCCCGACCGTACGAGAAGGCGCACCAGACTGTACGAGGGGGCGAGCAGCACCGGCACCAGCAGGAACCAGCAGCCGAGGCGCGTGAAGCTCTTACCGGCAGTGGGCGGCACGGAGACTGCGGCTAAGCTCTGGAACATGCGCACCAGACCGTACGAGGAGGCGATGCGAGCCGTGCCGAACGCGTCGGCGAGCAGCACCGGCACCAGCAGGAACCAGCAGCCGAGGCGCGTGAAGCTCTTACCGGCAGTGGGCGGCACGGAGACTGCGGCTAAGCTCTGGAACATGCGCACCAGACCGTACGAGGAGGCGATGCGAGCCGTGCCGAACGCGTCGGCGAGCAGCACCGGCACCAGCAGGAACCAGCAGCCGAGGCGCGTGAAGCTCTTACCGGCAGTGGGCGGCACGGAGACTGCGGCTAAGCTCTGGAACATGCGCACCAGACCGTACGAGGAGGCGATGCGAGCCGTGCCGAACGCGTCGGCGAGCAGCACCGGCACCAGCAGGAACCAGCAGCCGAGGCGCGTGAAGCTCTTACCGGCAGTGGGCGGCACGGAGACTGCGGCTAAGCTCTGGAACATGCGCACCAGACCGTACGAGGAGGCGATGCGAGCCGTGCCGAACGCGTCGGCGAGCAGCACCGGCACCAGCAGGAACCAGCAGCCGCGGCGCGTGAAGCTCTTACCGGCAGTGGGCGGCACGGAGACTGCGGCTAAGCTCTGGAACATGCGCACCAGACCGTACGAGGAGGCGATGCGAGCCGTGCCGAACGCGTCGGCGAGCAGCACCGGCACCAGCAGGAACCAGCAGCCGAGGCGCGTGAAGCTCTTACCGGCAGTGGGCGGCACGGAGACTGCGGCTAAGCTCTGGAACATGCGCACCAGACCGTACGAGGAGGCGATGCGAGCCGTGCCGAACGCGTCGGCGAGCAGCACCGGCACCAGCAGGAACCAGCAGCCGCGGCGCGTGAAGCTCTTACCGGCAGTGGGCGGCACGGAGACTGCGGCTAAGCTCTGGAACATGCGCACCAGACCGTACGAGGAGGCGATGCGAGCCGTGCCGAACGCGTCGGCGAGCAGCACCGGCACCAGCAGGAACCAGCAGCCGAGGCGCGTGAAGCTCTTACCAGCAGTGGGCGGCACGGAGACTGCGGCTAAGCTCTGGAACATGCGCACCAGACCGTACGAGGAGGCGATGCGAGCCGTGCCGAACGCGTCGGCGAGCAGCACCGGCACCAGCAGGAACCAGCAGCCGAGGCGCGTGAAGCTCTTACCGGCAGTGGGCGGCACGGAGACTGCGGCTAAGCTCTGGAACATGCGCACCAGACCGTACGAGGAGGCGATGCGAGCCGTGCCGAACGCGTCGGCGAGCAGCACCGGCACCAGCAGGAACCAGCAGCCGAGGCGCGTGAAGCTCTTACCGGCAGTGGGCGGCACGGAGACTGCGGCTAAGCTCTGGAACATGCGCACCAGACCGTACGAGGAGGCGATGCGAGCCGTGCCGAACGCGTCGGCGAGCAGCACCGGCACCAGCAGGAACCAGCAGCCGAGGCGCGTGAAGCTCTTACCGGCAGTGGGCGGCACGGAGACTGCGGCTAAGCTCTGGAACATGCGCACCAGACCGTACGAGGAGGCGATGCGAGCCGTGCCGAACGCGTCGGCGAGCAGCACCGGCACCAGCAGGAACCAGCAGCCGAGGCGCGTGAAGCTCTTACCGGCAGTGGGCGGCACGGAGACTGCGGCTAAGCTCTGGAACATGCGCACCAGACCGTACGAGGAGGCGATGCGAGCCGTGCCGAACGCGTCGGCGAGCAGCACCGGCACCAGCAGGAACCAGCAGCCGAGGCGCGTGAAGCTCTTACCGGCAGTGGGCGGCACGGAGACTGCGGCTAAGCTCTGGAACATGCGCACCAGACCGTACGAGGAGGCGATGCGAGCCGTGCCGAACGCGTCGGCGAGCAGCACCGGCACCAGCAGGAACCAGCAGCCGAGGCGCGTGAAGCTCTTACCAGCAGTGGGCGGCACGGAGACTGCGGCTAAGCTCTGGAACATGCGCACCAGACCGTACGAGGAGGCGATGTGAGCCGTGCCGAACGCGTCGGCGAGCAGCACCGGCACCAGCAGGAACCAGCAGCCGAGGCGCGTGAAGCTCTTACCGGCAGTGGGCGGCACGGAGACTGCGGCTAAGCTCTGGAACATGCGCACCAGACCGTACGAGGAGGCGATGCGAGCCGTGCCGAACGCGTCGGCGAGCAGCACCGGCACCAGCAGGAACCAGCAGCCGAGGCGCGTGAAGCTCTTACCAGCAGTGGGCGGCACGGAGACTGCGGCTAAGCTCTGGAACATGCGCACCAGACCGTACGAGGAGGCGATGTGAGCCGTGCCGAACGCGTCGGCGAGCAGCACCGGCACCAGCAGGAACCAGCAGCCGAGGCGCGTGAAGCTCTTACCGGCAGTGGGCGGCACGGAGACTGCGGCTAAGCTCTGGAACATGCGCACCAGACCGTACGAGGAGGCGATGCGAGCCGTGCCGAACGCGTCGGCGAGCAGCACCGGCACCAGCAGGAACCAGCAGCCGAGGCGCGTGAAGCTCTTACCGGCAGTGGGCGGCACGGAGACTGCGGCTAAGCTCTGGAACATGCGCACCAGACCGTACGAGGAGGCGATGCGAGCCGTGCCGAACGCGTCGGCGAGCAGCACCGGCACCAGCAGGAACCAGCAGCCGTGGCGCGTGAAGCTCTTACCGGCAGTGGGCGGCACGGAGACTGCGGCTAAGCTCTGGAACATGCGCACCAGACCGTACGAGGAGGCGATGCGAGCCGTGCCGAACGCGTCGGCGAGCAGCACCGGCACCAGCAGGAACCAGCAGCCGAGGCGCGTGAAGCTCTTACCGGCAGTGGGCGGCACGGAGACTGCGGCTAAGCTCTGGAACATGCGCACCAGACCGTACGAGGAGGCGATGCGAGCCGTGCCGAACGCGTCGGCGAGCAGCACCGGCACCAGCAGGAACCAGCAGCCGAGGCGCGTGAAGCTCTTACCGGCAGTGGGCGGCACGGAGACTGCGGCTAAGCTCTGGAACATGCGCACCAGACCGTACGAGGAGGCGATGCGAGCCGTGCCGAACGCGTCGGCGAGCAGCACCGGCACCAGCAGGAACCAGCAGCCGAGGCGCGTGAAGCTCTTACCGGCAGTGGGCGGCACGGAGACTGCGGCTAAGCTCTGGAACATGCGCACCAGACCGTACGAGGAGGCGATGCGAGCCGTGCCGAACGCGTCGGCGAGCAGCACCGGCACCAGCAGGAACCAGCAGCCGAGGCACAGACCGTACGCTCCTGGAATTGTTGATAAAAAGTCTTTTTCAAGAGAGGTGATATCGGTGATCAACACCTCCAGCAATATTATGGCGTTTTGCAACGCGTATTGAAAAATTAATTTCGTTCCAATTCCATCTTTTCAGCGTTGTAAACGATGGAAATGGAACAAAATTCGAAAATGTGTATTACGATAGCCAATACAGACTCTCAAAAGTTTAGTAACTCATACAACTTATTCTAGTTAGCGTTTAAAAAATAATATTGCAATTAACAAATAGAACTCCAATTGGGTGGTGCCTACTTACTACAAATAATTCACAGGCATTCCATCCTCAGGAGAGGACATCCTCAGGAGAGGTGTCGGGATGAAACGTGCGTTGAAGAAAGTGTTAGAAAATTGTGTGTGGTGTTTCATGTGGGCAGTGTTCCTGCATATTGTACCATACAGAATCTTTTCAAGTAGCGGATTATAGCAAAACAAATTAATCTGTCCTGCTTATTCATAAATTACCTGATGCTATGGCTAAACTCCACCAAGATGTCAAGCTTGGCAACGATAGAACAGCTAGGCCTGCGATCAGGATGCTGAAAAAATGGAGTTTTAATTTTAAAAACAATATCAACAACTGCAGGAGGCTTCAAGATGGAAAGCTAGGTCTAGATTGGAGCGCGCTTGCCTAGACAATGCCTATCCACTCTTCTCTGAAAGGCACCCAGATTGTACGTACTTGACTAAGAACACGGAGGCTGAAGAGTTTGAGTGCACTGCCTTTTAAATTTGAATAACTGTAATGTTTTCAGATAGATGGCGTTAGTTCTGCCTAAGAACGAAAAACAATATGCATCCGAATTTCGTCGTGGTGAGACAGTCTCGCGTAGCTCAGAGGAAGAGCTCCTAGCCGCGATAGCTAGGGGACGTGGGTTCGAGTCCCACTGCGACTGAAATTTTGATGCATATTTAAATTGATAGGAATAATTTCCTAAGTGTGTCAAAACACTATAATTTAAAATACAAGCACTGCCTTTTGTCCATCTCAAAAATGCCCTGAGTATTTTTTATTAAAATAATTAATTTACCTGAGTATATACGCCTTTCTCCTGCAGAATAGATGGAGATCACACAAGTATCCGAGACCTAAGCGGCCGCACAGGTCTAGGATAGCGCTGATCGCTACCAGGTGACCTGGAATGAAATTTCAGACAAATTAATGTATAGTATAAGTGATGCAATGAAATGAAATGGAAATTTTTTTATAACAAAGAACGACGAATCGAGAAAGACCATGACCTCTAGCCATATGGCATTATGCGATAAGTTAAAAAGATGGAACGTAATTTCAAAATGTAGGTATACCCACAAATTATCGCTATTATATAATCGCTAAATTGGTGACGTGACCTCACGTATTCTTACACATTTTTTTTTTAATTTTATACGAAAGCAATGCAATACAATTCTTCAAAAACGCATGGCTAGAGATGCTGCTAAGTGATAAACCCGCCCATGTCAGATGCAGCGCGTCCCCCGCCCATGTCAGATGCAGCGCGTCCCCCGCCCATGTCAGATGCAGCGCGTCCGCCGCCCATGTCAGATGCAGCGCGTCCGCCGCCCATGTCAGATGCAGCGCGTCCCCCGCCCATGTCAGATGCAGCGCGTCCGCCGCCCATGTCAGATGCAGCGCGTCCGCCGCCCATGTCAGATGCAGCGCGTCCCCCGCCCATGTCAGATGCAGCGCGTCCGCCGCCCATGTCAGATGCAGCGCATCCGCCGCCCATGTCAGATGCAGCGCGTCCCCCGCCCATGTCAGATGCAGCGCGTCCCCCGCCCATGTCAGATGCAGCGCGTCCCCCGCCCATGTCAGATGCAGCGCGTCCCCCGCCCATGTCAGATGCAGCGCGTCCCCCGCCCATGTCAGATGCAGCGCGTCCCCCGCCCATGTCTGATGCAGCGCGTCCCCGCCCATGTCAGATGCAGCGCGTCCCCCGCCCATGTCTGATGCAGCGCGTCCCCGCCCATGTCAGATGCAGCGCGTCCCCCGCCCATGTCAGATGCAGCGCGTCCCCCGCCCATGTCAGATGCAGCGCGTCCGCCGCCCATGTCAGATGCAGCGCGTCCCCCGCCCATGTCAGATGCAGCGCGTCCCCCGCCCATGTCAGATGCAGCGCGTCCCCCGCCCATGTCAGATGCAGCGCGTCCCCCGCCCATGTCAGATGCAGCGCGTCCCCCGCCCATGTCAGATGCAGCGCGTCCCCCGCCCATGACAGATGCAGCGCGTCCCCCGCCCATGACAGATGCAGCGCGTCCCCGCCCATGACAGATGCAGCGCGTCCCCCGCCCAAGACAGATGCAACGCGGCCCCCGCCCATGTCAGATGCAGCAAGTCCCCCGCCCATGTCTGATGCAGCGCGTCCCCGCCCATGTCAGATGCTACGCGTGCCCCGCCCATGTCAGATGCAGCGCGTCCCCCGCCCATGTCAGATGCAGCGCGTCCCCCGCCCATGTCAGATGCAGCGCGTCCCCGCTCATCATGGAGAGCCGCACGACATCAGCGCGACCGACGCGCACAGCAGACCGAAGCGCCAGGACTTGAGCAGCGACACGTCCAGATACCTGCAGAGTCGTTCAAACTGTCTCACCGGCAGCGGCCTTGCTGTGTCCGACGGCGACAGTGTAAGCGGGTAGATAGTACAGCGCGTATGGAGAGCCGCACGACATCAGCGCGACCGACGCGCACAGCAGACCGAAGCGCCACGACTTGAGCAGCGACACGTCCAGATACCTGCAGAGTCGTTCAAACTGTCTCACCGGCAGCGGCCTTGCTGTGTCCGACGGCGACAGTGTAAGCGGGTAGATAGTACAGCGCGTATGGACAGCCGCACGACATCAGCGCGACCGACGCGCACAGCAGACCGAAGCGCCAGGACTTGAGCAGCGACACGTCCAGATACCTGCAGAGTCGTTCAAACTGTCTCACCGGCAGCGGCCTTGCTGTGTCCGACGGCGACAGTGTAAGCGGGTAGATAGTACAGCGCGTATGGAGAGCCGCACGACATCAGCGCGACCGACGCGCACAGCAGACCGAAGCGCCACGACTTGAGCAGCGACACGTCCAGATACCTGCAGAGTCGTTCAAACTGTCTCACCGGCAGCGGCCTTGCTGTGTCCGACGGCGACAGTGTAAGCGGGTAGATAGTACAGCGCGTATGGAGAGCCGCACGACATCAGCGCGACCGACGCGCACAGCAGACCGAAGCGCCAGGACTTGAGCAGCGACACGTCCAGATACCTGCAGAGTCGTTCAAACTGTCTCACCGGCAGCGGCCTTGCTGTGTCCGACGGCGACAGTGTAAGCGGGTAGATAGTACAGCGCGTATGGAGAGCCGCACGACATCAGCGCGACCGACGCGCACAGCAGACCGAAGCGCCAGGACTTGAGCAGCGACACGTCCAGATACCTGCAGAGTCGTTTAAAAGTTTAAGCTACAAATCTACTTCCAAATTTTGCAGGTCAGTTCACGAGGCAACCGGAAGGCAGCACCCACTACAGTGGGCGGGTTACCACCTACCAGCAACAGTGTTCCCTCAAAACTATAACATGGGGTTATTCAAGGGGCGAATAAACAAATTTCTTAAGAGCCGGCAACGCATTTGCAGTTCCTCTGGTGCTGCAAATGTCCATGGGCGGCGGTGATCGCTTACCATCAGGTGACCCGCCCGCTCGTTTGCTTGCATTCGTTATAAAACAACCTTTTTCCTTGAAATTAAGAATAAGCTTTCAAAACCGTTCTTTTTGTTTCCGCTAGAATGTCCCAGTTCAAGCGGCACAAGGTGTTACATAATTAATAAAATATTTTTTTAAGCGATAACAAGTCGGTATTGAACTTCGATCTCTTTCGATAGTAAGTGACTTACCTATTGCACAGAAACTTTTACTAAACGAATCTTACACGTGTAAAGTGCGTTGTTCTGTTTTTTAACCGACTTAAAAAAATAAGTTCTGTATTCGACCCGTATGTTTCAATGTATGTATGTTTGTAAATGAGTATATAGCGTTCGGTTTAACCGAATTTGATGCGGTTTTCAGGAAGTTTCAGTTTTTCTGAAATTTAAACTACATCATCCATTTCATAAATACTCTTACATTTCATTTTAATAACCATAATAATATTAAGCAAGTAGGGTAACCCTGACCCAACAGGTTTTTAAGTTGTGTGTTTTTTTCATCAAACAACGAAATGAAAATGATGTTGGGAGATGAAAAAAATCGTGACTATGAAATTTTTTTCTCGAGCGCGTCTTAGATTTTTATATGGACGCATTATCTTGATGTGTTAAAATCTGAAAATTGTGTAGAGGTATTCCTTTAATCTGCCGGATTATAATTAAAACTATGAAAAACTCCTCGATATAATTGTCAGATTAGGGAGTCAGAACGATAAGCCAGCACATCAAGAAGAAGCGTCTGTATAAAATCTGACGCGCTCAAGTATAATTTCACGGACAGTTTTTTTGTTGGTTTTTTGAAAACCTGAATTATCTTCCCCCACCATTGAAATAGCAAAGTTCATATAACCTCTTTTCATTTTAGCACCTAATATTAACAATAGGTCCTCACGACGCTCGAGTAACTTCCGATTTATCATCGTAGGCTCCCCTACTATATAAATATGGTTTTACTTTTTCTATAGTAGTTCGGAACCCTCGGCGCGTGAGTCCGCACTTAGTCGGTTTTTTAAGGTTCCATACCAAAATGGTAAAAATGGAACCCTTATGGTGAGACTTTCTCCGTCCGTCCGTCCGTCCGTCTGTCACACTCGATTATTACAGTAACTATTCAAGCTATCGACCTGAAATTTAGAATAGTTATAGGTAATAGTGACCCGACGTCATAGCAATCTTAAAATTTTGAAATTTGTTTTTATTTGTATTTAAAAAGGGGGTAAAACGGGGGTATTGAAATTTCAAAATGAGATAACAATATTGAGTGGGGTATCATAAGAAAGCGCGTTACTAGTATAGTCTAAAACAGATTTTTATTTATTTTTATGATTGATAGTTTTTGATTTATTGGACAAACTGTCAAAAAAATACCGGTCCCCCCCTTATCTTCGTAGTTTACCAATCGAAAAATCTGAAATAATTATGATCAATAGAAGTAAACATATATTTTACAGGAAAAATAAAATCAACTCTCTAACTATGATACTTTTTTTGATAATAACAATAATTCGCCAAAAAACAAAGTTAGGTTTGCGGTTCGCCAACAAAAGTGCCTACATCTAAATTATACTCGTAAATTCATGAACTACAGTGATTATTTTCATGTTTTACTTCATTTGTAGTATGGAACCCTCGGTGCGCGAGTCCGACTCGCACTTGGCCAGTTTTATTTATTGTAGTTTACCTACCTGGAGATGGTACCAATACATCCGCTCTTCTCTTCTTTAACCTCAACTTCTTCTTCTTTGGTCTCCTCTTCTATCTTCTTTACTTGGTTCGTGGGCTCGGACAGCTTCTGAATGATGTTAGTTGGTAGGGGCGGCTTAATGTATAACGATCTGAAACAAATTACACTAATATTGAAACAATCACACTAATCTTAATAAAATAAATTGTTAGGCTACTTTTATTCCAGCCTTTCTCACACAAGTATAAATATGTCTTCTTTAACATCATCGTCTCATCATCTCAACCCCATTTTACGTCCCACTGCTGGGTCTCCTCTCAGACTGAGAGGGGTTTGGCCATAGCCCACCACGCTGGCCAAGTGCGGGTTGGCGGGCTTCATACACCTTCGAGAACATTTTTGTGAACTCTCAGGCATGCAGGTTTCCTCACGATGTTTTCCTTCACCGTTAAGCAAGTGATATTTAGTTTCCTAAAACGCACATAACTCGGAAAAGTCAGAGGTGTGTGCCCAGGATTCGAACCTGCGACCTCCTTATGAGAGGCAAAGGTCAGAACCACTGAGCTATCACTGCTTGCTTATATTATAAAATAAAATACACGCGAGCGGAACCACGAGTTTTTCTGATATCAAGTGACGATTTAACTGAAGTTGTTAATGTACTTACTTGGAAGGTAGTAAGTAACACAGCATCACGCCGGAACGCTAATGGCTTTGCCCCACGTACTTACCTAGCCTACCTTATCTATATACTGTTAATAACAATAAATAACAATTATTATCATTTACATTCAGTAGACAAACTAAAATATGTATGTTATTATGTCAAATGGTCTCAGTGATGGTCATTTTTAAGGCACTGAGATAGCGAAAACACACGCTTTTTTAGGGTCCCGTATCAATAATGAAATATTTAAAACAGAGAGGCTTTAACCGCTATGCGGTCATTTCTACACACACAATAAATTAATCATAATATATGTACATCCATTGTAGTTCCCGATAAATAAAATAAAAAAAGGCATGTAGCACTCGGAGACTGCCGCGGTAAAGCTATTAAAGTTATTTTTAGTTTTGCCATCAATCGAAAAGAAGAACTTTTGGTACCAGGTGCAACTTCACACACTTTTTAGTTTTTGGTTTGCCATCTATCGAAAAATAACAGAACTTTTTAATAAATTTTTTAAATATCACGTGCGTGTTATTTCAAAAAGTAAAGTTGTGGAGTTGCGCTCCTTGCTTTCATGCTAGCCTAGTACCAAAAGCTCTACTTTAGAAGTGCCAGGTTATTTTCGTTGCGAAATTTCTGGATTCGGTCTGCACCGTCGAAGCCCGCGAAAGAAGCTATGCAATAGCTTAAATACTTAGTTATTTTGGAGCAACTTTTGGGGAAACTAGAAAAAAAGTTCGAGAAATGTCGAGAAAATTTCTTACAATCATGTTTCTGCTTCTGAATAAATCCGGATTAAAGGCCCAAAACCCGTGAGGCTTAAATCTGAAATTAATTTTCTTAATTTTTTACCCTGAAAGTCACTAAAAACCGCTTAAATAACCTTTTAGGACGTTAACTGTTTCTCTCGAAAAGTTGTTAAAAAGGAGTCCGTGACAGTATTATAATTATGTCTATTTCTGATGATTGACTAATTATAACTTTTTTATTATGGTTACCGCCTGAACGCCTTAAGGATGCCCTGACTTACGATGTCTCCCATACATTCGTAATACCAAAATCATTTGTAATACGTGCAAATTTCGATCATGTTGTGGTGTTATTCGGGTTCATATAGTAATAATCTATGCTCCTGGCCATATTTGGTTAAGAAATACTTCTCTATAATGAAATTTATAAATGAATTTTGATTTGCATATTTTTGCGTCAAAAAGGACATGTTTTCTGCATTTTTGTTTTGAAATAAAAACAACACTTCCTGACGTCGCATTAGATCAGGAGCACAGTTTTTATTGTCCAGCTAAAGAAAAACACCAGTTAATAAAGAAAGTTACATGTTTTCATTCATAATTTTTGGTATTACGGAATTCGATCGAAGTTATAACAATTTTGATCAAAATTGATTTATATTTCGTTTTAGAGAAGTATGGCCAGGAGCATTGATTAAAACTATATAAACCCGAATAACGCCACAACGTGATCGAAATACACACGAATGATTTGGTATTTCGAATGTAAAGAGACATTGTAGTTCATGGGACTCTTAAGGGAGGAACGGAACAGCGTGATTTATTTGCACAGACATAAAAATTTAAGACTTGGAGAGTCATTTATGACGACCTCCGTGGTTGAGTGGTTAGCGTGCCGGTATTCAAGGCGCCGCCATCTCTGAGGTTCCGGGTTCGATCCCCGGTCGGGGCAATGTAGAAAAATAAGTTTTCTACATTGTCTCGGGTCTGGGTGTTGTGGTACCTTCGTTGTTTCTGATTTCCTTAACACAAGTGCATAAGCTACTTACTAAGGGATTGGAGCAATGTATGTGATGTTGTCCACTATATATATATATATTTATTTATTTATTTTAAAAAAATTATGGTCTGGGTGGTACAGAACCCTCAGTGCGCAAGCGTGGCTCGAACTTGACCGATTTTTTTTAACAAATAACCTCTTAAGGGGTTATCTTTCCTAATGTAACAGCAGATAGGCTTGCGCTTGACAACAAATATTATGCCTAATATAAAACAATAACTAAGTCAAGGTTATCAAATCGCCTATCAAATTACAGTCCGACAAGGCTCTCTCGGCACTTGAATGACATTGACAGGAGGGCGTTGTTATAGAACAAAGGCAGCCAGAAAATAAAATTTCATCAATTTTACTTCAATCTTAATAAAATTTTTTCGGCATGTTCCCTCAACGATGTTATTAAAAGGGCTCTTGCCACTATTGATATTCCTGCCCTATTGGAGCCAGCAGGAATTAGTCGTGATGATAGCAAGAGACCTCATGGATTGACGCTGGTTCCCTGGGAACGGGGTCGGGCGCTGATGTGGGACGCAACATGCGTTGACACATTGGCTTCGATTCATATCAGGGAGACAGAATCAAAACCGGGAGCCGCAGCTGAGACTGCTGAATCCGGTAAGCGTCGCAAGTATGCCTCTCTTTTGGAGAGTTACATATTTGTCCCGTTTGCCGTGGAGACCCTGGGGCCATGGAGTCACAGTGCCAAAAAATTCCTTCGAGAGCTTTCCCCGCGGTTAATAGCCTCAACTGGTGACAGCTGAAGGGCTGGCTCATTTTTTGCGCAACGTATCAGCCTAGCTGTTCAACGCGGAAATGAAGCCAGTATTCTTGGCACCATTCCACGCGGGCAAGATTTGTATAGTAATTAGAATAAGCTAATAATAAGTTTTATTGTAACATTTTAATAAAAATAAGTACTAAGTATTATTTTACTTCAATCTTAGTTTACTTTAGTTAATATTAAGCAAAAACAACACAACATACAACAGCGATATACCGATAGAAAGAAGTATCAAACAGTATCACAAGATGGCGGCGTTAGTTCCGATTTTGGCCGCGCGTAAAGATAACCTTGTCGCACTGTACGTAGTACGTTCGCTGCGACTATAAGATTTTTCAGAACTTTCCTACGCCCCTATAAATAAAAAAGTATTCATCGTTCTCGTAATCGTTTTCTAATTCTGCCCGCTGATTGTGTTCCTGATTCATGTTAGCCAATCGCGGGGCAGCATTCACTAGCAATTTCGATAATGATGATAAAAGACCACACACACTTTTCCAATACCTAGGTACTTTCTTCGACGCACGTTTCGTCCCGACACCGGGACATCGTACTCTACGATTTCGCATTGTGAAATCAACATCTTCTGGAGATGTCCCGTTTTTAGTCTAAGATCCCGCTATACAACGACCTTCACCGAGCTGTTTATTGGATGAAAACTATTTTATATCCAATTTAATATGTCAATAAATATATTGCAAGTGGGTTGCCTAAAAAATTTCAGTCCTGCGCCCATATTCTGTATCTCGGTGCCTATCAAAGAATGATAGCCACTGGCATATGTTTTTTATCCATTGAAAGTTTGCTATGAAATAAAAATAACATTTCCTTAGCAAAACTTCAATGGATGAAAAACATTTGCTAGTGGCTATCATTCTTTGATAGGCACCGAGTTACAGAATAGGGCTACAGGATATGATTAATTAAGAATTAAAAAAAAAACCATTGTAACATGGACTCCTATTTGTTACAGTTTAGTTGACATAGTAATTCAAATTAGATATTGGATGTTATAAATAGTGCTTTTTGCTCTATGTTTTTTGGCAAAAGAAAGTTAACGGATAATAAAATCGTAGGTACTCGTAATAAGCGCAATTGCGATTAGCGACCTGGATCGCTCATCCAATCTAATTTGAACTAAGATGTCAACGGAACTCTAACAAATAGGAATTCAAGTAACAATGGATTTTTTTTAAATTCTTAATGAATCATATCCTGGACTAAAATTTTTTAGGCAACCCACTTGCGATATATTTATTGACATATTTAATTGGATATAAAATAGTTTTCATCCAATAAACAGCTCGGTGAAGGTCGACCTTACTTGGGATCCCCTACTATTTGGAAAGTTATGCGTGGTGTTTCATGTGGTTCCTGCATATTGTACCCACAGATTTTATTGTACCATACAGATATATATATATACAAGAATTGCTCGTATACTAACGTCGTAGGTATTTTATATCTATATTAGTAGGACTCTTATAAAATAGGTCTAAGTTCAGTTACTTATTATAACTGATTAATGTTACTGGCGAGATTCTGAAAAAAATTGTGGAATTTTTGCATTATTTAACATATAACTCAAAGATAACGGAGGTTATCGTTTGATCCCCGACTTTAGAAGTAATACCTAATACATCCGCTTGACAGCAGGAAGACTTTTTTTTTTCAACCGACTTCAAAAAAGGAGGAGGTTCTCAATTCGACTGTATGTTTTTTTGTTGAGTGAATCGATTTTGATGATTCTTTTTAGGGTTCCATACCAATTTGGTAAAATGGAACCCTTATGGTGAGACTTTCTCCGTCCGTCCGTCTGTCACACTCGAATATTTCAGTAACTATCGAAGCTATCGACTTGAAATTGAGAATAGTTTTAGGTAATAGTGACCCAACGCCAAAGTTAGGTTTGCGGTTCGCCAACAAAAGTACTTAAATGCGAATTATACTCGTAAATTCATGAACAAAAGTGATTCATTTAATGTTTCACTTCTTTTATAGTATGGAACCCTCGGTGCGCGAGTCCGACTCGCACTTGGCCGGTTTTTTTTAATAAGAAAGCTGACGCTTCCCGTGTGGTCCCATTTCAATTTAGCCCAGTTCTGATAATGGTATTCATGAGAAAACCATATAAGTCTTAAATTTTATTTGGAAAGGATGTATTCAACAATACCTACTTTGTTGAGAATTGAAGTCGGTTTTTTGTGGCTTTCACAAAGTTGTTATTGCTACCTTTCAATGATATAAAATTTGTTCTATAATAACCTAACAACAATATTATCTTCTATCTATACTTATAATAAAACTGTAGGGTCGAATTCTGTACATTGAAGATATTTTGAAAATTTTTGTTGGAGGACACTATTTAGTCGATACTGAAGCCAAAACTGTAATTTGTTTCATTTTTAACCGACTTCAAAAAAAAGGAGGAGGCTCTCAATTCGTCGGAATCTTTTTTTTATCTATGTATGTTCACCGATTACTCGAAGACGCGTGGACCGATTTGAAAAATTCTTTTTTTGTTTAAAAGGGTTTTGTTTCCAGTTGCTCCCGTTTTAATTAGGTCAGGATCTGATGGGATCCTGGAGAAATCAAGGGAACTCTTCCATTGACCTCCGTACCTTGACCTTTGTTGACTTGTTGTTGTTGTTGTTCCGTACCCGGTTTGTTGACGACCTCCATGGTTGAGTGGTTAGCGTGCCGGTTTTCAAGGCGCCCCCATCTCTGAGGTTTCGGGTTCGATCCCCGGTCGGGGCAATGTAGAAAAATAAGTTTCCTACATTGTCTCGGGTCTGGGTGTTGTGGTACCTTCGTTGTTTCTGATTTCCTTAACACAAGTACATAAGCTACTTACTAAGGGATCGGAGCAATGTATGTGATGTTGTCCACTAATTATATTCATAGTATATTTATACCTAGTATTTAATTTTATATGGACACTTGAAACAATTTGGGTATTATTTGAAAGAGTAATATTTTCCAAGTTGTCCTATGGTCATCAGGTCAGGATCTTATCATGGGATATTGGTGAAATCGAGGGAACTCTTCAAATTTTGCTAGTATACTTGAAGCGAGTTGGGTATTTTTTATAGTTGCTGGTACATTTGCCAGCAGATACAGATTTGATGACTAAAGTCATCAAGTCAGAATCTGATGATGGGATCTTGGTGAAAGTGAGGGAACTTTTCAGATTTTATAAACACACCTCAAGCGATTTGGGTATTTTTACAGCACCTTGTGCATTTTGTTGCTTTTCACTAAAAAGTAAAAAATAAAAATGGGAAATGCTTTCCAAAAAACCAACTTCAAATGCCACTACAAAGAGTGAAATAATTTTTAATGTACACCAATTCGAAGTCGGGCAATGTTTCGTACAATCACTAATAATCACTAAGAATTGGTGTACCTACATTAAAAATTATTTCACTCTTTGTAGTGGAATTTGAAGTTGGTTTTTTGGAAAGCATTTCCCATTTTTATTTTTTACTTTTTAGAGGAAAACAATAAAATACACAAGGCGTTGTAAAAATACCCAAATCGCTTGAGGTGTGTTTATAAAATCTGAAGAGATCCCTCAATTTCACCAAGATCCCATCATCAGACCCTGACTTGATGACTTTAGTCATCAAATCAGTATCTGATAGCAAATGCACAAGTAACTATAAAAATACCCAAATCGCTTCAAGTATACTAGCAAAATTTGAAGAGTTCCCTCGATTTCACCAAGATCCCATGATCAGATCCTGACCTGATGACCATAGGACAACTTGGAAAATATTACTCTTTCAAATAATACCCAAATTGTTTCAAGTGTCGATATAAAATTTGAAGAGTTCCCTCGATTCCTCCAGGATTCCATCATCAGATCCTGACCTGATTAAAATGGGACCATCTGGAAACAAAACCCTTTTAAACAAAAGAAGAATTTTTCAAATCGGTCCACGCGTCTTCGAGTAATCGGTCATATAAGTCAGGAAACTATTATTTGACGGACTATACAAGGTGGAATTTTGTAATGCCAACTGAAGGGAAAGTACTCTTAATACTGCCGATAGAAAATTTTACTCAAAGAAAGCAATCCTTTATTTTTTATTAGAATTGCATTCAAAGATTTTCGAAAATTCACTTGCCACACCCGGGACTCGAACAAACTAAAATCTGTAAAAATTATAACCTGTACTATCATTGGGATCAATTCATAGACTTGTATACTAAAGACAGGGCGAACACCGCGAAAAAATGTCGCCAGTTTAAGGGAGCAAGAATGACTATTTTGCACCCCCAAGGCCGTAGTCAGTATAGGTAGTATGTGAAGATTTTTTTTTGAATTAATAATAATATTGCAGGCAAGGTGACCACAGACACATAGATAAAAAAATATAAAAAAATAAACATGTAACATTTCGCAGGAGTTTCGACAGATGGCGCTACATTTTCTTGTATGAAGAACGTTTACGTAAAATGTTCGGATGGGCCTATCTTGACTATTTATAATCTTTGGATCAATTGTAAGGATCAAATCTCTCTAAGAAAGTCGATAAATTAAATGAAAGGAAAACCATGAAATCTGAAATTAATCTACAAAAAATGGTTAACAAACTAGGTATAAACTAGTTGCTCGAAATTGGCTCCATTTTTTTTGATACACAAATATTTATTCTTGTAACGAATTCATTTCTAGTAACTTTTAGTAACGTGTTGTGGTGAATACTACAAATCGTAAAGTACCTTTTTTTATTATGACTACAATCATATCTGATGGACAGAAATGATGAGGTCTAGGATGGAGTGCGCTTGCCTAGAAATTAATGTCTATTCACTCTTCTATTGAAGGCACCCAGGTTGTACTTGGCTGGGAACACAGAAGCTGGAAGGGTGTTCCACTCCTTAGCGGTACGTATCAGAGACGTGGAAGATAAACGTTTCGTCCGAGCTGTACATCAACTAAACCTAACTAATAGTTTACCATTTTAATAATTTTAATGATTTCAGAATTCATGGTTTATCTTTCATTTGATTTATGAAGTTTCTTAGAGAGATTTGATCCTTATAATTAATGTTAACGATCGATGCAATAAAAGTATAGGTTGTAATTTTTACAGATTTTAGTCAGTTCGATTCCCGGGTATCATAAGTGCTAACAAGTAGCGGCCTGTATGAAATAAATGATTTGAATCTTTGAATCTTTAAAGTAAAATTTACTATCGACAGTATTAAGAGTACTTTCCCTTCAGGTGGCATTACAAATTTCCACCCCAGCTGTGCTATTCTACAAAATGAAATAGCTGCCAGACAGCTGCCAACCCGAATATGGCATGCTAAATTGTACTCTATTACATCTGACAAATTCATAGATGCATAGATGTACGCTCGTCGCTGTTTTGCAGAATAGCACGGCAGTATATTATGTTTATAGTGACCCGTCTACCGTGATAGCTTGTTATCTCAAAAAACAGTTTGTAGCAGAGTATAGTTTTTTTTATCAAAGCGACGAATTTTCGTATAAATACACTCTGCCTGTGAAATAATCATGCTTAAACCAAGCTTTCATCCGGCAAAGAACAACACTCTACAATTAAACATGAAATTCGTAAGTACATTTATAAAAAACAAAAAATATCTTTTTAAACTTTAATTTACGCGGTTCAGCAAACTTGCTCGCCAAATTCTAATATAATTTTTTTTGGCAAATATATTTTTAATTATTTAGCTCGGAAAACCAAAATTTTAGTATTGTTAGAATCCTAACATCATAGTAATATAGGCTATATTTTTTTTGGAAAAAGTAATTTTACCACGGGGCAGTCTAGTTTTTAATTTTTATATTATTTAGTTGTTTGTTAATTAATTAATGTATATAATTGTTTTTCCAGACGCTTCTGTTATTGGCTGTCGCCGCGTGCGCTTGCGCCGCTTACGCCAACTCTGTGCCCAAGCCTGAGGGTCAGGTAGTTACAATCGATGTCGACGAGTTCCTCACAGAACTCCGCACTACGTTCGCCGACGAATCCTTCCTGCAGAGTAAACTCGGTGTTTTCAACGCCCCCAAACCCGCCGCTCCCGGCAAAGAAGGCACCGTCCAACAAGGCTGGACCAGATTCGTCCCTTGGGGAGTAGTCTTCGACGTAATCCATGAGGTCGTCAAGAAGGTTGCGAAGTCGTAAGGATATCACGAACGATCAAGACCTTATTATAACATCAATGTGAATCGTGCTTTAAAATGTGTACAACCAGACATTTTTAATGAGAAATGACTTCAATTTTACAACTAACACCTTTTAAGTTCGTTCGTATAAGGATACTTATTAAGTTCGTTTCATTAAAACCAAACTGTAACTACCTTATTTATTTATTATTTAACAATTTTATTTAATTTTTAGTTTATTTAACAACTGCTGTTGCGGCCAAAGACGTTATTTAAAAAGACATTAATTATTATCTGTGATTCAAATATCTCTTCTTGACATGAGTCTATGTTCTTGACATTGGTTGTAAAAATTTAAACTTGAATTTGAAAATTGCAATACATCGTTACTAATCTTTAAAGAAAATGGTGTAATTCTTTCATTCACCTAATTATCCTAAAGTATCCCGAGTTCCTGACATTTTGCTGCTTGCCCCTGAGGTCGGCCGCCACCAGCGAGGAAACCTGAAGCCCGCTGCCGCCAAGACAACTGGTGATAGTCCTCTTCTTGCGGATACTGATTTGATAGCTACTATCTGAGCAGTATAATTAAAGAAGTGGATGTCAATGGAAGACGATCTTCCGGGTCGACTGTGAAAATAGGATTTCCTCAAGGGTCTATTTTGGGTCCATTCCTATTCCTCGTTTACACCAATGACCTCCCTTACCTTACTAAGGACAAGCATGAGATAGCATTGTTTGCTGATGATATATTAATACTATTGTTAAAAATTAATCGACAAAAAAACAATTTTGACGACGTAAACAGTTGTCTCAAAGAAGTGGTACATTGGGAAAGCTAAGAATTTGCTTCTCAATAGCAAAAAAAAACAGAAAATTGTGTTAAATTCACTTTACCTAATGTTAGGCACATTCAAACGAATGTACAACTTGATTGGATCTTGTAGACACAACCGTACTTCTAGGAATTACGTTAGATGCTAAACTACAGTGGGACCCTCATATAAATAATTTATCGAATAGGCTTAGTTCTGCTGCGTACGCGGTTAAAAAAATTAGGCAGCTGACAGACATTCAGCTGCTCGACTGGTATATTTTAGTTATTTTCACAACATAATGTCCTACGGTCTCCTGCTATGGGGTAATGCTACTAATATTGATACTATTTTTAAGCTGCAGAAGAAGGCTGTTCGGTCTATTTATAAGATGGGCTCTAGAGTCTTAAAGAAATAAATTCAAAGAATTTAATATAATGACGGCGCATGCACAATATATATTTGATATATTATGTGCATTAATTATTAAGTAAGAACCATTGTGAAGTGGAGATAACAGAAAACAAAATCCGACTGAGTTTGTTTTGGCCTTCTTTTCAGTGCAGGGCGCGTTGGAACCCTTGTAAACTTAGTTTTTAGTCGACTTGTGATTATCACGATACGCAACAAATATCATATTGACGGAAATTTTGAGTTTGAATTTGAATTTTGTACTTTCTTTCTTGCGTTTGTTATTGTTAGGAGAAGTACGTATAAAGGAAAAAATTAAGAAAATTGCGCGGCAAATTAGAAAGAATTTAATTTTCCATACAAAACTCTCAGGTTTGGTAACTGTGATAGATTTAAACGAAATGCACGCCAAATTGAAAAGTTTAAAAAATTACTCAATCAGAGTCTACTACTTACTCGTATATTATTCAGAAAATTCGGATAATCGACTATTTTCAAAATATAAAAATGGCGTTGAATTCAGTAATTTGTCTGTTTACTGCTACGCTATTCGGTCCTCCTATGGCAAAACAACACTTGCCGGGTCAGCCAGTACCTATTAATACTGAGACACATAATATACGTTACTTAATTAACAAAAAATCCGACTTCAACTCTCATGAAACTACTGTTGAAGACATCATTTTCAATAAAAAATTTAAGACTTATGGTTTTCTCATGGATGCCATTATCAGAACTGGACTAAATTCAAATAGGACAACACGGGAAGCGCCAGCTTTCTAATAAAAAAAGAATCATCAAAATCGATTCTCCCAGTCAAAAGTTATGAGGTAACTGCAACCATTAAAAAAAACAATAATACAGTCGAATTGAGAACCTTCTCCTTTTTTGAAGTCGGTCGAAAATCCACAATAATTATAGAGCGTTCGGGCTTTTTACCAAACTTCAAAAAGGAGGAGGTTCTTTATACGTCGGAATATATTTTTTTTCATGTATGATTACTCAAAGACGCGTAAACCAATTTGAAAAATTCCTGTTTAGTTTGAAAGGATATACTTCCCAAATGGTCCCATGGTCATCAGCTCAAGATATTCTGATGATGGAATCCTGGAGAAATCGATAGAACTCTTCAAATTTTGCTTAATAAGTAAATAAATACTTCAAGCGATTTGAGCATTTTTTACAATGCCTTGTGCATTTGTTTTTTTCCACTAAAAATTAAAAAATAAAATGGAAAATTTCATTCGTTTTAATCAAATTTGCACGATCCTTCGTAATGATCGCCCGACTTTGAATTGGTGTATAATTATACACCAATTCACCATGGTTTCAATCAAATCCCCACGAAGGATCGTGCGAATTTGATTGAAACGAATGAAATTTTCCATTTTACATTAAAAATTATTTCACTCTTTGTAGTGGCATTTGAAGTCGGTTTTTGAAAAAAAAATTCCATTTTCAGGGTTCCATACCAAAATGGTAAAAATGGAAGCCTTATGGTGAGACTTTCTCCGTCCATCCGTCCGTCCGTCTGTCTATCACACTCGATTTTTTCAAATGTCCCTTAAGTGGAAATGTGGTCAGAGAGACTTTTGAACATTAGGTATTTTAGAAAACTATTGCTGTCGCTCTGCGACGTTGCCGTGTCCGGTCCGGCAGCCCTATCCATGTGTGTGTAAGTTGACAAAGTGTGCGTGTCCGCGATGCGCGTTGCCGCTTCGCGCGTGCAGCGGCGATCTACACTCCGCAGTCCGCACTCGTTCCTGCTATTTTCTGGTGGTCGCATCATTCTTTACTTACGCATTAAGACGCAAAGTGATTGATCTCTAATGGTTTTGGCTTGTTTATTGGAATTGTTCTTCCTGCTACGCTATTGATTCGGCTTATGTTTACTGGACCGTGTGTTTTATAAAACCCAAGAAGATACTACTACATACCTACTAAGGCCTGCAAAATCGGAAAAAAAGAAAACCAATTTTACTCCGATTTTGAGATCTCAAAATCGGTTTTTTCGATTTTTTCGATCTTACAATTATCATGCTGAAAGAGATTTTTGACTGAGAATTTTAATATTGACCAACAAAAATATTGAATCGTAAGCGTGGCAGCAATTCAAAGTACTTACTGCAAGAAAAAGCAGCAGTACTTACCTTATTAGTATTGAAAAAGAAACTGGCTGACTGATTGACTGACATATCAACACACAGCCCAAACCGCTGGGTCTAGAGACTCTAAATTTGGCACACAGGTCCTTTATGAGGTCTAGAGGTGCACTAAGAAAGGATTTTTCAAAATTCATCCCCTAATTGGGTGTGCATCGGGGCTCCAAAGTTTGTATTTTACCAAGCTTAAATACTCCTTCACGCCGCAACCATTAAACCCATTTCGCTCAAATTTGGAAAGGACTGTATATAAACTGTATCCTGGAATAACACATAAGCTACTTTTTATGCCGAAAAATCCATGGCTCCTTCGGGAACAGTAAAAAACAGATATTCAACCGGATGAAACACTTTCACGGCGTAACTACAAAACAGATTTGGCTGAAATTTAGCACGGAGATAGATTTTATCTTGGATTAATACAAAAGCTACTTTTTATCCCGAAAAAATACATGGTTTCTATGATAGAAGTGAAAGACAAATATCCACGCAGATAAAATATTCCTTCACGCCGTAATGACTGAACTGATTTGGCTGAAATGCGGAATGAAGATAGATTATATCCCGGATTAATGAAAAAGCTACTTTTATCCTGAAAAAATCCATGTTTTCCGCGGGAATATTCAAAAACAGATATTCACGCAGGAAAATATTATTCCACGCTGTAATTACTGAACTGATCCGAGTGAAATTCGGAAAAGAGATAGATTTTATCCCGAATTAATACATAGGCTACATTTTATCCCGGAAAACTCAATGGCTTCTATGATAGTAGTATAAAACAGAAATTTCTCGCGGTAAAATATTCCTTCATAGCGTAATAACTAAACTGATTTGAAATTTGGAAAAAAGAAAGATTTTACACTGGTATAACAAATCGGCTACTATTTATCCCGGAAAAATTCATAGTTTCTAAGATAATAGTGAAAATCACATATTCATGTGGGAAATACTCCTTCGCGCCGTAACTACTGAACCGATTTGGCTGAAATTTGGAATGGAGAAAGATTATATCCTAGAGTAACACATCAACTACTTTTATCTCGGGAAAATCTATTGTTTCTATGCATTTTCTACGATAATAGTAAAAAAAAGGTCAAGTGAGAGTTGGGCTCGTGCACTGAGGGTTCCGTACTATCACGACCCATTCTCTATACTATTAAAGTAAACTTAACACTCGTGCCCACTTAATCAAAAACGAGCATAAATATCACGTTTGTTGTATGGGAGCCCCCTTAATTTTTTATTTTATTTTAATTTGATTATTTATTTCTACAGTAAGTATATAACTAAACTAGTAGGTCGCGTGCTGTCTTCCCGCCTATATAGTCGACCGACATTAATCCCCTACATTTTTTATCGAAAAAAAAATCCCACCATTTTGGATTTTTTTTCTAGCCATCAAATAGACCTTCGGGTCCTGATCAACTCTTGCTAAGAAACCGTTCTTCCAACTTTTATACTTGCCGAGATATTGGCGAAATTCATTTGGCCGCCATTTTGAATCCGCCATTTTGAATTTTTTTTCAGCTCACTGCCAATTGGATGACGTTTCAAATGACATTTGGTCAAGCACCCCCCACCTATTTCGATACCCTCCCCGTGCTCTTCACCCGTCTTTGAAATCCTCAATCATGAGCTCTCTCCGTATTTTTCCTCCGAATTAATTTTTCCCTTATATACAAAATGGTCATTGAAAAAAAATTTTTCATACAAAATTGTTCACGAGAGGTGATCAATCAGTCAGTGAGTGAGTGAATCAGCACAAGTAGCTATATATATAGTAATATTTTGTGAAAATTTGAAGCGTTTACCTGTTAGCGTTATCAGGGTCGAGCAAAAACAAGTAAAAAAATCACGTTGTATGGGAGCCCCCTTAAATATATATTTAATTCCATTTTTTAGTATTTGTTGTTAGCGGCAACAAAAATACATCATCTGTGATAATTTCAAGTCTGTAGCTATCACGATTCAAGAAATACAACCTGGTGATAGACGGATGGACGGACAGCGATCAGAAGTCTCGCTAATAGGGTTCCTTTTTTTACCCTTTGGGTACGGAACCCTAAAAACAGATATTAATGGATCTATTTATATAACATACAAACTTTCGACTTTATTATATTAGTATGATGGTACGGAACCCTACGTACGCAAGTCCGTCTCGCACTTGGCCAGTTTTTTATAGACACGACATACAGACAGACAACAAAGTGAGTCCTATAAGGGTTCCTTTTTCCTTTTAAGATACCGTACCCTGAAAATGTAAATGCTTTTATCGATAGCTGTTAACAACACTAGTTTATCGATATTATTATCAACTACTACGCATCACTTCAATCTGTGTACGTATGATCAGACCGTCCCGCGTCCCCGCCCGCAAATTCGTGCAATAAGGACAACTGCAGATCCGACACAATAGGCCCTTGTAAAATGTTATATTTCGGGGTTTGGTTCTCGGCTATTTCCTCCTCCAAAACTGGACCAATTTGAAAGATATTTCGTAAACTGAATATAGAGAATATATACTATGTCTCTATGTTTTTCTTTTTTCGGTAATAGTTGTCAAATTCGTACACTAGGCATCTATTAACAGCGAGTCTAAATAGGCAATTTTGAGCATTTTCTAAGGCTTCTAGTGCTTATAAAGATAATGTATTATCAAAAAAGAAAACATAGAAACATAGAAAAGATTGATATTTATTTTACTGTAAAAAATCATTGCTTTAAGTTCATAAACCAGAAAGAAAACAGACGAGAACGTTTGTATGGAGAAAAGACCACTATCGCTTCCTCTTAAAACTGGTCTCTCCGGCTGGGTTTAGTGATCTACACGATGGCTAAAACTACGGGTCTTGATTTCGCAATCCACTAATTAGAGTTCAATGGTTCAATGGTTTATCAGTGTGTTATCTACCACCGTTTCTTTACTGTATGTTTTTGTTAGGGTTCCGTACGCAAAGGGTAAAAAAGGAACCCTATTACTGAGACCTCGCTAGCCTTCCGTCCGTCCGTCTGTCTGTTACCAGGCTGCATCTTGAACCATGATAGCTACAGACTTGAAATTTTCACAGATGATGTATTTCTGTTGCCGCTTTAGTAACAAATACTAAAAACTAGAATAAAATAAATATTTAAGGGGGCTCCCATGATTTTTTTTTGTTTTTGCTATATATTGATAACGGTAACAGGTAGACGCTTAAAATTTTCACGGAATATATAGTAATGTATAAAATAAATAGTTAAATTAAAATAAAATAAAATATCAAAAGGGGCTCCCATACAACAAACGTTTTTTTTGCTCGTTTTGGAATTTGGTAGGCAGGGGTATTTAATTTACTTTAATACTATTGAGAATGGAGCTTGATAGTACGGAACCCTCAGTATGCGGGCCCGACTCGCACTTGGCCAATTTTTAATACATGTTTTTAGTGAATGCGTCTACCGTGATTGCTTGTTATCAGCTCAAAAAACAGAATATATTAGCAGACAGTTTATCAAAGCGACGAATTTTCGTATAAATACGCTCTGCCCGTGAAATAATCATCTTAAACCCAAGCTTTCATCCGGCAAAGAACAACCCTCTACAATCAAAAATGAAATTCGTAAGTACATTTATATAAAAAAATATTATTTTTGACTTTAATTAAACTTAGCTCGCCAAATTCATATCTAATTTAATTTTATTGCAAGTATATTTTTTAATTATTTAGCTCGCTAAACCAAATTCATTCATTTATGCACAAATGGTTTTCTTTTTAATTATTTATTTTGCAAAATTCAAATTTTTATTTGTTTTTTTTTTTTAATTAAAAAAAAATTTAATTTTTTACCTCACAAAATCAATTTTTTTTTCGCAAATAGTTTTTTTCCTTTTAATTATTTCAGTTAAATTGAGGAAACTTGTAAAAGTCTCAATAAATATAGGCTGTTTCAGTAAAAAAATATTATGAGCAGTCTACATAATGGTATTTGAAATTTTAGAGCCTAGAGAGAGAATGTCCATAGGTGGTATCAAGTTTTCTCACGAACCAAAACCAAAATATTCTAGGAAAATAAAATAGTATTTTCTAAGAACCATTAGTACTGAGATTTGTTTTTCATATCCGGAATTTAATTTGGCATACAAAAAGTGAACATTTCCCATTATAAAGATTTTATTAAGAAGTACGAGTTTTTTATATACCTACGTATAACTTTGGAATCCGGTTGTTAATTTAAATAATAATAATTGTTTGGATTTGATTCAGCTTGATATGGGATTCCATGCATCCATGGTCATTATCCTTTATTCGAGTCTAATTAATCATAATACTCGGCTGAGTTTGTTGTGGGCTTCTTCTCAGCGGCAGGGCGCGTTTGTTAACCCTCGTAAACTTAAGTCGTGAATGGTTATCACCATTAAAGTTACAATTTAAAACAAAACGACGTATCATAAGAGCCTTTGTATGCTAGGCCTATATGAAATAAAGAATTTTTCTATTCTATTCTAATCACAATTCTCGTGCCATTTTTTTTACCAAACTTCTCCGAAACGCCTCGACCGATTGTTATGAAACATTCTGTGCATGTGTGGTAGGTCTGAGAGTACGTCCTTAGCTTTTTTTTTATATAACCCTAATGGCAAATCAACGTTTGCTGGGTCAGCTAGTATTAGTACCACATGTTTGTTCCACGAAAATCGCGAATTTTTCCACTGACTTCAAAAAAGGAGAAGGTTCACAATTCGGCTGTATTTTTTTATGTTTGTTGTTAACTTTTGACTGGGTCAATCGATTTTGATGATTTTTTTATTATAAGAAAGCTGACGTGTCCCAGTGCCGTGTGGTCAAATTTCAATTTAGTTCAGTTTTAATTATATCGGTATCCATGAGAAAACCGTATACCTAAGTCTTAAATTTTTAATTGGAAAAGATGTATTCAACAGTAGTTCGATGAGAGTTGAAGTCGGTTTTTTTGTTAATTAATTAACGTAATATCTGGGTGACCGAGCTTCGCTCGGTGGCCAATAGATGGCAGCAGTAGTCATATTTTTATTTTTTTGGTAACTTCGACATTTTCTAAAAATGAATCCTAGCTAGATCGATTTATCGCCCCCAAAACCCTCTGTATACTAAATTTCATGAAAATCTTTCGAGCCGTTTCCGAGATCCAGATTATATAGAAATATATATACAAGAATTGCTCGTTTAAAGGTATAAGATTATTGTTTTTACACAACTGCACCAAAAAAGACTGTAATGTTTTTAGGGTTCATGTATGTATGTGACTTTCTTCATTCCAACATAACTTCCGAACGACTGACTAAATTTGGACATATGGGATATTGTTAGAAGCCTTACATCATTCCGAGTAACATAGGCTTTATTATTTCATTTTACCACAGGGCAGTCGTGTTTTTTTCATTTTTTTAATAACTTAGTTAATAAATAAATAAAAATAAAAATAAAATAAAAAAGCCTTTATTATTCCCTGATACCAAAAAAACAAGAAAAGAAAAAGAATTTATATAAACAGTTAAAACTTAACCTACACATTTAATACTGTTTTTAAATATGTTTTAGATACAATTTATTATAAAAGGTATTAATTGTTATAATTGGTGAGTCAAGGACCCCTTGCGGGTAAAGGCCTCCTCCATTTTGTGCCAGACTATTCTATTTGTTGCTTTCTCTAGCCAGTGTTTGCCTGCCAGGTCCACTATCTCGTCTGCCCAGCGTTCTTTCGGGCGTCCTCTCTTTCTAGTGCCCTCAGGCCCTTTCCTAGTTACTTGTTTGTAATTAACATATATTATTGTTTTTCCAGACGCTCCTGTTGTTGGCCGTCGCCGCGTTTGCTTGCGTCGCTTACGCCGAATCTGAGCCCAAAATCGAGGGTCTGCTAGTCAAACTCGACGTCGACGAGTTCCTCACCGAACTCCGCACTACGTTCGCCGACGAATCCTTCCTGCAGAGTAAACTCGGTGCTTTCAACGCCCCCAAACCCGCTGCTCCCGGCAAAGAAGGCACCGTCCAACAAGGCTGGACCAGCTTCATCCCTTGGGGAGAAATCGTCGACGTAGTCGCTGATGTCGTCAAGAAGGTCGCGAAGAAAGTTACGAACTGAACTACCCAGCCCTCGTCATAACATCAATGTAAACCATGCTTAAACATGTATACCTTTCCAAACTTTACAAGAACGGAGAGTTTATTTTGTAAAATTTAACTCTTCGTTCTTGTAAAGAACTCTACGTTTTTTACAAGAACTTTTATGATACTTTTTATGAGTTCATTAAAACCAAGCTGTACCTACCTATGTGATAAATAAAGATTTTTACTTTTAAACAATTTTATTTTGTTTTTATTTTATTTACTAATTGGTAGTAGGCCTCTTCTTGCGGAGTATATACCACCGTAGTAGTGGCAGTTATTCTTCCGTGAAGACCGATATTAACCTGAGGATGACCCCATTTTACGCCCCATTTTTTCATGTAAGAAATAAAATGGAAATTGGCGACTTCATTTGCCACTCTTTGCAGCAAACTAGCGACAAAGAGTTAATAATAACTTTTAATGTACACCAACTCGAAGTCATTGTTTTTTTTTACGTATTAGTGGAAAACAACAAGGCATTGTAAGAAGTGCTCAAATCGCTTGAAGTGTGTTTATAAAATCTGAAGAGTTCCGATCTCAATTTCTCCGAGATACCATCATCAGATCTTGACTTGATGTCATTAAGTCATAAGGTCAGCATCTGCAAGCAAATACTAGTAATCAAAGTAAAGTTAAGTAAGTAGTAAATACGTCAAAATCGCTTCAAGTATACTAGCAAAATCTGAAGAGTTCCCTCGATTTCACCAGGATCCCATCATCAGATCCTAACTTGGGACTATTGTGTTCCCTTTCAAGGAAAAGGATTTTCCTAATTTAATCGGTGAACACACATAAAAAAAATAAAGATTCCGACGAATTGAGAGCCTGCTCCTTTTTTTGAAGTCGGTTGAAAAGTAGCGCCATTTGTCAAAATTTCCGTCATACTTTAGGGACAAGTCTTCGATCTAGTTGTTGACGTTGCCAAGAAGGTCGCAAAGCATAAGTCAAACAAAAAAAAATTGAAAATTCTCAATCGTCAATTTTTGTAAGTCTTTTATAAAGTCTTGTTTTATTGTAGAGTATGTAATTTTTAAGATGGATTCCGAGGTATTTTTAACAAGAAACTTTACTCAAGTGTGCTTAGAACGCAATTTTACAACTAAAACTTTTACGATACTTTTTTGAGTTCGTTTCGTAAAAACCGAGTGCCCTAACTGTGTGATACATAAAGGTTTCACTTTCAAACAACTATTTATTTTATTTTTATTTACCTGATGGCCCCTTAAAGACCCAAGTTGGTCCCAAGTTTTGTCGTGAACAAAAAGCAAAATATTGTAGAAAAATAAAATAGTGTTTTTTTTAGAACCATGGCACTAGGAATTTGTTTTTCATAATTTAATATTAGGTACTTACTTACTCAATTTTTTGAATACTTTCTTTAACTAAAGAAGAATTACCAAAGGTGGTTTTCAGTTTTCTAGCGAAAATAAATAAATAAACATTTATTTATTTATTTATCATGAACCAAAGCCAAAATATGTATTCTAGGAAAATAAAATAGTGTTTTATAAGAACCATTGGCACTAGGATTTGTTTTTCAAATCCGGAATTTTAAATAAAAAAAAAAGTAAACTTTCTTTTCAATGCACATTTCCTGTCATACATTATCATAAATGTGCATATAATATATCATTTATGTTTGTTTTTGTTTCATTTTATATTAGGTATAGTTCGTGGCGTCACCCAGTCATGGATCCTGACTGAAATCAGCGCTGTGTGCCTCCATGCATGTATGGAGAGCACACAGCACCATGCTGAGTTGGGGTCCATTTCTGGGTTGTGCCACACATTGCAGGCGGAGTCTGGAGTTGCCGCCACTTGGGCAACGATTGGTATTTTTGCCCGGGTGGGGGAAGCTTCAGGCATCGTTACAATACATAAGTTTACCACCATTGTAATGTGTGGCATATTGCAAAATAAATGTATTTCTTTCTTTCTTTCTTTTATACAGATTTTATTAAGAAGCGCAAACTCATTTATTTGCCTTAAACTTTGAAGTCTGAAGAAGAAGGATGTTTATTAAAAAAATATACTTTTAGGAGTTAATGTGGAGACAGTGGTGTATACTTTAAAAAATAAAGTTTATTTAAATCAGCTTCTTTCAGGGATTCCATACAAATATAACATAAAATCGTTCGAGCCGTTTCTGAGATTTAGATTATATAGAAATATATATATATATATATAAACAAGAATTGCTCGTTTAAAGGTATAGGATTTGATACAATTTTGATCTTGGTACCATTACTATCTTTTTAGCCTATCGCGAAACGCCTGCAGTATGGTCAGAGGTGCCGCGCACTTTGACCTAACGTTTCCATATCGGATGTTTTTGTGATTATGACATTTTTTAGGGTTCCGCACCCAAAAGGTAAAAACCGGGACCCTATTACTAAGACTTTGACGTCCGTCTGTCTGCCATCAGACTATATTTTACAGATGATGTATTTCTGTTGCCGCTATAACAACAAATCTTTCTTCTACTATATAAAAATAAGTCGGGTTTTCCTTCCTGACGCTATGACTCCAGAACGCACGAACCGATTTCCACGGTTTTGCATTCGTTGGAAAGGTCTCAGGCTCCGTGAGGTTTATAGCAAAGAAAATTTAGGAAAAATGTCAACAGAAAAGCGGGAAAATCTTTTTAGCGGGAAAGCCATCTGGTGGCGAAACGGAGTTCGCCAGGTTTGCTAGTACTTACTAAAAAATAAAATACAAAAAAACTTGTTTTGCTCAATATTGATAACAGCAATCTCCGAAGTTTACCATTCGATAATTCTGATATAATTATGATTACTAGGGATCAATGTAAATTTTACAGGAAAAATAAAATCAACTCTGTATCTATTATATTTTTTTTGGTATTAGCAATTAACCTCATAAAAAAAGTTAAGTTTGCGGTTCGGTAAAAAAGTGATTCTTAGGCCCGGTTTCCACCGAAGCAGAGCGGAGTAGAGCTGTGTTTGAGTGACTAATCAGATTTCGTCATTTTGACATCTCCGAAACTGAGAGGAGATCACAGCTCCGCTCCGCTGCGCTTTTCTGGCAACCTGGCCTTATATGGATTAACTTTTTCTAATATAGTACGGAACCCTCAGTGCGCAAGCCCGACTCGCACTTGACCAATTTTTTATTGATCTTGACTACCAAAAATTGCTCATTATCTTAAAACACAGATTGTAGCCATGTAACATACTCTAATTATTATTAATTATCAAAGAGAAGAATTTTCGTATAAATACGCTCTGCCCGTGGAATAATCATATTAAACCCAAGCTTTCATCCGGCAAAGAACAACCCTCTACAATTAAAAATGAAATTCGTAAGTACATTTATAAAATATATTATTTAACTTATATTATTATTAGCTTATTCTAATTACTATACAAATCTTGCCCGCGTGGAATGGTGCCAAGAATACTGGCTGCATTTCCGCGTTGAACAGCTAGGCTGAGACGTTGCGCGAAAAATGAGCCAGCCCTTCTGTCACCAGTTGAGGCTATTAACCGCGGGGAAAGCTCTCGAAGGAATTTTTTGGCACTGTGACTCCATGGCCCCAGGGTCTCCACGGCAAACGGGAGACCTTGGGGCCATGGAGTTTGCAGTGGGGGCAAGTTTTATTGTAACAACTTATATTATTCAGGTTTAAATAAATCAAATGAAGGATCAAATGCGAGTCGGAATCGCACACCAACTATAAAAAAAGTAAAAGGTTAAAGAATCACTTTTGTTTATTGTATTTACAAGTATAATTTACAAGTAGGTACTTTTGTTGGAGAGCCGCAAATCTAACTTTGTTTTTGGCGGTTTATTCTTATTATAAAAAAAAATATACTTGTTAGAGAGATTTTTTGACTTGATTCTATTTTTCCTGTAAAATATACGTTCATTCCTATTGATCATAATTATTTCAGATTTTTCTATCAATAAATTTCAAAGATAAGGGGGTGGGGGGACGGTATTTTTTTTGAGTTTTCCTAATAGAGTAGAGATAAAGGCTAGTAACATATAATAAAAGGAAAGTTATCGCGAATAATTTAATAACTATTAAATGTTAATAATTATAATAAATTAATAAGTATTTATTTATTTAAATAATAAAATATCTGGGTGACCGAGCTTCGCTCGGTATTTTAACTACTGACCAATAGATGGCAGCAGGAGTCATATTTCTATTTATTTTTGGTAAATTCGACATTTTCTAAAAATGAATTCTAGCTAGATCGATTTATCGCCCCCAAAACCCCCTGTACACTAAATTTCATGAAAATCGTTCGAGCCGTTTCCGAGATCAAGATTATATAGAAATATATATAAATATATACAAGAATTGCTCGTTTAAAGGTATAGGATAAATAACAATTTATACGTTCAAGAAGAGATTTAATCCAGAAATTCCGTAACGAAAATAACCTAACATCCCCCACTCATAGAAGTTGATAAAAAGTGCTATGCAATAGCTTTATCGCGGCAGTCTCCGAGTCCCACAAGTCTTTTGTTATTTTTTTAGAGTTCGAATAAAAAAAAGTAAAAATCTATATGCACTACACCTACTCATTCAAATTGAGAATGCTTGTAAGAAAAAAACCGGCCAAGTGCGAGTCGGACTCGCGCACCGAGGGTTCCATACCATAAAAGAAGTAAAACACTTTTGTTCATGAATTTACGAGTATAATTTACAATATCTGGGTGACCGAGCTTCGCTCGGTAGTATAGCTACTGGCTAATAGATGGCAGCAGGAGTCATATTTTTATTTTTATTTCGTAAATTCGACATTTTCTAAAAATGAATCCTAGCTAGATCGATTTATCGCCCCCAAAAACCCCTGCATACTAAATTTCATGAAAATCTTTCGAGCCGTTTCCGAGATCCAGATTATATAGAAATATATATATATACAAGAGTTGCTCGTTTAAAGGTATAGGATGTAGGTACTTTTGTTGGCAAACCGCAAACGTAACTTTGTTTTTGACGGATTTTTGTTATCATCAGAAAAAGTATAAAAGTTAGGGAGTTGATTTTATTTTTCCTGTAAAATATATGTTAATGCCTATTGCTCATAATTATTTCACATTTTTGGATCGATATACTTCGGAGATAAGGGGGGGGGGGGGAACGGTATTTTTTCGACAGTTTGCTCAATAAATCAAAAACTATAGAGCATAAAAATAAATAAAAATCGGTTTGACAATACACAAGTAACGCCCTTTCATATGATACCCCATTCAATATTGTTATCTCATTTTGAAAATTTGAAGCCCCGGTTTTCCCCCCTTTTTAAATAAAAATAAAAACAATTTTCAATGTTTTATGATTTCAATGGCGTTGGTCACTATTACCTAAAACTATTCCAAATTTCAAGTCGATAGCTTTGATGGTTATTGAAATAATCGAGTGTGACAGACGGACGGACGGACGGACGGACGGACGGACGGACGGACGGACGGACGGACGGAGAAAGTCTCACCATAAGGGTTCCATTTTTACCAAATTGGTATGAAACCCTAAAAATAAGCTATTATAGTTGCGCTTTTCAATAACATCTTTTTGACAGGAAATATTATGCATTGAAAAGAAAGTAACGTTTTTTACATAAAATTATTTTCCAGATATGAAAAAAAAATTCCTAACGCCAGTGGCCATCAAAAAATACATTTTATTTACGTAGAATATTTTGATTTTGGTTCATGTCACAACTTGATACCACCTTGTCCATGTACTTTCCAAGCATGTTTCAGAATAGTAGTTTATGGTACAATCATCGAGATAAATACAATATTATATCGATGGGTACAATAGATAAAATTGAAACAAACTGTCTAACTCACTAGTGAATAATAGTAATGAAAAACGTCACACTTTGCGATTATATATGTCATTATGTGCCTAATTGCGGTGAAATTAGAGCCACTTTATGAGCAAGTGTGTTGAAAAATAATTAATATGTTTATTTCCAGACGCTTCTGTTGTTGGCCGTCGCCGCGTTTGCTTGCGTCGCTTACGCCGAATCTGAGCCCAAAATCGAGGGTCTGCTAGTCAAACTTGACGTCGACGAGTTTCTCATCGAACTCCGCCGAACGTTCGCCGACGAATCCTTCCTGCAGAGTAAACTCGGTGCTTTCGAAGCCCCCAAACCCGCTGCTCCCGGCAAAGAAGGCACCGTCCAACAAGGCTGGACCAGCTTCATCCCTTGGGGAGAAATCGTCGACGTAGTCGCTGATGTCGTCAAGAAGGTCGCGAAGAAAGTCACGAACTGAACTACCGAGCCCTCGTCATAACATCAATGTAAACCATGCTTAAACATGTATACCTTTCCAAACTTTACAAGAACGGAGAGTTTATTTTGTAAAATTGAACTCTTCGTTCTTGTAAAGAACTCTACGTTTTTTACAAGAACGGAGTTACACTTTTATGATACTTTTTATGAGTTCATTAAAACCAAGCTGTGCCTACCTGTGTGATAAATAAAGATTTTTACTTTCAAACAATTTTATTTTACTTTTATTCACTTAATTTTCCCAATAGTGTGTTGTAGGACTTTTCGTGCAGAGTAGATACCATTGTATAGTAAGCTATTCTACCGTGAAGTGGTCATGTATTACAAGTTACAACCATGCTTAAAAATGTATACAACAAGGCATTTTTAATGAGAAACTTCACAAGAACGGAGACTTTAAATTTACAACCAACACCTTTTACAATAGAATTTTAAAGTTCGTTTCATTAAAACCAAGCTGTACCTACCTATGTGATAAATAAAGATTTTTACTTGTAAACAATTTTATTTTGTTTTTGTTTTATTTACTAATTGGTAGCAGGCCTCTTCTTGCGGAGTATATACCACCGTAGTAGTGGCAGTTATTCTTCCGTGAAGACCGATATTAACCTGAGGATGACCCCATTTTACGCCCCATTTTTTCATGTAAGAAATAAAATGGAAATTCGCGACTTCATTTGCCACTCTTTGCAGCAAACTAGCGACAAAGAGTTAATAATAACTTTTAATGTACACCAACTCGAAGTCATTGTTTTTTTTTAACGTATTAGTGGAAAACAACAAGGCATTGTAAGAAGTGCTCAAATCGCTTGAAGTGTGTTTATAAAATCTGAAGAGTTCCGATCTCAATTTCTCCGAGATACCATCATCAGATCTTGACTTGATGTCATTAAGTCATAAGGTCAGCATCTGCAAGCAAATACTAGTAATCAAAGTAAAGTAAGTAGTAAATACGTCAAAATCGCTTCAAGTATACTAGCAAAATCTGAAGAGTTCCCTCGATTTCACCAGGATCCCATCATCAGATCCTAACTTGGGACTATTGTGTTCCCTTTCAAGGAAAAGGATTTTCCTAATTTAATCGGTGAACACACATAAAAAAAAATAAAGATTCCGACGAATTGAGAGCCTCCTCCTTTTTTTGAAGTCGGTTGAAAAGTAGCGCCATTTGTCAAAATTTCCGTCATACTTTAGGGACAAGTCTTCGACCTAGTTGTTGACGTTGCCAAGAAGGTCGCAAAGCATAAGTCAAACAAAAAAAAATTGAAAATTCTCAATCGTCAATTTTTGTAAGTCTTTTATAAAGTCTTGTTTTATTGTAGAGTATGTAATTTTTAAGATGGATTCCGAGGTATTTTTAACAAAAAACTTTACTCAAGTGTGCTTAGAACGCAATTTTACAACTAAAACTTTTACGATACTTTTTTGAGTTCGTTTCGTAAAAACCGAGTACCCTAACTGTGTGATACATAAAGGTTTCACTTTCAAACAACTATTTTATTTTTATTTACCTGATGGCCCCTTAAAGACCCAAGTTGGTTCCAAGTTTTGTCGTGAACAAAAAGCAAAATATTGTAGAAAAATAAAATAATGTTTTTTTTAGAACCATGGCACTAGGAATTTGTTTTTCATAATTTTCATATTATTACTTACTTACTCAATTTTTTGAATACTTTCTTTAACTTAAGAAGAATTACCAAAGGTGGTTTTCAGTTTTCTAGCGAAAATAAATAAATAAACATTTATTTATTTATTTATCATGAACCAAAGCCAAAATATGTATTCTAGGAAAATAAAATAGTGTTTTATAAGAACCATTGGCACTAGGATTTGTTTTTCAAATCCGGAATTTTAAATAAAAAAAAAGTAAACTTTCTTTTCAATGCACATTTCCTGTCATACATTATCATAAATGTATGATAGGAAATGTGCATATAATATATCATTTTTGTTTGTTTTTGTTTCATTTTATATTAGGTATAGTTCGTGGCGTCACCCAGTCATGGATCCTGACTGAAATCAGCGCTGTGTGCCTCCATGTATGTATGGAGAGCACACAGCACCATGCTGAGTTGGGGTCCATTTCTGGGTTGTGCCACACATTGCAGGCGGAGTCTGGAGTTGCCGCCACTTGGGCAACGATTGGTATTTTTGCCCGGGTGGGGGAAGCTTCAGGCATCGTTACAATACATAAGTTTACCTCCATTGTAATGTGTGGCATATTGCAAAATAAATGTATTTCTTTCTTTCTTTCTTTTATACAGATTTTATTAAGAAGCGCAAACTCATTTATTTGCCTTAAACTTTGAAGTCTGAAGAAGAAGGATGTTTATTAAAAAAATATACTTTTAGGAGTTAATGTGGAGACCGTGGTGTATACTTAAAAAAATAAAGTTTATTTAAATCAGCTTCTTTCAGGGATTCCATACAAATATAACATAAAATCGTTCGAGCCGTTTCTGAGATTTAGATTATATAGAAATATATATATATATATATATATATATATATATATATATATATACAAGAATTGCTCGTTTAAAGGTATAGGATTTGATACAATTTTGATCTTGGTACCATTACTATCTTTTTAGCCTATCGCGAAACGCCTGCAGTATGGTCAGAGGTGCCGCGCACTTTGACCTAACGTTTCCATATCGGATGTTTTTGTGATTATGACATTTTTTAGGGTTCCGCACCCAAAAGGTAAAAACCAGGACCCTATTACTAAGACTTTGACGTCCGTCTGTCTGCCATCAGACTATATTTTACAGATGATGTATTTCTGTTGCCGCTATAACAACAAATCTACTATCTTTCTTCTACTATATAAAAATAAGTCGGGTTTTCCTTCCTGACGCTATGACTCCAGAACGCACGAACCGATTTCCACGGTTTTGCATTCCTTGGAAAGGTCTCAGGCTCCGTGAGGTTTATAGCAAAGAAAATTTAGGAAAAATGTCAACAGAAAAGCGGGAAAATCTTTTTAGCGGGAAAGCCATCTGGTGGCGAAACGGAGTTCGCCAGGTTTGCTAGTACTTACTAAAAAAAAAAATACAAAAAAACTTGTTTTGCTCAATATTGATAACAGCAATCTCCGAAGTTTACCATTCGATAATTCTGATATAATTATGATTACTAGGGATCAATGTAAATTTTACAGGAAAAATAAAATCAACTCTGTATCTGTTATATTTTTTTTGGTATTAGCAATTAACCTCATAAAAAAAGTTAAGTTTGCGGTTCGGTAAAGAAGTGATTCTTAGGCCCGGTTTCCACCGAAGCAGAGCGGAGCAGAGCTGTGTTTGAGTGACTAATCAGATTTCGTCATTTTGACATCTCCGAAACTGAGAGGAGATCACAGCTCCGCTCCGCTGCGCTTTTCTGGCAACCTGGCCTTATATGGATTAACTTTTTCTAATATAGTACGGAACCCTCAGTGCGCAAGCCCGACTCGCACTTGACCAATTTTTTATTGATCTTGACTACCAAAAATTGCTCATTATCTCAAAACGCAGATTGTAGCCATGTAACATACTCTAATTATTATTAATTATCAAAGAGAAGAATTTTCGTATAAATACGCTCTGCCCGTGGAATAATCATCTTAAACCCAAGCTTTCATCCGGCAAAGAACAACCCTCTACAATTAAAAATGAAATTCGTAAGTACATTTATAAAATATATTTAACTTATATTTTAAACGTCTATCAATTATTTTTATTACAATTAAATAATATTTTTAACAATGTTCCTAAAAATAAATTAAAAAACATGTTTAAAAATATTAAAAAATTGAGTCCACCACTGGTCGCCGAGCCTTAACGACCCAAGCTACCAGTGGTCAGGGTTCAAGAGTGAGGAACCTCCTCACAATGCGTGCCGTTTCCAGGACCACTGCTTTCTGTATACGGCCCTTGATCCAACAGTTGAGCGAAAGCTTCTTAAGATGTTGGTCGAAGTTTTTCGCTATAAGACCGTTAACTGAAACGACTATCGGAACAATAATCGTCGAGTTAACTTTAACTTATATTATTATTAGCTTATTCTAATTACTATACAAACCTTGCCCGCGTGGAATGGTGCCAAGAATACTCGCTGCATTTCCGCGTTGAACAGCTAGGCTGAGACGTTGCGCGAAAAATGAGCCAGCCCTTCTGTCACCAGTTGAGGCTTTTTATTAACCGCGGGGAAAGCTCTCGAAGGAATTTTTGGCACTGTGACTCCATGGCCCCAGGGTCTCCACGGCAAACGGGAGACCTTGGGGCCATGGAGTTTGCAGTGGGGGCAAGTTTTATTGTAACAACTTATATTATTCAGGTTTAAATAAATCAAATGAAGGATCAAATGCGAGTCGGAATCGCACACCAACTATAAAAAAAGTAAAAGGTTAAAGAATCACTTTTGTTTATTGTATTTACAAGTATAATTTACAAGTAGGTACTTTTGTTGGAGAGCCGCAAATCAACTTTGTTTTTGGCGGTTTATTCTTATTATAAAAAAAAATATACTTGTTAGAGAGATTTTTTGACTTGATTCTATTTTTCCTGTAAAATATACGTTCATTCCTATTGATCATAATTATTTCAGATTTTTCTATCAATAAATTTCAAAGATAAGGGGGTGGGGGGACGGTATTTTTTTTGAGTTTTCCTAATAGAGTAGAGATAAAGGCTAGTAACATATAATAAAAGGAAAGTTATCGCGAATAATTTAATAACTATTAAATAAATTAATAATAATGTTAATAATTATAATAAATGAATAAGTATTTATTTATTTAAATAATAAAATATCTGGGTGACCGAGCTTCGCTCGGTAGTTTAACTACTGACCAATAGATGGCAGCAGGAGTCATATTTCTATTTATTCAATTCAATTCTATTCAATAATATTTATTGCGAAACTTGGTTTACATAGATCTTATAAAGATTGTCAAGTTCAAACAAGGAATATTATTAGTTTATTTTTGGTAAATTCGACATTTTCTAAAAATGAATTCTAGCTAGATCGATTTATCGCCCCCAAAACCCCCTGTACACTAAATTTCATGAAAATCGTTCGAGCCGTTTCCGAGATCAAGATTATATAGAAATATATATAAACTAGTAGGGTGCGTGGGGGCGCGGGCCACGCGTGGCCCGCGTGCTGTCTTCCCGCCCATGAAGGTATCGCTGTCATCTCCATCGCCCATTGAAATCCGATTGGCAGTGAGCTGAAAAAATTACCAAGGAGCACTGTCATGGTTTTAAAGATAGTTAAGGTCAGTTCGAACAAAAAATCTTTAAAACCATGACCGTGCTCCTCAATCATCATCCAAATCCTAGATCATTGTCTCTTTTCATAGTATGTACATTTTCCATGAAAATATGAATTCCGCCACAGTGAATTATTTTCCATGCATCCCGTAGAACTTGAGATTCTAATCACGTCTTGCAAAGAAACCACTCTCTTATCTTTTATACTTTCCGAGATAGAACAACACGAAATTTGTATGGCGGCCATCTTGAATCCGCCATTTTGATTTTTTTTCAGCTAACTGCCAATTGGATGTCGTTTCGAGTTGCATTTGGTCGAGCACCCCCCACCTATCTTCGATACCCTGGCTGTGCTCTTCACCCGTCTCCGAAATCCTCAATCATCAGCTCTCTCCATATTTTTCTCTAGTAACTCTCCGAAAAACCGCATCACAACCTTGCATAATTACCAACTGTTAGTCTCTTCAACATTCCCCATACATTTTCTATGGAAAAATAAATTCCGCCATTTTGAATTTTTTTTTCTATTCATCAAATAGACCTTTTTGTCCTGATCAACTCTTGTCAAGAAACCGTTCTTCCATCTTTTATACTCTTCGAGATATTGGCGAAATTCGTTTGGCCGCCATTTTGAATCCGCCATTTTGATTTTTTTTTCAGCTTACTGCCAATTGAATGACGTTTCAAATGACATTTGGTCGAGCACCCCCCACCTATCTTCGATACCCTCCCCGTGCTCTTCACCCGTCTTCGAAATCCTCAATCATCAGCTCTCTCCATATTTTTGTTCTTAATGAATTTTTCCCCTCTATACGAAATGATAATTGAAAAAAAAAATTTTCATACAAAATTGTTCAGGAGAGGTGATCAATGAGTGAATGAATGAATCAGCACAAGCAGCTATATATATATTAATAACTAATATTATAAAGAGGTAGCGTAACGTTTGTGAGTTTGTGAGTTTGTGACGTTGTAAGGGGTAATCTCTGGATCTACTGAACCGATTTTCAAAATTCTTTCACCAATAGAAAGCTACGTTATTGTGGAGTGTCATAGGCTATAAAAATTTCCAAAATTAATTACGCATCTTTACTTAAACTTGAATAATGTAATCCAAGTCGTACAAAAAAATGCTTTCATCGCGTGCGCTGCGGAAACTATTAAAGATAGAACAAAATAATGTTCTACAATATTAAAGAACGTATCAAAATCTGCAAAAAAGTCCGCGATAGCATATGCCTATCTCCTACGAGTAACTCACAATAACTGCTTTTACTGTTAAAATTGTGAATTAATAAATAATTTTTGTGAAGCTTATTTAGCCCATATGGTATTAATTTATATCTTTGTACATAATATGTTTTTTAGAAGGAACATTTAATGTAGAATATTTGTGCCTTTTACTCTATACAGTTTAAACAAATATCTTCAAAGATATTAGCAAAATAAATACGTGTGGTAAGCATTTGCGCGCCGCCGTCACGCCGCTCCGGCCGTTGCGTGGCGGTATAGGCATATCTATCCGAATGCCTCGCGTCCAGCGCTGTGAGCTGTGGCCTGTGGGTATAAGGCCCGGCTTCCACCACAGTGAAGCGGAGCGGAGCTGTATTTGAGTAACCAATCACATTTCGTCATTTTGACATCTCCGAAACTGAGTGGAGAGCAGATGTATAAATGATGAAATCTGGTTGGTTATCCAAACGCAGCTCTGCTTCCCTCCGCTTTGGTAGAAACCGGGCCTTACGCGGGACAAACGTGCCGGGACAAAAATATTTCTAACGCGGAACGGAGTCCGCGGGCACTGCTAGTATATAAATATATATACACAAGAATTGCTCGTTTAAAGGTATAGGATAAATAACAATTTATACGTTCAAGAAGAGATTTAGTCCAGAAATTCCGTAACGAAAATAACCTAACTAACTCATAGAAGTTGATAAAAAGTGCTATGCAATAGCTTTATCGCGGCAGTCTCCGAGTGCCACAAGTCTTTTGTTATTTTTTTAGAGTTCGAATAAAAAAAAGTAAAAATCTATATGCACTATACCTCATTCAAATTGAGAATGCTTGTAAGAAAAAAAACCGGCCAAGTGCGAGTCGGACTCGCGCACCGAGGGTTCCATACCATAAAAGAAGTAAAACACTTTTGTTCATGAATTTACGAGTATAATTTACATGTAGGTACTTTTGTTGGCAAACCGCAAACGTAACTTTGTTTTTGACGGATTTTTGTTATTATCAGAAAAAGTATAAAAGTTAGGGAGTTGATTTTATTTTTCCTGTAAAATATATGTTAATGCCTATTGCTCATAATTATTTCACATTTTTGGATCGATAAACTTCGGAGATAAGGGGGGGGAACGGTATTTTTTCGACAGTTTGCTCAATAAATCAAAAACTATAGAGCATAAAAATAAATAAAAATCGGTTTGAGAATACACAAGTAACGCCCTTTCATATGATACCCCACTCAATATTGTTATCTCATTTTGAAAATTTGAAGCCCCGGTTTTCCCCCCTTTTTAAATAAAAATAAAAACAATTTTCAATGTTTTATGATTTCAATGGCGTTGGGTCACTATTACCTAAAACTATTCCAAATTTCAAGTCGATAGCTTTGATGGTTATTGAAATAATCGAGTGTGACAGACGGACGGACGGACGGACGGACGGACGGACGGAGAAAGTCTCACCATAAGGGTTCCATTTTTACCAAATTGGTATGAAACCCTAAAAATAAGCTATTATAGTTGCGCTTTTCAATAACATCTTTTTGACAGGAAATATTATGCATTGAAAAGAAAGTAACGTTTTTTACATAAAATTATTTTCCAGATATGAAAAAAAAATTCCTAACGCCAGTGGCCATCAAAAAATACATTTTATTTACGTAGAATATTTTGATTTTGGTTCATGTCACAACTTGATACCACCTTGTCCATGTACTTTCCAAGCATGTTTGAGAATAGTAGTTTATGGTACAATAGATAAAATTGAAACAAACTGTCTAACTCACTAGTGAATAATAGTAATGAAAAAGGTCACACTTTGCGATTATATATGTCATTATGTGCCTAATTGCGGTGAAATTAGAGCCACTTTATGAGCAAGTGTGTTGTAAAATAATTAATTTGTTTATTTCCAGACGCTCCTGTTGCTGGCCGTCGCCGCGTTTGCTTGCGTCGCTTACGCCGAATCTGAGCCCAAAATCGAGGGTCTGCTAGTCAAACTCGACGTCGACGAGTTCCTCATCGAACTCCGCCGAACGTTCGCCGACGAATCCTTCCTGCAGAGTAAACTCGGCGCTTTCAACGCCCCCAAACCCGCTGCTCCCGGCAAAGAAGGCACCGTCCAACAAGGCTGGGCCAACTTCATCCCTTGGGGACAAATCGTCGACGTAGTCGCTGACGTCGTCAAGAAGGTCGCGAAGGAAGTCGCTTAATGAACTACCGAGCCCTCGTCATAACATCAATGTAAACCATGCTTAAACATGTATACCTTTCCAAACTTTACAAGAACGGAGAGTTTATTTTGTAAAATTGAACTCTTCGTTCTTGTAAAGAACTCTACGTTTTTTTACAAGAACGGAGTTACACTTTTATAATACTTTTTAAGAGTTCATTGAAACCAAGCTGTACCTACCTGTGTGATAAATAAAGATTTTTACTTTCAAACAATTTTATTTTACTTTTATTCACTTATATTTACCAACAGTGTGTGGACTTTTCGTGCAGAGTAGATACCATTGTATAGTCAGCTATTCTACCGTGAAGTGGTCATGTATTACAAGTTACAACAATGCTTAAAAATGTATACAACAACAAATTTTTAACGAGAATCTTCACAAGAACGGAGAGATCAATTTTACAACTAAGTAACACCCTTTACAATATACAATAAGTTCGTTTCATTAAAACCAAGCTGTACCTACCTATGTGATAAATATATATTTTTACTTTCAAACTATTTTATTTTATTGTAATTTACCTAATTTTATATAAGCTACCCAATACGGAAACTTAAGTTAAACAGTGGCAATTGTTACTGTATGGCAATTAAAATATATAACAAACTAGCTGATGCCCGCGACTTCGTCCACGTGGGATAAAAACTATTCTATCTTTTAAGTTGGACGAAATGACAGATATTCACGAAGTTTGAACTAAATCGGTTCAGTAGTTTAGGAGTCCATTGAGGACAAACATTGTGACACGAGATTTATATATATTAAGACTAGCTGACCTGGCAAACTTTGTTTTGCCCTTGGGGATTTAAAAAATAGTTGAATTGAGATTTAAACTATCCTATCTCTCAAGTTGGATCGAACTGCACATGGTGTGCGAATTTTATTATAATCGGTTAAGTGGTTTAGGAGTCCATTGAGGACAAACATTGTGACACGAGATTTATATATATTAAGATTACCTAATGGCATGAAAGAGTTAAAATTCATCTTATTTAAGAAAAAACTTTATGCGTGGTTAATTAATAAGTGCTATTACTCGCTGAATGAATATTAATAAGTGCTATTACTCGCTGAATGAATATTAATAAGTGCTATTACTCGCTGAATGAATATTAATAAGTGCTATTACTCGCTGAATGAATATTTTAATGATGTAAAAGATTGACATGCTGACGATCTAATGGTTAATCCTTTAATAATTTATATGACACTAGCAAACCCGGCGAACTCCGTTTCGCCACCATGGCTTCGTTTTATGTAACATTTTTTAATTTTTTTTATCTTTTTTAATTTTTTCTGAATTTTTTTTTGCTATAAACCTCACGGAGCCCGAGACCTTTCCAACGAATGCAAAACCGTGGAAATCGGTTCGTGCGTTCTGGCGTTAAAGCGTCAGGAAGGAAAACCCGACTTATTTTTATATAGTAAGAAATAATGTATGTATACTGACTTGTTCCTGGTTGATTATTTTTGCTTTTTGTCTAATTGAAATTAAAATGTTACTAAAAGTTATTATATTATATAATATTTGCACGCCCATACTGTGGCAAAACATGTTGGAAATTGATAATAATAACATCTGTTGTTTTAACTGCGGCCCTACCAGCCCGCGAAATTCAAATTTTATTTAGTTTTTCGCAAATATTAGACTAATACACATTGTAGATTTATGGCAATGCATTTTGCGGGCCTACTTTTTATGCGTCTACATGTTTTCAATAGAAACTTTGCTCGAAAGTTCCCACTCATCTCATATTGGTTCCCGAAAGATAATTTTTTGCAGTTTCCCAGATTTCGAGCTATCGGGAACCAATATGAAGTAAATGAGTATTGCTGAGCAGAGTTTATATTAAAAACATGTAGATGCATAAATGTTGTGCCCGCAAAACTTATTGCCATTAGCCTTCGATGTATAATTAGCCCACTATGAGCGAAAAAGTAAATAAAATTTGAATTTTCCCACTTCCCTTACGTTTTCAAATTATTAAACAACGATAGGGCCATCGCAAAAGTATAGATAGATAGATAGATAAACTCTTTATTGCACACCACAGAGTAAAAATATAAAAAAGAAAGAAATAAATTTTCGCGCCCGGATGGTACCCATCGCCCTTAAGTACCATGTTTAATGCAAATAAATAAACGATGATGATGATGATGATGATGATGATGATGAAGAAATGTGGAAAATTACGGTAGGTCTGCCAATGGGTCGTAAGCTATTTCTTATATCCCTAAATGACAATACAACGTTTGCCGGTCTGCTAGTATTTCGAAAAACTAAGTAATATTTGAATTTCGCGGCTGTGGAAACATTTCTGTTGGTCACCAGGCTCTATCTCATGAACCTCAAAAGGTATATCTAATCAGTTGAAATTATTAAAAGTCGGTATTTCTGTTGATATAATTCAATATACCCAAATCTGCTATGGGTAGTAAAATTTAATTAACATTATAACGCGGCCATAAATTTTCGGCAATTTTGCTAGATTATAGCAGTAACCTGTTATAAAAAAAAACCGGCCAAGTGCGAGTCGGACTCACACACCGAGGGTTCCATACTATAAAAGAAGTAAAACATTCAAATAATCCATTTAGTTCATGAATTTACGAGTATAATTTACATATAGGTACTTTTGTTAGCGAACCGCAAACCTAACTTTGTTTTTGGCGGTTTATTGTTATTATCAAAAAAAGTATAAAAGTTAGAAAGTTGATTTTATTTTTTCTGTAAAATATACGTTAACTGCTATTGATCATAATTATTTCAGATTTTTCGATTGGTAAACTTCGGAGGTAAGGGGGGGAACGGTATTTTTTTCGACAGTTTGCCCAATAAATCAAAAACTATCAGGCGTAAAAATAAATAAAAATCGGTTTTAGAATACACAAGTAACGCCCTTTCATATGATGCCCCACTCAATATTGTTATCTCATTTTGAAATTTTGATGACCCGGTTACCCCCCTTCATAAATAAAAATAAAAACGATTTTCCATTTTTTATGACCGCAATGGCGTAGGGTCACTATTGTCTATGTCTATTCCAAGTTTCAGGTCGATAGCTATTATAGTTACTGAAATAATCGAGTGTGACAGACGGACGGACGGACGGACGGAGAAAGTCTCACCATAAGGGTTCCATTTCTACCATTTTGGTATGGAACCCTAATCAAGGATACAACGATGCGGTGGTGAAAATTCTACCGCTTCAGGTTTTGCCCATCAAAAGTACCTATTCTATGCTTTTGCCCCACCATTAGACGCCCATATTCTATACATATACTTGAAGTTTTTTACGGTGCCACATACTTACTTGTCAATCAGCTAAAACCCTACGAAATGATTTTGAACTTCATAATTAATATAATGCACTTATAATTACGCCTTACATTAAAAATCGATTAATGATCATATAAATGTGCACCGACCGCGGTCTATACTACAAACTCTTTGCGCTCTCTCCGGAATATCAACAAGCAAAATGAAAACCGTAAGTTGTCTTTTAATAATTATTTTAATACGTAATATACATAATTTAGTATGTAATTCATTGAAAGTAGTTTATTGTATTTATTTATTCTGGCACCAACTACCGGGTATCCAATTTCAAGTATTCCTTCACGTTATTGGTTGCCTGGTAGAAATCGCTATGGCCGCCAAATTGTACTCCTAATTTTGTTTTTTTTTTTTTTTTATATATTTTTACTCTGTGGTGTGCAATAAAGTATCTATATATACTTTTGCGATGGCCCTAATTTGAAAACGTAAGGGAAATGGGAAAATTCACATTAGTTTTTCGCTAACAGTGAGCTAACTATACATTGTTGGCTTATGGAAATGAGTTTTGCAGAGAAAATATTTATGCATCTACATGTTTTATATAAAAACTCAGCTGAACAATACATATTTAATTCATATTGGTTCCCGAAAGTTCAAAATCTGGGAAACTGCAAAAAAATTATCTTCCGGGAACCAATATGACGTGAGTGGGAATTTTCCAGCAAAGTTTCTATTAAAAACATATAGATGCATATAATATGTTATGCCCGCAAAATTCGTTTCCATAAACCTACAATGTGTAGTTAGTCTAATATTTGCGAATAACTAAATATTATTTGAATTTTGCGGGCTGGTAGGGCCCATAGTAGTCAGTTTCTTCTAGATAACTTATGATATCCTATAAATTTAAATATAAATTAAAATTTCACTCGCAGCGGGATTTGAACCCGCGCCTCCCAGCTCTCGCGGCTGGGTGCTCCAACCTCTGAGCTATACAAGCCATATCTCTCTTCAATGAAAATAACTGGGTGACCGAGCTTTGCTCGGTATTTTCTCTATTTGCCAATAATATGGCAGAAGGAGTCATTTTTTTTTTGGTGAATTCGACATTTTCTAAAAATGAATCCTAGCTAGATAGATTTATCGCCCCCAAAACCCCCTGTATACTAAATTTCATGAAAATCTTTCGAGCCGTTTTCGAGATTCAGATTATATATAAATATATATATAAGACATTGAGGATCTCCAAAAACAAACAAATTGTTTCTCTGAAAGTACAAAGTTTTGTTTTATTAACAAGTCTTTACAAAAGTTATTATCAAGTTACGACAATTACACTTCTATCTCACCTGAAAGTACAAAGAAACGACATTTAAAGTTCACTAAATATCGAGTCCTCAATCACATTCTTTCTATTAGTTTTTATAACAATAAAATGCACAAAACAATCTGCGCGTCCCACGCCATTTTAAATCATAGACACAGATCAATATCATAGCCGACAGACAGCTGATACGCGAAGCGCGGCAAATTCAAATGAATGAAATGTCACTCATTTCATTACATATATATAAAGGTATAGGATTAAGAATTAAGATTCGTAATGTTGAGTCCCTTAGGTCCTTATATCCTTAGTGTGTAAAATCTAATCAAAAGATAATAAGTAACTTATGATATTCTGCATTGTCTATTCCCAGATATTCCTGATCTTCGCCATCGCAGCGATCGCCTGCGTATACGCAGTCCCCGTGATCGAGGATGCACCGAAACCCGAGGAAGGCCTGGCAATCGACCCAGACAGGCTAGCTGCAATCCTCGCCGAAAAGTTCGCCGACGAGAAATTCCTGGAGGAGGAATTCGAGAAGAGGTTCGACATCAACAAGTTCACCGGCGTCAACACGCAGTTGATCGCTGGAGGGAAATGGCTGAAGAAAATCCCTTGGGGCGTCATCATTGATATAGTTGCTGAAGGCATCAAGAAAGCGACGGAATAAGGCGGAGAAATGACTGCCGTCTGACTAAGTTGTATTTTCATCAAAATTCTTCAAAATCTGTTCATTTGTTTGGTCGTTAAATAAATTTCTCTTCTTCTTCTACATGCATGCATTTTATTTTTGTCCCCCCTATGTTCTTACGAATACATTGGTGGTTGCCACAAGCATCTCTGTCGCATAATCACTAAGGAGTTCGAGATGTAATTTGACATCATAAAGTTCACCGGCGTCAACACGCAGTTGATCGCTGGATGGAAATGGATGAAGTACATCCCTTGGGGCGTCGTCATTGATGTGATTGCTGAAGGCATCAAGAAAGCGACGGAATAAGGCGGAGAAATGACTGCCGTCTGACTAAGTTGTATTTTCATCAAAATTCTTCAAAATCTGTTCATTTGTTTGGTCGTTAAATAAATTTCTCTTCTTCTTCTACATGCATGCATTTTATTTTTGTCCCCCCTATGTTCTTACGTATACGTTGGTGGTTGCCACAAGCATCTCTATCGCATAATCACTAAGGAGTTCGAAAAGTAATTTGACATCATAAAGTTCACCGGCGTCAACACGCAGTTGATCGCTGGAGGGAAATGGATGAAGTACATCCCTTGGGGCGTCGTCATTGATGTGATTGCTGAAGGCATCAAGAAAGCGATGGAATAAGGCGGAGATATGACTGCCGTAATATACTAAGATGTATTTTCATCAAAATGCTTCAAAATCTGTTCATTTGTTTGGCCATTAAATAAATTTTTTGAATTTTCTACATGCACGCATTTTATTTTAGTCCCCCCTATGTTCTTACGAATACGTTGGTGGTTGCCACAAGCATCTCTATCGCATAATCACTAAGGAGTTCGAGAAGTAATTTTATAGTTTTGCCAACTTAAAAATCCGGATTCATGGCGGAGCCTAAAAATGTATGCATGACATCAGCAAGTTCTGATCCTTTAATATGTTTAATCAATGATACGACAGCAAACATGCAGCATTACGGGATAATGTGACAGAAAAAAATGTCTTACCTATTCACTAAAACACTAAGCTAGTCTTACTATATAAAAATAAGTCGGGTTTTTCTTCCTGACGACACGAACCGATTTCCACGGTTTTGCATTCGTTGGTCTCGAGCTCCATGAGGTTTATAATCGTGTTCCATCCTGTGTTATGGCTAATATATAATAATATTTGCGAAAAACTAAATACCTCAAATTTGAAATTCGCGGGCTGTTAGGGCCGAAACATCTTAAATGGTGAATTGTTTTAATTTGAAAGTCATTAAAGTTAAAAGAAAAACATTTGAGTTTGAAATCTTTATCGTCTTTAATAGCGACAACTAAAGGAAATCTACCTTAATTTTTTAATTAATATATTTTAGATTGATTTAGCAAAGTTCCTCTTAGTGCAAGTATAGGTCGAAATAGGGAGGGGGAACACGAAATTCACATTTCCATCGGAATTTGTGCATAATTCTTTTTGGGCGGAGGCGCAGCCAAAAGCTTTAGGGAGCATGCCACGGTCGTACCCGCGAAATTCAATTTTTTTTGTGGTTTTTTTGCGATTTTTAAGCTAATAAGACATAATAGGCTTATGGCAGTCAAATTGCGGGAAAATACGACCAGTATCGTCTTCACGTGTTCATATATAAATCTCTGCTTGAAAATGTCGAGTTAAAGAAATTAACCCGAGATTTGCGAGTTACTCACTTAAAACTCTTTACTCGGACTAATTTCCTAAGATAGACATTTTTATGCAAAAATTTTGATATAAACATGTAAAGAAGTAACTGCCATTATCGCAAAATGACTGCCATAAGCCTATTTATTATGTGTAATTAGCGTACAAATTGCAAAATACCACGAAAATTTTGAATTTCGCGGGCAGACCTGTTGAGTTCGCCTTAATAATTCAATAATTAAACATAATCAAACAACGCATTTCAAGTTTAGATAAAAAATTAAGATGATAACGGATACAGGCCTAATTAAAAATAAAATCGTCCAAGTGCGAGTCGGACTCGTGCGCTGAAGGTTCTGTACCATATTAGAATAAAGGTTCTTACCGTTTTGGTATGGAACCCTAAAAACTTTTAGTTTTTATCCATAACAATCACTTTTTTACCGAACCGCAAACTTCAGAGTCTGCTGACCCACGGTGTCTCGATCGAAATATGCACGAATTAAAAATGATTTGGTATTTTGTATGAATGGAGACATCGTGGGTCAGCAGACTCTTAATTTTTGATTGGTGAACTTCGGAGATAAGTAGGGGGGAGGGGAGCAGTATTATTTTCGTTGCCCAATAAATCAAAAACTATCGACCATAATAACAATAAATAAAAATTTGTTTTAGAATACCGAAGTTACGCCATTTTATATCCACTCTATAATATTATAATACTCCACTCAATACCGTTATCTCATTTTGAAAGGAGAATGCCGATTCTTGTATGAAAATTGGGCTATACCTTGCGTCTTAACCAAATCATCGGTAAAACAATATTATAAATATTCTCAATATTATGTAAAAAAAACCGGCCAAGTGCGAGTCGGACTCGCGCACCGAGGGTTCCATACCATAAAAGAAGTAAAACATTAAAAGAATCACTTTTGTTCATGAATTTACGAGTATAATTTACATGTAGGTACTTTTGTTGGTGAACCGCAAACCTAACTTTGTTTTTGGTGGTTTATTGTTATTATCAAAAAAAGTATAAAAGTTAGGGAGTTGATTTTATTTTCCTGTAAAATATACATTAATTTTTATTGATTATAATTATTTCAGATTTTTCGATCGATAAACTTCGGAGATAAGGGGGAGGAACGGTATTTTTTGAACAGTTTGCTCAATAAATCAAAAATTATCAGGCATAAAAATAAATAAAAATCGGGTTTAGAATACACAAGTAACGCCCTTTCATATGATACCCCACTCAGTATTGTTATCTCATTTCGAAAATTCGAAGTCCCTGTTTTCCACCTTTTTAAATAAAAATTAAAACAATTTCCAATATTTTATGATTGCAATGGCGTTGGGTCACTATTAACTAAAACTATTCCAAATTTCAAGTCGATAGCTTTGATAGTTACTGAAATAATCGAGTGTGACAGACGGACGGACGGAGAAAGTCTCACCATAAGGGTTCTATTGTAACCAAATTGGTATGGAACCCTAAAAAAAAAAGATTAGTACCTAAGATACAGGTAAATTTTAATAATCAGATTTTCTAAGTTTTATGGCATGGCGGTCCCACATGTTTCGAAACATTTAATTACTTTTTTTATAATACTTTTGAACCCCTTTTCACATTTCACTAACATAAATATATGCAATATTAAAATTTGAAAGAAGATTCTTCATGCACACGTGCTTGAGACGCAGAGTGACGCAAATCTAGCCCATTTTGTGGCGTTCTCCTTTCAACGACGCGATTTTCCGCCCTTCTTAAATAAAAATAAAAACGATTTTCAATTTTTTTTATGATTGCAATGCATATTTATACATCTACAACATGTCGATTTCTTTTGTAGTTACTGTAATAAATTGTCGTGACAGACAGACGGACGACAAAGTGATCTTATAAGGGTTCCGTTTCTTTTTCTTTTAGGTCCGGAACCCTAAAAAAACAGTCTTCTTGATAAAAATTCAAAAAAATTCCACTAGGTCTCGAATACTCAGAATTAGTGCGTAAACATATTAACCAGGGTCAGATAACAGTACAAGAGGTGAAATGCCAGGACTTAAGTTTTTGTTACTAAGATAGGCTTGCGCTTGACGACAATCTAGCATGATAGGAATTAGGAAGCAACGATAAAGTCTAAGATGGAGCGCAGGGCTAGAAAATTCATATTCAGTTCTCTCTCAACCCCTTTTTATGTCCCACTGCTGGGCACGGGTCTCCTCTCAGATGATGATCAAGGAACAGTACATTACGTGTCAATTAATTATTATTAACAAAAATTCGGTAGTACCTATCTCCAAGTTTTACATTCAAGTTCCACATAATTTGTAGAGATGGCGCGATACGGTATAACGTGGTGATAAATTCATGATTTTTGTTCACTCTAAAAGTGAAAAATCTTAAGCCAAACAAAATCTTCTGCTAAGCATATTTATTTACGGCTGTAAGGGTACTCCAGTCTGACTTGAGCCCTTACGTCCTAGACCTAGGTGCTTGTCCATTCCGAGTTTCAAGTCACCTACTTGAACTCATCGATAAAGGTTCTGATGTCTATAATTTCTGAACTACAAAAGTGATGATGATAAAATGTATACGAAATAATCTTTAAAGAACCTCCTTTCTAACAAAAAAAGAATGAATGAAATCGGACTACGGGTTAATGAATTATAACTAAATACACATTTTGACTTTGATACCGTCTTCCAGGGAAACCATGATAAATTCCCTGACAAAAAGTATCCTATGTCCTACCTCGGAGTATGAACTATAATCATGTCAAGTTTCATTTAAATCCATCCAGCGGATTAGCCGTGATGCGCGGTCGTGAAACAGACAGACAGACAGACAGACAGACAGACAAAAATGAAACAAATTACAGTTTTGGCTTCAGTATCGACTAAATAGTGTCCTCCAACAAAAATTTTCAAAATATTTTCAATGTACAGAATTCGACCCTTTACAGTTTTATTATAAGTATAGAAGATAATATAGATATGTCACTTTTATGGCAAGAAATGTGCATTGAAAAGTAAGTTTTTGCACATTACATTTCGGATTAGAAAATCCAAATTATTATCAGGACAGATTAATTTGTTTTGCTATAATCCGCTACTTGAAAAGATTCTGTATGGTACAATATGCAGGAATACTACCCACATGAAACACCACACACAATCCTTCTAACACTTTCTTTGACGATGTGAAGTCAACATCTCTTGAGGATGTCCCAGTGTCGAGACAAAAACAACAAACACAAAATGCATCATCTGTGAAAGGACAATGACCATGTATTTGGATTTCCGTATCAAGCTGAATCAAACCCAAACTTTATTTTTTATAGACTACGGTCTACACATTAACTCCTACAATTATTACTTTTTTAATTAATATCCGGATTCTAAAGTTTTAGGCAAACAAACAAGTACATAGTACTTCTTAGTAAAATCAGTGTGACACAAAATGTACATCGAAAAGAAAGTAACTTTTTGTATGTAAAATTAAATTCCGGATATGAAAAACAAATTCTTAGCGCCAATGGTTCTTAAAAACACTATTTTATATTCCTAGACTATTTTGGTTTTGGTTCATGAGAAAACTTGATACCACCGAACTTTGGTCATACTCCTTTAAGTTGTCTATCTTCTACTGTCACGGTTCAAGAAATACAGACTGGTTACAAGACGGACGGACAGATGGACAGATGAGCCTTAGTAGAGACCTCTTTTTCGAAAGTCGGTTAAAAATTAGAAGAAACCAATAAATAACCTTTCAACGACATTTATCTAAATAAATCGTTAATATTAATTTGACGATGGAAACTATTACATCGGCTGCAGTGACAATTAATTACTTGTAATATTAATTATATAATTTTATGTTTTTCTAATTGTAACATTAAAAATCGATTAATGATCATATAAATATGCTACAGTCACGTTCAATACACACAAGCGCATTCTTCTTTCTTCCAGCAACGCACCTTTACCTCTTCAAGCAAAATGAAATCCGTAAGTCAATCTATATCCTATACCTTTAAACGAGCAATTCTTGTATATCTTCTTAATATATATAAATCTCGTGTCACAATGTTTGTCCTCAATGGACTCCTAAATTACTTAACCGATTTTAATAAAATTCGCACACAGGGTGCAGTTCGATCCAACTTGAGAGATAGGATAGTTTAAATCTCAATTCAACTATTTTTTTAAATCCCCAAGGGCAAAACAACGTTTGCCAGGTCAGCTAGTATTTCTATATAATCTGGATCTCGGAAACGGCTCAAACGATTTTCATGAAATTTAGTATACAGGGGATTTTGGGGGCGATAAATCGATCTAGTTAGATTCATTTTTTGAAAATGTCGATTTTACCAAAAAAAATATGACTCCTGCTGCCATCTATTAGCCAGTAGTTAAACTACCGAGCGAACTCGGTCACCCAGATATTCACCTATTTATACAAGGTGTGGGTTAATTCGTATATTGTGCCCGCAGCTAACCTTTCAACTTGATCCTAGAAATACATTAAGGTGATAAGAAGTCCTTATTTTATTTTATTTTCAATACAAAACAATATTATTTCATTTAGAAAAATAAAATTTAGAAACTCTGTGACATTAACTTGAAATCAACGGGTCTGCCCGCGAAATTCAAAATTTTCGTGGTTTTTTGCAATTTGTACGCTAATTAGACATGATAGGCTTATGGCAATCAATTTGCGAAATTGGCAGTATCATCTTTACATGATTATATCAAAATCTTTGCATAAAAATGTGTATCCTAGGAAATTAGTCCGAGTATCGAGTTTTATGTGAGTAACTCGCAAATCTCGGACTAATATCTTTAACTCGACACTTTCGAGCAGAGATTTTTATATAAACACGTGAAGAAGATATTGATATTATCGCAATTTTACGGCCATAAGCCTATTATGTCTTATTAGCTTAAAAATCGCGAAAAACCCCGAAAAATTTGAATTTCGCGGGCACACCCGTGGTGTGCTCCTTTTCATTTTCATTGTTCCCAGTTCATTGATATTGAACCAGCTGTTTTTAGGGATGTCACTTAATAAATAAGGTACATTTTTGAACTCCCTATAGTTCCCTCAGGATATGAGCTACACTTCTTGTGATATTTTTTGCATCATTCCATACTTTAGGCTTTCGGCTAGTTAGGGTAAGTAATATACACGTTGTAGATAACATAAGCTCATCGCTGCTATAAGCATTTTTGCATAATCAAAGGGCTGGTTTTGCAGTGAATGCGTATTAATCAATGACGAAATACGCTCCGCTAAGAGGATGGGAAAGATGTTGAAGTGAAAAATTTCTCAAAAATGGCGTCGCGCGTCATACATTTCGGTACCGCTGTCAGCACATACTGCTGTCGGTCACATACTTAGCGCCATTTTACAGTTTTGACAAATTAAAAATCCGGCTTCAGGGGCCAGGACGGAGCCTAAAACTGTATGCGTGACGTCAATACGACGTCGAACGCTAATCCTTTAATATGTTTAATCAATGGTATTTTTTTTACGCTATACAAGTTAGAACTTGACTGCGATCTCACCTGATGGTAAGTGATGATGCAGCCGAAGATGTTAACGTACTAACTTGGAAGGGGTAAGTGAACTCACCCCAACGGTTTCTACACAGCATCGTACCGGAACGCTAAATCGCTTGGCGGTACGTCTTTGCTGGTAGGGTGGTAACTAGCCACGGCCAAAGCCTCCCACCAGATCAGACCCTGAGCCAATTGAGAAATTACAAAATTCCAAATTATTAATTGAAACATGTATTTCCAGCTCGTCCTAGTCGTTGCAGTCATCGCCTGCGTGTGCGCAGCTTACGCAGTCCCCGTCAGTGAGCCCAGACGCGAGCACGACCCGCTGGTCCTGCCGCACATCAACGAGATCAACGAGCTGGACGCTAATTTCGATCCCAGCAAGCTGATTGGCGCGGACGGGCAGCTGGCGGCCGGCTGGATGAACTTCCTGCCGTGGGGCTCGCTCTTTGAAGTCGTCGTCGACGCCATCAAGAAGGCGGCTGAATAATGCGGTATTTAGCCACAACCAAAGTCCGTTCACGCAATTAATTTCAATTTGTTCACTTCAGTCAATATAAATAAATAGAAATAAAATAAAAAGAGGCTTTTATTTAGACTTGATATGTACACATTAATTACACTAAACATCTCCGAGATCACCGAGCTGGACGCTAAGTTCGATCCCAGCAAGCTGATTGGCGCGGACGGGCAGCTGGCGGCCGGCTGGATGAACTTCCTGCCGTGGGGCTCATTCGTTGACATCATCGTCGACGCCATCAAGAAGGCGGCTGAATAATGCGGTCTTTAGCCACAACCAAAGTCCGTTCACGCAATTAATTTCAATTTGTTCACTTCAGTCAATATAAATAAATAGAAATAAAATAAAAAGAGGCTTTTATTTAGACTTGATACGTACACATTAATTACACTAAACATCTCCGAGATCACCGAGCTGGACGCTAAGTTCGATCCCAGCAAGCTGATTGGCGCGGACGGGCAGCTGGCGGCCGGCTGGATGAACTTCCTGCCGTGGGGCACATTCGTTGACATCATCGTCGACGCCATCAAGGAGGCGGCTGAATAATGCGGTCTTTAGCCACAACCAAAGTCCGTTCACGCAATTTCATATTGTTCACTTCAGTTAATATAAATAAATAGAAATAAAATAAAAAGAGGCTTTTATTCAGACTTGATATGTACACATTAATTACACTAAACATCTCCGAGATCACCGAGCTGGACGCTAAGTTCGATCCCAGCAAGCTGATTGGCGCGGACGGGCAGCTGGCGGCCGGCTGGATGAACTTCCTGCCGTGGGGCTCGCTCTTTGAAGTCGTCGTCGACGCCATCAAGAAGGCGGCTGAATAATGCGGTCTTTAGCCACAACCAAAGTCCGTTCACGCAATTAATTTCAATTTGTTCACTTCAGTCAATCACATACCTTTAAACGAGCAATTTCTTATATATATATACGTGTTACAGTCATAGTGATTAAACAGCTATTATTAATAATGACTGGTTACTATGGATAATAGCTAAATTGACTAGACAATTTGATAAATTAATCACTTTATCTGGATATTATTCATAGGCGCTGGTCACAGTTGGCGAAAGTGATAATACGGTCTATTTGGCTTGTAAAACCCCCCCCGTTCTTCATCCCGCTGCCGCGTGGCGTGATCCGTGGCTGACTAAATTGTTGTTACGTTGATTCTTAAAATAATTAAAATTCTTAAAATACTAATTAAAGTAATAGCTTTCGTGAAATATTTTTTTTAAGTTTTAAAATTTTAAGGTTAATAATTTAGTTTTCCCTTACACTTTTCAAGGCTCGTTCGACGGAGCCCCGCTTCGCGAACCTAACCACCTAACCCAACCGAGTCGGGGTGCCCTCAAGTCCCGAGTTCGCTTCGCTCGCTCCTAGAACCTATATTAATACTATTATTTCATTAAAATATTAGCAAACTGGCAAAGAAATACGTTAAATGTCGTCTGAAATAACCTAACAAATTATGATTTTTAATAATATTTTTTCTTATTACTTCTCGTTAATTTGAATTATTTACGAAAGCTAGTGACATTTTGAAGGGAATTACATAAAAACATTCATAAATAAGTTAGTAAACAGGTAAATAATCTTTATCCATACTTGTTTTATTACATTATCCAAGTCTTCGAAGATGGTATAAAAAATAGCTGGTTAATGTGATTAATTCTATGTCAATTATCACTTTATCCAAATTGAGTTGACATTATTAATAAGGGCCAGATGATATGTATAATATCCGGATTAATCGCTTTGGCTGTGACATATATATATTTCTATATAATCTGAATCTGGGAAACGGCTTGAAGGATTTTCATGAAACTTAGTACACAGGGGGTTTTGGGGGCGATAAATTGATCTAGCTAGGATTCATTTTTAGAAAATGTCGTATTTACCAAAAAAATATTGTATATAAATCTGTCTGACATCTATTGGCGTAAAGTAAATCTATTACAGTAAAGGTAATATGACTCCTGCTGCCATCTCTTGGTGAGTAGCTGTAATACTACCGAGCAAAGCTCGGTCACCCAGATATTATAAATAATAAAAATAAAATAAAAAGAGCCTTTATTAAGACTTGATATTATGTACAAATTCACACTAAACTTTCCGTTTTCATACAAGTAATAAATAAGAATTCAAAGCAGTAAGTATAATGTAAATTATATGAAACTTAAAAAATAAACATTGATAAGAAACCTCAGGATATAGGCAACTGAACGATTTACGTAAACCTTTTTCGTACAAGCACACAGTAGCGCCATCTGTCAAAATTCTATAGGTGGCCGCTGAGCGAACTAACGCGTGGCCTTGCTGTTGGTGGCCAGAAACCAGCTATTTTTGCATGCAACTAGATTAACTGGCGACATTTCATTTCAATAGTGTTGTATCGCTCAAGTACATTTTCTTACGCCGCCTCTACACTACTCGCGAAGTTCCTCGGCGAAGTACTCAGAAAGTTTACCGAAGTACTAAGAAAAGTTGGCGAAGTTAGACGAAGTGCCCCTCCACACTGCTCGCTTCGGTCAACTTCGGTCAACTTCGTGAGTAGTGTAGAGCGCGGGTTAGATTTCGTTCTCTCCCGACAAGGCTCTCTTGGCACTTGAATGACATTGACAGGAGGGCGTTGTTGTAGAACAACAACGGCAGCCAGAAAATAGAATCTCCTCAATATAACGTCAATTTTAGTTAATAATTAGTAAAAACAACGCAATATACACTAGCGATTTACCGATAGAGCGAACTGTCGACACTATCAAACAGTATCACAAAATAACAGCGCTAGTTCCGATTTTGGCCACGCGCCAAGATAGCCTTGTATATTACACTGTAGTGTGATATAGCTACACGGCTGTTAAGTCGCCTCTTCACAATGGCTTGTGATGGGCCATGCTTTGCAACGCACAACTGTAGGCCACGATCACTTGATGTTCACACAATGGCGCATGGCTCATTGCTGCCCGGTGAGGCACTTGCGATGGACGTAGAAGTAGTTACGGCCGCGGCTATTTATTTTCAATATAATTCTTTGTTGAGCTTATTTTAAATATTTATACAATGTTAACTAGTAATTTCGAATATATTTTGCAAAAAAATATCGCCAAAAGAGTGCACTATCCGTATCAGCGGTCGGTTACGAACAAGCAATGGGCCATTGTGTGAACACCATTGACCACGCAACGCCACGATTCCTTTGAAGTGTGCCCTATAAACCGACAATTTTGCGATCGCGCGCCATCGTAGACCATTGTCCGCCATTGTATACCATTTCCCCCTGTACACAATGGCGATGGCCTGCAGTGGGCCAGCATACGCCATTCTGTAGAGGCTACTAAGGAGTATGCCACGCGAAATTCAAATTTTTTGTGGTTTTTCGTGATTTTTAAGCTAATAAGACTTAAGCAGCTTATGGCAGTCAAATTGCGGGAATTCCAGTATCGTCTTCACGTGTTTATATAAAAATCTCTACTTGAAAGTGTCTAGTTAAACTCTTTAACTCGATACTTGGATAGACATTGTTATGCAAAGATTTTTATATAAGCAGTATAAGTTTATACGAGATGATACTGCCATTCCCGCAAATTGACTGCTATATAGGCTATTATGTGCAATTACCGTACTAATTGAAAAAGAAACACGAAAATTTTGAATTTCGCGGGCAGACTCGTTGATTTCGCCTTAAGGTGTTGCGGCCCTACCAGCCCGCGAAATTCAAATTTTGTTTAGTTTTTCGCAAATATTAGACTAACTACACATTGTAGATTTATGGCAATGCATTTTGCGGGCCTACATTTTATGCATCTATATGTTTCTAATAGAAACTTTGCTCGAAAGTTCCCACTCATCTCATATTGGTTCCCGAAAGATAATTTTTTGCAGTTTCCCAGATTTCGAGCTATCGGGAACCAATATGAAGTAAATGGGTATTGTTGAGCAGAGTTTTTATTAAAAACATGTAGATGCATAAATGTTGTACCCGCAAAACTCATCGCCATTAGCCTTCATTGTATAATTAGCCCACTATGAGCGAAAAACTAAATAAAATTTGAATTTTCGCGCCCGGATGGTACCCATCGCCCTTAAAGCACTCTGTTCGCGAATATGCGAACATACCAGAGGCACTGCAGAACCGAGGCAACCCCAACAGCATTCTAACGCGGCCTGCACACTGCTCGCGAAGTTGACCGAAGTGGGACCGAAGTTGAACGAAGCGAGCAGTGTGGAGGGGCTCTTCGTCTAACTTCGCCAACTTCGACTCACTTTCGACTCACTTCGGGGAACTTCCATTTGTTGTCGGTTTTTGCGCCCGAGTCAAAGGACGTCAGACGTGCGAGTCGTAGTTCTCGCGAAGTTCACCGAGTAGTGTAGTGACATACTTCGAGTTCGGTAAACTTTTCCGAGTACTTCGCCGAGGAACTTCGCGAGCAGTGTGAACGGAATTAAAAGAATTGTTGTATAGGATCCAGAGATCACTATAGGTACTTTTTCTTGGCATTATTAAAGGTTGTACAATTACGCTTTAAAAGGCGAAACTTTAACCTACTTAAAAAAGACTCTGGCGACTATTAACCCTACAATATCAATGGATCTCGCACCCGCCTCTCACGAAGATCCCGGCACGAACTTGGGGGTAGTGCCTGCTAGCTTCGAAGACCCTGGCTTTAGTTTACTCTTTTTAAACCAATGCCGTATCCGATGCCTTGCTCAAACCGCATACTATCAGCCACACACAGGTTTAAGACGGTTCATGATGCGTTAGAATTACGCTAGAGTCAAAATTCACGATTTCCGAAGGAACATAAAACAGTCGTGTGTTTAATGCAATGCAATACCCGCTTTCCGAACCTGGCGGTAGAGTCCCGACATTTCATGAGAGCTTATATCTAAGCCTATGTGAAATAAAGAATTTCATTTCATTTCATTTCATTTTATTTCATTTCATTTCATTTTATTCCATTTCATTTCATTTCATTTCATTTCATAATTATTGTAGATTAAATAATTAACATCATAATAATATCATTTGGCATTTCATAATCTAGTACTCCGCTCAAAATATTTTAAAATATGTGTATGTGTAAAACTTTCTCATTAGAACAGTTTTTGTACAGGCTATTTACTAAAATGGCTAGTAATAGTCGACGCTCTATGCAGAAGCAAGATATTTGCCAAGTTTCATAACACAAACTTAACTATAACAATGTTTTTTTATTATTATGGATAAGCTTGTGCTTGACTACAATCATATCTGATGGACAGAAATGATGAGGTCTAGGATGGAGCGCGCTTGCCTAGAAAATGCCTATTCACTCTTCTCTTGAAGGCACTCAGGTTGTACTTGGCTGGGAACACACAAGCTGGAAGGGTGTTCCACACCTTAGCGGTACGTATCAGAAGCGTGGAAGAAAATAGTTTCGTTTGAGCTCGCGTCCATCAACCACAGAAGGATGCCACGTCTCCCGGCGTCTTGCGGTTCTATGGTAGAAAGGTGAAGACTCAGGTGAAGAAGGTACTAGATTGTGGAGTTCTTGAGTACACTCTCCAAAGTCATATTTAGAATTCATAGATGGCTACCTATAGCCATATAGTATGTGATAATTAATTACAATGTCCCTAAATACACTTTCAAAGAGTAATAACATTTATTTAGAAGATGCTCCTTTACTTTGGTCTTGAATATATTGAAATCATTTATTTATGTCGGTGAAAACTAAAATTTATGTTACACAAAATTCATAGAGGTAGGTACATATTTATATATTATTTAAACGTCTGTCAGCATTAGGTAGTTACCATCAGTTTAATTTAGTAATCCATTAATTTACGAATTATTTCGTCAGCTTGGTGCAGTTAAAAACTAATTAGTAACAAATCTAATTTTCATTATACACCTAATATCTATTAAAACTCGATTAATGATCATATAAATATAATTGACTGCGGTCAATATTACTACTAAGTATTACAAGCGCAATCGTATTCTTCAATCTCTACAAGCAAAATGAAAACTGTAAGTATTTTTTTTACTTTTGATAGGCTTTCTTACAATCATGTCTGATGGACAGAAACGATAGGATGGAGCGCGCTTGCCTAGAAAATGCCTATTCACTCTTCTCTTGAAGGCACCCAGGTTGTACTTGGCTGGGGATATAAGGGTGTTCCACACCTTAGCGGTACGCATCAGAAACGGGTTCGTTCGAGTTCGCTGGACATCAATAAAGAACCTAATTAAGACGTGGGTCTTAGATTTTATTAAGACCCCATTATTTACACCGAACCTATTATTTAAAACTTTATACTATATTTTATTACATGTATGTACTAAGATTTTTATTTTCATCCACCGACATGAACCTAAAGTTGAGCAAATCTGAACATTTTACGTAAATTTCGCTCAAGAAAAAAGTAGCGCCATCTGTCAAATTTTCCGCTAATACTCCAATATGGCGGAAACCGTCTGCAAACAAAACTGCGGTCGACTTACTACTAATGCCGATGGTGTCAAATCAAACATTTTGGCACCAGTAAACTAGCGACTTTTTGGCGCGGTTCGCCGGATCCTGTCTATATGTATATTACGAGTATGTCTATTTCCAGTCTCTTCTCATCTTGGCCGTCGTTGCGTGCGCCTGCGCGGTGTACGCCTTCCCCGAGGCCGAGGAACGTCATCAAAAGGACGTCCAGATCGACCTCGACAAACTCGCCGCACAACTCTCCGCCGAATTTGCCGACGAAAAATTCCTAGAGGAGAAATTCGGCAACATCGCCGGAGTTAACGTACAGCTCGCCGGCAAGTTTGGGTGGATGAAGAAACTCCCGTGGGGGAAGATCATTGATGCGGTGGTCGACGGCGTGAGGAAGGCTTTGGAGCCCAAGGATAAGAAAGATTGAACACGCTCAGGATGTTTTTTTAGCGCGAACATTATCGTAAAGTAGATCAAACATCTCCGTCAACTCCGTTACGAAATTAAATGTTTTTGAATCCTTTTAAATTATTTTCTACATATAATCTTGCTTAGAATAAAATCCTCGAAAAAAAAAAGAATATTGAACCGACACATGATATCCAAAAGAAAGTAAAGGAGATCAAACTTTTCTCTCAAATTTGACGCAAAATAAAATATTTGAATCTTGTGCATGCATTTTCAATTATTTCTACTTGATATTATACTGCATAAATACTTACTCGTAAAACCTTCGGAAAAGAAATAAAATGGAACCGATATACGGTAGTGTGAAATTTATGGTAAAGTAGATCAAACTTCGCTGTCAACTTCGTCACGAAATAAAATATTTGATCCTGCACACGCTTTTTAAATTATTTTCTACAATAGCTTGTTTTGCATACCAAAATGGTAATTCATCCATCCGTCACACTCGATTATTTCAATAGATCCATTTTAAAGCTTAAAATCGACATGAAAGCTATTTTACTATAGGTGTAACGAAAAATGAAATCAAAAATAAATAATTTAAAAAACATGACTATAATACGAACTAAAAAGTAAATAAAAAACAAATTATTTAGTTTTATCTGTTTTAATCAATAAGAAATTTGAACATGTTTCACTTTTTCAACATGCTGCAGATCAACTAAAATACTCGTATTTTTGTTGCCGTTATAACAGCAAATACTTATAACCAGAATAATATAAATATTTAAGGGGGCTCCCATACAAGAATCGTGATTTTATTGCTTGTTTTTGCCATAGATATAAATTGTTAACGGTAATAGGTAGACGCTTAAAATTTTCACAGAATATATTATTTATTTACTGTAGAAATAAATAGTAAAAATTAAAGGGGGCTCCCATACAACAAACGATGATTGCTTTTTTGCTCGTTTTTGAATTTGGTGGCCAGAGGTGTTTAATTTACTTTAATACTATTGAGAATAGGGCTCGATAGTACCTACGGAACCCTCAGTGCGCGAGCCCAACTCGCACTTGACCATTTTTTTTTTATTATTTTTTTTTGTTTTATACTTGTAGTGATGGTGTACGGACATGTTGGACATAATAAGTATTATTAAATATAATTTGCGGGATGGTCAAATAATTTCAAAGATTTCTAAATCGATCTAATTCTTCTACAGAATTTTTATCATGGAAAGTCATGTAAAAAGTTTGTTTGTCTGTACCTACATTCTATACCTATGTTAACGTATAACGTATAAATTAAAGATATATATTTTCCGTTACTACTCAAAGATTCAAAGATTCAAAGATTCAAATCATTTATTTCATATTGGCCAATACTTGTTAGCACTTATGAAGGTCAAGTAGGTACATAAACCTACTTATTAATAGTGATAACTATTTAACGACTTAAAAACTAAGTTTACGAGGGTTCCAACGCGCCCTGAACTGAGAAGAAGCCCACAACAAACTCAGCCGGGTATTTTTTTTGTTATCACTATTTCACAATCCTAATCCTAATAATATTATAAAGGCGAAAGTTTGTGTGTATGTTTGTTACTCCTTCACGGCTCAACTACTGAACCGATTTAGCTGAAATTTGGAACATAGGTAGCTTATAACCCGGACATAGGCTACTTTTTATCCCGGAAAAATGCGTATTTCCCGTGGGATACTCAAAATATCAAATTTCATAGATGTTATTCAAATGTCGTTCTGCGCGTTTTTGGGAATTATTTTTTACCGATACATTAAAACAAAAATTACAATTATGTCCATCGTAGTTTTCGATGGAAATTAGAAAAATGGAGATTTTGGAGCAATTTTTGGGAGAACTTTTTGGCGAGAAATTTTTATCCAATCGTGTTTCTGAAGTTAGGTTAACACATATGCTGTTTTTTATCCAGAAAATCCAGGACTCCCACGGGATTTGTAAAACCCCTAAATTCACGCGGGCGAAGCCGCGGGCAAAAGCTAGTATAATATAAATTAGAACTAAGTATAAATTTGAATTAGAGCAATTTACTCCCATGGATTCATTTCATTTAAGTAATCTTTTATGCTATAATATGCCTTATTTATAAGTTTCGGCTTGACAAAACCTTTGAACTTATTGAGCGACATGTCAAATACACTGGATGGCAGTTTATTATAAAATCTAATGCAATTGCATAAAAACGATCTACTTATTTTAGTAAGACGCGTGCTATGGACAACCAGTTTGTTTTTGCTTCTAAGGTTAATGTTATTGAGGTCACATTTCCTACTAAATTTATTTATATTTTTGTGTACATATATTAAGTTCTTATAAATATACTGACTATGTACGGTCATGATATTAAATTCCTTAAATTTATTCCTGAGTGACTCTCTTGGACCTAATTTATAAATTGAACGAACAGCCCTTTTCTGCAGCACGAATACGGTGTTAATGTCAGCAGCATTACCCCACAACAGGATACCGTACGACATTATGCTGTGAAAATAGCTAAAATATACCAGTCTAGCAGTCTGAACGTCAGTCAGCTGCCGTATTTTTTTAACCGCGTATGCAGCAGAGCTAAGCCTGTTCGATAATTTATCGATATGAGGTCCCCATTGGAGTTTAGCGTCTAACGTTATACCTAAGAATACGGTTACATCTACTAGTTCCAGTTCCTCATTGTTAAGAAGTACACTCGTTTTCACATGCTTAACATTTGGTAATGTAAATTTAAACTCGAATAGGTACCTTCATTTTGATACGCATATTGTAATAATTGAAAAAAAAAGTATACCGCTTTTGAAAATGGCGCTTCTTGTAAGTTGTAACTAGCTCGATATTTTCAAATAAGTGTAGGTATAACTTTTTACATTTGACAGTTTTTGTACAGGCTGTTTACTATAGCTAGACCGCTATAAACTTGGCCCTCCCATGGTCTGCGGGACACGGGGCGGGAGCTACTCAACCACTGATCTCTATTCTATGGATTAAACATTCTATACAATTCAGGCTAGGTTCACTGTGGATCAATAGAATAGGGATCAGTGCGCTCAACTAATCAGCTGTCAGTGACTGACGTGAATTACGCTACACTGCACGATAATGTTAATCTTGCGACGTGGATAATGATAAATACTCAAGAAAATACCATAGGCGAATTCTCAAGATGCGAGTCATCACATCGATTTAATCGAAGCCTCCCACCAGACCCGACCGGAGCCAATTTAGAAATTATATAATTCCAAAGTGGCCCGTGGCGGGAATCGAACCCGCGACCTCCCACTCGAATCCGAGCGCGCGTCCCCTGCGCCAGTGAGGTCGTCAAAGACATAGCTTATGACTTTGACGACCAGAGACGTCAAGTTATATCTTTCTGTGTAAAGTCGTTTCTGAGGTAGACCCTGAGACAAAATCCTATACCTTTAAACGAGCAATTCTTGTATATATATATATATATGTTTATATATTGCTATATAATCCGAATCTCAGAAACGGCTCAAACGATTTCATGAAAATTTGTATACAGGGGTTTTGGGGGCGATACATCGATCTAGCTAGGATTCATTTTTAGAAAATGTCGAATTTACCAAAAAAATTTAACATCTGCTGCCAGCTATTGGTGAGTAGGTAGTAAGTAATACCCAGATATTCGGTCTATAAACAACAAAATTAAAAGAGACTAGTCTTTCTTTCTAATACATAAATTTGTCGTGCTCTTTTTTGTTACCACACTCTTTAGAAACGGCTCGACCGATTGTGATGAAATTTTTCTATATGTATGTTCGGTCATCGGTGGGTCTTAGAGAACGTCGTAAGGTATTTTTTATTCGTCAGCTAGTTTATCTGTATATTATCGGGCACAACATTAAAACTCGATTAATGATCATATAAATATGCGCTGACCGTGGTCAATACTATCACAATAGCATTCCTATTTCTTCGGGAAACGATACGAAAATTTCTACAAGTAAAATGAAAACTGTAAGTTGATTTTATTGTACTTTTATAATATTGGTGGCTAGTACACCCGTTTCTAAGCATTTTTAGATATTATTATTATTACAGAGACATTAAAATAAAATTACAATTTCAACCATTGTTAGTTTCCGATAACTATACCTACTATTGAAGAATTTTTCAATGACAAAGATTCTTGGAATGATAGGGATATATTTCCATCTCCTCATGAGATATCCTAAAGGTTATGTAATAACTTTTCATAATATATAAGAATAATTGTACCTATATCATGACATTTTGAAAAGAGCAAGTGCCGAGTTTCTTGCCAGTTCTTCTCGGTGCAAACCTGCATTCCGAACTTGGCGGTAGAGTTTTTGGTATTTCATGGGCGCCTATTATTTAGGCCTATGTGAAATAAAGAATTGCATTTGCATAAAAATTAGGAAAAATTGCTCAAGTGCGAGTCGGGCGCGCGCACTGACGGTTCCGTACTGCTATAGAAAATGTAAAACCATAAAAATCCCTTTTCTTACCAAACCACAAACATAACTTTGTTTTTTGAGGTTAATAGTTAATACCAAAAAAAGTATAATAGATACAGAGTTGATTATAATTTTTTCGTAAAATATACATACTCGTAAATCCCTGTTAATCGTAATTATTTTATATTTTTCGATTGGCAGTTACATAAAACCAAAAAAAGTATAATAGATACAGAGTTGATTATAATTTTTTCGTAAAATATACATAAATCCCTATTAATCATAATTATTAGATACAGATTTTCCGATTGGCAAACTTCGGAGATAAGGGGAGAAACGATATTTTTTTCGACAGTTTGCTCAATAAATCTAAAACTATAGGGCATAAAATAAATAAAAATTGATTTTAGAATACTTTACACAAGTAACGCTCTTTCATATGATATGATACCCCATTCAAATATTTTTGTCTCATTTTGAAATATTGACGACCCAGTTTCCCTCCTTTTCAAATTAAAATAAAAACGATTTAAAAAATTTTATGATTGCACTGACGGCGGGCCATCATTATCTACACCTATTCCAAATTTCATCTCGATATCTTTAATAGTTACTGAAATATATGTTATAATAGGGTCGTGACACACAGACAGGCAGACAGACAGACGGACAACAAAGTGATCTTATAAGGGTTCCGTTTTTTTTTTGAGGAACGGAACCCTAAAAATGGCAATCCCACTGCACCAGGGTTCAGTCAGTCAATCGATCGTCAATCAGTGGTTACAGTCTAGGAGAGGTCTAGGATCCCGCTATACAACGACCTTCACCGAGCTGTTTATTGGATGAAAACTATTTTATATCCAATTTAATATGTCAATAAATATATCGCAATATCGCAAGTGGGTTGCCTAAAAAATTTCAGTCCAGGGTATGATTAATTAAGAATTATAAAAAAAACCATTGTAACATGGACTCCTATTTGTTACAGTTTAGTTGACATTGTAGTTACAATTAGATTGAATGTTATAAATAGACTTTTTGCCAGAAATACTTTCCTGGCTGAGGAAAGTATTTCTGCTCTATATTTTTTGGCAAAAGAAAGTTAACGGATATTAAAATCGTAGGTAAATAAGCACAATTGCAATTTGCGACCTGAATCGCTCATCCAATCTAATTTGAACTAAGATGTCAATGGAACTCTAACAAATAAGAGTTCATGTTACAATGGTTTTTTTTAATTCTTAATTAATCATATCCTGGACTGAAATTTTTTAGGCAACCCACTTGCGATATATTTATTGACATATTTAATTGGATATAAAATAGTTTTCATCCAATAAACAGCTCGGTGAAGGTCGACCTTACAAGTAAGGTTGACCTTCACCCTTACTATCCCCTACAATTAGCAGTCAACGCACTTTTGTGATGGCTGAACTTTAAACATGGCGTCTCTTTCCAGTTAGTCTTGGTGCTCGCCCTCCTGGCCTGTCTGTGCGCCGCGTACGCGGATTCCTCAATCTATCGGAAACTCCCTCCGGAAATTATACGACTCGCCGAGGAGCTAGCTGAACTTTGCAAGTCTGGAGCCATTGAGTGGAAGTTCTGCCCCCGCGAACAGTAGCAAGACAATCTACAAAGACTTGGCCTAATACTTAATAATAAATAAACAATTTGGTAGTCGAATACATTTTTTAATTACTTTTTAGCCTTCCGCAACTCAAAAGAAAAAAACCGGCCAAGTGCGAGTCGGACTCGCGCACCGAGGGTAAAACATTGAAAGAATCACTTTTGTTCATGAATTTACGAGTATAATTTACATGTAGGTATTTTTTGTTGGCGAACCGCAAACGTAACTTTGTTTTTAGTGGTTTATATTGTTCTCGTATTATCAAAAACAGTATAAAAGGTAGGGAGTTGATTTTATTTTTCCTGTAAAATATAGAATATTGTTTATTGATCATAATTATTTCAGATTTTTCGATCGATAAACTTCGCAGATAAGGGGGGAGGACACGGTATTTTTTCGACAGTTTGCTCAATAAATCAAAAACTATCGGGCATAACAATAAATAAAAATTGGTTTTAGAATACACAAGTAACGCCCTTTCATATGATACCCCATTAATATTGTTATCTCATTTTGAAAATTCGATGCTCCGGTTTTCCCCCCTTTTTAAATAAAAATACAAACAAAATTCAATGTTTTTTGACAATGGCGTTGGGTCACTATTACCTTAAACTATTCCAAATTTCAAATCGATAGCTTTCATAAAAGTACTCTGTGATAGCTTTGATAGTTACTGAAATAATCGAGTGTGACAGACGGACGGACGGAGAAAGTCTCACCATAAGGGTTCCATTTTTACCAAATTGGTATGGAACCCTAAAAACGGAACCCTTATAAAAACACTTTGTTATCCGTCTGTCTGTGTGTCACGAGTCACGACCCTCTACTTCAGTAACTATTAAAGACATCGATATGAATTATTTATCTAAATATTCCATAGTTGCATTAATGCGGTCATTAAAAATTGAAAGTCCTTTTTACATGACTGCCCAAAAAAAGGAGTGTAATGTTTTTAGGGTTCAAGTATGCATGTATGTATGTATGTATGTGATGTTTCTTTATTCCACCATAACTTCTGAACGGCTCTACAGATTTGGACATATATGGGGTATTGTTAGAATCCTTAGATTCTTCCGAGTAACATAGGCTTTATTTTTTATGATAAAGTCGTTCTACCACAAGGCAGCCGTGTTTATTTATTTTTAAATTATTTACTTGTTATTTTTACTTAAAAAGGGGGGAAAACCGGGTCGTCAAAATTTCAAAAAGAGATGACAATATTAAGTAGGGTATCATATTTCGTATGATACCCTACTTAATATTGTCGGTACTTAATATTGTTGTCGGGCGTTACTTGTGTTTTCTAAAATTGGCTAAGGGCGAGTCGTTCTATCTAGCATTTTATAGTATTAAAGTAAATTACTAAAATTATATAAAAAAACTAGTATTATATAAAAAAACACCCCTGCCTACCGAATTCAAAAACGAGCAAAAAAATCACGTTTGTTTGCCCTTGCCCTTTAATTTTTTATTTTATTTAAATTTTACTATGTATTTGTACAGTAAATATATTATCTACTATATAATTATATATTCTGTGAAAATTTTAAGCGCCTGTTACCGTTATCAATATTATAGCAAAAGCAGAAGGCTCACTCGGAAAGATGATTTTAAAAAAGAGCGACAGTTCAGTTCTCAATAGCGCCTGGCCACGCCTCCGAAAAGAACTTATCTTTCTATCGCGTAACTTTATCACATTCGACGTACTAGGGCTACCTCGTCATAGGGCGCACGCAGCGCATGAAATAGACCGTAGCCGAACTAACGCGTGCAACCTAACCATCGCGCGGTGGCCGTCTGAAATGAGTCCGTCGTGACGGCTACCTGTAGCTTTCTCGACCATGTAAATAATAAATAAATAAATATATAGTGGACAACATCACATACATTGCTCCGATCCCATAGTAAGTAGCTTATGCACTTGTGTTAAGGAAATCAGAAACAACGAATGTACCACAACACCCAGACCCGAGACAATGTAGAAAACTTATTTTTCTACACTGCCCAGACCGGGGATCGAGTAAACTTAGTTTTAAGTCGACTTGTAGTTATCACCATTCTTATGCAACAAATATCTTACCGACGCTTCGCAAGAGCCTGTATGTTAGGCCTATGTGAAATTAAGATATTTTGATTTGATTTGATTTGGAACCTCAGAGATGGCGGCGCCTTGAAAACCGGCACGCTAACCACTCAACTACGGAGGTCGTCAAATGTGACGAGTGAACATGGGCTGACTAAACTTTAAACTTGATATCTGTTTCCAGCTGATCGCGGTCGTTGTAGTGCTGGCGTGCTTGTACGCAGCATACGCAGATCCCGCGCTTTTCCAGCTTACTAAGGACCTTTGCGAGACTAACGCCATCGACCCTAAGTACTGCGCTTAAACAAGGGTTAATACAACTAAGTTACAATATCTGTGGACCTCGCTGGAATGCGTACCCCCTTCCCGTTCTCCTTTCACCTCCCCGCGCTGTTTTGTGCACCATATCAGAGCGCTGACACGACGTGACGTCATCGAGCCAGGTCCACAGATATTGTAACCTGGTTATACTTAATAAGAAATAGTTACTTCGATCTTCGTAAAAAAATGTTTATTACTTGTCAATAAGATCTTACGAAATCAATAAATAATAAAAAAGCTTTGTCCTGAGTGTTTCACTAACAGCCAACGTACGGTTGGGGTCAAAAGTGCATAACTGAAACTCAAAGTATCTTTATTTCACATAGGCCTAACATACAGGCGCTTGTAAAACGCCGATATGATATTTGTTGCATAAGCATGGTGATAACTACAAGTCGACTTAAAACTAAATTTACGAGGGTTCACAAACGCGCCCTGCCGCTGAGAAGAAGCCCACAACAAACTCAGCCGGGTATTTTTTTATGTTATAAAATATGGCCAGGAGCATAGATTATTACTATATCCGAATAACACCTTAACATGATCGCAATATGCACGAATTATAAATGATTTGGTATTTTGAATGTATGGAGACATCGTAGTTCACAGGACTCTTAATATGTCATATGGCTCATCAGCCATCATGTCCTCTTGGTATTTTTCCACGCTGTATAAAATATTAAAAAGAAATTATCGATAACGATGACGATTAACTCGATTATTGATTAACTCGATTAATAATTTACTCGATTAATGATCATATAAATACGCGCTGACCGTGGTCAATATTATCACAAACTCCTTCCGCTTTCGACGACAACTCGATATACAAGAAAAATGAGAATCGTAAGTTGTTTTTAACCGACTTCAAAAAAAGGAGGAGGTTCTCAATTCGTCGGAATCTTTTTTTTTTATCTATGTATGTTTGTTTAAAAGGGTATCGTTTCCAGATGGTCCCATTTTAATCAGGTCAGGATCTGATGATGGGATCCTGGAGAAATCGAGGGAACTCTTCAAATTTTGTATGGACACATGAAACTATTTGGGTATTATTTGAAAGCATAATATTTTCCAAGTTGCCCTATGGTCATCAGGTCAGGATCTGATCATGGGATCTTGGTGAAATCGAGGGAACTCTTCAAATTTTGCTAGTACACTTGAAGCGAGTTGGGCATTTTTTATAGTTACTGGTGCATTTGCTAGCAGATACTGATTTGATGACTAAAGTCATCAAGTCAGGGTCTGATGATGGGATCTTGGTGAAATCGAGGGAACTCTTCAAATTTGACTAGTATACTTGAAGCGAGTTGGGTAGGTATTTTTTATAGTTACTGGTGCATTTGCTAGCAGATACTGATTTGATGACTAAAGTCATCAAGTCAGGGTCTGATGATGGGATCTTGGTGAAATTGAGGGATCTCTTGAGATTTTATGAACACACCTCAAGCGATTTGGGTATTTTTACAATGCCTTGTACATTTAATTGTTTTCCACTAAAAAGTAAAAAATAAAAATGGGAAATGCTTTCCAAAAAACCAACTTCAAATGCCACTACAAAGAGTGAAATAATTTTTAATGTAGGTACCTACGAGTACCTACTAATATACATAATCTAAGGTACCTACACCAATTCGAAGTCGAAGTAAGGTACCTTAGATTATGTATATTAGTAGGTAGGTACCAATTTGGTAAAAATGGAACCCTTATGGTGAGACTTTCTCCGTCCGTCCGTCCGTCCGTCTGTCACACTCGATTATTCAGCTCAGTAACCTTGTATAACTCGGTTACAATATCTGTGGACCTCGCTAGACTGCGTACCCCCTTCCCGTTCTCCTTTCACCTCCCCGCGCTCGCCCCGGCGAGCATTTTTTTGCGCACCATATCAGAGCGCTGACACGACGTGACGTCATCGAGCCAGGTCCACAGATATCGTAACCGGGTTTATAGGCATTAATACGCAATTGATCGCTGGAGGAAAGTGGTACAAACATGTTCCTTGGGGCGAAGTCATCGACGCTGTGGTGAGAGCCGTGAGGAAAGCAATGGAATCACCGAAAAAAAACACTAAAATACGAATAGGACGCCATGCAATGATCAAACTAAATTGGATCAAACTGCTGATTACTTGGTCGAAAATGAAAATATATTTTTTTGTGTCATAATGCATGCCTTTTAATCTCGTTTCCCACGCAACTATTGCAGACCTATACAACGTGTAGATTAATTCTAATTAGCCAAAAGCCTTAAAGAACGATGTATAAAATATATTACAAGAAGTGTAGCTCATGTCCTGAGGGAACTATACTAAATAAATAATAAATGAAATAAATAAAAAAGCCTTTTATTTCCCATCACCAGTAAAAATAATAAACAATTCAGAAATGTGAGTTAAAGCAAACTAGACAAGTATAAATTAGTACAAGAAGGATAATTAAGTGTAGGGTATAGTCTAATTCTATGATGAGAACCCCTTTCGGGTATAGGCCTCCTCCAGAGCTTTCCATTCACCTCTTTGGGACGCTTTTTTGATCCACTCGTGCACTGCTGTTCTGCAGATGTCGTCTGCCCATTAAAATTTGGGTCTACCTCTTTTCTTGTTCCCTTTTGGGCCGGGCCAAGTTGTTGTCCAAATGGTCCATTTGTCGTCGTTCAGTCGAGCTAAGTGCCCGGCCCATTGCCATTTCGATCGAAGGGCATGCGACAAAAAGGCGATGACTTTTGTTTCTGCTCGGATGTCAGCGGATTTAATTTTTATGATTTTTCTAATGCCTAAAAAGCTGCGTTCCATCGCCCTTTGGCACACTGTAAGTTTGTTTTTAGTTTTATTTGGGTCCAGGTTTGTGCACCATAAGTGAGACACGGAAGCAAACAGGAATCCATGGCTAGTTTCTTCAGCTTTAATGATAATCTGCTCTTGAAAATTTCACGAAGTGACCAGTAACGACTCCACGTTTTTGATATTCTTCGTTCTATTTCCTCGAGAGAGTTCTGTGGTCTAAATGAGATTTGTTTGCCTAAGTAGATGAAATGCTCCACAAACTCTATCTCGACGTCGTCTGTGTATGTAGGTGTAGGGGTAGCGTAAGTCATGAGCTTTGTTTTGTCAAGATTAATTTCTAAGCCCACTTTTTTGCTGGCAGCTTGTAGATCGACTATCATTTGCTGTAATTCGTTGGAGCTTTCCGAAAACAGAACAACGTCATCGGCAAATCTAAGGTGGTGTAGTCGTTTGCTGCCGATGGAAATTCCCTGATTCTCCCATCTTAGTGTCTTGAAAACTAGCTCCAAAGCCGCTATAAAAATCTTAGGGGAAAGCGGGTCGCCTTGTTTTGCTCCAAATTTGACGAAGAGTTCCTAACTTAAGATAACTTTTTAAAGAGTTGGGTATTTTTTATAGTTACTGGTGCTTTAGTTGCTACTTGATGACTTTAGTCATCAAATCAGCATCTGCTAGCAAATCTAGCAGATGCTGATTTGATGACTAAAGTCATCAAGTCCGGATCTAATGATGGGATCTTGGTGAAATTGAGGGAACTATTCAGATTTTATAAGCACACCTCAAGCGATTTGGGTATTTTTACAAGGTGGCCTTGTGCATTCGTTGCTTTCCACTAAAAATTAAAAAATAAAAATGGAAATTTCTTTCCAAAAAACCAACTTCAAATGCCACTACAGAGAGTGAAATAATTTTTAATGTACACCAATTCGAAGTCGGGCAATGTTTCATACAATCTTCGAATTGGTGTACATTAAAAATTATTTTAAACAAAAAAACTACAAAACCTCGAACATCATCGTAAAGTTGCCTGTCTGCCGGTATCCTACAGAATATATTTCGGAGAGTATCTATGCTCAGAAACTTCAATTTGGTTCCCCCGTCACCTTTTTACCATAGAACGGCAAGACATCGAGAACGTTTTGACCCCTACATAGTTGACGATAGGTACCAAAGCAACGAATATATAATATTACTAACGTAACCAAAGACGCGTACGAAGTCATTGATTTATAAACTAAGGATTATGGGTCAGCGCTAAAAAGAGTACGAACCAAATGACATACAAAACGCGAAAAGATATACTCGTACAATCTCACTTCAGCCTCGTGTTTGAAAATTAGGCTGTATGGTAAAGGTGTTATGACATAAATTACAATGTTTTAGTTTGTTAATAAAAATACTCATGTACCCTCGTTTATAAGGTTTTTTGCGGGACACTTTTTTCGTGGATTTTGTATTGAACCCGTCGTCCATAGATTAATAAGCCTATGTACGAAGCGGTTTGATTCCTCGTTCCTGATAGGCAAAGGTCTGGAATACACTCCCAGGTATTCCTTAACTCCTACAACCTTCAAATTAAGAGTGAATAGGCATCTCGCCTAGGCAAGCGCGCTTCGCCTTTAAATTCAAATTCAAATTCAAAATATCTATATTTCACATAGGCCTAATATACAGGCTCTTGTAAAAAGTCCTTATGATATTTGTCACATTTGTATGGCGATAACTCCAAGTCGACTTAAAACTAGGTCTACGAGGGTTCCAACGCGCCTTGCACTTAAAGAAGAAAGCCACAACAAACTCAGCCGGGTTTTGTTTTCTGTTATCACCACTTCACAAAAGCTCTTAAAACTAATTTAGCTAGTATAATTACAGCAGTTCGTTCATCCCCAAGGATTTGATTCATGCAAGTAATCCTTAATACTATAGTAAGCTTTATTAATGAGCTTTCGTTTTACAGCGACTTTGATCTAAGACTGTAGGTATCATCACTTTCCATCAGGTGTGACCACACTCAAGCGTTAGCCTATACTGTTAAAAAATTGTAGTTATAGCGGCAACAGAAATACATCATCTGTGAAAATTTTAAGTATATAGCTATCACGGTTCAAGAGATACAGCCTGGTGACAGACGGACGGACGGATTGACAGCGAATTCTTAGTAATAGGGTACCGTTTTTTACCCTTTTGGTACTAAACCGTGGCGTATCTACAAATTGCAAAAAAAACACAAAAATTTTGAATTTTGCGGGCAGGGTCGTTGTTTTCGAGTTTAGAATTAATATTTAGAACATTACTTAAATATTGAGAACGTTATTACTACGCGGTAGCTTTCATTAAAAACTAATCAGTTTCATCTTTTTAATTATAACATTAAAACTCGATTAATGATCATATAAATACGCCCTGACTATTCAGTGCTATCATAAACGCATTCCTTTCTTCCGGCAAAGACTACATCTACAAGCAAAATGAAAACCGTAAGTGATTTTATTATTTTTACTTAAAAACTTTTATGACTTTTTTAAAACTTTTAAAACTTTTTCGTCCGTGTGTTGCATGTCGCGTGACGGTCGGCCGCGGAGTAGGCATAAAATGAAAGGCGCTCGTCAGAGGAGCCAAGGCCACAAGAGTTTCACTTTTACCGTGGTTTCATAAAACCTCACAATCCTTTTTTAGAACAAAGTTTATTTTCTGAGTGTATTTGAAAGAAAATTGATTTTTTTGCCCAACGAAATCTACGAAAATCTTCGACAATCTAGAATTAAAGTTTCTCTTACTAGTCAACAAACAATAAGCCGGCTTCACTCTGTGGGTGCCTTGTCGCTGACAGCTGTCAAGATTGACAGCTGTTGTCTATGCATGTCATTATAACAATAAATTAAACTTAATATATCGGTTAGAATTTAAATGATTTGTAACACATTTAAAAAGTGAAAATATAGCTTTTATTGTTGTTTCTCTTGCAATACAGAGCATTTCAAAGTAAACCAGTGTCCCACCTCATTATATCAATCTATCTATCTATTAACCTTAGACGATAGTGTCACGGATCAGTATCTACAATGTGCGTTGTCTGTGTTGACGCGGCTCCGTGTCGAAAAAAATCCTATGCGACCTCGACTATACTTATTGGAATTTTAATCTATTGTCCTTTGAAATTGAGTTTAAAGTCGAATGTAGTCTAATATATTAGATAGTGGTCCGTGGAATCACAAAATAAAGAAAACGTAATATGAAACTTGTTTTATTACTTGAACTAAGAACTAGTACAATGGCGGTAAATTACAATGTCACTAGCAACTACTGGATTGTTCTGGTAGCGAGGCGGGAGCACCAAAAAGGAACGATTTTAAATTTGACGGGCTTCTTATAGCCAGCTGATTTTGACAACTCAAAATGTCCGCCACAGATGGATGTATCGATTTTATACAGATTAAACAGCGTTTATGGTTTACTCGTGTACCGTTGCCACAGTATATAAATAATCGTTATAAACACACCATACGGTTTCTAACATAATACACAATATCTGGGTGACCGAGCTTCGCTCGGTGGCCAATAGATGGCAGCAGTAGTCATATTTTTATTTTTTGGTAAATTCGACATTTTCTAAAAATGAATCTTAGCTAGATCGATTTATGGCCCCCAAAACCCCTTGTATACTATATTTCATGAAAATCGTTCGAGCCGTTTCCGAGATCCAGATTATATCTTATCTTATACCTTTAAACGAGCAATTCTTGTATATATATATATATTTCTATATAATCTGGATCTCGGAAACGGCTCCAACGATTTTCATGAAATTTAGTATACAGGGTGTTTTGGGGGCGATAAATCGATCTAGCTAGGATTTATTTTTAGAAAATGTCAAATTTACCAAAAAAAATTAAAAATATGACTCCTGCTGCCATCTATTGGCCACCGAGCGAAGCTCGGTCACCCAGATATTAGAAATATATATACAAGAATTGCTCGTTTAAAGGTATAGGATTAATTTCCAGATATTCCTCATCATGGCCGTCGTCGCGTGCGTGTGCGCAGCGTACGCGGTGCCCATAACTGACGAGGCACGCGAGGCGGAGGTCGCCGAAGTTATTAAGCAGCTCCAGGCAGATACCCGCCCTCAATTGAGCCTCAGCGTGGCTGGCAAGGTCGCCCGCTGGATCCCGTGGGGGTTGGTCATTGACGCGGCCGTGGAAGGCGTAAAAAAGGTCTCCGACTTGGTCAAGGGTAATTAAGGAATATGCTTTTCTTCAATGAATAAAAATGGAGATGACTGTTGAACTTTTTTTTTATTTCTTGCACTTTTATCGGATCGCAAATAGATGTGGAATCAGTTATTTTAACCCTATAGCACAGTTTCGACCCTATCAACCCACGAAAATCTAATTTTATTTAGTTTTTCGCAAATATTAGACTAAACTACACATTGAATTTTGCAATCCATGTTTTGGTGGAATGTGCTCGGAACGAGGCATTTAGGCAAAAGTATTTTAGGGAATGTTACACTCAGGGTGCTTTTGGCTATTTTAATAGCGTGTTGGCCTATCCACACACAACCACAGCCTACCAAACGTTACGGTTAGTTGAGATCGCACTTGAGAGAAGGTAATGCTTCTCTCACGTACAATTTCAACGTTATAATAATATATACTGTTTTATTATATAAAAAAAAAAAAACAGAGTGACATAGTGAAATATACTCTTTAAATAAAGATTAAAAAAAAAATTGCGGTCATAATATTTATGCATCTGCCAACACTGCGCTTTCCCGTGCGGGGTCGCCACTTTGGGACTCCAACGTCCGTCGGTTCTACGAGCTATGTGCCCATTGCCACTTCAGCTTCGCGATACGTTGAGCTATGTCGGTGACTCTGGTTCGTCTACGGATCTCATCATTTCTGATTTGATCCCGCAGAGAAACTCCGAGCATAGCTCTCTCCATCGCCCGCTGAGTGACTCTGAGCCTTCTTATGAGGCCCATAGTAAACGACCATGTCTCGGATCCGTATGACAATAAATCAATATTTTTTTATCAAATTTTAAAGTAGTGTCATACACAATTCGGTGCGCAACAGCTCACTTGATACATACGTCGCGCGTCGTTACTAACCTAAACTAAATATTATGTATTCGTTGCCTAAACGTTGTGCTCCCTTTCTATCGTTTTATTTCATCTGCCCTCTATCTCTTTCCGGCTCGCTAGATAAAACCGCTGAGCGGTCGGGGGTATGCATTTGTAGCCCTTGTAACTACAGTACCAGAGGAGCACACCACAGGTGTGCCCGCGTAATTCAAATTTTTTGTGGTTTTTCGCGATTTTTAGGCTGATAAGACGTAATAGGCTTATGGCAGTCAAATTGCGATAATCCCAATATCATCTTCACGTGTTTATATAAAAATCTCTGCTTGAAAGTGTCGAGTTAATTGATATAAACATGTAAAGAAGTAACTGCCACTCTCGCAAAATGACTGCCATAAGCCTAGTGCAATTAGCGTACAAATTGCAAAAGACAAAGAATATTTTGAATTTCGCGGGCAGACCTGCTGAATTCGCCTTAAGCGAGGTCGCTCGCTGGGTCCCGTGGAGTAAACGCGGAGAGAGTAAACGCGAATTTGTATGGGATTATTATAGTGACATCTATTGACAACATTTGTAAACTGTTATAACAAGAAACAGTTTGCATATTTTTAAAAACTCGGAGTCAGCGCAATGGTCGTCAATGGTCTTTTTCTATCGCGTAAATTTATCTCTTTCGACGTACTAGGGCTACCTCGTAATCGGGCGCCTGATATCTAGACCGTACAAGAGCTAACGCAACCTAGCCGGCGCGCGGCAGCCGTCTGAAATCAGTCCGTCGTGACGGCTACCTGTAGCTTCCACATGTCATGGCCTGCTAGTGGGTACCATCTAGCGTGTGCAAGTAGACACCGCTCAACTCAACATATTATTATTGTACAATATATTATTAAACTGACTCACCGACTCAGCTGCCTGCCCCTGGCCTTGTAAACGCACGTGCTGTCCGTGGAGAGGTCTTCGACGGAGTGCAGGATGGAAGAGGACCTGGTCGGTCGCAGCCTCAAGCGGACCACCTCCCGGGGGAGACCTGTTATTGATCCTCGTAAATAAAATGGTAAGTATAGTACCACAGCAATAGACATAAACACTGGCATAAGGGCAGACGGCACGAAAATATTTAGCCAGTTTATCGGTGCCAAAAATGCTTGTTTTGCCACCAACGGTAACCCCAAGCTGTACGCACAGAGTGTTGACAGATGGCGCTACTGTTTGCTTGTACAAATGACGTTAACGTAAATCGTTCGAAAGCCCATATCCTGAGTTTTCTTATCAGTGACCATAGTACACATCATAATAATAATTATATACGTGTGCCTATTCCGCGTTATCTGGGGACACGGTAGTGTACCCGCCAAGACGAGCCAAGCGAAGCGCGAGGGCACTACCTATCTTTTCTCGAAGTGTTTCGCCGTATTTTTAAACCCTTATAACTTAGGCCTGAATTATTTCAGATAATCAAAATTCTCGGAAAATGCTGTCGCGAGTGAACTTATTAAACCTTTAAAGTTTCAATTTTATAGGTCTTATACTTTAGATTTTATTGACGTCTAAAAAACCCAAATTTCGTCACTGACTGACTGACTGACTGACTGACTGACTCACTGATGATCATCAAAATTCCTAGGTACTTCCTGAAGACCTAGAAAGCTGAAATTTGGTATATAAGCTAGTATTAGCACACAACCAACAAAAAAATTCCAAAAGTTGGAAATTTAACCCCCCAACCCCTTAAAATAGGGGATGGAAGTTTGTATGAAATTACCGCAAATATTGATGCTAGAGGTCTCAAAATTGATATAGGGACTCTTTGTAATAAACAATTAAATACGTGTTTCAGGATTTTTAGTTAATCACCCCACATCCATAAAATTAGGGGGTTGGAAGTTCGTATGGGGTTTCCCATAAGTATATAGGTATAATAAAAACTTAATTTCTGAAATTTGGTATATAAGCTAGTATTAGCACACAACCAACAAAAAAATTCCAAAAGTTGGAAATTTAGCCCCCCAACCCCTTAAAATAGGGGATAGAAGTTTGTATGAAATTACCGCAAATATTGATGCTAGAGGTCTCAAAATTGATATAGGGACTCTTTGTAATAAACTACAAATAAGGAAAAAAATAAACTAGGTGAACCAAGGAGGGTTCCCTCATTTAAATGATAGAGGGGGGGGGATACTTGATTCGGACAAATATTCACCTTGCAATGATATTCAAGAAATACACCAAAGAAAAGGAAATTAACCAAATAAAAAATATAGTCGTAAACAACTTACAAAAAGAAGTGAAATCCCAGCAAAAACATTTTCATGTAAAATGTTGCCAAGACGAGAACATGTGGCTCACACTATCAAAAAGTTATCAGATCTCATGTATAGCAAGACTTCTAACTCTACACGCCCTAACTCTATAAATCCTAACTTTATAAACTCTACACTTTAGTCAAAATATATTATGTCTTGGCTGTTTCGTTACTGTCACATGGGTGTAAAGTAAAAATATTATTCACTGACTTTGTACTTTTCTGATATACAATACCTAGTTTCTGTAGTAACGATTATTTATTAGATAGGTATTGAGTCTCCTCAGAAACAGCACTTAGGTTTTACTAACTGCATTGGTTTCAAATACTTCATCACACTTTGCAAAAGTGTGTTCCTTTGCTTTAGAGGATATTTTTAATAAATGGTAGTTTTTTCCCATAACAATGGTGATACCATTTAATTTTAATGTGAAATTTCTTGAATTTTGCATGGTCCATTATGCCACTTGCAAAACTCTATTAGAAAAGTACTGAACAGTGAATAAATTCTTCACTTTGATTGATTTTGATTTTTAAAAGTCTTTATTATCATAAATAATTAACATAATAGCTACAATAACTAAAAATAACTATTAGAAACATGGATTTCACATATTTTCAGGCTGAAAGCCTCTTAAAATTTTCTACATAATATTTATATTATTAATGTACAATACGTAACGGTTATATTATATAGCTAAATTTTTAATAATACAATATGATTGCGACATATTTGTTGATATTATCGCTTTACAACATAAAAAGACAAACATATAAAATTCATAACGTTCGAGCGCCTTGCTATACGATAAAGTAAGAACAATACGCCCGGTGGCCCGTCTACCGCGCGCAAACGACGTGCGAGCGGGTAGTTTGCAAAATCATGATCGCTCGTGTGCCGCTCGGCGTTAGGTGCACACACTCTCATCGGCCCGCGGGAACAATAGGTAGTGATGTGGTAGTCTATACGTTCCGTATCTGTCGATATACGGTAGATCAGTGATCTTGGTGGTGCAAATGTTTGCAACAAGAGGATTTAGGTGCAGCTTATTCTTAGTATAGAATTTTCGTGTGAGTTTGAGAATAAATTCAAGTAACTCCGGAAATTTTATTCGTCTATGCAATTGTTTTAAGTTAGTCTTGAAAGGAGTATTATAAGCAATTTTTAGTGCCTTATTCTGTATTACTTGGAGAAGTTTATGGTTAGTAATGCAAGTATTGCTCCAGATGGGACAAGCATAGGTAAGGGCTGGCCTTACAAGTGCGCTATACAATCGGAGTTTAGTTTGAGAGCTTAGCCTGCTCTTACGATTTAGGATTGGATTAAGTCCGCCAAGTACTTGTGCGCCCTTGATGCGTAGGTCAGAGATATGTTTGGACCAGTTTAATTTAGTATCTAAAGTAACGCCGAGATAGCGGACAGAACGATTCCATTTGACGTTATGTCCAGCAATGTTGAGAGTTCTTAAAGGAGGATTTCGATGTCTTGTAAAGAAAATGGCTTCTGTTTTTGATTCATTAAGCTTTAGTTTCCATTTGGTGAAAAAGGTATGGAGTAAATCAATTTGATAACTGCAGCCGACAAATGATCAAGTCAGTGTCTGTGGATGACGTATATGATGCGGTATCATCCGCGAAACATGCTAAGCTGGTTCTGGGTTGAATTGGAATATCATTGAGGTACAATAAAAATAGGTAAGGAGCCTTGAGGGACCCCAGCAGGTATCATCTGGCTGGTAGATACAGAATTATCAATATGCACTTTAAAACTCCGATTTTCAAGATAAGATTTGATGAGTTTAATAAGTGGTAGCGGAATCTTAAGAGTAAATAATTTGTGCAACAGACCATTATGCCACACGGTATCAAATGCCTTTTCTACATCAAGCAGGAACATACCAGTTGATTGGTTAAGATTCAGGTTATGTGTGATGTGTTCACAGACCCTGGCCAGCTGGTGAGCGGTTGAATGAGACTGCCGAAACCCAAATTGCTCGTTGATCAGTAATTGTTCCGAAACGGCACGTAAGCGGCTATAAACAATCTTTTCGAACAACTTACCCATTGCCGGTAATAAACTAATGGGTCTGTAACTAACGGGCACAGAGTCATCTTTTCCAGGCTTTTTAAGGGCAATCACTTTTGCAGTTTTCCATGCCGTTGGAAAATATCCTAAGAAGAGACAGCCATTGAAAATTTTTGTGACAAAGACGACAGCTTTCTGGGATAAATTCTTGAGCAAAATATTAACAATATCATCATTACCAGGCGACTTTCGTAATTTAAGAGATTTTAATATTGAGCGTACTTCAACTGGACGAACTGGATGGGATAAATTGGTAATATTAAAGTTATCAATGGTGTTGAGGGAGCTATAGATCATTTCATCTGACACTGGACTTGGCCATTCGTATGTCAGTCTCATATTTTCGAGAAAGGCATGAGCAAGAGTTTCGCACTGTTCACCGGTATTAGAGGTCAATGTTCCATCAGGTAGTCTAAGAGGAGGTATCGTGTTGCTCTTGGGTTTCAAGGACCTAATGACACGCCATACATCTGTTCTAGGATTATCAATTTTGGAAAGTTTTTGGTTCCATATATCATCTGTGCACATTTGAGCATACTGCTCAATTAAACGGCAAAGGTGGTTTATTAAGTAGCGAACAAATCTTTTGAGGTGACCTTTAGGCAGTTTGTTATCAACGCGGCGCAAGTAATTTTTGTACCTGATCATTTGTTTAGCGTGTCTTGGCAATTTCGGAGTATTAATGTTGTTAAGTGTAACCATAGGAACTGCTTTGTCTCGAGCCTGAAGTATGCTCTTTTGTAATTGGTTTACAGCAGAGTCGATTTCGCTCACTGTACTTAATGTTTTTGAAGAAAGAATAATGTTTTCATCTAAGTGGGCACGATAATTTCCCCAATTGGCATCATTGTATCGATAGACACGAGTTTTTGTTTCTAGTTGTAGGCTACCTCCTATAGTGAAGTAAATAGGGTAGTGATTTGATGAAAGAGCTATAAATGTCTGGACATCACTAATATTAGAAATATTAGATGCAAGGACCAAATCAGGTTTAGTGGCGTTAAGTTCGGATGAGTAATTAACTTGTGTAGGAATATCAGGAGCAAGAATGGTATAATCATGGTGCAGCATATGACTGAAGAGGACCCTGCCCCGGGTATTTGTGTAGCTACTTTGCCAGTACTTATGATTAGCATTTAGATCACCGGCTATTAATACGTGGGAACTAAGATTCAACAATATGTCAAGATCGCACTGCAAGAGAGGCAAGTTAGGAGACTGATAAGCTGATACAAGAATATGTTCAGTCCCTGATATTTTTACACTTATACCAATTGCCTCTATATTTTTGGTACGCGGTATGGTAATTAAGGAATGACTTACATTGTTTTTAACTAAAATGGCTACGCCCTGTCCGCGACCATTATTAGCCTTATCTTGCCGATAGCAGGTAAAACCAGGGGTCCCAAGAGAAATATTAGGGGTCAGACGAGTTTCACAAATAAATAAAATATCGACAGACACGGAATGCACCACAAAATCAAGTAGTTCGTGTATCTTACCACGTACGCCATCAGCGTTCCATGAAAGTAGACGAATTTCCCTACGGTTAAACATTAAATATATTGACCGAGGTGAGTGAGTACGAGCATGACCTTCTCCAACTGGGAAGTACAAGACGTAAATTGTTTCTTAATTTTTCGTAAAGTAAGTAGAATTTTGAACATTTCGTTGGTTGCAGCGTCCTCTGTGTGAAGCGGGTTTTCTCCTGGATCTACTGTAATCTTCGGAAGGTCCTTCTCCGTTTCATTTTCATCCGTCGTAGTCGCAGCGGCAACACTTGCCCAAGTCTTAGATTTTGTAACTGGTTTCTTTATATTAAGTAAGGGCACGGTCTTCTGTGCATAAGTGTTTTGGTGAATGCGGTCAAGGTAAGCTAGTCTGACTTTGCATTTACTATAATTAGCAGGGTGCTCTTCATTACAGTTGCAGCAGCGGGCAGCTTCTTTCCGATCCTTCTTGGAACAGTCAGCCGTGGAATGCAATTCCGTGCATTTAACACAGCGTGTTGGCATGTTGCAATTTTTTGAAGAATGACCAAAATTCTGGCATCTGTAACACTGAGTGCCCACTGATCTTTTGGGTTTGTATTTTTGAATCGTGACAACACAATTGCACAAATATTTAATTTGGCGAAATTTCACAATATCTGCCCCTTCAGCGAGTTGAACAAGGTATGGAGGACACGGTACCACATTTCTTAACTTTAATTTGGTTACTTTAGCTCCTCTAAAACCAAGTTTTTCAAGCTCACTTGAAAGTTCTTCTTCAGCGTAGGTAGGTAGACCTTTAATGACCACCTTGGGTGTCTTCTCATCACTCCTGGTATAAGTTAGAAAGGGTACATCGTCTGTGCGGAGGCCTTCCTTAACTGCCTGGTGGGCTTCTGGTGAATAACAAATCACGGCTACTTTATTGCCGCTCCTGTATTGAAGGTGGAATGTCTTCGTGAATTTACTCACCGTCTCCTTGATCTTGAGGTGCGATTTGTTTCCAACGTCCACTAATATAGGGGGAATGTGACCTACTTTCTTAGGTTTTGTGGCTGCGTCTTGGTAATATTTGCTGCACTGGTCGTCCACAGGAAGTTCTTCGAATCGGTTACTCGTGGGAAGGTTACGAGATCCATCAAATTTAGATTGTTTACTCTGTATATTATGCCGTTTGGGTGTAGTCCAGCCTTCGAGGTTATCTTCGGCTGGCCTCTTTGAGCTTAGACTTCCAAAGGAAGATGATCTTGTTAGGTATTTATCCATCGTGTCGCTCGACCGGTTATCGACAATATGTCGAAAGCCCCGTGTCACATCACTATGCGTATGATGACTCAGTTGCAAGGCAATGCACGAGTACACAGCGCGGACGTCGCGCGACGACTGAATTCTTCACTTTACGCCCATGTGACGGTACCGAAACAGCCAAGACATAATATATTTTGACTAAAGTGTAGAGTTTATAAAGTTAGGATTTATAGAGTTAGGGCGTGTAGAGTTAGAAGTCTTGCTATACATGAGATCTGATAACTTTTTGATAGTGTGAGCCACATGTTCTCGTCTTGGCAACATTTTACATGAAAATGTTTTTGCTGGGATTTACTTATTCAAAAGTCCCGTTGGCAGCGATAATTTTGATACACTAATAATTTTATAATATTATTGAATTGTAATGAAAATAAATGAGAGAAAATAACAACTATTGTAAATTGTAATCTTTACCTACTACTCCTAAAACGTCCAATCCCTCTGAGTCTTCGGAGTCCGACATGTTCTGCGACGGCAGTGGAGGCCGCGCCACCTGGCAAGTTGAAATGTCATTATTGAATCAATCATGATCTACACGATCATCAATGTATCAAATAATCAATCAAGAACTACGATCTGTTAGGCCTTAAGTTCCCCAGTAGGAGGAAAACACCAACTTTGCACATTGGGAACACACTTGGATCTTATACCATTCCAGATCCCTAGAAGGGGTTTAAACGGAACGGGATCTGCACCTCGAGGCCACATTGCTGATTATGAGGCCGGCAGGCATGAACCAGGTCCGTTGCATCGAGATGAAAAAAGGTTGGTATGTATTATACACCAATATATCGATGATCTGCTAACTGCTTCAGCAACATTTAACCGGTGTCACGATATACTCGTAGCAATATTTAAATCAGAAAGCGGACTACAGAGCACTGGGCTGCATTAGACTGTAACAGATCGTCAATGAATCAATCATCTCTTCTTGTCGTTGAGCAGCGCGTTCTTCTGGTTCAGCGTCAGCGTCAACTCCGTCTCGTTGTGGAAAAGGCTCTGGAGTTTGTTGTCCTTGTTGACGACGCCCGTTTTGCTTTAAATAGAGTCACCCACCTCAATGAGGCTGGGGTGGATGATCTCGCTCAGCAGGTTGGCCCTCTTCTCGTCATTGAGCAGCGCGTTCTTCTGGTTTAGCGTCAGTGTCACCTCAGTCTCGTTGTGGAACAGGCTCTGGAGTTTGTTGTCCTTGTTGGAGACGCTCGTTTTGCCTGCAACCGCAAAAAATATTGATGTAATTACTTAACACGTAGTTTTTTTTGATGAACGCGAACTGCATGCGTTTGGCGTGGAGCACGCCACCGCCTGGACGAATGTACCATCGTCTGCTGTTGAGGGTGGTCAGTCACCTTCAGTGATGTCGTTGAGCAGCGTGGTGTTCTCGGTGGTGGTGGTGGTAGCGGGCGTGGCGACGCGCGGCGTGGGCGGCGGACGGTACAGCGTGCCCGACACGCACACGTGGAGCGCGCCACCGCCTGGACGAATGTACCATCGCCTGCTGTTGAGGGTGGTCAGTCACCTTCAATGATGTCGTTGAGCAGCGTGGTGTTCTCGGTGGTGGTGGTAGCGGGCGTGGCGGCGCGCGGCGTGGGCGGCGGACGGTACAGCGTGCCCGACACGCACACGTGGAGCACGCCACCGCTTGGGACGAATGTACCATCGCCTGCTGTTGAGGGTGGTCAGTCACCTTCAGTGATGTCGTTGAGCAGCGTGGTGTTCTCGGTGGTGGTGGTGGTAGCGGGCGTGGCGGCGCGCGGCGTGGGCGGCGGACGGTACAGCGTGGCCGACACGCACACGTGGAGCACGCCACCGCTTGGGACGAATGTACCATCGCCTGCTGTTGAGGGTGGTCAGTCACCTTCAGTGATGTCGTTGAGCAGCGTGGTGTTCTCGGTGGTGGTGGTGGTAGCGGGCGTGGCGGCGCGCGGCGTGGGCGGCGGACGGTACAGCGTGGCCGACACGCACACATGGAGCAAGCCACCGCCTGGACGAATGTACCATCGTCTGCTCTTGAGAGTGGTCAGTCACCTTCAGTGATGTCGTTGAGCAGCGTGGTGTTTTCGGTGGTGGTGGTGGTAGCGGGCGTGGCGGCGCGCGGCGTGGGCGGCGGACGGTACAGCGTGGCCGATACGCACACGTGGAGCATGCCACCGCCTGGGACGAATGGCATCGCCTGCTGTTGAGGGTGGTCAGTCACCTTCAGTGATGTCGTTGAGCAGCGTGGTGTTCTCGGTGGTGGTGGTGGTAGCGGGCGTGGCGGCGCGCGGCGTGGGCGGCGGACGGTACAGCGTGCCCGACACGCACACGTGGAGCACGCCACCGCTTGGGACGAATGTACCATCGCCTGCTGTTGAGGGTGGTCAGTCACCTTCAGTGATGTCGTTGAGCAGCGTGGTGTTCTCGGTGGTGGTGGTGGTAGCGGGCGTGGCGGCGCGCGGCGTGGGCGGCGGACGGTACAGCGTGGCCGATACGCACACGTGGAGCATGCCACCGCCTGGGACGAATGGCATCGCCTGCTGTTGAGGGTGGTCAGTCACCTTCAGTGATGTCGTTGAGCAGCGTGGTGTTCTCGGTGGTGGTGGTGGTAGCGGGCGTGGCGGCGCGCGGCGTGGGCGGCGGACGGTACAGCGTGGCCGATACGCACACGTGGAGCATGCCACCGCCTGGGAACACAACAGTTTATTATACATGGTCAACTATCAACAGTTTGGACAATGAGGGACAGACAGGTTCATAAGGTATTCTGAACTATAAAGTGCACAACACAAAGGGCATATAGCTCGTAGAACCGACGGAGGTTGGGGACCCAATGTGCTGGAAAGGCGACGCGGCACGGGAAAGCGAAGTGATGGCAGATCTCCGACCAGATGGACTGACTGAAAATGACAGGCTGGAAATGATTACAGAAGCCTTTGTCCAGCAGTGGACTTCCGTCGGCTGAAACGAACGAACGAATAAAGAAACGTTCGCATCACAAGCAGTCCCCAGGCGTAGCACCTGCCTGAAGGAAAATTTCACTATTACCTTCACAATCGGCAAAACACCAAGGACCAAGAATCTTTCAGATCTTTGGTCCTTGTCCTTTAGCAGTTGATGAAAAACTTACCCAAAAGCAGTACAGTGCCGTGAAGTCCATACGTGTCCACCAACTTCTCTATCAGCATCGGGAATACGAAACTACCAGCGGCTGTCCCGCTCACACATATCCCATTGGCCATAGCTCTAAAAGAGAGAGAAAACTCCGTGAAGATTTTATTGCAAAATTGGCATTTTATTTAAAATTCTGCTCCCCACATAAGAATTTTATTTGGTCAAAAAACTTTACCTGTGTTTGTCGAAATACTGCGAGACGATCACAATTCCGGGAGTGGTCGACAGTCCACCGCCAATTCCTGCAGACAAAAAATAATTTTGGATGTCATAAAAATTATAAAATAAAGTTCTCTCTCCTCTCTATCATATAACCGCAAAACTCCGAGAAAAGTATCCATTATTATATGGCAGACTTTTTTTATTTTACTGAAAAAAGGCTTGCTCTTGACTACAATCATGTTTGGTGGACAGAAATGATGAGGTCTATAGGATGAAGCGCTCTTGCCTAGAAAATGCCTATTCACTCTTCTCTTGAAGGCACCCATGTTGTACTTGGCTGGGAACACAGAAGCTAGAAGGATGTTCCACACCTTAGCGGTATGTATTAGAAACGTGGAAGAAAAACGTTTCGTTCGAGTTCGCTGGACATCAACCATAATATTATTAGGATGCCACTTCTCGCGGCGTCTTGCGGTTCTGTGGTAGAAAGGTGAAGGAGGTACAAGATTGTGGAGTTCTTGAGCGCACTCCCGATCATATGGGTGCCTTCAAGAGAACAGTGAACAACCATTGTCTAGGCAAGTGCGCTCCTTCCTAGACCTCACCATTGCTTTACATTAACCATAATTCCAAGATATACTCACCAGTCATAACTCCAAAGCTCAGCAGCAGATGCAGCAGTCCCGTGCTGAAGTAGGACACGGCGAGGCCGGTGGCACAGAACAGACCCCCGATGAACACCACCAGTCTGCAGGAGTACTTCTCGCAGAGGGCAGACGACAGAGGCGCTAAGAGGAAAAAAAATAATTATATTCAATGGTCTTGGGATGGCAACCTATATCACATGGAGACTATTGATTTCTCTACACAGTTTTAAAACCGTTCATCAAATGTTTCCGTTGCTTAACTTACATCCAGTTATCAGTTACATCCGACACCTGTTAAAATTTGCAACCCTCAAGCAAAAATTTTCTTTGAAATGCTGATGGCATAATACAAATTTCTTTGGGATACTGATGTCACAAAACCTGGCTGCTAGATAGCGCAACTGCAGCACATACTTCATAACCACCGTTACGATGATGAGTCAAGTCTCTCCTCACCCAGGGCCAAGCACAGAGTGGACAGCGCCGCGGGTATCCAGGAGGCGACGCTCTCGGAGGAGTCGGGGAAGGTCTCCATGATCTCCACGTACAGCACGCCGTACGACTTGAACAGCCCGGCCACCCAGAACTGCACCATGAACGCGCCAAACACCACCACCCAGCCGTAGCCGCCGTCCGGCGGGGACGATACACTGGAACAGGTGAAATATGCCATTATATAACCGAATCCAAGGTTCTAATCCATGTAATGTGGGCGTTACACTGTGCCCGAAATAAACACCGTAATAAGCTGCTGCAACTCTATCATAGAACCAGTACTGTGCTCTGACTGGTATGCCAGATCCTTCTTTCCACGCTCATGAAAACTATGGAACCAGCTACCAGCAACAGTGTTTCCTTAAAAAACTGAAGATTTTTTTTTGTCAAGGGGTGACCCTTGAATAGGCATATATTCAAGGGGTGTACAAAAAAAATTCTCAAAAACCCGTAAAGCATTTAAAGTTCCTCTGGTGCAGCAAATGTTCATGGGCGGCAGTGATTGCTTACCATCAGGTGACTCGCCCGCTATGACGTGTCTGCCTAGGCAAATACTCACTCAGTAGAACTGTCATGCGGCCTCAGCTTTCTCGACGCCGCCAGCAGAGGTCGCGCCGTCACTGACGACAGTGTCAGCAGGGAATCCTCTTCTTGGTCAGTTGGCGACATCGCAGACAGATATGCGCCGACTTGCTGGCAAAACAAAAACTACAATTTAGAATAATATGGTGGACCTATTTTTTGGGCATCGTAAGTAGCCCACAGATATGCCTTAATGGTGTTAGAGATACTGATGACCATCCAGCTATCCTTACTATAGCTTTGAAAAACGTCATTCAAAGACGCAGGTCATCCACGGGTTCACGAGAAGAGCAAATAGGTATTTTCTAGGCAAGCGCACGCGCTAGACCTCGCCATTACCAGGCCAGCTGTGCTATTCTACAAAATGAAATAGCTGCCAGACAGCTGCCAACCCGAATATGGCATGCAAAATTGTACTCTATTACAACTGACAAATTCATAGATGCAGAGATGTACGCTCGTCGCTGTTTTGCAGAATAGCACGGCAGGTTCACTTATCACAACTTTGCGTTTGTTGGGGCCAGGCGCTATTGCGAACTGAATTGCACTATTTGCGTCAGCGCTAGAGTCGCTATACTTCTTTAAATCATCTTGCGGAGGGAGCCTTCTGTACCGTTAGGTACTATAATGTATTCCGTGCTATTGCTTTCCATCAGGCATGATTGTAGTCAAGCGCAAGACTATCGCACTATCGGGACAAATGTTCTGAATTAAAAAATTATTTTTATGTTGGGTTGGTTTTTTCGGTTTGTGTTTGGGTTGGTTTTTTGGGTTTGGGTGGTATGGGTAGTCAATTTACCGAGGAAGGCTATAGAAGGCTACTGTATAACATCACGTTACTTATGACTAAAAGGAGCGGATTATCAAGGAACATGCTTGAAAATTTGAGCATTATTTTGACAACCTTCTTCGAGATAAATCGTTATTTTTAAAAACTTACAGTGGCTAATGGCAGCTCGAGCATCAAACTGACTGGGCGTTCCCTCGACTCCAAGCGTTCACTCTGCTCCGGGGGGGCAGACTGTATCGACAGCAGCGACCCTGCGGTATCCGGAGAGAGTACCTGGTGATATAAAGACACACAGTTGTAGAATTGAAAACAAAAGTCTTCAACAACTGCGTCCTTTCCGTCCTCTCCTTTTGGTGCTGAAACGTGGACACACAGATTCTAATCAACAAATTACAAAAGTCGTGGGCCATGGGGAATCCAAAATAAGGAGATCCGCAGGAAAACTAAGGTCACTGACATAGCCCAAACCATTAGCAAGCTGAAGTGGCAGTGGGCAGGTCACGCGTTTCGTAGGGGCGATTGTCGTTGGAGCCGAAAAGTCCTGGATTGGAAGGCTGAGGAAGGCTGAGGACAGGGTGTGGAGGCGCTCGCTTGGGAAGGCCTACATGTTCAACAGTGGACGTCCGCAGGCTGGTTTGATGTAGAATCTTTCTATTATACCTTATGGCTGAATTTGAACTCTTATTTAATGACCCACTGCTGGGCGTTGGTGGAGTCACGCTGGCCAAGTAGATGGATTAGGTTTCCCACACTTTTGAACCCTTTTGAACATGCCTAATGCGTGCAGTTTTTTCCACAATCTTACTTTTTTTTCAGCTAAATGTTATTTCAACACTGTTAGGTGATAATTCAGTTTCCTAAAACGAACGTAACTCCGAAAGTCAGAGATGTGTTCCCAGATCTTTCGACTCTATGTTATGAGCAGAGGACGGAACCAATGGACTATCAGTTACCACTGCTACAAGATATCGATATGTCTAGACTTCTAGAACTGCCACTGATCTCTATTCTATGGATTGATCATTCTATGCATCTGACAGTTCCTTTTTTGTGCCGATTTAAAGCGCCACCCTCGAACGTCCACGGTACTAAGTTGACATTTGTTGCTAGTGACCGTCGTTTTGAATGTCATTTTATTTTAGTTCCATGGATGCTCATGCCAACAGGGCTAGACAATGTAATTTTGCCGACACTAAAAAAACCACGTGACCACCAGTACAAAACAAATGAAAGCATATCGTACTCTATGCGTAGCCACCACCACTGCCTTTCTGCTGCTGCGCGCAATACGCTAAAGTTATCTACAACGTCTGCGAGAACGACAAATTGTCGTACTCGATTTTCAAAAAACAGCGTGTTTTCTTCTATGTGGTCATTTGTTTTTTCTACAGTCACGTGGTTCGTCCATACATTTTTATCTACTGTCGTGAACGCTAAACGACTGTTACTTTGTCTAGCCTCGCTGGTTACGCAACGAAAATCAAGTGTCTTCATTTTTTACGTTGACAGTCAGCGATCCATAGAATAGAGATCAGTGAGAGCTGCAGACCCATACCACAGACTTGTATACTAAAGACAGGATGAACAGCAAGTCGCCAGTTTATGGGAGCAAGAATGACTAATTTGCTCCCATAAACTGGCCTTCCCATAAAAAGGAATCAAATCCTTGGGGATGAATGAACTGCTGTAATTATACTAGCTCAATTAGTTTTAAGAGCCTTTGTGAAGTGGTGATAACAGAAAACAAAACCCGGCTGAGTTTGTTGTGGGCTTCTTCTCAGTGAAGGGCGCGTGGGAACCCTCGTAAACTTAGTTTTAAGTCGACTTGGAGTTATCGCCATAAAAATGTGACAAATATCATACTGACCTGTACAAGAGCCTGTATATTAGGCCTATGTGAAATAAAGATATTTTGAATCATGAATTTTGCACTCTCCCCCGTCAGTAGTCCTAGTCAGTATAGGTAGATACTAGATAGGTAAAGACCTAATTCTTTTTTTTGAATTCATAATAATATTGCAGGCAAGGTGACCACAGACACATAGATAAGAAAAAATATAAAAAAATAAACATGTATTTCGCAGGAGTTTCGACGGATGGCGCTACATTTTCTTGCATGAAGAAAGTTTACGTAATATGTTTGTGGTATAGTAGGCATGTAGGTGCTAGTTAAGTATAAGTCATAAGAAAGATATTTTAAATCAATTAGTAAGTAGCGGACCGCACACGACTGTTTGTTTATAAACATCTCTCTCTATAACGGAGATATTTTGGTACATCGGAGTGCCACCCCCACTGCGATGTACCAATATATATATTATAAGCACTATCTCCGAATAAAAGAGAATTAGAGTATTAGACCACTCGGTGGGTGGATCGGGTGGATAATAGTAAAACACTCGAACAAGCTTCGAGTGTTTTACTATTATCCACCCTGGACCCTCCTCACATGTTCGGATGGGCCTATCTTGACTATTTTTATCCATTCCCGTACCTCTGTGATGGGGTCAGCCGCCATCTCGATGGAGCAGGTGACGGGCGCCTGGGTCGTGGGCGGCGCTGATGTGCCGAGCACCTGTGCGTCCAGCTTCGACAGCTCCTGGAACCAACACAGACATTGTTAAGAATGTACCTTATTACGAGAGGATTAAGGTTCATAATCGCTCGTTATACGTGGCTAATTAATAAGGGCTATTAGGTACTCACTGAATGAATATTTTAAGGCGAAATCAACGTTTTTTGCAATTTGTTCGCTAATTACACATCAGAGGTTTACACATTAGAGGTGTAGGTCAATTTGCGAGAGTGGCAGTATCATCTTTACATGATTATATCAAAATCTTTGCATAAAAATATGTATCCTAGGAAATTAGTCCGAGTATTGAGTTTTATGTGGGTAACTCGCAAATCTCGGACTAATTTCTTTAACTCGACTCTTTCGAGCAGAGATTTTTATATAATCACGTAAAGAAGATATTGGGATTATCGCAATTTGACTGCCACAAGCCTATTAAGTCTTATTAGCTTAAAAATCGCGAAAAACCACAAAAAATTTGAATTTCGCGGGCACACGCGTGGTGTGCTCCTTAATGATGCAAAAGACTGACATGCTGACGATCTAATGATCCTTTAATAATTTATATGTCATAATGAATGTGTACTGACTTGTTCCTGTTTGTTAATTTGCAATTGAAATTTTACTTAAATTTTTGTGGCAAAACATGTTTGGAAGCTAATAATAATATCTGTTGTTTAACTGTTACCATGTTTTATGCAAATAAATAAATGATGATGATGATGATGATGATGATGATGATAATATCTTTCGTAAGCAAAAAGTCTAAAATGTCGGTTATAAAAAGTTTGATGTCTGGAAGATTGGCCGAAAGATTCGAAAAAGTGGAGAAGAATGTTCTGGACCCGCACTGAGGACTATATACTTACAGGGTTATATAAAAACTTGGTCAAGTCCGAGTCGGGCTCGTGCACTGAGGGTTCCGTAACATCAAGAGTAGGTATATTCGCTTTCTGCATAGTATTAAAGTAAACTAAACACCCCTGCCCACTAATAAATCAAAAACCGGCCAAGTGGGAGTCAGACTCGCGCACCGAGGGTTCCACACTATAAAAGAAGTAAAACATTAAAGGAAACTCTTTAAATTTGTTCATGAATTTACGAGTATAATTTACATGTAGGTACTTTTGTTGGCGAACCAACATAAAAATAACTACAAGCATAAGCTAAAAAAATACTTTCTGGATCAGCCTGTATAGCAGGCCGCTCTTATCGGATTCACAAACTGGTTTCGCTGGCAGCGTTGTCGCGCGTCTTGTATGAGTGTACTGCAGTGCACAGAAAAACCGACTGCGGTTTTTGTTGCACTAGCTGAGACTTAGCTTGTAAGACAATTGTATTGTTTATGTTATAATAAAAATAAATAAACCGCAAACGTAACTTTGTTTTTGACGATTTATTGTTAATATCACAAAAAGTATAAAAGTTAGCGAGTTTATTTTATTCTTCCTGTAAAATTTACGTTAACTTCTATTGATCATAATTATTTCAGATTTTTCGATTGGTAAACTTCGGAGATAAGAGGGGGGAAACGGTATTTTTTTCGACAGTTAAACACGACAGCCCAATAAATCCAAAACTATCAGGCATAAAAATAAATAAAAATTATTTTTAGAATACACAAGTAACGCCCTTTCATACAATACCGAACTCAATATAGTTATCTCATTTTGAAATTTCAACAACCCGGTTTACCCCCCTTTTTAAATAAAAATTATTTTCAAAATTTTAGGATTGCTATGACGTTGGGTCACTTATACCTAAAACTATTCCAAATTTCAAGTCGATAGCTTTGATAGTTACTGAAATAATCGAGTGTGACAGACGGACGGACGGACGGAGAAAGCCTCACCATTTTTATCATTTTGATATGGAACCCTAAAAACGAGTATAAAATTCACGTTTTTTGTATGAGAGCCCCCCTTAATTTTTTGTTTTATTTTAATTTAACTATTTATTTCTATAGTAAGTATTTAAATAAATATTCTCAGTAATAGGGTTCCTTTTTTACCCTTTGTTTGCAGAACCCTTAAAATACTAAATCGCTCTCAGCCTGTAGTTGTTTACATTACCACTAACAACTGTTGTTCTACGATTTCTGTCGGTCCCTGACCTCGTATCCATCAGACATGATTGTAGTCAAGCGCAAGACTATAGTCAAAAAAAATCTGCTTCAAAATTCAGTTGCGAAATTCAACCCAAACAAATTAAACACATTTCAAGTTAAAAAAAAAAGCTTGAAAAGATAATAAGATGCTATTTCTCGGTTGCGGTGTTTCGGCGTAGTAATCGAACCCACGACCGAGGGAGGGGTACACTACCGCTGCGCAATTCGGTCGTTAGAGATAGTTGGAACTGTCGTAGGTATGGGTCCAGAGGTTTTTAATAGGTTTTTAATAAAAAATGCACAAAACGTTAACAGTTTCAAACGAAAACTTAAAAGTTGGCTTGTCGAGGAGTCTTTCTATAGTTATAAAGAGTTTCTGTCAAGAAAGATTCTAGGATAAGCTAGTTACTTTTATATATGTATTGATGACTTGTAGATTTTTGATTATAAAATTTTTTATAATAATATATTGACATATTATAATGATATTGTTGTTATGACATAATTATCAATTATTATTATCTATATAAACAACATTATAACATTATAATTTCTGATGACGTGTAATATTGAAATTTATGAATAAATGACTATGACTATGACTATGACTATGAAGGTTGTCCGTAATAAATAGTCTGTTTATATCGATTGCATGACTATCCACAGTCGTATCTATCGATTAGTTTGAACTCCGCTGGGGTACCTATCTGTTTTTCAGAGAAGGTCAATTTCATGATTACATTGCAATAAAGAAATAATATTATGTTGAATAGAAGCAGAGGTCAGTTTGTTTATTTATTTATTTAGCAACTAATATAAGTTGCAAATCTAAGTCACTTCCGTAGTCTATAAAAAAAGTTTGGATGTTAATCAGCTCGGTATGGGATTCCTCATTCCATACATCCCATGGTCATTCCTTTAAATTTAATTGTCTTTTTTATAGATTGCCATTAGACTCGATAGTTGCTCGTGGCGGGAATCGAACCGGCGACCTCCCTCAAATCCGAACGCCACTCCACCAGCAAGGTCAATCAGTAGGTGCACTAGATAACGAGGGCATGGGACATCGTATTGATCCAGGGTCGTCGCTCCGACCAGACCCGCCGATCGATGCACGTCTGTGTAAGACAGTACCGGGCACTACCGCACTCACTGCAACAGACAAGCGACTCTGAGCGCCACTGCACCAGCGAAGCTGTCCAGTAGGTGCACTAGATAACGCTGTTCGCAGAACGAGGGCATGGGACATCGTATTGATCCAGGGTCGTCGCTCCGACCAGACCCGCCGATCGATGCACGTCTGTGTAAGACAGTACCGGGCACTACCGCACTCACTGCAACAGACAAGCGACTCTGAGCGCCACTGCACCAGCGAAGCTGTCCAGTAGGTGCACTAGATAACGCTGTTCGCAGAACGAGGGCATGGGACATCGTATTGATCCAGGGTCGTCGCTCCGACCAGACCCGCCGATCGATGCACGTCTGTGTAAGACAGTACCGGGCACTACCGCACTCACTGCAACAGACAAGCGACTCTGAGCGCCACTGCACCAGCGAAGCTGTCCAGTAGGTGCAATAGATAACGCTGTTCGCAGAACGAGGCCATGGGACATCGTATTGATCCAGGGTCGTCGCTCCGACCAGACCCGCCGATCGATGCACGTCTGTGTAAGACAGTGCCCGGCACTACCGCACCCACTGTAACAGACAAGCGACTCTGAGCGCCTCTGCACCAGCGAAGCTGTCCAGTAGGTGCAATAGATAACGCTGTTCGCAGAACGAGGCCATGGGACATCGTATTGATCCAGGGTCGTCGCTCCGACCAGACCCGCCGATCGATGCACGTCTGTGTAAGACAGTGCCCGGCACTACCGCACCCACTGTAACAGACAAGCGACTCTGAGCGCCTCTGCACCAGCGAAGCTGTCCAGTAGGTGCAATAGATAACGCTGTTCGCAGAACGAGGCCATGGGACATCGTATTGATCCAGGGTCGTCGCTCCGACCAGACCCGCCGATCGATGCACGTCTGTGTAAGACAGTGCCCGGCACTACCGCACCCACTGCACGACAGACAAGCGGCTTCTGTGTCACTATATATTTTAAAGACAATCCCACGATGCTTAATCGATAATTGCTCTAGCGTTTTGAGGACCCATTGCATCGTAAAGATTAAATATGCTAAATGAAAAAAATATTGTATTGCGATGTTTGTTATTTCAGTAGTAGAAAAAGTGGTAAAAAAACTTTTCAAGTTTTTTGAAGAATTAAAAAAAAAACTTGCCCTTGAAAATATACAAGAGAAGTGGTTGAGAAATGTAGCGCGTCTTCATGGATTGAATTACCTATACATGATATAGCCAGATTTTTTTAGAATGTTACGTTTTACGAGTAACTCCTGCTATTGAGTTCATTTGTGCGACAGAGAGCGCAAAAGGCCATTTTATAGCAGCACGGGAAGCGAAATATTACCCCGATTTAATTTATTATTCCCGCCTGCTATTGACAGTATTATGAGTACTTTCCCTTAAGAGTCCTGTGAACTACCATGTCGCCCATACAAACGTAATACCAAAATCATTTGTAATTCGTGTATATTTCGATCATGTTGTGTTGTTATTCGGGTATATTTCGTATAGTAATAATCTATGCTCCTGGCCATATCTGGTTCCGAAATACTGTTGTTAAACGAAATTGTAAACGAATTTAGTTTTGCTTATTTTTATGTCAAAGAGGACATGTTTTCTGCTAATTTGTTTTGTAATAAAAACAACACTATCTCACGTCGTATTAGTTCAGGAGCACAGTTTTTATTGTCCAGCTAAAGAAAAACACCAGTTAATAAAGAAAATTACAAGTTTTCATTCATAATTTTTGGTATTACGGAACTCGACCAAAGTTATAAAAATTTTGATCAAAATTGATTATTATTTTATTTTAAAGAAATATTTCCGAACCAAATATGGCCCGGAGCATAGATTATTACTATATGAATCCGAATAACACCACAACATAATCGAAATATTCACGAATTACAAATGATTTGGTATTTTGCATTAACGGAGACATCGTAGTTCACAGGCCTCTTAAGGTGGCATTACAAAATTCCACCCTGTAATATTGCTAATTCTATTATTTAAACTATTCATCAATGGCCAATGTCTACGGAGCTACGGTTTACAGAAGATTCGAATGTACTCGTAGCTGCTCTACGAGCGAGATCGTAGGCCGTAGCGATATTAGCTACGCAGAACTACGAACGGTATTAGCTACGCGGAACTACGCTCAAAACTTTAGAGGGTTTGGGAAATATACTCCTTTTCTTACATAAGAGGAAATCTACTCCAAAGTGTGCGAAGGACATCAGCAACTCTAGCCATGTTTTTTAGGGTTCCGTACTAAAATGGTAAATCTGAAACCCATATGGTGAAGCTTTCTACATCCGTAGGTCAAAATAAATAAAAATAAAATATTAACCAAAAGTGGTATGGTATCAAGTTTTCTCATGAACCAAAATATTCTAGGAAAATTAAATAGTGTTTTTAAAAAACCATTGGCACGAGGAGTTTGTTTTTCATATTCGGAATTTAATTTTGCATACAAAAACTTACTTTCATTTCAATGCACAATGCACATTTCCCGTCATACAAATTTTATTGAGAAATACAACTTGTTTATTTTCTTATAACTTTGGAATCAGTATATTAATTAAAATAATTGTTCAGGTGCGAGTCGGGCTCGCGCACTGAGGGTTCCGTACAATATTAGAAAAAGTTAAACCATAAGGCCCGGAAGCCACCAAAGCGGAGCGGAGAGTTACTCAAACAGCTCCGCTCCGCTCTGCTTTGGTGGAAACTGGGCCTAAGAATCACTTCTTTATCGAACCGTAAACTTAACTTTGTTTTATGAGGTTAATTGTTAATACCAAAAAAAAGTATTATAGCTACAGAGTTGATTTTATTTTTCAGTAAAATATACATTGATTTCTATTAATCATAATTATTTCAGAATTTTTGATTGGTAAACTTCGGAGATAAGGGGGGGGGGGCGGTATTTTTTTCGACAGTTTGCTCATTAAATCAAAAACTATCGGGCATAAAAATAAATAAAAATCGGCTTAAGAATACACAAGTAACACCCTTTCATATGATACCCCAATCAATATTGTTATCTCATTTTGAAATTTTGACGACCCGGTTTACCCCCTTTTTAAATAAAAATAAAAAAGATTTTCAATTTTTTATGATCGTACTAACTACGGACCATTATTATCGACACCTATTCCAAATTTCATGTCGATACCTTTAATAGTTACTGAAATAAAGGGTCGTGACTCGTGACACACAGAGACAGACAGACAGACAGACAGACGGACAACAAAGTGATCTTATAAGGGTTCCGTTTTTTTTCTTTGTGGTACGGAACCCTTCTTTCTTTGAGGTACGGAACCCTAAAAAGGAGCACACCACGGGTGTGCCCGCGAAATTCAAATTTTTCGTGGTTTTTCGCGATTTTTAAGCTAATAAGACATAATAGGCTTATGGCCGTCAAATTGCGATAATCTCAATATCTTCTTCACGTGTTTATATAAAAATCTCTGCTTGAAAGTGTCGAGTTAAAGAAATTAGTCCGAGATTTGCGAGCTACTCACATAAAACTCGATTCTCGGACTAATTTCCTAGGATACACATTTTTATGCAATGATTTTGATATAATCATGTAAAGATGATACTGCCATTCTCGCAAATTGATTGCCATAAGCCTATCATGTCTAATTAGCGTACAAATTGCAAAAAACCACAAAAATTTTGAATTTCGCGGGCAGACCCGTTGATTTCACGTTAATGTGAAGACCATAGTCTATAAAAAATAAAGTTTGGATTTGATTCAGCTTGATACGGGATTTCGTCCATGATACATCCATGGTCATAATCCTATGGTATCCCGCATACTCGTATATCTGACACCGCGTCCAAGGAGGTCAACAAACCATTTACTAGACCAAAACTGCAGTGAATATAAACCCTAGGTCATTGCAATCATGACCTACATTTGTAAACCTTTTTAGGTCACACCAATGCAGTCTCATGTGTGGCTTGGCAGTTTAAAAAAACCAGTCAAGTGCGAGGCGGACTCGCGCACCGAGGGTTCCATACCATAAAAGAAGTAAAACATTGAAAGAATCACTTTTGTTCATGAATTTACGAGTATAGTTTACATGTAGGTACTTTTGTTGGCAAACCGCAAACGTAACTTTGTTTTTGCCGGTTTATTGTTATTATCAAAAAAAGTATAATAGTTAGAGAGTTGATTTTATTTTTCCTGTAAAATATAAGTTTACTTCTATTGATCATAATTATTTCAGATTTTTCGATTGGTAAACTTCGGAGATAAAGCGGGGGGAACGGTATTTTTTGGGCAGTTTGCCCAATAAATCGAAAACTACAAGCATAAATAAAAATAAATAAAAATCAGTTTTAGAATACACAAGTAACGCCCTTTCATATGATACCCCACTCAATATTGTTATCTTATTTTGAAATTTTGATGAGCCGGTTTTCCCCCCTTTTTAAATAAAAATAAAAAAGATTTTCAATTTTTTATGATTGCAATAATCGCGCCGCAATTACCTACAATTGTTCCAAATTTCAGGTCGATAGCTTTAATAGTTACTGAAATAATCGAGTGTGACAGACGGACGGACGGACGGACGGACGGAGAAAGTCTCACCATAAGGGTTCCATTTTTACCATTTTGGTATGGAACCCTAATTATAAACATAATAACTTTTTAAATTTAAACATTTGGATCTTTAATCTAAAATCGGTGCAAAGCAGAAGCACGATTGGATAGAGATCGATGCAAAGTTCTCCCAAGAGTTTCTCAAACATCTCCATTTTTCTAATTTCTATAAGCATTCGGCTTTTAATTTCTTGTTTGCTCCATAGTTATATAATAGACTAGCTGACCTGGCAAACGTTGTTTTGCCCTTAGGGGGTAGTAAAAAATAGATAAATTGAGATTTAAACTATCCTATCTCTCAAGTTGGATCGAACTGCACATGGTGTGCGAATTTTATTATAATCGGTTAAGTGGTTTAGGAGTCCATTGAGGACAAACATTGTGACACGAGATTTATATATATTAAGATTATGTAATGCACAAATACGAAAGGTCGCAGCAGCCGTGCTATTCTGCAAAAATACTTAAAACAGCGACGAGCGTACATCTCTGCATCTATGAATTTGTCAGTTGTAATTGAGTACAATTTTGCATGCCATATTCGGATTGGCAGCTGTCTGGCAGCTGTTTCAGAGATGGACATTTTGTAGAATAGCACTGCGGGTTACATCTCAAAGAAAATATATAATACATATGGAAACTTGTTTAGGGGGATGGTACTCATCCGGACGCGAAAATTCCAATTTTAGATAGATAGATAGATAGATAGATAGATAGAAAATACTTTATTGTACACCATTACAAGAAGAACGAAAAAACAAATAAAATAACCAGAAAAACAAATAAATAAATAAATATATAGAGGACAACATCACATACATTGCTCCGATCCCATAGTAAGTAGCTTATGCACTTGTGTTAAGGAAATCAGAAACAACGAAGGTACCGCAATACCCAGACCCGAGACAATGTAGAAAAGTTATTTTTCTACATTGACCCGGCCGGGAATCGAACCCGGAACCTCAGAGATGGCGGCGCCTTGAAAACCGGCACGCTAACCACTCAACCACGGAGGTCGTCTAAAATGTACAATATGGCGGCCTTATCGCTACACAGCGATCTCAATCAATCAATTTTATTTAGTTTTTCGCTTATTGTGGGCTAATAATAAACCGTAGGCCTATTGGCAATGTGTTTTGCGGGCACAACATTTATGCATCTACATGTTTTTAATAAAACTGTTCTCAACAATACTCATTTACTTCATATTGGTTCCCGATGGCTCGAAATCTGGGAAACTGAAATTGCTGAATCCGGTAAGCGTCGCAAATATGCCTCTCTATTAGAGAGTTACATATTTGTCCCGTTTGCCGTGGAGACCCTGGGGCCATGGAGTCATAGTGCCAAAAAATTCCTTCGAGAGCTTTCCCCGCGGTTAATAGCCTCAACTGGTGACAGAAGGGCTGCCTCATTTTTTGAGCAACGTAGGTATCAGCCTAGCTGTTCAACGCGGAAATGCAGCCAGTATTCTTGGCACCATTCCAATTAGAATAAGCTAATAATAAAATTTATTGTAACATAATAAATAAAAAATAACCTACCTTTAATTAATAAGTTCTCTTTTTTGTGTATTATGTAATCATTTAAGTATAGTTTCCATCTTTATTTTGCATCGACTTGAAATAAGTACTATTACGGATGCTGTTGCCACAGGTTTTAGCTGTAGCTACTTATAAATGGAATCATAATATTATGTTTATCTATGTGATTCTGTAAGTGGCGCTTTGAATAAATAGATAAATAAATAAACAATTATTTATTTATTCAAAGCACCACTTAAATAAATAAAAAAGGCCGCGGTAAAGCTATTGCATAGGATTTAAAGTTATTTTTGGTTTTGCCATAAATCGAAAAGTAGAACTTTTGGTACCAGGCTGCCATAAAAGCAGGGAGTGCAACTTGACAACTTTTTAGTTTTTAGTTTGCCATCTATCGAAAATAGCAGAACTTTGTGCCAGGTTATTTTCGTTACGGAATTTCTGGATTCGGTCTGCACCGTCAAAGCCCGCGATAGCTATGCAATATTAATCAATAAATATTAATTTATTTTTAATTGCGTAACACACAGATCATGTCTTATAAACTTACCTTGTTAAAAATAAACTCTCTCGGCAGCGACATAGCGCGTCAATGTCCGGGGGCGCCGGCAAAGCGGTGGTACACCGAAAGTGGTCTTCAGATTCCGTGGATTCGAGTCTCAAGATAATCCTCCGTTGACGCACGGCATTCGCCGCTAAATGCATTGGTTTCAAGGGATAAATCCTTTGGGGAGCCGTTTTAATGTCTTTAATCACACCGTTCGACCGAAAAACCGCACCAAAAAAACTATTTTACGGCGAAAATACGGTCATCTTCCGTAACCTAAAATCTCGGAAAGTATTTCTATATTTTTTTTTCGTATAAAGAACGTTAGGGCAATGGCACGTCGGACTTTCTAATGACGGAACAGAATGTTAGCGCTTGCGCCGTGTACAAGATCGATAAAAGGAAGTCTTCGCACTGTATTTTCTTGTAGGTATAGAGTAACGTGTGCAATACCCTTTAGGTCGCTACTTTGCATAATTAAATTGCCTTCTATCTCGGTAAATAAAAAGACATGATTTATTTTTAATTAAAAGAACTATAGGTCTATAGCATGTCTAAAGAAAGAAGATAGGAAGTTTAAAAAAGCTTAGGAAAGGAAACATTTCAGGGAAAACGATGACACACATGATTCGTGTTTTGTCTCGCTCTTTCTTATGGAAAACTCAATGATTTGTCTTTTTTTGTTAATTGAATTCAATTCCCCGATTTCTAGAATGCAAGTCGGGTTTTCCACGAGTTTTTTTTTACAGTCCACAAGTCCCTTTTTATGTCCCACTGCTGGGCACGGGTCTCCTCTCAGTGTGAGAGGGGTTTGGCCATAGCCCACCACGCTGGCCAAGTGCGGGTTGGCGGGCTTCACACACCTTCGAGAACATTTTTGTGAACTCTCAGGCATGCAGGTTTCCTCACGATGTTTTCTTTCACCGCTAAGCAAGTGATATTTGGTTTCCTAAAAACGCACATAACTCGGAAAAGTCAGAGGTGCTTGCCCAGGATTCGAACCCGCGACCACCTTATGATAGGCAGAGGTCAGAACCACTGAGCTATCACTGCTTACAGTCAGTAGGTATTTGATTGTAATCTCACCTGAGTTTAAGTAAGTAACTATGCATCATACAGACGAATATAATATTACCTTACTAAATTGAAAGGGGTGGGTAACCCCTAACGTTTGCTACACAGTATCGCACCGGACCACTAAATCGCTTGCGGTTTGTCTTTGCTGGGTGTTAACCAGCCATGGCTCACGCTCAACAAGATCTGGGAACATGGTATAGTGTCCCCGCCGAGAAGGCGCAAGCGAAGCGCGAGGGCACTACCTACCTTTTCTCGAAGTGCTTCGTCGTTTTTTTGAACCCTCATAACTTGGGCTAAGACTATTCCAGATACACTAAAATCTCGGGATATGATGCCAATAGCAACGAATATATGCCAATAGTAATTTTATACTTTAGGTTTTATTGACACCTAAAAAAACCCGATTTCGTCACTGACTCACTCACTCACTCACTGATAATCATCAAAATCCCTAGGTACTTCCTGAAGTCCTAGAAAGCTGAAATTTTGTATGTAAGCTAGTATCACTACACAACCAACAAAAAAAAATCTAAAAGTTGGAACTTTAGCCCCCTAATCCCTTAAAATTGGGGTTGGAGTTTTGTATGAAACTTCTATCAATGTTGATGCTAGAGGTCCCGAAATTGGTATAGGAACTCCTTGGCCGTTTAGCTACATGGGCGTCAAGTAAAAAATAATATGAGTATTGGCCTGAGCAGATCCGCCTCGGTAGATCTGAAAAAACGGCCAGCCATATTATATTTTGACTAAAGTGTAGAGTTTGTGAAGTTAGAGCTTGTAGAGTAGGGCGCGTAAAGTTGGAAGTCTTGCTAGTTGCTCTACATGTCGATCTCATAACTTTTTGACAGTGTAAGCCATATTATGCTCCTTCTTGGCAACATTTTACATGAAAATGTTTTTGGAGGGATTTGAAATTTCTCAAAATATCGAGGAAATAAAAATTCGTAGAACAAAAATTGTTAGTTGCCCATCCAGTCTTAAGATTCATTCAATAAAAAATGCCAATACACACGTTAAAAGTTTATTTTATCAGAATAAATACTTAATTACTTACATTGTTTGTTACTTAATATCAAAAAATGTCTACTTACTACCGCTAATTACTATTATAAGTAAAACTAATAAACACTAATAATTTTCATACTAAAATTCATAGGAATAAAAGCAGTAAAAAACTACAACCAATATCATAACTGCTTTTGCAACTCCTCATCAAAAGAGGTCTGTGTCTCAGCGGTTGTAAAACCCAGAAGATCAAAGTCCAATGTTTGAGTCTCCGTTGATGTCAACACACTGAACCCACTGGGGCTTGAAGAAACACTCTCCAGACATCTGAAGTTAGATTTCGGAGACTCATACAAACACAGACAAGTTTGGGTCTCCTTAAAACTCCAATCCGACTGATCCGTTAAAGTCTCCTTATTTGACCGACTCAAACCAAACTCAAACGGAAAAGTTTGAGTCTGGATATCAGATAACGACACTGAATCTGAGAAAATTGTCTCCTCACTTATATTTGATTTTAGTGACAGCAAATCTTCGAATACAGTCTGTGTTGCAATTTCGTCTTTCTTCGTCTCATCTGTTTTATCAGCCTGCCACGATGGCAAAGTTACATCGTTTTTGATATGTCTCTCAAATTCTA